>JAJGOT010000182.1:0-600000 GCA_022457155.1 Cladopsammia gracilis
AAACCCCTCCTCCCCCCCCCCCCCCCCCCCCCCCCCCCCCCCCCCCCCCCCCCCCCCCCCCCCCCCCCCCCCCCCCCCCCCCCCCCCCCCCCCCCCCCCCCCCCCCCCCCCCCCCCCCCCCCCCCTCCTCCTCCCCCCCCCCCCCCCCCCCTCCTCCTGCCCGGATTTCCAATTAATTTTTGGAAGCCCAAAATATACAGGTAATGAAAAAAAAAATACATGTTATCGCATTCAGGAGCTTCTGCTTTTATAATGTCAAACATGTGGTGATGAGTGCAATAAATTGGTGAAACATTTTAAAAATAAATATTGCGTGACGCATCATGGGAAAAAAACCTGTGATTTCAAGAAAAAATCGAAATGAAATTTTTCTATAAAGCTAGTTCCTTAAATAATTGCTTTGATTTTGCCATTAGTTTTTCCAGGCTTCGTTTCATGCAAATTTTGTGTGCATGTGAAATATAATTCGATCGCGTGTGAAATGTAATTCGATCGTGGGTGTTTTTTCATGATCATGAATCCAAAATATTTTTTCTAAAGGTCAAAACGTTTTAGTGGCCCATTTCACACTAGAAGACGGACAAATCGTCTGGACGGACAATTCGTCCGACGATTTGTTCGTGTAATGTGAATTCTAGACGGACAACTCACCTTGTGTTGGTCATCGTAAATTCATATCTGAACGAACAAACAGACGATTTTGAAAGCAAGGGGCCTGGCACTAACAGGCTTGGTTACCTTGCTTTCTATCCTTCTTTATAGACGGCCAAATCGACGGACAAAATCAGACGACTTTTACGTCCAAAATTTTGTTCGTCCCGTTTTCTCACTAGACAACTTGTTCGTCTGAGACGACTTGTCCGTCCAGACGATTTGTCCGTCTCTAGTGTGAAAACGGCCAATGAAACTCATATTTCCTTGAATGAAAATGTCTTTCCATCGAATAAAGGAGTTAAACGCTTATCAGAATTCAGTGATTTTCTGCTTCTGGAAGGCTTGGCGATTTTTTTTATCCTATTTGCAGCGCGGAACGCTCGTAGCGTCTGCGAATTATATTTATTTATAAACATCACAAAATAATAGCGGAGCACTTGCCAGGCCGAAGGCCTGGCTGCGCAGCTCCATACTCAGAACCTATGCCGTGATTTTTCATGGTCATGGCTAGCGGAATGTTTCGCGGCGCGTGTGTGCCCGCCCGTCGTGTTGGAACAACATCCGGGATCTTGAAAGCAAGGCTTTGTTTTTCGCGCGGCCACACAGCCGTGAGCTCGGTAAACACTTTAGTTGTTTTGTTGTGTCTAGCGGAGAATTAAAGTCGTTATTTTCCTGCATTTTTTCGCGGTTTGCTACTCAAGACAGGGATACTAATTAAGGTATACTCAGAAGCCGCTTTAGTGGAAAAAGACGAGCTTTCAGGGATAAAATCTTGCTTCGACGAGGAACTTCATGTATTACGTTTTTATCAATGCGGGAGTAGTTTGTTTTCTACGGATTTCAGAACCAGAAGCGGAGATTTGAATTTCCAAGCAAGCGAGGGACTTAAAGGTAAAACAGATTACAGTTTTCGATGAGAATTTATGTTGATATCAATCTGTGAGTGACTTTTTATTAGTGTTATTGTTAGTTATGGAGAATTGATTTTAAAACGTGCTTAAATTCAGTTGTATCGATCTCTTGAATTTCATCGAAGAAAGCTTGAACTCGATGAGCTATAAGTAAATGGTACGCGTTTTGCTTTTAAACGTAAACTAATGAAGATTTGAATAAATTTTTTCGAGAGAAGATTGTGTTGTCCATTTTTATGTGTTTGTTCATTCATTAGATAGATTGAAAAGCGATTTTATGTAAACAAAACAAGACTTTGATTTTATAGTACAGTTCTATCTTCACTCGCATCGCCTTATGCAAATATGTTTGTGAATTTTTGCAATTTTTGATTTTCAAATCAGTTTCTCGGGCAATTTTTGACAAACATAAACTGTATTTTATTCGGAAACTAGTGGTACTAGTTATTCTAGACAGAGAAAAGTTGTTTTTGTGAACTTTTGTACGGTCTATAAAAATGTACTGTGCAGACGGTCGCGTAATACTGTTTTTGAGAATTGCTAAAATTGAAAATAGCCCGTTCGTCAATCTTAATTCTTGTGCTTCCAACCTTTCACCTTAGTTAAGTTTCACCTTAGTTAAGCTTGTTCAAAGTGCGACGCTGTTAGGCTTGGGCTATGTATATATATATATATTATTTAAATACAGCAACCTGCTTTATTATAAGCTTATGTGTTTTCTAACATTTCCGACTTTTCCTGTGTATATAGAATGCCATTCTTGTCCGTAAAGGTGATTCGCATAATGTTTTTGCGAATCAAGAAAATCTTGAAAGGAAACTTTATTTCTGATTATAAACGTTTGGTAGAACAAGGCATATGAAAACAAAAGAAACCATTCATATTCAATGACATGCAAATAAGTGACCGGGTATTCTACAGTTTAGCCCAATAGACAATTTTCGTATTCTCAGTATTGAACTGGAACTAGCTTGCAATGGAGGCTCATGCGGGGGAATGTCATTAAAAATATTTGCATGTGAAAAGAATGCCCCGCATGAGCTACGTCTGCAAGCTAGTTCCAGTTCAATACCGAGAATACGAATATCGTCTATTGTACAAATAGAAAACAATGCGTATTTGCAAAATGGTGCATCTAATTTTTTTGTCAATAACTAGTATGACTACTCCGAATAAAATAGTATTGAAAATTGCCCGAGAAATTGATTTGGAAATCGGTGGAAATCTAAATTGCAAAACGACTGGGCTATTTTTTTCAATTTCATCGAAAAATCTAACTTCTTTTACGGTAAAGTACCTCGGCTTGACTCGGCTGCTTGATAATTCTTTAAAACTCCGCTTCTTCGAAAGAAACAGCCCCGCACTGAAAAAATGTATGAAGTTCCTCGCAGCAAGATTTCGTCACTTAAAACTCTCCTTTTTCTCCCACAGCGGCTTCTGAGTATTCTTTAAAGCCTTCTCTTTCCATTTTGAACATTTTAATGTGTGTTATTACTCCGATAAGACAAAACTATGGTTTTGAAAACCAAGCACATGCCGAGCGCGGCAGCCATTTTTGTAGAATTTGTATGTAACCGGACGACCCCGGTTGGTAATAATATATGCGTGCATAAATTTGCATGCACAAATGTAACACCAAAAAAAATGACGAAGAAAACGAAGCCCATTTTCTGACCTCATGGCGCTTCGCGCATGAGGTAATAATAATAATAATGAAAGTATTTATTTATCCACGATAAAATTACAGCAAAGCTGATGTGGTCATTTGACGATCGCAACTCATGCAACACCAAGAAAGTGACAAACTTGTCGATATAATCAACACGAAAAGCTTCAATCTTTTTTTCCTTTAAGAATTATAGGATAGACCTCATTGGGCTTCGCGTTGTTTTTAGCGGGCCACATTTTTCTAGTCTATTTATCTGTTTGTTCATTTTTGTGTCGTTACCAAGTGTAAACCTGTGACAACGTATCTTCGGAGTTTTTAGTTGCTATATAATTTCTCTGATCTGATCACCATCTTGGATCGCATGTTACTATTTTTACCGCAAAAACTGCTATTGCTGTACAGTTGACCATTCGTTAAACTAAACTAAATTTCTAGACATTAAACCCGATAAAGCCCACTTCGCCTTTGACGCCCTTAACTTGATTATTTAACGAAAAGCAGCGAACTAACTAGCTAATTAATTAAAGCTGCTATGTCACCATGTTTAGTGTTACTTTAAAGGCCAAAATACATATTTATATCAGTGGAAACTCAAACATAATGGTTCAGTCTTGTTTAAATTGTTCTAATAGTGCTCTGAGAGTATAATTTAGTGTCTTGGGCTGCGGATGCCAGATGGAAATGGATTGAAACTTGAAAAAATCGGGCCAACATTTTCAAGTTTATCGCCTTGTGCCTAAAACTGTGATTATGGTTTATTCTCGTTTTGAAAATTCTCTTGATATCTTCCTTTTAGTGTTCAATATAAAATATTTGCTCGCAAATAGAATGTTTATGTCTTTCCTCGGCTTGTTATGTTTTAGTTGTGTTATGAGAGGGACTGGTTCGGGGGTGGACCCAATGAGTATAGGTGCATTCCCCCTCTAAGAATATTTGCTTGTCATGCAATCCTAAAAGTCACATGCGTGTCATTCATCTTGGGTCAGCTTGACAGAGCGCAGGTCAGGCAGCACTTGGGTGGCTCTTTCAGGGGTGAAAGAGGAAAGGCATAAAAGCATTTCGTGTTTGACAAAAGTATTTAGTTTTAATTTGGAACGTTTTGACCTACAATGGCTTGACTACCAGCCGCTGTTCGGGTTAAAGACCGGACGCGAGAAAGCGGCGGAAATCAAGCCCAGTTTTCACCCCAAAGCGTCAATATCACCATGACATAACTCCTTTAGAGCCTCAGCTGCATGCTACTTGTTCACGTATATGCAGTATGTTTTAGTCGCCAAACCCACTTTTCGGTGCACAAAGTATGTATCTCAACCCGATTGGATTGCTATGTGCGATTAACATGTATATAGAAACAAAAATATTTCTATTCGGTACTATTCTATCAGGCATCATTCTAAGGTGATGTATAGAGTGATTTTCAATTGAATGTCGTAAAACCAAAACCAAAGTAATTACTGTGGCCAATCACAACAGTCGCGGACAATTTAATGAACCAATCAGAAATTGAAGCAAATGCATGTAGCCGGCGCCAAGCGCGAAAGAACGCGTGTAAACAAGTCATAAAACGTAGCAATGCAAAACCAAAGCAATCGCGAAATCTCTTTAGATATTCAACTGAAAACCCCTTTAAGGATAGCTATATGTTACCTGTCAATAGAGACGCAATCTCAAACAGACGACTCCATACAAATTTTATGAAACACAAGTCAAACATTTTGATTCTTGCGCTGGACTTTTTATAGAGTCCTGTGTTTGTATGGTGACCTGTATCAGAGAGTTTGAGAAACTACATTCAAAAAAATAAAATACCATCTTGCTCACTCAAACGTCAAATCGGCCATCAGAAGTTAAATTAATTCGAAAGTTGTCGGTCAACTAAACTGTTGTTTCTTTGTTGTGTTAGTGGTTACTACCTCAGTGGCATACCGTAAATCCTCTATTAGCCCCCCCCCCCTCCCCCCCCCCCAACTCCCCAGTGCTTATTTTTCAAGCGCGTTTGAGAAGGGAGGTTATCATAATTATTATTTAGCGAAACACCAGAAGTTTACCACTATTTTTTTATAATTCATAAATTTCACTGGCTCAAACAAGTGAATAAAATGAATAAACGCCCATAAACAATACTTTGACTAATCAATGAAGCAATAAAGTGTTATACATTCACATTGATGATTACCGTAATTACTATGATTTTAGTATAAGTCATAGTCTGTCGTTTATTGTTTCGGTCGTGAAGGAAAAGGAAGGGGAAAGGGGGGGGGGGGGGGGGCTTAATACATTTCTTGCTCCAAAAAGGAAGGGCTTATATGAAAGGGGGTTTAACAGAGGATTTACTGTATTCACCACAGAGAAAGACCTCGTTTGTGAAGCTCGTGATCGTTATATGAAGTATTCTTTGACGATGATGGCATAGTATTCTGAAATTCCTTACCCAATTCTAACGTTTTAAGTGCACAAGACTCTTTTGTGTTCTCAGGTCAATACAGTTTGTCTCTAGGATTGTAATGCTTGCAGCTGTGCCTATATGTATTTGGCATACACATCAGCGCAGGCATTTCCTCCATTATCAAACTCGTCCCGATTTTCCAAATCCTCAGCGTACCACAGTCGCAATTCTTGTCCAGAAGACAGAAGCAAAGGATTTGAAAAGCTTGTGAAAACAATTTCTTCGGAATCGATATTATATCCGGGAATCTCGTACAGGTATTGTTTACTCTCGGGAAGCAGGATGACGTCACTTGAGGTTGTTACGAGTGTGGTTAATGGGCCTCCACTCTGACATCCCCACTTAGACGAAAGAAACAGTCCGCAACTCACCGATCCAGAAACGTGAACCAGCTTAACAGCCTCTACAGAGCCACCCACTTCGACGTGAAACCTGCCAGGCTGGTTATTTTTGGCGCCAAAACAGACTGGATCAGTGTTGAGTTTGCGCCAGGGGGATTCTGTTCAAAGAAATAAAGAACATATTTTCCGTTACAGATTTTTGAAGCTAACACGATTTCTGTAGCTTCCTATTTAAAAAAATAAATTACTTGCGATGTCTTGGTCTTCATAGGGTTCTATTTAGTTTATTCTATCTGATATTTTATTTGGGCCGAATTTAAAAAATTTGCCTTTTTATCCTAAATTTGAGTTTCGTATTGATTCAAAAGAAGGAAGTTTATGATGAAAGGACCGAAAAGAAAATAACGAAGTTCCTCAAACGCCGTCCAGTGCAGAATGCGCATAAACCACTGATTTATGGGTTCTCCAACAGCAAGAAAACCATTTCTTGGTTCTGGAATAACTAAAGCGTTGTTCATTCACAGCAGTCGACCTGAACACAGTTTCTCCTATAGCCTCTCAGGTTGAAATTCTACCTAAATGTCTTAATCTAGCAACAAGACACAAAATCACTTTTCAAAACAAGTTTTAATTGTATGATATAGTGGTACTCAGGTAAGAAAGATGAATTATAATATAATTAATTGTAACGCAACAGCACTGGTGTACGTCTAGAAAGATGACGAAGCTCTAAAAGGTCGATATCACAGCAAAACCTAACCTTATAGCAAAATATATTGCCAGCAGCTTTTAATGTTTCTGACAGGTGAAGAGAAAACTAAGCTCTTTTTCTAGGCAACGAATGTAAACCGATCTGTTCACGTCTGCAACATATTGCATAACAACTTAATATGCTATGAGAATAATAAAAATAGACCTAAGTTCTGTAAACTGACTTGGAAAAATACATGAAAATACCTTTAAAAAAATAACCTTAAAATCCTAAAATGCTGCCGTGTACGTAGCAGTTACAGAACATCTAATGAGCAAAAAATGTGAAAACAATTAAGCAATACTGCGTAGAAAACCAAAACAGAGAAACAAATTATCGTAGCCATTTTTCACAAATGAATCACTCTATTACATTAACTTACAAATAATAGGCACAAAAAAAGAGATAAGAGACACGAGAGGCGTATTATAATTTTATGAGAGAGATGAGAGCTCGAGAAAAGGGCACCCGGGGTATGTTATTTTAGGGCCAATATTTTCGCGCAGTTAAAGCCTACAGTCATATTTTTTCTGATAATAATTTCTCTGATCCTATTTTCTTAGTTCAGAGCAGAGAAATTGTAGTGACCGTTTAATCGTAGTTAGTAAACCTAACAGTGCCCATACAGAGAATTTTAAAAAAGAAGCAAATCGTCGCAGCCTTAAAGTGAATTCGCCATTTTTGACAAGCGAATCATTGTATTAGAATAACAGAAATAATATGCAGACGATAAAAAACAAACTGAAAGCAAAAGAACATGACGCAACGTACTTTACTCTGATTCGAACCCATGCCATTCGAACGCGAAACCACACACTACACCAATTGACCATCGAGGATCAGCATAAATAACAAGGTCAAAATAGGCTACCCGTGAGGAATAAAATCTATTAATAGTATCTAACAAAAATGGAACAAAAAATGCGCCCATGGATCGACAAAGAATGCAGGTTAAACCACAATATTCTCCTGTAAGTTAAACATTAACTTTCAGGAGAAAAAAACAAGGTAACCGGGATTTTGCGCTTGGTGTTCATACCATAACGAAATATGATATATATCTGGTTTGAGAACGCTGCAAAATTGTAGTAAATTGTTTCAGGTAATAATTCTGGGTTTCTTGGCAGTCATACTATAAGAAAGTCATAGTTACTCCCCGTTTACCCGTGCTTGGTTGAATCTCTTCACTTTGACATTCAGAGCACTGAGCAGAAATCACATTGCGTCAACATCGTTTCCGGCCATCGCAATGCTTTGTTTTAATTAAACAGTCAGATTCCCCTAGTCACTGCCAGTTCTAAGTTCGTTGTTCATCGCTTCCCGATTTGACCTCGCGGCCATGCGGTTATGCGTCCACTCTAAAACGATAAAAAACGGAGATGTTTATCTATGAAAACGGAGGTTTTCGAAAACGCTTTTCAAAGTGGAGACTTTTGAAAACGCAGGTCGATCGTTTTAGTTTACGTTTTAGTGTGGACGGCAAAAACAGAGCTTTCCAAAAACGCTTACGTCACAACTCATTATGCAAGCTCAGCCCCAGTTGCAAACAGTATTCAATATGGCGGAGCTTGTGTTTATGGTGTTTAGCCTTCTTTCTAGCTTGATTGCTTTCCTAGAGTTGAATGTGGCACTGATTAATTTACAAGCAATAGCTTTACGAAGACGTAAGAAAAAGTTCCACTTCATCATCTGTCCAGATGAAGTGATCTGCTTCCTTTTCTGACGTCTTTTTTTTTGCAGATTTTGCCATTTTTAGACTGCGAGCTAGAAACGTGTGACGCGTAGTAATGCGTAGTATCGCTGACGCCATTGGAGCATGCGTATTGAACAGAAAAAAACGTCCGAGCAAAGCCTGGTGATGAAAACGCATCTTTGGATCATCGTTTTCAGCCCCTAGTGTGGACGGTCAAAAACGATGTGAAAACGCTAGTGTGGACGCAGATATTTTTATCCGTTTTCGGATAAAACTGTGGCGGGACCTTAGTGACGCGCATGAATGGATTAACGAGATTCCCACTGTCCCTATCTACTGTCTAACGAAACCGAAGCAAAGGGAACGGACTTTGCATAATTAGCGAGGAAAGAAGACCTTGTTGAGCTTGACTCTAGTCTGACTTTGTCAAAAGACATGAGAGGTGTAGAATAAGTGGGAGCAGCAATGCGCCGGTGAAATACCACTACTCTTATCGCTTTTTACTTATTGGATGAAGTGGAAGCGGACCGCAAGGTCCACGTTCTGGACTTAACGCCCGTCTCCGGACGGACGGATCCAAGCCCAAGACACCATCAAGTTGGGAGTTTGGCTGGAGCGGCACATCAGTCAAACGATAACGCACGTGTCCTAAGGTGAGCTCAATGAGAACAGAAATCACATGTAGAACAAAAGGGTAAAAGCTCACTTGATTTTGATTTTCAGTATGAAGACATTAGCCTGCAAAGCAGGCGTATTTATAGGGCGAACGAGCGCTGCGTTAAAAGAACTGCAGACTGAGGCGAGTAAAAAGATGCGACCAAGGATGTGGGAGTCAGGCCCCTTCACTCCTCCCAGCCTACGACGTTGTGCAAAACCAAGATGGCGACCAAACACTAAATTCAACACTCGCCCACCAACAAAACCAAAATCCCTGCACTGCAGGCCAGTAGGTATAGAATTGTTTGACAAATGTTTAAAATCTCCTGATATAAAATCACTTTTCAAAGCAAGCTTTATGAATTATTTCAAGAGACGTGGTACTCAAGAAAGTCAGTTGAATGAACACAGAATAATTATAGATTGTTTTCATTCAGTCCCATGGGACCTAAATGACAAAGGCCATTGTATCAATGTTGATGTTCCTAGCTTTTTAATTAAAACTTTTTTGTACGGAGACAAACAACTTACCAGAATCGGGGTTATCAGCGTATACTGAAATGGCTTTCTCCACAAAATATTCGGATCGGAAATATTTGGTGTCGTTGTTAAATTGACAAGTCTTGTCAGCGAGGTTGTAGTTCAAACTTTGACAAATATGAGTGTAGCTATAACTTGAGTAGGAAATTTACTTTTTTGTTACCAAAACCAAACACTGAAGTTCTTCGCAAGTCCACTTGTTACAAAGCTGCATCTCTATGGAATTCTCTTGACAATCATACGCGTGCAATCTCAAGCAAGAGTTTATTTAAAAACTCTTTTAAACGCTGAACTTCATATCAATTGCTTAATTATAGATTAATTTTTCTATAGGCTAGATTTTAAATTTTAATTAGTTTTTAATCTTTTTATCCATTTGTAAACTGTTTAACTTTTAAATACACGACCACATCAGCTCCGCTGTAATTTTTATCGTGTTTAAATAAATGTTGTTGTTGTTGTTATTGCATGTTACATGCGCTGTAACAAGTAGCGAGACGATCTGCAGTTAATGATTGATACACATGATCAACAAGGGCGAAACCGTGCACTGAGCGATGATCTTTACATGACTGGTCTGCCAATGTTAGGCGGAAAAATGCAGCGAGGCAAATGACAGGGAAGAGGAGCATTATTTTGCCCTACAATTTGAATGAACAACGCGCACTCTTAAATGAAACTTGATTAAACATGGGTATGACGCCAGATAACAATATTTTTATGTGCTTCATTTACAGATCAAATAAGAAAATAGTCGCTTTGTAATTACACAGCGTGCTCCAAACACCCCAATAAAGTTACAAATCAACAAAACCCTAACTTAAAGATCATCCCGGTATTGAGTTTACCGTATTAGTTGCAGTATATTTCATGGTAATTTGAATTATATCTGGTTGTCTGATGTCCAATTGACCATTTTACAGTTGTCTTCCTAGTGTCCAGGCATTTGAGTGGAAGCGAGGTTGAAGTTGACCTTGTTATTATACAGACCTTGGAGCTTTTCAAATGTAAATTTACCTAGTTTGTATGAGAAAAGCATTATTAGCATATGAAAGGCAGAAAGGTTTGTATCTAAGCAAAGTCACCTCCAGCCTCGCTTCTACTCAAAGGCAAGGCCACCAAGCACACAACTGTAAAATGGACTATAGAGGTTTTGCACGGCAGCCATGTTATTTTTTTTTTTTTTTTGCATGGCAGGAACAATAGATTCTTTTCCCTATTGCTTACAAGCAATAGCTTTACGAAGACGTAAGTAAAAGTTCCACTTCATCATCTGCCAGATGAAGTGATCTGCTTCCCTTTCTGACGTCTTTTTCTTTGCAGATTTTGCCATTTTTAGACTTTGCGAGCTAGAAACGTGTGACGCGTAGGAATGTGTAGTATTGCTGACGCCATTGGAGCATGCGTATTGAACAGAAAAACGTCCGAGCAGAGCCTGGTGATGAAAACGCATCTTTGGATCATCGTTTTACAGCCCCTAGTGTGGACGGTCAAAAATGATGTGAAAACGCTAGTGTGGACGCAGATCTTTTTATCCGTTTTCGGGGAACCAAAAACGGAGGTTTTCAAAAACGTATTAGTGTGGCGGGATCTTAGTGACGCGCATGAATGGATTAACGAGATTCCCACTGTCCCTATCTACTGTCTAGCGAAACCGAAGCAAAGGGAACGGACTTTGCATAATTAGCGGGGAAAGAAGACCTTGTTGAGCTTGACTCTAGTCTGACTTTGTCAAAAGACATGAGAGGTGTGTAGAATAAGTGAGAGCAGCAATGCGCCGGTGAAATACCACTACTCTTATCGTTTTTTTACTTATTGGATAAAGTGGAAGCGGACCGCAAGGTCCACGTTCTGGACTTAACGCCCGTCTCCGGACGGACGGATCCAAGCCCAAGACACCGTCAAGTTGGGAGTTTGGCTGGAGCGGCACATCAGTCAAACGATAACGCACGTGTCCTAAGGTGAGCTCAATGAGAACAGAAATCACATGTAGAACAAAAGGGTAAAAGCTCACTTGATTTTGATTTTCAGTATGAAGACATTAGCCTGCAAAGCAGGCGTATTTATAGGGCGAACGAGCGCTGCGTTAAAAGAACCGCAGACTGAGACGAGTCAAAAGATGCGACAAGGATGTGGGAGTCAGGCCCCTTCACTCCTCCCAGCCTACGACGTTGTGCAAAACCAAGATGGCGACCAAATATTAAATTCAACACTCGCCTACCAACAAAACAAAATCCCTGCACTGCAGGCTTGTACGCATAGCATTGTTTGACAAATGTTTAGAATCTCCTAGATATAAAATCACTTTTCAAAGCAAGCTTTATGAATTATTTCAAGAGATGTGGTACTCAAGAAAGTCAGTTGAATGAACACAGCTTACACAGATTTTGAACCAGCTAAAGAATTATAGATTGTTTTCACTCAGTCCCATGGGACCTAAATGACAAAGGCCATGGTAGCCATGTTCGTGTTCCTAACTTTTTAATTAAAACCATTTTGTACGGGGACAAACAACTTACCAGAATCGGGGTTATCAACGTATACTGAGATGGCTTTCTCCACAAAATATTCGGATCGGAAATATTTGGTGTCGTTGTTAAATTGACAGGTCTTGTCAGCGAGGTTGTAGTTCAAACTTTGACAAACTGATTGCATGTTACATGCGCTGTAACAAGTAGCGAGACGATCTGCAGTAAATGATTGATACACATGATCAACAAGGGCGAAACCGTGCACTGAGCGATGATCTTTACATGACTGGTCTGCCATTGTTGGGCGGAAAAATGCAGCGAGGCAAATGACGGGGAAGAGGAGCATTATTTTGCCCTACAATTTGACTGAACAACGCGCACTCTTAAATGAAACTTGATTAAACATGGGTATGACGCCAGATAACAATACTTTTATGAGCTTCATTTACAGATCAAATAAGAAAATAGTCGCTTTGTAATTACACAGCGTGCTCCAAACACCCCAATAAAGTTAGAAAAATCAACAAAACCCTAACTTAAAGATCATCCCGGTATTGAGTTTACCTTATTAGTTGCAGTATATTTCATGGTAATTTGAATTATATCTGGTTGTCTGATGTCCAATAGACCATTTTACAGTTGTCTTCTTAGTGTCCAGGCGTTTGAGTGGAAACGAGGTTGAAGTTGACCTTGTTATTATACAGACCTTGGAGCTTTTCAGATGTAAATTTACCTAGTTTGTATGAGAAAAGCATTATTAACATATGAAAGGCATATGTTTATACCAACATCAACAAGAACAAAATACTATCCTTTTTAACAACAAGAACATATTAATTGGAGGAAAGCCTATCTTTTATCGAGAATGGTTTTCCAAAGGTATAATCTCTATTGGGCACCTTTTAAATGAGAACGGTAAATTTATGTCTTTTTCTGACTTCCAGACAAAATATGATTGTAGAACAAACTTCCTCCAATTTTATCAAATTATTAGTGCAATTCCTAGTCACCTTTTGATCTTAGCACAACAACAAATAGTCTCTCTACCAATCAACTGTATTAAAAATTCAACAATGTTCTCTTTGGACTCCACGACTCAAGTTGATCTAGGTAAGCTAAAACCAAAAGACTACTATCAACTCCTAATTAACAAAACCCATACTGCCTATCAAACTGGAACACAGAAATGGAATAAAACTTTCCCCCTCGAACGATTGGTGCCAGCTTTTTAAATCTATACCGAAACTGTGTCAAGAACAAAAATTACGAGAATTTCAATTTCAATTTATTCATCGGATCGTCGTTACCAGAAAGAAACTTTTTAAATTTCGTATTAAACCAAATAGTGACTGTATTTATTGTGGCGAGGAAGATTCTATAGAACACACCTTTGAAGACTGCTCTTTCACTAAATCATTTATTGAAAAAACTCTTGAGTGGTTTAATAATACAAATAAATGTAATTTCACCCCAAGTGAAAAGGATATAGTATTTGGAATTTTTATCAATAACACCAAAACTGGAGAACTGGTGAGAAGACTGAATTACACCTTCCTGTTCATGCGGTATTATATATATAGTGCGAAACTCGAAGAGAAAGCTCTTTCCGTACAAGAATTCATGCGCAAAATTCTCCTAAAATATAAAATTGAAAAACTTTGTAGTTCAAATATTGTAAGTAATAGGTGATGTATTAATGTATTATTATTGTTGTTAGTCATTGTTAAATGTTACTCCTTTTTGATTGAAATGTAATTGTACGTATTGTATATAAGTAGAGTATTGTATTATAAGTAGTGTAAGCATTGCATTGTAAGTAGTGTGAGTATTGTATTGCACGTGTTGTAAGTAGAGTATCGTTAAGTAATGTAAGCATTGTATAGTCCAGGCATTTTATCGCCAAAAATAGGTCAACCTGTTACTAATTGCAACAGAAGGTTTTTTAACGCCTTTTGGTCCAGGAACATGTCCTCTATAACATAGCAAAAGTCTCTGAAAATCTGAGTGGGGGAAGATGACTAAAAATGAGTTTTATTAGAACCCTATAAAATGCAGCATGGAAACGAAGCTGCATGTACTGTCTGCTGTATCGCGTGAGTTTTTACCACGTGCAGCACACGCTAGTAGAGAGAGAAAGAGTTTATCGTGTTTTTTTTCCTAGGCAAGGCCATTTACATACAGATTACATCAAATAATTGCTCACTTAAGATTCTTAAATCAGCAAAAAGCAAAAAGCTTGCAGAAAGCGTCTGCGTTCTTAGCTATCTGGCTGAGGCATTTAGCGAAGAATTTTGTCTTCCGCGAGCAAATTAAAAGTTGAAAAAGAAATTTTTATGTTGAAAGAAACGGTACGGTTATGTGCTAAGGTTATCGGTAATTCAAGAAAAATTTATTGTGACCTGAGTAGTGAATCCCAAAATGAATTTCATCTCAGTGAAAACAACCGATATTGTACTCATCGCATCGCGCTTCGTGTGTTACCTTTTTCTCATAACTTAGAAATCACTAAATGAAAACCTTTTCTTAAATTAAAATTTATGCGAACAATAAATGCGCTTTGAACACAAAACACAAAACAATTTGTCTGCAATTCATTCTCACTGAAAACATAACTTTGGCAGGAAAAAAGCAAACTTTTAGAAAAGTTCAAGAAAGCCAATTTAAGTCACATTTATAAATGCAATCGACCTAGACGTTCTCGAGTACCATATATACCTGTATATAGAAATTGCATCACGAATTTGAGATTTGTTTTTGGCAGAAACAAATCTATCGTTGTCTTAATGTCTTTTACACTATCCAATTTGCCTATAATTTCAAAAAGATTTTGCACCATGGATGAAACAGTAAACTGTGTTATTATAAAAAAAATCTTGATGGTGAGCGTGACATCATAACTCTAAGAGAAAAAGGAAGCGAGCGAATAAATCGGACGAGCACAGAGCAGAACGATACCATTACTACGGTTCCTGGGCGGCAGGTGCATCAGAACTGCTGGCGAGAGTATTGCCTTCCCTCGCAAGCGAGCTAAAAAGTTGTTTCGTCTGGAACAACTAGTAATCGTCGCTCTCTAAAACGCAAACCAGAACAACGTTTCTCATTCAAGAGTGGCTGTATCTTTTGTGGCACCAAAGTTGAATTCGGAGAACAGAGAAAACGACTGGGGAAGCTTTCAGGGCTACAACAATTAAAACGAGAGACACGATATTGGAAATTTGTTCAGAGGGAAAGGGCGAGTGGTCTGAAACGATAAAGGCTAGGCTTCTGAGTGTGCACGATTTGCCTGCTGCTGACGCGGTTTACCACCAGACCTTCAGTATAAACGTCTGCACAAAGAGGCAATTACCTAAAGTTTGTCAAATGGATGAGCTACCTCCTGTCAAAAAGAGGAAAGTAGGTCGTCCCCATGACTGAAGAAACACACCAAGTTTTTTAATATTCACGAATTTTCTTGAAGAAAATGACGACGAGCAGATAACAGTGAGTGATTTAATAGAGAAAATGGAAGAATATTTGAGTGATACAAATAGCGAAGCAAACTTCTTGAGTATTTTGGAGATAAAATCGTAATATCAGATATTAAAGGTTAGCCGAACGTTGTTACTTTTCGAACCTTTGCTGCTGCAATTTTACAAGAGTTTCACGAGCAGCGGGATGACGTGGATATCGAAGAACAAAAATGAACATCAAAACAGCAGCTAAACTAACAAGAAAAGAACGTCAAATCAATTGCAACATCAAGTGACAACTACCCCACGATAGCCACCGATGCCAAATCACATATCCACTATCTTCCTGCTACACTTTCAGCATTTCTGGGTGTTCTTGTCTCAGAAACAAATAACTCGTTGAAGGTTGCACCATTCGGGCAGGCCATTGTTTAAGCTGCGCGGCCACGAGTCGTTGTCGTACCTTTACAGACTGGGCTTGCAGCTCGGTTGCACCACAACTTTGCCTCGCCCTTTCTTATTGGCACCTTGCATCACCACGGATTTTGTTCATCATAACCAGTAAGTTCAACCAGAATACTGCGCTTGGCCAGGGAACTAATATACCTTCTTTTCATGGCTAGTTTGTCCAGTACGCGGCCTACAACGTTGACCACAACACTAGCACACTCAATGTCCGTCAATAACGTCTTGCAGGGTATGGGCATAATTGCAGTCGTTTACACCTGGCACCAAACACAATCGTGATGTCCCGCGACGCAAAGTTACTCCAGAAGTTGAAATCTCGACAACTGGAAGAGTAGAACTACATCCATGTGGACCCAGACAGGTGAACGTGAATATAGACTTGGTTCTTGTACGAGCGGAAGACCCCACTGCTAACCTCGACGTCCTGTGAGGTATCTCTACTATTTGGCACCCCGCGCCCATCTTGGAGTGGCATGATGCAATCTGTTCACCAAGGAAGGCACCAAAGCAAGTCTTCTGTTATGTTTCTTCCTATGATCGATATGAATCCGAGAGATGTCACGTCTATCTCTTCCACCATGAACTTTGTTTCTGAGCATGCTAAGCAACACGGAATTGCGAATCCCGCCATCACGTTTGATCAGCCCCTTTAATATAATACAGACGGTACCAGCTAACAGCGTTTTGCGCAATGTGATCGTGCGTCTTGATGCTTTTCTCGCGGAGATGAGCTTTCTTGGAAGTATAAGCCCTCTGATGGCGGGGTCCGGTTTACGAGAAGTCTTGGAACTGATATATGCGTCTAATGACCAGAAAGGCTATAATTGCACGGGCGGTGTGTGCGCACCTCATTGTGGACGCTGCTCTGAATGCGCTGCTATATTCGGGCGCTTTGGAAGTACCTGTACCGCATCTACAGCACCCAGCTAATAACCATTTATTTTGTCGATAAAGCATATCTGGCTTAATTTTCTTTTTTCAATATTTTTTTTACCTTTCTATATCGTAGTTTCTGAGGAAAAAACACAATTTGCGATCTGAACGGGGAAGTTGCAGCAAACAGAGAGACTGAGATTGAGCATAGAGGCATTGACTTCTGTAAAATTAATACGATACACTTTTACATGTCACCCAAAGCAGACAACAATTACATCAGATTCTTCTGCATTTTGTACTGTAGAGTCTGTATTAGCTGATGAGTTTTCCGAGTCAGATATTCATTCCCCCATTGCACAGAGCACTCATAACAGTATATATATAAAGTCAATAGTTTTATCCCCAAAATTGGTGGTTTAATAGAGAAAATGCAATATTGAGACATTTTAATCTAATATTGCAGGCAGCCAGCGTCGCTTTGAGATCTGCTGGTCTTCTTCAGTTGTGCTATTACAGGGTATGCTTCCGAAGATGGTTGTAATCTCTATTTTAGATCAGAGCTAAAGGCAAACGCGAGAGGTGCGCGAGTTTGGCATATGAAGAAAGTCAAAGATCAGCTGGGTAGGGAAGTTTGCGGAAATCTCCTGTTTCTTAACGCCGCAACCGGATGTGACACCACTTCGCGCCTGCATGGAGTTGGCAAGGCAACGACGCTGAAGAAATTTGAGAACGTACCATACTTCAGAGAGCAAGCTAGCGTGTTCAGCTGTCATTCATTTGTATCGACGTTGTTGCTGCAGGTGAAAAGGATTCGTGTCACTTTTCGGTGGTAAGCCAGAGGTTGTTCTTGACGCTCTTAGGTATCAGCGATACTTCGAGAAACGTGCAACGAAGACATCTCATACAGCTATTTCAATTTAGGTTGTCAGATGAGAGCTACAAGCGTACGCAACGAGACCGCAAGTTACTATGGGTAGTTGTAAATTGGTCTTGGCTTAGTTCGCGGTTTTTGTGTTTATTAATGGGATGAGTGATGTGGATGTTAGCACCATAAATGTTTGTCTTCGCTATATGGACGAGGCAAATTAATTTGCTTTGGTCAATTTATCGTATACATAAAAAATCCCAAAGTACCTTGCGGTCTCATTGCGAACGCTTGAAGCTCTTATCCGACAACCTAAATTGAAATAGCTGTATACGGCCACAGAAGCTCCCTCCAAGTGCAGCAGCGGCCCGATTTTACAGCCTGCGAATCTATCTACAAGTAAAGTACTGACAGGGAGAGGATGCAGAAATGTTGATAGAGGACTGGGGATGGAAAGTCACTGGTGATCAATTATTTCCTGTTGCGACGGGCTTGATGCCTGCCCCAGACTCGCTTCTTCAGTTTATCCGATGCAATTGTTTGTCTGACTGTAGCACTATGAAGTGCATCTGTCGCAAGAATGGTATGCAGTGTTCTCCAGCCTGCGGCCAGTGCAAAGGGTCTGCGTGCACTAATTATCCTAATGCGAAAGTGAATATTCGGAAGACTAACTTGTATAGCTATGTATATTATAACACAATTATAACTCTCTAGCGAGAAGATAGGGTTGTTTTTTTAATGTTACTATTAATTATTAATAAACTATGTCTCGGCCAATGTAAACTTTGATTAGCTCGATATTTTACTAAATTACTATTTTATGGGAACTTTTTTCCAGATTAGGGCATGTTCTTCCTTGTTGCCATGTTGCAGCAGAGAGGGAGTTTGATGTTGATCGTATTTGGAGGTGTTCCCACGCTTGAATGTCTAGAGACTTTTAGTATATTCATAAATAGGTTATTTCTAATTGATTTATGATGAAAAAGCTTCTGTTGCAATTAGTAGCAGGTCCGATTACAAAATGCCTGGACTATATTGTAAGTAGCGCAAATATTATATTGTAATTAAATGAGGACATTAAAAAAAAACATATGAAATGCAGAAAGGTTTGTATCTAAGCAAGTCTGTATCTAAGCAAGTCACCTCCAGCCTCGCTTCTACTCAAAGGCAAGGCCACCAAGCACACAGCTGTAAAATGGAATATAGAGCGTTTTCACTCACGTGACCAGCGGCCATGTTGGTTTACTGAAACAAAAGAAAATGTTTGCATAAAAATAGAGTTCAATTCTCGGACGATTGGTTTGGTACACTAATATGGCCGCCGTTTCTTTGTTTTGGAACACCAATATGGCCGCCGTGAAGTCAGATGAAAACGCTCTATAGAGGTTTTGCACGGCAGGCATGTTGCATGGCAGGAACAATAGATTCTTTTCGCCATGGGAAAGAATGTTCTTTCTAATGCAAAACATTTTCATTGCAATTGTTCCTGCCATGCAACATGGCTGCCGTGCAAAACCTCTATTGGAGCTCGATCCAAGAAGACATTGAAGGTGATGAGGCAAGTGACGGTGAAGAGGAA
The DNA here is from genome assembly GCA_022457155.1 of Cladopsammia gracilis. Classification (NCBI taxonomy): domain Eukaryota; kingdom Metazoa; phylum Cnidaria; class Anthozoa; order Scleractinia; family Dendrophylliidae; genus Cladopsammia; species Cladopsammia gracilis. Next base: position 19,371 of record JAJGOT010000182.1, read on the forward strand.
CATATTTGCCTTGAAAACAGCTGTAAAAACTGTCTTTCCAAATCAGCGTGAGTCTTGCATTTTACTATTAAAAATTAAACAATATAAAAAAAACGAAACAAAGGACTTTAAACATGTCGGGGCTCAAAATTCCAGCCTTAATTTAATTGGTGATTTTAGTCTAGTGTTTTATATTCAAACTCGAGCCAAGGAAAACGAAAACTGAACCATAAGATTAAACTAAACCGTAACATGTGTTTTTGTTTTTATCAAAGTCTGCGAAATAAACGTAATCGTCTATCTGCCAAAAGTGTTGCCAGCGGGATCGCTAGTAAAATGCAATTTAAAAAGTGAAAGTAGTAAAAGTAAATTAAAGAAGAAGTACTGTAAACGCATACTAGTGACCGTAAATGCAAAAACTGTAAACTGTACTATACTGTACTGAATGCACGAGAATTAAAGTCATTTGATTGGGGTTTTCGACCACACGTCATTCTTGGTTTGCAACCACGTGACAAGGCGGCCATGTCGGTGGTCAATACAATACATTTTTTGTCGCATAATTTGCATGAAAATAGAATTTAGTTTCGCTTTTGTTCTTGACCACCAACATGGCCGCAGTAACGTCACGTGCAAACCAGGAATTGTTTTATTGTACACAGCTCATTAGAATATAACGCGGCTCATTAGCATATAAAACACCGGTTATACGAATTCACTTTAGTGAGTGAATTGGCCGCCGTTACCGATAACCCGTTCATTACGCTTGCGCGTATTCACGGGTTAAAAACAAACAGCTTTTTTGTTTGGCATAACTAGGGCCCTTTTTACTCATCTTTATTGGGAAAGGAGTGGTTCCCTGAGTTTATGATCAAAGGCTCTTGAATATGAAAGGTTCTAAATAAAATATATTTTTTCAATGCAAAATTTCATAGCTATAGCTTTACAATTATGAAAGAAGAAAGTGGCTAAGGGAGCGGTCATTAACTATTGGGGGGGGGAGGGCCGGTAAATTTTGGGGGAGGGCTGTGTTTTTTTGGGCGCCCATTTGGGGTGGGCCACAATTTTATGGGCCCACGTTTAGGGGAGGGTTACAATTTCTGGGCGCCTTTCATTAAAACGTTGGACGATGTGCATAAATGGGTTTTGTGCTATTGACTTTGGCATGGCAAGAGAATCTTCATAGAATCGTATACTCAAAGCTTAATTTCACAGTGAAAAAGCTCACACCTAGAACAATTAAAACATAACTTGATTTATTTCTGGTATACGGGTGTCCTTAGTTTAAGATTACGCAACCTTATCCCGACATCAGCTATTCTCCACATTGTGAAATTTGCTATAATACCCTACCTTACTGTTATTGTCAGACTGTCTGGCATTTTTGATGTGCTTCCGACTGCACAAAATTAGAACGAATCCAAGAACGAGCGTTACGCGCTGTCTACTGTGATAATGATTCAACGTACGAAGAACTCTTGAAAAGGGCGAACCTACCCATACTGAGCACGCGAAGGCTACGGGCAATAGCTATATTAACTATGTACAACGTTAAAAATGGTTTGGCGCCCCATATATAGTGAACTTATTCCGGCGTTGTCTCAACTGCTCATTGCAATCTTAGAAACCCCCGACTTTATATTATTCCGAGATTTAGGACAGTTACATACGGAAAACACAGCTCATCATACCTAGGCCCCGTCCTTTGGTCTAAACTTAATAAACATACTCGGCTGTCTGACTCGCCAGAAATTTTCAAAAAACGTATCAAAACAGTTAATCTTAGCAACTTATTAGACAACACATGTAAAGACTGCCTGTTATGTAACACTTACGTTATTGACATTTTAGCTCATAAATACATATTTTATCTATTTAAGTAACTTTGTAACATTTAGTTTAGGTGTCCCCAATTAGCGGTCAATTACCGGTATATTATTATTATTTAATACTATAAAACTCAATCAGTCTTAAACAGTAACGGTATCAAACATATTGTTTTTTTTTTCTTTTTCAAAAAATGCGACGTAGTCTTGAAACAGTTTGCCAATGAATGTCCAGTGAAGATGTATAAACGATTACTCAATGGGTTCCCAGAAAGGAGTGCATTCCAATGTGTTCCAAAAGGGGCCTATGTCTTCTGCACTGCTGCTGTCGTATGCTTCCACTGCAGTAAAGGCACTTCCAGATTCCTCCTCCTGACATTGTTCCACACTATCATCGGCCCCGTCATCGCTATTTCTTCCACTGTCATTGATGCTACTTGGGTTGTCTTGGTCGCTACTTTCATCGTCTTCACTTGCATTAGAGCTACTCTCATTTTCAGAAAACCCCAAGCTCTGATTTCGCGCTGTCATTTAAAAGTTCACACTGATCAGACATCATACCGATCGCCCATTTCTGCTCTCTTTTTCCAAGTTCTTTACGTTGTCTCCGCGCAAATCTTCCTTCTGACAAATGGTACCTTCTGACCAGTCAGGCGCAATCTTCTTTAGAACCTCAGTCGTCCTGGCCACATGCCTCGCCTTTTTCCGCTTCACAGTCTTTTGGGTATTTTGTTTCCTTTTTCTTGATTTTCTTTTCATTGCAGAGAAGGGGTGCTTGAATGCTGCTTTGCAGGATTCTTGCAGCTGACTTAGACTGGTTATTAAAGTATGTAATTCATTTGTAAAACCCTGCAATTCGGTAAGCTTTTGCTCGTCAAAGTCGTGTGCAGTTTTATGTCCTGTTAAAACTACCTGATGAATGGATTGTTGTTTCTAAGTGTTCCTTTAGGTTTTTTTGTAAAGTTTCGATTGAAGTTTCGACCTTCTTTATGTTTAACATGTTCTGTGTTATGGTCGTTGAATCATGCGGCTTGAGAATGTGGTTTTCTCTTAGAAGAAATCCAGCCTTTGAAGGATTCTTTACAGATTGCAGTTGTGCTAATTGCTCTCTAATTTTTAACCCGTGAATATACGCGCATGCGTAATGAACGGGTTATCGGTAACGACGACAGATATGCAAATGAGTCACTCACTCGCTCACTCCTTCCATCAGCTGTAAACTTAGTGACGTAATGCTTTGTTACGAATGCGTTTTGCAACAAGAACAGCGTGAATCCAGCGATAACAATAACTAAATTGGTGTAAACGAATATAAACAACAATAAGCTTAAAGATGTTTCGCATTTGGAGTCTTCAATGCAACGTTAAATCGATCTAAAAGGAATTTTCAACTGAGACACGCGTTTTGATGGTTATCTACATTCAAGTAATAAAATTTATCCTAACAGGTCAGTGGTCACGGTGGTCGAGTGGTGTAAATCGCGGACTTACAGCCGAAACGCCCAGGTTCGAATCTCGCTCGGGGCGTTCTTTTTTTTTTTTTTTTTTTTTTTTTTTTTTTTTTTTTTTCATTCTTCTTCGGACTGAACATTTTGAAAGTGATATACTGTATTTTTATTTTTTGCGTTTGTCAAAAATCCTTACGTTTAATTTAAAAAAAAAAATAAATTGAACCGTGACAGAGTGAAAACATAAGTTTACCGTAATTATTGCCTTGCGCGTTAGCATTTCAAATTCACGGGTTGGCTCTAAGGAGCCTTTGATTTTTTACCGCCTTCTCATTGTCGTATTCTCTTCTCGCTTCTGCATGGAATGCTTTTTTAAAAGCCTTCTTGTTGCCACCAAAATAGCCAACCTGTTCCAAATAAAATGATTCGTACACTTCGTTATAAAATCTGCTCATGTCGTTCCGGGTTTTTTGGATCCACCCAAGGTTTTTATCCTTGTTCACGCTTGCTTGATTTTGTATTTTCTCCGCATTGTCACTTGTCATTTTCGCTGTGGATTCCTGAGACTCTTTGTATACTTCTACAAGCCTTCTTGCTTCGAATACACTCGTTCCTGAGAAAAAAATTCAAAAAGAGCAACATTTTATTGTAAGGAACTTTGCCATGGTTAGCACGTATGCTATCAGAGATTTCGTGTTGTCTTTTTTATGACACATTACACGTGCAATGTCATTTTTATTCAGGTCTCTGAAGGATCTCCGCACCTTCGCGAAATCTCAGTTACTCTTAATATGAATCACGGATCAGTCTTTCTCAAACGATGCACATTTAACCTAACAATATTCGTCAAATATTTCCCCTTCGAGTAAATTTACGCTCCTTTGACATCCTGATTGACCACGATCGCTACATAGTGCAAAAAAAATCAGTAGAAGTTAAGGACACAAACATTACAACTGTAAACACAGTGAACGTGTGAGTACTACATGTATGTACTGATATCTGCTGCTTTTTTTCATTTCGTACCTCCCATTTTGGTTTAAATATAAAAACCAACTATATATTTTAATAAAATAAAATAAAGCATTAAAACCCAGGAATTATCTTTAATTACATAAAAGCTTACCTAATTCCTGCCTAAGAAGCTCTTCGTTCACATGTTGGAGGTGTTCAACTTTTTTTAAACCTTTTCTGACGCAAACACCCTCATAATCTTCTAGATCTGCTCTTTGAAGTACGTCTATTATTGGCGATGAACCCAGTATAAATCGCGAAGAACTAGCCATGTTTATAGTGCTGGTTCAATGATCAGAATGATCCCGACATGCGACAGATCGCAACCTCGTGAATATGTGGACCATCTTCTGGAACTAGAGAGGAAAAGAAACAAGAGGACAGAAAGCAGAAAGAGAGCGAACCTAGAAGAGAACCGAAAATCTTTTGCAGATTACAACTGGGAAGCAATGTATCGAGAAGGAACGCTAAAGAAACTGAAAGTTAAGATCTTAGACCTGTATATCATGGAAAGGAAGCTGAAGCATTCCAAAGGAGCACTAAAGCAAGAAAAAATAGATCTCATAACCATAGACATTGCTAAAAAGATAATTGAAGGTGGCGAAAATCTAGATGACAGCGATTGTGACGATGATGTTGATGATGACATTGATGATGACAATGATGATGGTGTCTTGGGCGAAATCGGAGAGGATGATAGCGATGATGACATCAGTGAGGATTCTGATGAGGATCCAGAGGAAGACGAATCAGTCCAGCAGGAAGATAACTTTGAAAATCTGTTGCAGACCACACAATCTGGCCGAACTTGCAGGACCTGGAGGGATCGAGCAAGAGCTGCGGACTTCTCTTGAATAGAGACAGTTTTCTCTGATCCGTCCTTTATAGAAGCACAATTTGTTCACTCTTGAAGTTGACTACAAAACAGGAATTCAATAAGTAACAACGGGGCTGTTTATTGTACGGTTTCCCTTTACTTGGTGAAGCATTTGGGTTTTGTAAATAGTGTATTAAAATAGTAACACTTTTTTCTTATTCCAATGAAATAATTGACTCAAAATAACGTTCGTATGGTTTCTCGTGGTGCAACATTCGAATTTTCAAAATTTTTTCACGGGGGAGGGTTACAATTTTTTGGGCTCACATTTTAAAGGGGGCCGAGATTTTTGCGCTGTTAACCGGAGAGGGGCTAAAATGTTTGGGCTCTAACCTTTGAAATAATACCGACCCTCCCCCCCCCCAATAGTTAATGACCACTCCCCAAACCACGGGCGATATGCTGTACTTACTTTTTATTTTCAAGCATTTCTAGTAGTAGCACGTTCCAGTTGCGGTCAGAGTTGAGAATTGAGGTGTCATTATGATTTATCATTGAAAGTTCGCATTGTTTAGTCAGGTCAGGTGATGTCATTCTAGTTTTTATTTTTTCAACAGCACTATTACTGGCACGACCGCGTGTTCAGCAGTTCGCTCAAACAGTTGCAGGTCTGGTTTTGCCGATGATGTAACCATTGTAGTCCGGGCAAATAAAACGACAAAATTCATTTGATTCGTTAGTAGAGTTGATAAGGTAGGTTCGACTTTTTAGGTGTTAATGTATTATTTTAGTTTAATCACTATTCGGAATGGATTTACCTATTCCCCGGAATCCGGAATCCGGAAGGCAGAATCCGGAATCTTGAGCGTGAAATCCTAAAAGCCGGAATGAACCAAAACATGAAAAATAAATAAATAGTCGTTTAATACCATTTAATTTTTCGTACTTGACATCGCGTGGCGTAGTTTTAGTCTTCAGTCGCGCAGTTTTCCGATTCCTTACTTTACCTTTTTACGCCAAAATTTGACTACAGTGTATAGCGTGACCTGATTGTATAACGCACGCTGAGGTCTAAACTGAGTATAGTGCGACACATCGCGCTTCGTTGTCAAGCATATTCACAGGCTTAGCCAATCTATAAACACGATAGATGAGAGTGAAATCGTGGCGGCACAAGCGGCCCGTTGAAACGAAGTAGTCGCGATTTTAAATTTTCCATGCCGTATTATGCACTTTTGTATTCATACATTTTTACACATTTTCAAGAATTTCACCAAGGCGTTTTTTTGTTTTAAATAGCCAGCACTACACGTGCACGTGCAACCTCAATTTCACATTGAATTCGAGCCAATCAGAACAAACGGTTCTCACGGGAAGTTTATGAAACGTCGGTGTTTATAATATTTTTAGCTGCAGTATAAATTTAATTTGTCTCCCTTTGTTGATGTGTTTCCTTTTTTTATAACAAAAAAGAAAATAATGTTTTCGGATTATTGTAAACAAAAATGTACTGTTGGGTCTGCTCGCAAAATACCCTTTCCCCACCTGATGGCTCAATTAGTTCTTATAAATTCTAAAACCACAAGCAAAATTACTCGCAATGCTCTGTGCATATAGTTATAATACTGTATTGAAAAATTTCAAATCGCGACTACTTCGTTTCAACGGGCCGCATGTGCCGCCACGATTCACTCTCATCTATCCTGTTTATAGATTGGCTAAGCCTGTGAATGTGTTGACAACAAAGCGTGATGTGTCGCACTATACTGTACTATAGTTTAGACCACAGCGTGCGTTATACAATCAGGTCACGCTATACACTGTAGTCAAATTTTGAGCTACTGAGTATTTTGACTGTAACACCTGCTTTTAGTTGATGAAAACATGTAATTTAACTAACAGCAAGATATAAAAAAACAAGCTTTGGATTTAATTAATTTTTGTCTGCAGGAAATGTAAATATTGATTTTGGTTGATATACAAAAAATAAAATTGATATTTAAAGAAATAATTTTTAGAATACAAAACAACGGGATTCAAATCTTCAACCGAAAAGGGATTCGACATCGCCGAGATCTCTCCGGAGATTCGAACACTGTTCGAACACTGTCCGAAAAACTCTCCGAATATTCCATTGTTGACGTATAATTCCATTTTCACGTATATTACATTGAATCGCAAAGAAAAATTAAAGTTTTTAATCAGGTTGCCTATTTACCGAGTTAGGATTTCGAGTTGGATTTCGAGTTGGATTTCGAGTTGGATTTTCGAGTTGGATTTTCGAGTTAGGATTTTTTTGGCAGGATTTTTTTTTTGGCGGGGTTTCAATAAATTTTATTTTTTAAGTGGTTTAACGTACTTTGTCAGCGGTGTTGCACATCGTCTTGAGGTGTTTTCAAGATGGAGGAGGATGGAAGATCGGTAACGTAACAGCAATCTTGTTTACAGTCAAACCGGATGTTCTTTGCTAAGGGGCGGACCATTAGAAATCTTGGGAGGGGGGGTGACAATTACCAAAAAAAAAATCCTGCAAAGGAAAATTGTCTCAAAAAAAATTCCTGCAAGTAGTTGACCATAAAAAAATAAATTCCTGCAAGCTAACTGGCTATATATACATATATTTATTTATTTATTTATTTTAAACTGGAACATATGAGAGTATGACATGCTCGCTGGTAGTAAAATTCATCAAAAAGCAACTTCAGGTTGAGTCAAATGCTGTCGAAAATTACCTGCCTCAAAGGTCTATCTGGTACATGTACCAATATCTTAAATTAAAACCTTGTTTATGTACATATTTGAGAAAACTGTAAACATCATGAAATATGTAACCTGCTCTACTACACGCAAGTATTTTTTAAATACATTACAGATTGTCCAACCGTCCCGATTTCGTCGAGATTACCCCGATTTTGCTTGAAAATCCCGAATCCCGACCAATGTGATCGGGATAGAAAAAATCCTGATTTTGACATCCGGTTCTGTCATTTTCGTCAAATTCTCATAATACTTACTATACAAAAAGACGAAATTGCGTATACTTAACTCTGATACCCAGATAAACTAAAGAAACAGCAAGAAATATAAAATGAAATCGAGTACTTGTATGACTTGTATGTGGAGCCACACAAAGAGATGCAAAGCGACGAGAAGCCACATCAATTTGCCAAACATTTTTGACAGAAATTGTTGTCTCAGAACACTAGAAATGGAGTTTGAGAGCATCCAGATTTCAAAATTTTCTGGTGGGGCATGCCCCCAGACCCCCCTAGCGGCTCGCGCCTTCGGCGCTCGACCACTCAATCACAATTCTTATTTCTCGCCATTTTTATGCAAAGTTTCCACAGTCTGACTTAAATCTACTCTCCAGCGTTTAATACCAAAAAAGGATTGGGCCAGGTATAAAAAAAAATTGGAGCTTGCACGCATTTATAAAGAAGATCTCAGAAAAAAAAAAAACCTGCAGCCTTGCACCTCCCAAAAAAAAAAATCCTGCAGGAAGCTCAGGCCGAAAAAAAAATTCATACACTGAAAACTTTTTGACCCCCCTCCCAGGATTTCTAATGGTCCACCCCTAACTTGCGCTGCAACATTGGTATTTTGATTGGCAGTTTGCTTCGAGCAAGATGGAAGTTGCGTGAGCAAGTTGCAGTTCCTATTTCAAACTTGTTGTCATAATACCGGATTTCTGAATTGAAAGTACTTGAATTGGTTTGGTTACCTTGCAGTATTCCATAAACTCTACGATGTCAGGAGTAGAAACTGTTCTTTCCTTCCAGCCAGGTTTACCGGTAAAATACGTCCCGTGTTGTAAAAATCTGAATGCTTTTAGTTATTAATTTTTCATTAAATTTCGAGTGGCTTTTCATTTGCGTGTCAAATCGGCCGGGGTTTTAATCATTAAAATCCTTTGTAAAATAATGTTTGATTTCAAGAGAATTACACACCAGACAAAACCTATATGTGGTCCCAGAAATGTTACCTGGTTTAATATAATTTTGTTTTCAGAATGGCACATGATGTCACGCAACGCTACAAACTTGAAAAACTTCCGGCGGCCGTTTTTCAAGTTTACGCCATCGCCGTGGAAATCAGGCACAATCAATTAATTCTGGGGAGTATATTTCTTCTCAATATAATATATACATCTCAATATATTTCTTCTCAATATAATACTTGAGCGTTATGAAAAAAAATTGTCTCGACACTACTGCAAAAATAGCACGCTTCAGTATTTAAAACATAGTCGGCTTAGAAAATTTCGTTTTGTAAATTGTTATTACCACAGACAAACCTAATATTTTATGTGTTTTTTTCATTCGCTTGAGAGAGAGAGAGAGCAATGAAAATTCATGGACTTCATTCAAAACAGATCAACTACGGCAGCTAGAACTCTTCGCGTACGTGACCTAGCTTGACCTTGAGATCGCTTGCGCTTGTTATTTTAAATTCCTTTAGAGATCTTTAGAGCATTGAAAGCACACTACTTCCGTAGAAGAGAGAAAAATAAGACCACTTTTGGGTTGATTCTACAGCAATCAGTACCGGTGAGGAACCTTAGTCCATGCTCAACTGATTATTATAAGGGACGGACCATTTAATTTTTGTGGGGAGGGGGGGGATGGGCAATTACGAAAATAAAATTCCTGCAGAAGAAATTTAAGAGAAAAAAAATCGTGCACAAGAAAGCACGTGATAAAAAAATTCAAGGATTAAGGTAAAAAAAAATCTTGCAAATAGCGATGCTGGAAAAAAAATTCATGCTCAGAAGAAATTGCCCAACCCCCCCTTCCCACATAAATTAAATGGTCCGTCCCTAAGCTGAATGCAAGATACTGACATGTACTGAGGCGTATGATTACGGAATCGGGGAAATAACCGAAATGAAATCAAGACAAATATACTATTTATACGTGGGAAAAATCTGAGACCTTTCGGAATACACAGCACGGCAGAATTGAAGGATTTTGCCTGATTCCACAGCGTGAATTTGTTTGATATCAGCCCGACGTTTTTGCCTGCGTGACATATCTCGCGACATAGCCCCTTTAAAAAGTGTTGACGGGCTTGCACGACTCCTGCAGTTCGCAAATAAATTCTAAAGCCTTCATAGCTTAGCCTTTACTAGAATGTCTTTTAGCGGAGCACTTGCCAGGCCGAAGGCCTGGCTGCGCAGCTCCATACTCATAGAACCTACGCCGTGATTTTTCATGGTCATGGCTAGCGGAATGTTTCGCGGGCGCGTTGTCTGCCCGCCGAACGCCCTCCCGTGTTGGACAACATCCGGGATCTTAGCAATTTTGTTTTTCGCGCGGCCACACAGCCGTGAGCTCGGTAAACACTTTAGTTGTTTTCTTGTGCCTAGCGGAGAATTAAACTCGTTATTTTCCTGCATTTTTTCGCGGTTTGCTACTCAAGACAGGGATACTAATTAAGGTATACTCAGAAGCCGCTTTAGTGGAAAAAGACGAGCTTTCAGGGATAAAATCTTGCTTCGAGGAACTTCGTGTATTACGTTTTTATCAATGCGGGAGATGATTTCAGAACCAGAAGCGGAGATTTGAATTTCCAAGCAAGCGAGGAACTTAAAGGTAAAAAAGATTACAGTTTTCGATGAGAATTTATATTGATATCAATCTGTGAGTGACTTGTTATTAGTGTTATTGTTAGTTTTGGAGAATTGATTTTAAAACGTGCCTAAATTTAGTTGTATCGATCTCTTGAATTTCATCGAAGAAAGCTTGAACTCGATGAGCTATAATTACATGGTACGCGTTTTGCTTTTAAACGTAAACTAATGGAGATTTGAATAAATTTTTTCAAAAGAAGATTGTGTTGTCCATTTTTATGTGTTAGTTCATTCATTAGATAGATTGAAAAGCGATTTTATGTAAACAAAACAAGACTTGATTTTATAGTACAGTTCTATCTTCACTCGCATCGCCTTATGCAAATATGTTTGTGTATTTTTGCAATTTTTGATTTTCAAATCAGTTTCTCGGGCAATTTTTGACAAACATAAATTGTATTTTATTCGGAAACTAGTGGTACTATTTATTCTAGACAAATAAAAGTTGTTTTTGTGAACTTTTGTACGGTCTATAAAAATGTACTGTGCAGACGGTCGCGTAATACTGTTTTTGAGAATTGCTAAAATTGAAAATAACCCGTTCGTCAATCTTAATTCTTGTGCTTCTAACCTTTCACCTTAGTTAAGTTTCACCTTAGTTAAGCTTGTTCAAAGTGCGACGCTGTTAGGCTTGGGCTATCTATATATATTAGGGATTTTCCTTTGCGATATGATACGAGGTGAGGCTCCTTGAAGATTTCTCTCAGATGTGGTTGATTCTGTTTAATAAGCCATTTCCCCATGAGTGTCCTTTCATAGTCTTGACAACGCCGGGTGGTATTGCGTTACAAAGGGCAGTATTTTCTGTTCTAGTGACGTTTTTCTATCGGAGAATTTGACCTCTGAGAGGTGTTTTTCCACATGTACAGTCCTAGCTGGGTAACTTCTGTCATGCTTTCCTCAAAGGTAAATTTAGAGGAATTTGTTCTTAGAAGCCTTAGGCTTCCCCTTTGATAAAGCCTTTCGTGACGCCTGGTGGGTGACACGAATAGAAAGGTCTCTGTAGGTTTGTAATGTGTTCGCAAGTCAAGGATAGACTCCCTGTGGAATCTTTCACCTTTGTACACTTTCGTGTCCAAGAATACAGTTTCTGTTTCAGATATTTCAGCCGTGAATTTGATTGTGGGGTGAAAACTGTTTTTAAGGAATTCTTCTATTTTGTCTCTGAGCTTCTCTGCTTGTGTCCCACATTTATATGACGTCATCAATAAATATTCTCCAAAGGATGGGTGTAATGTTGCTTTGTCTGAGTATTCCTTTTCCTATTTTGGCCATGAAAATGTTAGCAAAGGCTACGGCCATTTTCGTGTCCATGGCTGTTCCATGTGTTTGAAGATAATCTTTTCCGATGAATTGGAATTAGTTTTCTTGTAGAATCAGACTGAGCATTTATCTTAAATACCTGGTAGGGACGCATACAGTGGTAATACCCTCTTCTTGTGGTATGTTCGTGTATAGACTAGTGACGTCCATTGAGACGAGAATGGTGCTTTTAGGCAGTTTGATATTCTCGATGAAGTTAATAAAGTCTGTTGTATCTTTTAGATACGAAGCTTGTTTTTGTCCTATTGGCTGAATGAGGTGGTCAACAAAAGCTGAGATCCGTTCTGTAGGGCCGTCACACCCTGATATTATTGGTCTTCCGACAGGTGTCGGTTTGTGAATCTTTGTGAGTGTGTAAAACACTGGGATTCGCGGAGGATCGGGCGTAGAGAAAGCCATTTAGCCGTCATTTCGTCAATGTGGCCTTCTAGGAGCAGTGATTTAATCAATCGCTGAACTCTTTTGGTTGTGGTTTCAACCATTGGGTTGTCTAGGGGTCGGTAGTTATTTATATCATCGAGTTGGACTTGACCCTCGTTAACTTTGTCTGCTCTGTTCATTATGACGGTTGTGGTTCCCTTATCAGCTTTTTTTACTATGTTTTTGTCACGCGATAGTTCTTTGAGTGACATGTCGCTCTCCCTGTGACAGGTTGTCCTTTGGTCTATCAAATTCGATATTTGCAAGCTCAAATTTGACCTCTTCTAAGAAGGTCTCTAGAGCTACTGAAGGCTGGGCTGGTGGTTCCCAGCTTGACTTATTAAACGTGGAAAGGCGCATTCATCTAGCAAATAGATTATTAAAATCTGCGAGTGCTGGCGCCTGATAAGGTTTTCTCTTGTTACGGGTTCCCGGGTATGAACCTTAAAGTAAAGTTTAAGTAATTTATATAACTTGTAGTTAAATTATATAACTTTTTACTATGCAAATTTTAGGGTCTCGTGTTATATAATATTAAGTAATGTTGTTAATTAAGTTCGTTGTACTGCTTCCATTGCTGTATTTTAGGATCACCAATTATTATAGTTTTAAATATTTATGTAATTTTGTATGTCTTCTTAATTTTTTACGGCTCACTGGAAGACCACTTATAGTGAATGTGACACCGTGATGAAATAAAGATTGTAGTAGTAGTAGTTAAACCACGGGATAGTAAAGTAATTTGCTCATCTGTCAGTTGTTCATTTGACAGGTTTTTGATATGTTGCTTGCGTGACTCAACGGCATTAAGAAAACGTTTTCTATCAGTTTCCAAATTTGTCTTTTCTCCGCTCTTTTTTTTTGCGGCATTTAACCGCAAACTAACCGATTCGTTGCAGCTGGATTACTAGTAACCATCTCGAAAAAAAAAAACTCTACATCCTTACTCGAAAATCCAACTCGAAATCCAACTGAAATCCTAACTCGAAAATCCAACTCGAAATCCTAACTCGAAAATCCAACTCGAAAATCCAACTCGAAAATCCAACTCGAAATCCAACTCGAAATCCTAACTCGGAAGTTAGTTTGTCTCGTTTTTATCTCGTTAATGCGCTTGCGCATTAAGCGAGATTTCGAAGTCGAGTACTAAAAAGGGACAAAAGTTGTTAACAAAATTTTGTGGACTTTTGTCCGGGGGGGTTTCTTGTTCCTTCTTTATAGAAGCTATATTAGGGCATTGAGGATATGGTTGGTTAAAGCGGTTAGGATTTCAAGAAGGGCGTCACATACTGCCACTAAAATGTTTGGGGAGCACCCCCGGACCTATTGTTAATTTCCCTAGGGTATTGGGATGTCAGAACTTGTGATGAACTTGTCATATCTCACATTACGTTACCGCAAAGGTATTAGTCCTTCTTAAATTTCGATATCTCACGTTACCTATCAGTTTCAATCATTTGTCGTAAAGCCATTATAGCTACTTTAAAAGGGTAAAAACAGGTTAAATGCGTTTTCTTGGGAAACATAGTTTGAGAATTTCACGGTGTATTTTACTAATGGAGAGGTTATAAGAAAGTTAAATGGGACAGGAAAGTTTGTGTGTTAATATGAGCGGTATGGCAGAGCAAAATAGCATGAACTTTGCGTTTTTTTCTATTGAGTTGTGGTTACACACACCTTGGGTTTGGGGCCTTCCCAAGGGTTAATGGCTTGGGTTCGGTTTATCTCAGGTTTCATCTTACCCTTGGGGATGCGGTTACACAGTAAAAGACTCCCCAGGGTAAAATATAATAAGATATGAGTTCACTGACACTGCAGTTTACGCGCGAAAACGTACAGATCGACATGGATGACACGAATCGAGATCTTGTAAGTTTAATTTCAGTCATTCTCCTGCTTATCATTTGATAAATATAACAATCCGGCATTTTTTTTTTGCGAGAAGACACCGAAGAAGACGCCTTCAACTACGCTATCTTCAAGGTTTGTCGGCGTTTTATTTACATTTAGGAGCTCGCCACGAACTTGCTCGTCGCCAAGGAGGGCTTGGGTATTTCCACGACCACAGAATTGGTTTCAGCAACTTCTAAATAACAATGCACTCGATCACTGGTGGAAAGAAAATTTTAGAGTTACAAGTAAGCGTGCAATTAACCAAGCGTATCAGAGGTCAACTCAGCAGCAGGCGATTTCCTGTATTAGCTACGTTCTGCATTATGATTGGCCAAGCGGTTTGATTGTGCAATAGTATGGTAAACATGTCATAGTTGTGTTGATGTTTTGGCTTATAATGATGACGGTTGAATGGAATTGCGGCAAGCCTTCAATGGCTTAAATTTTTGCGTCTTTTGCGTACTGTTACATAATGAAACTGTAATAGCAATTATTAATTGTTTTAAAATAGCACAAAAGCGAAAGTACACGGGTCAGCCAATACTACAACACGTATGCTACCGGTGCCAAGTGCAGGTTCAATCAAATTAGTTGCAACCTGTAGGTAAACGAACTTAAAATATTCACCTTTATACGGACTTCTATTTTATGAAAGGGGTCAATCCGGCATTTTTTTTTTTTAGTCATATGGGAAGTTTAACTTAGTCAGAGGCTGTCCTATTCAGTACATTTGATAGCTGCGTGGAGCTAATTAACACCACTCTTATTACTAATCACGTTAAAAGTGACATCAAATATTCTAGATATGACTTGTTCTCAAAAGAACATGCTATTTTGCTCTGCCTTTTAAGTCGCTTAGCCGGAGTGACAACCGGAAATATCGTGAAAAGAAAAATTGGTAAGAATATTCTGCTCCCGGAGGGGGGGGGGGACTCCTATAAGTCGTCAAGCGGAGGTGCTCGTCAGGAAAAAAAGTGAAACCCTGAAAGATATCAAAGTGGCCGTTATCAACCAGAATTTTACTTCTAAAAGATACCATTTTTTTTACCAAATATGCGATGGAACAATCAGATTAACCACAAAAAAGGCACTGTATTAAACTCGACAAAGCATTATTAAATCAAAACACACTTGTTCTATACTCAAAACATGTTACCGAATACAAAATGGTAAACGTGTTTGCAAAATATTACTCTCTAAAGTAACAACTCTAGAAATCTAATTAACACCTGTTGAATAAAAACCGACCCGCGTAAAAACTGATAAGATGCAACTATTTTAAATCAATAAAAACGCACGAAAATTTAAAGCAGAATTATACAAGACATTCTGAACAGAAAAATAAATTCAACAATTTCCCATAAAATGTACTTCACAGATTTCTCGAATAACAACCATTTCATTATCTCAACTAGAAAATACAAAAACTTAACTTGTAATACTAATGACATGAGGTTAGGGTTAGGTAGGGTAGGCACGCAAATCTTCACTAAAAAAAGACCGACAACCACACGTTAAATCGTTTGGCTCACGAAACCTCGCCGTGTCACTGAAAGCCTATCTGCACTCTATTTCCTATCCTTTTTTTCCAAAATCAAAAACATGACGGTAAAATTAAATCAAATAAAATGCCACTTTTACATTCTATATAGTGAAACACTTAAAGAAAACAAACTGTTCGTAGTGTAAACGAACGTTTCTGTAACAGGCTATTCTCTTCTAAAAATCACATCTTTCTTAGTTCATCCACCACCCTTAACCCCCCCCCCCCCCCCCACCCTCACTCAAAAAATATTAAGACTTTTAACAAGAATTAACTTCAAATACCAATAAAATAAAAACCAATTCATTTCTAAAATTTAAAATGATCCATTTACTCCCTAATAGTTAGGAAACAGATGACACCACAACGGCATTAGATCATTCCTTCAACAACCATACACAACTACCTAATTACTCCATTTAACAGAAAGACAGACATCGCTAATCTAAACCGGAAAAGGTAGATATTTCGGCCCACCCACAATTAAACAAGTTTCAACAAAATATTACAGATCATACAACATTTAATAACCAATCTTAAACAATTTGTCAATATTGCTAACCTTTACATTCAAACGCTATTTCGGACAACTCATCTCTTCAAATTGTAAATCATCTTCATTTTCTTTCAACTTACCAATTAAACGTTATGCTTTTAAAAACACAGACCTACCCATTGTTTTATCAAACATATGCTGCTTCTCAAACATTTAAAACAATGTCTCTGAAATAGACATACAGTATTCTCACGAATAACCAGCATCACAGCTACCCTTGGCTACAAGTATAAACGCAATAAAACTTCATCATACTTCGAACATAAATTTGCCTTTGGCGCTCCGTCATAGTCCATCATTTCATGTGAAAGCCGACGAGAGACAGCGGCGACCACAGGACCATACTGCCGACACTTAAAGATAACGTCTATTGACAGTAGAAAACCAAATTTTTGAAACTCCTTTTAACTCCTATTTCAGTCGCACACTACAATTGTAGAATTTCTAACCATCACAAAACCAAAATTACCAAAAATAATACCCTATTTAACGACTGACCATGACCTCAAAAACCTTAACATATCAACCCGAACATCACTATATACTGTACAAAACGAACTCCGCTCTCCCAAAGGAATGTAACTGCAACGCTCCGGTGACCAAAACTTACGACATTCTATCCTAAATCACGTAAACCATTCTACATAAGACATTGTAAGAACGCGTTTCGATTTTTCAACAATTTCAAGTAAAATTGGATCGCTTGAAATCCATTTTGTTGCTAGACCTCTAGCTCTGAGGTCGTTGGTGCGCGTAGAAATTCGTAGCGAACAGCACATATAGAACACTGTACAACATTCCGCCATCACCGAAAACAATCAGGGATCGCGGCACATTGTTTCCATGTAAGTATAATTACTTGATAACTACGGTAAGGCAAATTGCTAGTTGTAATAGAATAAACTGTGCGTTTGTTGTAAAGTCAAATGGCTAGCCTGCACAACAGACTTTATTTTTTAATGCGTTTCAGAGGAGCGCTAAACGAGTGGCCACCGCAAAGCGGAAGGGCATCTAAGGAAAGTGGTTTTAATGATAAGATTTGACAGTGATTTGCGTTTAAAAACACAGGTGCTGTAGTGATATGATGAGTAATAATATGCGATGAATTTGACTTTCCACTGTTCGTCCTTTCGTGTGAATAAAATTATTAGTTGTTAGATCGGTAGATGATTTTTGTCGCAATGATAAGTCTTCAATTCTCTTTAAACTCTATATAATATTGGTTAGTTAGATACTTAAGGATTAGAAAACAGGTGTCGTGTGCGTCGTGCCTTCCACGAGCCATTGTAGTCCAAGTGTATCTGCTGCCTACTGTGTAGGGAGCGAGGGGGGGGGGGGAGAGAGTAGTGAGTGATGTAAGAAAGATCTGATTTTTAGAACACAATCAATAGCCTGTTACAGAGATGTTCGTTTAGACTACGAGCAGTTTGTTTTCTTTCAATGGTAAACTACATAGAGTGTAAAAGTGGCAATTTATTTGATTTAATTTTGTGCTCATATTATTGGTGGGAGACATTACGGCGCTCTGAATCGCCGCAACACTGGCAAAATAAATTACGGAACACCGCATCGCCCCAAGAAAAGTCGACGAAACACCGTCACCGCAATATATCTTTTTGTCAAATTACCATGAAAAAGGCTTAGGATTGGCGACCAGCAGAGTATTGAAGATTAACTAGACAGTATTGTACTGTTTTTTGTTACAAATTTAACATAATGGTACCTGCTTTTCAAAATTAAGTGCGAAGTAAATAACATATAGAGGCTAAATTTAGAGTCAAACAGGAAACGGCGACACCGCAGATAATTTTGTTGCACCGAACACCGCAGACTGTAAAGTGTAAACATCGCACACCGTAAAGTTTGAGATCACCGCAACACCGCAAGCTGGGATTTTATTCACCGCAACACCGCATAAAAAAATGAGCAACACCGTAACACCGCAAATCTCCAATGCCCACATCTTATTGATTTAAAAAAAAAGAAGAAAATAGCGTGCAGATAGTCAGACTCTGGCGGCGTTGTATAAGTGACGTTATAAGAGCAGTGTAACGATATTGTTTGCATAAAGAAAAACCGCCAGTTCTGTAAGATTTATTTAGCACTTGGAAATTGTAACGATATTCTATGGTGATTTGATAAATAATAAATCGGGTATTTGTGTTTAAATGAAGATGAATTGGTATTTAAAGAGATTACTGGACGTTCCGTGTGTGTTTATTGATTTAAAATAGTTACATCTTGGCTGTGTTTTCACTAGGCCGATTAACTAGCTGAACATTCTTCCTAGGTGTTTGTTTACAGACCGACATTAGCTAGTTAAACATGACATCTGTTTTTACTGGGAAATTTTAAGCCACTAATAACTTGGAAGATTCAAATTACAAATCCGCGCAACTTTCAAAAATGGCGGGAGAGGGAGCGCTTTAGTGCTTTAAATTGTAAAACGGCGAAAGAATTGGGAAGTGTTTTGCAATTCGCCAGCGATGTTTACAAGCATACAAGGTTTTGTTGTGAAAGAACCACGAGGCGAGCGTCTGGAAAATAATTTTGCCAGAATGTTTGGCAGGCATCTGTCACTACACGCGATGCGATTGGCTGCGGTATTTGTCGGGACAAGTTAAACCATCTTGCGAGGTAGTATAACTCTGCGTGAGTTTCCCGTCTTAAAGGCGAGAAAACCCGTTGTTTTTCCTTGTGAAAACAGTTGGCATTGTTAACTCGCTAAAAACTAGACAAAGTGTTTTCACTGTATTTCGGGACTTTTCTGACTTTATCTAGCTAAAATTGTCCTAGTGAAAACACAGCCCTTATCAACTTAGAGGCGGTCCGTCTTTATTCAAAAGCTGTCAATTCGATTTCTAGAGTTGTTACTTTAGAGAGTAATATTTGGAAAACGCGTTTAGTATTTTGTATTGTGTAAGATATGTCGAGTATAGAAAAATTGTATTTTCATTTCATAAGTTTTTGGCGAGTTTAATACAGTGGCTCTTTTGCGGTTAGTAATCGGAGATAGGAAGTGTTTATGGCGTGCTAATTAGAGTTAAAAGCATGTAATGCATATTTGCGATTTTACACTTTGATGACTTGTCAACAATTTTCTGTCAAAATTGTTCGGCAAAGTGATGTCGGTTGACGTCGCTTTGCGTCGTTTTATACGACTCTATACCCATCACAGCAAGAAAACAACCAAGGGACACTGACAAATGAAATGCGCGAAAAAGGAGTCCATATAGTGAACCAGTTAAACAACAAACCTGGAAGACATCACCCGGAACCATTCTGATCTAAGAAACGCAAAAACCACACTCCCCTCGAAAACACTCCCCCCCCCCCCCTCTCCCCCACCGCCCAGAACGCAATAAACGATCTCAGTTTCACTTTTCACAGCATTAAACTAAATCGCAGCGCCACGTGCATTTTTAAAACAATGTAAGCTGTCAAATTTTATCGTTAAAAACGCTCCGCAACGGCTCAGATGACATATCTGATCCACAACTCAAATGAAATAGCTGTTCTATATTTCAGTGAAAATATACTTTTATACAAAAATAACGGCTTCTCATACCTTTTGGTGTCTCTATTGAAATCAAGGTACTCTCGACTCTCGAATCTTCACAATTAACCAAACTCAACTTCACAAAACATATACAAACATATACATATACATGACATGACAACAAATGAAAACCACAAAACCACACGACGGAATCTCTACAAGCCGAAAACTTAATCGCCCGCGAAGCGTATTAAATTTGGATATTCTTAGCACCAAAATATGGGTATGACATAATCGTACAAGCATCGGACTACTAACAGTTCTCAAATGACTAAATACAGCCGTTTACTAAATTTCCCAAATTTCATAACACCCGTGCGAAACGCAAGGACACAAAAAACAATAAACACCTTTTACCATCGCATGCTCACTGGAGTCCGCACCATTTATTAAGGTAAAAACAAACTAAATCGTTACACGGGAAGTGACAACAAACAGAACTTTGGAGAGAACGAACGAGCATCCATAGCATGAAAAAATCCCCATACCGCTTGCTACGAAAAGACAGAAGAAAAATCCCCCACTTATAAACAATTGTCTCCAACTTGCCGAGCTCAATCGAAACAGAACTTTACAAGAATTTGAAATCCTAAATGACTGAGAAACTGACAGCTGTGATAGATATTGTCTTTAGCATAGCCATCTTTAGCATTTTAACTCGCCCATCGACCGCGACCCTTAAAAAATCTATCTTGAATGCCAGCGTTCGCTGCAGCAGTGGACCCTCCGGCTCAAATTCTATGAACACTGGTAATCAAAACGTCTATAAACTCTCTAAAACCGTCCATAAGAAACTCCATCGTTCTTATGTAGTTAATCCCCTGGCAATCGCTCTGAACAGCGGTAAATCTTCAGAGAGATCAATATACGCAGCTGCGATGTATTGCTCCAAGGCCTTCACAGGACAAATAGGAATGGCTATCGTTACAATCGCAATCCACGCCCCATCACAAAACTGGTCAGTCTTTGACGATTCTAAAAATATGGAAACATAAGAGCAAAAACTTAGTATCACAAGGTCTTACAACGCATAACTCAGTGAAACGGAAAAACCCGCCAAAACCCTGTAGCGGACATTAAGCACCGAAGAACAAGAACTGACTTCATTAAGCAGCCACTGCAACTAAACTGCAAATTGAAAAGGGTTGACACGCAGGCAACAAATGTGGTTACACCAACCCCACTGTTTCCATCTTTTCAAACCTCCTAAATAAGAACACATACTAGTCCGCTCTAAAAGCGAGGGAAAGCGGAGAAGACCCTGGGAACCTGGTAGGCCTGTGCAGCTCTACTAGCCAATCGTTTCTGAAGATTTATTTTATCAGTGGATATTCGGATCAATATGCTTGCCAATTACTTCTTTAAGTTCAACCAACCTACTGGTTTGCCTCCGCAAAGGCACTTAACATTCATGTTCTACTCACTAATGAAACCTAGTAAGGCCGAAACAACTTTTCATCGCTGCCTCTCCAATGGCATAAATTTAGCTGTACAACATGCGTATCGCGAAGGTAAAGTTCAAAATGGCGGCTCCGAACCGCCTGGATAATACTGTTCAACTACTCTAAGAATCAAGGAGTGTGTTCTCTTCTAGCCTGCGCACAGACGTGTAATATTTCCTTTGTGAGCGAGGAAATCGGAGACGGCTGCACACAGGCTAGTTCTCTTCACGCTAGTTTCTATTTATTATAAGCTTTATTTCATTCGCAGAACCCACGTATCCCTGTGGACACCTGGTGCACTTGCAGTCGACACTCCGCGCTCATTTCTACTGCGCATTTTGTTACGCATGTCACGCAAATGTACTTTAACACATACGTCATGCATTGTAGAGCACGGAAGTTAACAAACATGGCAAATACATGGTCGCTTTGAGAACTTCGCAGCAATTTTACTCTCTTGGATGCTCGATGACCCCCATTATAGGCTGCTAAGAAAAACTATTTTACCTCTCAATTCAATTTAAATAAAAACTGTTTAAAGGCAACTTGGAACTTAATAGGCACGATAATAAATAGGAAAAAGAAAACCTCACCCCCTATAACCAACCTTTTTCGTAACAATAAATGTTATACAAATAAGAAAGACATCTGTGAACAACTAAATTCATATTTCGTTAATATTGGCCCAAAACTTGCTGCGCAAATACCAACGCCTGATGCACAATTGGCCTCTCTCTGCGTCGACACAAAACAAATTCTAAATTGAAATAAAGTAAATAAAATAAATATAAATAAATAAACAACTAAATAAATAAATAAAAGTCAACCGCCTCCAGCGGAGAGCACCAATAGAAGGAATTAACATACGACAACTCCTTAAATACACTTACCAAATACCTTGATACTACATAACAACAAGACCATATTTTTCAGCTAATTAATTAAAAAACGCAGAAAAATCTTATCCTCTAGTCTCAATTCCACAATGAATTGACAGCTTTTTTTAAAAAAAAAAATATAACACGCGTTCTCTAAATCTTCTCCTTTCTTGCACCTTAAAAAAATCTAGCTGTAATCTAACGCATTAACGAGATGCCTTTAAGAGCCCTTTGATTAATACTATTTTTAATGACAGAAGATTATATTATAAATTGAAAAGAATACATTAGATTATCATTTTCATGATATTTTTTGTTTGATTGAAAAATGTTTAGAAATTGAAAATTCTTTAAATAAAAAAAATGAAAAAAATATTCAAAAATTTATATAAAAAAGAATATTATTTTGAATTAAAAGCATTAAAAAAATTATATAAATTATATGAAAATGGAGAAAAACGTAAGCCAATCAACATGGTGGCAGCTTCGGGATACGATTGACGAATTGGCAATGTAGAAACTTCCGCCCCAACTGGATGTGAATTCGGGGAACGTGTCCGAGAACTACAAACGGTGGAAACGGCGAGGCACATTTCCCTTTCGTAAACGGTCGATGCCATTTTAGCGACGCTTAGAAAAATTTTCACTAATTTTAGAATTATTTTTTCTATCAGAAAAAGAAAAATGCAATTAATTACCTAGAATCGAACCCGGAACCTCTGCATGTTAGCATCTCTCCTTTACCACTAGACCACTGGGTTGATCCGGCAAATCCAAGAAAAATTTAATTATAAAAGGTGCTTTTCTTAATATATATCAATAACGGGTCACCCTAACCCTAAATCTTACCTAACCGTGAATCTAGCTTAGATCTAATAATCGCTTTACCTCGTCCCAATCCACGCATAAACTAAAGACTGTACTGTAACTCGCGTGTAACTCGCGTGACAATGAAGTCATCGAATCTCACAGATTCTGGAATATTTCGTACCAAGAACCGTTCGACAAATTTCTGACAGAGCTCAAAACGAGAGCGGCCGCCTGCAATTTTCAAGAAAAAGATCGAATGTTGAGAGGCAAAATAGTTTTTTCTGTAGCTGGAAAACTACAAGAATTGCTCCTCAGGGAAGATAATTTAACAATCGACAAAGCAGTGAAAATCTGTAGAGCTTTCGAACAATAAAACAGACAAGTCAAAGAGTTCAGAGAAAATGCGGCCCCCCAAATTCCTCTACAAATGTGAACAAAATAACTCAAAACCCAGAAACGAAAGCGCCTAGTGGCAAGAAAGCCCCTAATGTAAATAAACAATCAAACAAAAGGAGCGAAAAAATGAAATTCAACAGCAAATTGTGTGGTTACAAACATGAGAAGCAAAGAGACAAATGTCCTGCTTGGGGCAAGACATGTGACAACTGTAAAGGTCTCAATCACTTCAAGTCTAAATGTAAGAATATACATGCACTTAACAAGTCCCATAATGGTGAGGAAGATTATGATGATCAATGGCTTATGGCTGTGAAGAATGGGGAAGACAGTATTACTGCTACAGTAGCTGTAAATGAGATCGATGTCAAATTCCAACTCGACAGTGCAGCTAATGATAAAGACCCAGTATTGTCCATTATGCTTCACGCGCCTCTGTTATTGTTTTAGTTTGCGCGGGAGCGAGGCTTCTATTGTTTTCCGGGGTTTTGCTTTTCTCGCGGCAAACATTCTATCGCGTGGAAAGGAATTATATCGTCCCGTGCTTCTGTTCTGTTCAAACGTTTTATATTAAATTACGTTCTTAAGTGTTGCCTGATAAATAAGGTACTCGAATAAACGTTTAACGACCGACATGGCCGATGCAAACGGATTACAAAGAGCTGTAAGACCTACCGGATTTTTCAACATCAAGAAAATGGCCGCCGATGCTCGCAGCACGCAATGCATAATGGACAATACTGGGTCTTAAACACCATCTGCCAGAAGCATGCAAGGCAACATCAAGTGTCTCCCACAACCGTACGCCTTAACATGTGGAACAAAACTAACCTGAAACCTCTGGGGGAAACTCTCCTGAAAGTTAAAAATCCTCCGGCGCACTTGTTCAGAGTCGAAAATAAAGTTTATCGTTGTACCAAATGGTTTTACAAACCTGCTAGGTCTGAGCACCATTCAGGAACTTGGTTTTATAACGATAAACAAAGATTGCTTCATTTCTCAAGTGTCAACCCAACAACTCGGTGATCTGGGCGAAACCACCCTCAGAATTGATGAAAACATTACATCCAAACTACTCCCTTGTAGGAAAGTTCCTATTGCGATTCAGGACGCAGTGAAGGAAGAATTAGATTGACTCGTGAACAAAGGTGAACTGGTTCCCGTGACCGTTCCGACTGAATAGGTCAGTCAAATGGCGGTCGTACACAAGCCTAATGGCAAATTGCGCATATGCATTGATCCTCAGCCCCTAAATGCTGCGCTCAAACGCGAATATTACAGACTGCCCGTACTTGATGATATGCTTCCAAAACTTAAAGATGCAAAGATCTTTAGCAAACTTGATGTGAAAGAAACGTATTGGCATATTGGACTTGATGAGACTTCCAACAAACTAACCACAATGATTACCCCTTTTGGTCGATACATGTGGAAGAGGCTGCCTTTTGGCCTTAAAGTCTCTAGTGAAATCTTTCAGTGCAAGCTTGATGAAGCGTTAGAAGATCTCGATGGTGTATTCAACATTCTTGATGATGCGGTCATTGTAGGGTGTGGCAGTACAGAAGCCGAAGCCCACAGTGACAACCAGCGAAAACTAACAGAGACATTGAAAAGGTGTGCTGAGATGAACATTATCCTAAATGAGGATAAACAGCAAACGGGCTTGACTGAAATCATATTGCAAGGGCACAGGATCACAAAGGATGGTGTGAATATTGATGAAGATAAAGTCCAAGCTATCTGTGGCATGCCGGCACCCACTGACGTGGAAGGCATGAGGCGTCTCTGTGGCATGCTTCAGTACATGGCCAGATTCTTACCTAACCTTGCAGGAACACTTGAACCATTTCGTGCTCTGACCCGAAAGGACACTCCATTGGTATGGTCTAAAGAATGTGAAAATGCTTTCAACATTCTGAAGAAGAATCTGTCTGAGTCCCCTTGCTTAGCTTACTTTGACTCGTCGAAAGAAGTTGTAATTAAAGCGGACAGTAGCAAACATGGCATCGGAGCAGTGCTACTCCAAGAAGGGCATCCCATTGAATATGCCTCAAGAGCGTTGACTCCATCAGAGCGCAATTGGGCACAGATAAACTGCACAGATAGAGAAAGAGGCCTTAGCTGTCTTGTATGGCCTTGAGCGATTTCATCAGTATGCTTATGGTCGACCGGTAACTGTTGAGAATGACCATAAACCCCTCGCCGCAATATTGCATAAGCCTCTGAGTATGGCCCCAAAACGTCTTCAAGACATCATGATGCGGTACAACCGGTACGATGTCAACTTCGTTTTCGTCAAAGGCACCAATCTACATCTTGCCGACACACTAAGTAGAGCTCACCTCGACTCCGTTGAAGGTAACCAGGATGACCGCGCGCGAATCATGAACATTAACACCTTTGCTGACATTCCAGATAAACGTCTCGACGAGATAAGGGAAGCAACCTTGCGTGACGCTAACATACAAACTGTGGTCCAGTTAGTCTTGGAAGGATGACCTCAAGACAAGCACAGTACCCCCTCTTGTGCCTTACCATACTTTGACCTGCGTGACTCACTAAGTGTAATGGATGGCATTTTAGTAAAGGGAGAAGCCGTAGTGATTCCCGCTGTCTTGAGAACATCAATCAAGAAAAGGCTTCATAGCGCACATCTAGGCTGCGACAGCATGCTACGTCGAGCTAGAGGCGTTGTATTCTCGCCTGGCGTGGCCCGTGACATTAGACAATTAGCTGATTCGTGCGAAACCTGCCAAGAAGTGAAAACACGAAACACTCAAGAACTACTAAAACAACACAACGATGGTGACGGGCCATGGCAAAAAATTGGTCTTGATTTGTTTGAAATCGCAGGCAAGCACTACCTTACTGTAGTGGACTATTATTCTAATTTTATAGAAATTGATCTGCTGACAAACCTGACGAGCACCCGTACTATAACACTACTCAAGAAACATTTTGCGTGGTACGGCATACCAAGAGTGATTGTGTCTGACGGAGGCCCTCAATTTACCAGTGAGGAATTCAATTTATTTGTGACGAACTGGGGTATTTCGCACATTACCTCATCACCAATGCATCAACTTGCTAATGGCAAAGCAGAGTCTGTTGCGAAGATAATGAAATGCCTGCTAACCAAGATTTACAAGGATGGTGGTGACCCATACGAAGCAATGCTAGAACAAAGGAACACTCCTCGCCAAGACACAGGCTTAAGTCCAGCGCAAATGATGTTCAACCGCACAGCACGCAGTTTCTTACCAAATATGGGTGGTTACCCAAAGGACAGTGTCTGCCGTGAAAGAAAAGCGTCACGCACGGAAACGCAGCGTGAAGAAATGTCATGATCGGAAATCACGCAAACTCTCAACGCTTGATATTGGACAATCCGTATTCTTTCAGCATGTGGAAGGTCAAAAATGGAATTTTGGCAAAGTAACCGGAATTTTAGGTCCTAATACTTACCAGGTGGAAGGCCCCGATGGAGGCAAATACCGCAGAAATCGCGTACACATGAGGCCCACTAAAGTCGTGCGAAACACCCGCGACACATCTCCCGTTGTCGCGTCTCGTACTCCCGAGCAAACAACGACTTCACCTCTGCCTACAGTTCCTCATGCCCCACCTACTAACTCTGAAGAGAAAGAAAGTCAACCGTGTAGTGTTCAAGAAAGAACTGTTCCCTTCCACAGTCCTGAACCGTCGCTAAGTGTAAATCAGAGCACCTATTCGCTTCAAGGACTACGTGCCGAAATAGAGACTATTCCTGATCAATCGAACCGCTTTCATACCGAAACTTTGTTTTCTAAGCAAACATAATTTGCTTAGTTACATGCTGTTGTCATTTGAAAGTGGACATCTTCAGTGAAAGATTTAACGTTCATATTTGCTAGGAACCTAGTTGAGAAAAGTCCTGTTTTAGTTTTCTGAAGAAAAAGGGATGTTGATAAAATAGAATGATGTAATCTATAGTACCCACAATGCATGCCTATTATTGCTCCCATGATACAATTCAGCACGACTCTCGACCTTGTGCTCGATCTTGTAATGGCTTCCATGTTACATTAAATGTTGTAGTGTTTACTCTTGCCCGTCATGTTCTACACACTAAACGCAAGCCAATTAACATGAAGGAGATTTTAATATAATAATTACTAAGTCTAATATTGAGAGGTTTATAAAAACTCTTGAAATTTTAGAAAAAATTTTAAGCAAATATGAAAAAATAAATTACATTTTTATATAGTTCATTAGATAAATAAAGAATGTCAAAAACAAATTATATTCCATACAAAGTGAAATTAACAGAAGGACAACTCAAAAAATTAGCAAGAGCATATCAAAGCAATTCACCTATTACTTTAAGATTATCAACAGGAAATCTAACTGGACAAAATCAATTAATGTCAAAAACACAAATAAACAAACTTGATAAAGCTAAAAAAAATGGAATTGGTTCTGATATCAAAATTTTAAAAGCACAAATTTCTAATATAGAAAAACAAGGTGGAAGTCTGCTTGGTTCTCTTATTTCAGTCGGATCAAAATTTCTTCCAGTGGCTACAAAAGCAGCAAGTAAAGTAGCTCCAGCACTTGCTTCAGGAGCTTTATCGGCTTTAGGATCACTTGGAATTGATAAGATTTTTGGTAAAGGAATCGAGATTCCATTCAATTACTTATCACAAAATTGATACCTTTTCAAAAAGAATTAACAAAAAAACAAATTAATGATTTTAACCAACAAGAAAACAAATTGATGGAGGATTTTTGGAAACACTTGCTACAATTGGAATTCCTATGGCTATAGAATTAGCATCAAAATTATTTGGAAAAAGATTACAAATACCAAGTGAAGAAAAGGATTACAAATGAGCCAAAAACCAGGAATGATGATACAATTTATACCACCACCATTTATTGGTAAATGGAAAGGAAGTGGACAAAAACAAACTAAAAAAAATTGAAACCATTATTCAAGGATATTCCTCTAAGTAATTTTAATCTTATTGAGGGCCTCTTCATATGAGCCCGGTTGACCGGGCTGGCCCGCGTACCGGGACGGATTTCGGGTTGGGTTCATATGAGAAAATTCAGCCCGGTTTCCGAGATGAGAAAAGGCCAAAGATCCTGGGGACGAGTTTTTTGCTTTAGCTTTCTCTTCTTCCGAAAGTATTTCATAATCATCCGGTAAATGGCAAGCAACCACAGGCCCGAACATGAACTCGTCGTCGATATGAAGCTTCGCCATCTCCACTCGCAAATCCTGGTATTGAATTTGCTTGTCCGCGTCGAAATCAAGGCTTATGTACGCCATTTTAGACTTGTAGTTAAGTAAAATGTCGATCAATTGGCTGACCATCTCTGTTTGCCAACGAAACTTCCTAGGAATCGAGAGAGAAGAACATTCCTCACTTCCCGCCATGTTTACCAACCGCGCTGCTAAGTCATCGACCATGTAACGCATGCGCTGTTGCGAAGAATTCGTCCCG
This sequence comes from Cladopsammia gracilis, assembly GCA_022457155.1. NCBI lineage: Eukaryota > Metazoa > Cnidaria > Anthozoa > Scleractinia > Dendrophylliidae > Cladopsammia > Cladopsammia gracilis. The sequence goes on from JAJGOT010000182.1 coordinate 48,393, forward strand.
GTAACCAGGGTGAAGTGTTCATATGGCAACATTTTCCAGCCCGCTTACCGAGATCCTGGTTGGAAAAACCGAGATCTCGGTAACCGAGCCAGCCCGCCCTCACATATGAACACATCAAAAATTTTACAAAGGATTTAAAGGTAAGGCGAGATCTCGGAAACCGGGCCAGCCCGGTCAACCGGGCTCATATGAGGAGGCCCTGAGTGGGTAAATTATCTAAAAATACCAAATTTCAAAGGAATTTATTCTAGAAATTCACTTGATCATTTACTTGAAACTGGTTGTTGTATAATTTATCTTGATGATAAAATAGGTCCAGGAACTCATTGGGTAGCGGAATATATAAAACCTCCTGTGATTTACTATTTTGACTCTTTTTCACTTCCACCACCGTTACAATTTTTAGAACGTTCAAAAAAATTAAACATGAGATTTATTTATAACCAAGGTTACCCAATTCAAGATATTTATTCTGTAAGATGTGGTTATTATTGTTTACATTTTCTTAATAATATTTATAAGAAAGGATATTATGATGTTTTTAAAGTTTATAAGTTGAACAATCTCTTTAATATTTTCAAATATACCAATTTTCTTATGAATAATGTCGTTTATATCATCATTATCATAAGCACCAGATTGAAACGTTATTGTTTCATAAGTTTGACCTTTATCTTTTGATATCTTCAGTTTATTATTTTGATAATCAGGTCTTATGTTATGCCAACTAGCAAACATACTAAGATGATTTAATGCTAAATAGTGGATATTATTTGCTTGTAATTTTAATTCAGGAGTAAATTTTACTGTAAAATTACCTGGTTTATTTCTCAGGTTTTCTTTCCTTGCATCAATACTTTTTAAAAACTAATAATCTGTTAACATTCATCTTTTTATTTTAATATATTACATACATTTTTTCTTAGTAAAATCTTCATTATACTGTTGATCATCAATTTTAAAAAGTACTTATTGATCTGAAAGAAAATTATTACATTGATTTTGCTGATAGTGGTAATTTTGCTAAATTACTTGGGTTTGAAAAGAAAGTTTTGAAGATTAGTGGATATGGTAAAAATTTTCCTATTATTAATATTACTGATGATATTGATAATTTATATATAAGCGGAGTACTCGCGGGCCGAAGTCCCGGCTGCGAAGCCCCATACTCATAGAATTTTCATCGTCATGGCCAGCGGAATGTTTCCCGGGCGCACTTCTGTGACATGTGTCGGTCTGTCGGTGTGTCGGTCTGTCGCGCAAGGCAAACTCGCGGGTGCGTATGTTGAAGCCACAAATGTAATAATTGACCACAAATGTAATAAAGCCCTCAAATGTAATAAGGATTGACCACAAATGTAATAAAGCCTTCAAATGTAATACGAATTGACCACAAATGTAATAATGGATTTTACCGTGCGTTCTTCAGTTTGCACAAAAAGGTTAATAATAAAGGTTAATAATAAAGGTTGTAATAAACCTGAACGAACGTAAGCAATTATTTATCCTAGCCTCTTGTCATTTCATTTCAGTTCACTTAGGTCTAAGCTGTATACCACGTCATCGGCCACATTAACCAATCAACATCAACCCGGAAATTAATAATTTCCTTATCAAATCAGAGAAGGGCTTTACTACATTTAAGGTCAATCCTTATTACATATGAGGGCGTTATTGCATTTGTGGTCAATTATTACATTTGTGGCTTCAGTTGAAGCCACAAATGTAATAATTGACCACAAATGCAATAAAGCCCCCAACTGAGCCCTCAATAAAGCCCTCAATTTTTAACTGAAGCCACAATGATGTAATAATTGACCACAAATGCAAATAATTGCTTACGTTCTTTCAGGTTGTGAAATGTGAATAAACGTTTCTTTTGACTTGACGGCTATTCACTCCGAACATTACTTCGTTTACATCATAACTAGGCCTTGGTTCCGTACTAGAAAATGTTTATTTGAGATAATAGCAACTTCAGGTTTGGTCACGTGAATGGCAGATGACGTCCAACACACCACGTTAGACAACTTCAGTTTGTCCAAGTTTGGTTGTCCGTGAAAGATATGCATGACTGGCGAAACCCTGGTCCTCACAACTTAGGGCTGGTAACCTTTTTGTGCAAACTGAAGAACGCACGGTAAAATCCATTATTACATTTGTGGTCAATTCGTATTACATTTGAGGGCTTTATTACATTTGTGGTCAGTCCTTATTACATTTGAGGGCTTTATTACATTTGTGGTCAATCCTTATTACATTTGAGGGCTTTATTACATTTGTGGTCAGTCCTTATTACATTTGAGGGCTTTACATTTGTGGTCAATCCTTATTACATTTGAGGGCTTTATTACATTTGTGGTCAATCCTTATTACATTTGAGGGCTTTATTACATTTGTGGTCAATCCTTATACATTTGAGGGCTTTATTACATTTGTGGTCAATTATTACATTTGTGGCTTTAACATGCGTATGACGTCGAAAAACATGCACGTGTGGCGCCACACGCGCGGCTACACAGCCGTCAGCTAAAAGTTGGATCTTTCGGCTTTCGCAGTGTTTAGAGGAGCAGTAAAGTTGTTATTTCCCTGCATTTCTTCGCGGTTTGCTACTCAAGACAGGGATACTAATTAAGGGATACTCAGAAGCCGCTCTAGTAGAAAAAGAAAAGCTTTCAGGGATTAAATCTTGCTTCGATTCATACGTTTTTATCAATGCAGGAGCAATGCGGGGAGATGCCTTGTTTTTATTACGGATTTCGGAACCGAAGAAGCGGAGTTTCCAAGCAGTCCAGTGACTTGAAGGTAAAATAAATCACATTTTTCGATAGAAATTTATGTTGATATCAATTTTTGATTGACTTTTCCTTTGTGTTCTCTGCAGTTTTGGAGACATGTTTTGAAACGAGCTCAAATTAAGTCGTTGTTATCTTGGATTTCATCGAGGACAGCTCTGCCTTGATGCGCTATAAATGGTGTCTTTTGCTTTTAAACATAAACTAATGGAGATTTGAATAAAATTTTTCGAAAGAAGATTGTGTTGTCCATTTTTATGTGTTTGTTTATTCATTACATAGATTGAAAAGCGATTTTATGTAAACAAAACAAGACTTAGATTTTCTGTCTTTATGCAAATATGTTTGTGTATTTTTGCAATTTTGATTTCCAAATAAGTTTCTCCGGTAATTTTTGACAAATAAAAACTGTATTTTATTCGGAAAGTAGTCGTACTAGTTATTCTAGACAGAGAAAAGTTGTTTTGTGAACTTTTGTACGGTCTAAATGTACTGTGCAGACGTCGCGTAATACTGTTTTTGAGAAATGCTAAAATTGAAAAAATAGCCGGTCGTCAATCTTAATTCTTGTGCTTCCGACCTTTCACCTTAGTTAAGTTTGTTCAAAGTGCTACGCTGTTAGGCTCAGCCTATCTTTTTATATTAGAACTGGTTTATTGTCTGATAGTATTGTCCCAGGAAAAAGGTCAAATGTTTTATTCACATTTTCAACAAATACAAAAAAAGATCATTTCCATTCGAGATACAACCGTATAATTATTTATTAATAGAAGTGAAATTTCAGAACTGACTTTTTACGTTTTTAGCGGAGCACTTGCCAGGCCGAAGGCCTGGCTGCGCAGCTCCATACTCATAGAACCTATGCCTTGTTTTTTCATGGTCATGGCTAGCGGAATGTTTCGCGGGCGCGTGTTTGCCCGCCCACCCGCCCGCCGTGTTGGAACAACATCCGGGATCTTGAAAGCAAGGCTTTGTTTTTCGCGCGGCCACACAGCCGTGAGCTCGGTAAACACTTTAGTTGTTTTGTTGTGTCTAGCGGAGAATTAAATTCTAATTATTCTAGACAGAGAAAAGTTGTTTTTGTGAACTTTTGTACGGTCTATAAAAATGTACTGTGCAGACGGTCGCGTAATACTGTTTTTGAGAATTGCTAAAATTGAAAATAGCCCGTTCGTCAATCTTAATTCTTGTGCTTCCAACCTTTCACCTTAGTTAAGTTTCACCTTAGTTAAGCTTGTTCAAAGTGCGACGCTGTTTGGCTTGGGCTATGTATTTATTACATTACAGATGACGAAGAGATAGAATAGTTGATTTGAATAGTTGATACTGTTGTTATTGAAGAAAGTAAAGGTTTTTCAGAAAAATAAAATATATCTATTTTAATAAAATAAATGATACTGGTGAAATTTACTACCAAGGGGATTTAGGTGAAGATATAGGAGGTGGAATTTTTTCCAATATTGTAGCAAAACTTACTGGTAAAACTGCAGAGAAACTTGCTTCAAAAGCCAGGGGCGTAGCCAGCTTTTAGAAGAGTTGTAGGCCTGGCCATCCAGCCCGCAAGGGCCGCTTCTAGAGGGGTCCGGGGGCATACCCTCCCGGAAAATTTTTCGATATTGGCTCTTGAAAATGCTTTATCCTTAACTTTCTTGTAATTTTATGTGTATCTTGACAGCACCGAAATCCTAATATTTGATAAAAGAGAATGGATTTGAATTTTTCATTTCCAATTCTTAAAAATGTAACACAAGTGGGCTGAAAAATTTGTAGGCCCGGGCCTACGGGCCTATAGGCTGGCTAAGCCACTAAAAGCTACAGAGAAATTAATAGAAAAAGGTTCTGAAAAGATTGGTGAGAAAACAGGTGAATTAATTGGTGAAACGATTTATGATAAATTTAAAACTAAACCAAAGAAAGTTGTTAAACAAGAAGATAAATCATAAGTTGATGAAAAAATAATACCCTTACCACAAGAAAATAAAGGACAAGAAATTGTTAAACTTTTAGAATAAAATATTGATAAATATTCTTACATTAAAGATGTTTATGATGATCTTCTTTAAAAAAAATTATATAATCTTATAAATAAAATGAATGGAAGTTTTAGAAATCCTGAAATTGTTAAAAGATATGAATATACTTACTATGACTTAGATACACCATTGAATGATAATATCGCGAATAATAATAGACAGGTAAAGGATAATCATGGATTTACAATTGATAATTCATCAGAAGCAAATCCAATAGAGCAATTTCGATATATTAAAATTCATACTTGGCTCCGAGGCTTGGGGGAATAAAACAAAAGAAATGAATAATTCAACGCTGAACCTCAATGTGATTTCTTTTGTTTTATTCCCCCAAGCCTCGGAGCCAAGTATGAATTTTAATATATCGAAATTGGTTTATTGATTGGTATAATGCTTATTTATAAGTTAACTTTAAACTTGTTACTTTAGCTGACAGTGCAGTTGGAATAACAGCAGGACCAAATAATGGTAATCAAGATTGCACAACAACTAATGGTCATACATTCATTAAGGAAATCCAAGTCGAATGTAATGGAATAAGTGTGTATAATAATACAAGAGCTAATGAAACATCAAATGTTCTATCACTTTTGAAATATATAAAAAGTTATGCAGACACAATTGGAAAAGATCAGTTTTTGTATTTAGATACATCTACTGGAACTACAGAAGCTCGACCAGATCAAGCATTATATAATGAGGGTTTTGTTAAACGGAAAATTTTAACAGATGCTGCAGCTATTAATAAATTTTCAATTCCTCTGAATTTATATAGTTATTTTGCAGCTTTCAAAAATAATCTTCATCCAAATATCAAAACAAACATTATATTAAAACTAGAAAATGATAATAATACTATTTTTAAAAAAGGTGCCGCACCAAATTACGATTGTGGTATACAAAAATTATTTTTAATGGTCAAGGAATGAAGTTGTATCTTGAAAATTATTTAAAACCAAAAAAATGGACTAATTTAAGAGAACATAGTGTAATATTACAAACAACATCAGTAAACAGTTATTTTCGTATAAGTACAGGTATTATGAGACCTAGACATATGTGTTTATTTGGGTTGTTCCCTCAGTTATGTAGGAACATGTTACATGTTATGGAAATCAGGAAGAAAATATTTTAACTTTTAAACGTTCGGTATTGGTGCAAATCACCGATATTTTAGTACTGCACAATTAGAAATTAATAACAGTTTATATTATCCTCAATTGGAAATGACAACAGATGAGGAATCAAGACTTTATAGAACACTCATCTAATATTCTTCAGCTTATAATGATTTTCTGAGTGGAGCACTGATATATGGAACAAATTTCAGTAAACTTTTTGAAATTTTATACTTCAATCTCAGAAACCAAGAAGAAGATGTGAAAGATAGTGTTGTTTCACTAACTTTTAAATATGAATTAAACGGTGATGATCCAACAAATTATACAATGAACACATTAGTTTTACATGAAAAAGAAATTGAATTATACACTTCTTCTGGAAAATTACTCATAAAAGCATAAACCCCGGTTAAAACCATTGTTTATCTTTTTTAATACTAAATGTAATATTAAAAAATTATGACCTTACCCATTTATTATACATTTTTTCATGACGGATTTTATCAATAGCTTCTATTCTCAATAATTCATTATTGATTTGTGAAATATCATTTTTTTATAATAGGAGAATTATTTCCTGCAATAATGGAACCAATTAATACCTTTAAACGATTTGATAATTCTTTTGGATCTTGATAATACATTACACTTGATCCAATCATTTTAGATTTTCCTGAAGATTTATGTGGTGGCATATTGCTTAACATGTTAAAATCATTAAAGATTTTTACAGCATTCATAGAATATTTTGTTTTAGGATTGTATCTCTTTGTCAATAAATTTATAAGAGATTTATCAGCATCTGCTTTATAGACTAATTTACCACCGTGATAAGCATTCAATTTTAAATCTTTCATTAATTTTGAGACATCAATAAATAAACCTCCATATTGATCATTTTGTATTTTATAAGCATTTCTTCTTGGTTGTTTGTATCTTCGTATACCTTCTCCTTGTTTTTTGGTTCTGAAAATAAAGTGTTTTATGTTGATTTTCTAAATCAGAAAGTTCATTTTTATTTTCTTCTTCTTGTTCTTCGGTTTGTGGCTTTCTTCTTTTAATTCCACCTATTTTACTTCTATTTTAGTTTTTTTATCTTGCACATTTTTTTCTAATTCTTAAAGATCGTCAACGTCTAATTTTCGGAGATCTTTTGGTTTAGGAAAATTATTTCTTTCAATTATTTCTCCATCTTTATCATTTAACTTATTTTCAATATTCGCAAAATAATCTTTATCATCTTTTTTTAGTGCTGCTGCTATGACTAATTGTTCTTCTCCATCTTTTTCATCTTCTGGTTTTATTTGTGGAAGTTCTTGATTTAATGTATAAATGTCTTGTATACTTTCTTTTATGGCTTAAATTTGATTTTTTATCAACTGACCAGTTACAGCTAATTGATTATCTTTCAACTGTTTAATTACTTCATCCTGTTTTTTATCTGTTTTTTCCTGTTGTTCAATTATAGTTTTTTTAATGGTTCTCTTAAAAGTTTTAAAATGTTCAGTCAACAATATCACAGACTAGACCTTTGTCTTTTACTTCATTCTTAACTTCAGTAACTGCTTTAGCTATTTTATAGCCTTCGTACTCTGATTCTGCATATTTTTTAACATTTTCTAAATTCATTTTTATTATAAGATTGTATAATGATTATTCAAAAACTCATTAATAATTCATGAGCATATCAGCCAATCACACGACGCAAATCGATCACGTGTATGAGCCTTTATACCTGGTAATCTACGGTCATTATGAAAAGCCTGGTGGCGGCTTTGATTTCAGTCACAGGGGAGTTCGGGGCTGAATAGCCAAACAATGCAATTATCGCTGAATTTTTAATGAGAATGATTTTAAAATGACCGTGATATTTATATTAAGATCACACGTAATCTTTATATGAATTACGTTCTAATTCGCTGCGCTCAAACGAACGTAAATCATTTTACCCTTCAATTCCCGTAATATCAATCACCAGACACAAAGTATGGTAGGATACGCAAGCGAATCCAGCACAGTTTTATTACATCATACATGAAGTTACAGAAGGGAATGCATCTAAATAGGCTAATTACTATATCTTACAATTCTTCGTATACCTTAACTAATCTAACGGAAAAAGTAAATATATGTGTCCCGCAATATTACAATGCCGAATACTTAGTTACTTGTAACCTTCTCTTAAGGCTTCCTTCGACATCCATGTCCCTAGCGGAATCGGACTTCCATCTCGGCCATGTATTATGAGTAGCCTTTCTGGGATCGAATTGCTACATTTCAACTCCACACATCATACGCTCCAATAGATTGATTTTGCTGCATTTCGGCCGGACGCCAACGACATTTACGAACATATTTACTATAATATGAGTACAACAATACAATTTAACGGTACGTGTAGTCAAAATCCATAAAATGAATATAATACAATGCTAATGACGAACCAGAGCTGAGCAACCACTCACATACAAAGAAACTGCGGTTAAACGGAGGCCAGAAAAAACCTGTCACCCAAAAGACCCCTTTTGGGGAAAAATATGCGGCAGGAAATCTGGGTAGGATCCATGGCTCAAACTCTGTAGCCCATCCTACGAGGCCCTATATAAGTATTACACAATAAGTACAAAATGCGCCTAAGTTCTTACACAGTAAGAAAAATAAATAAATACTGAAGCTGAATGTTGCAGGCCTAGAATGACTAACCACGTACGATACTTCGCTTATAACGAAGTTATGCTACCCACAATGCACTACAACAATAATGCCCGGCCCCTGCTGTTCCCGTGCCATAGAAATATCAAATTCTGTCTAACTCGTTGACTACGTTGCTCAAACGCCAGAAATTACATTATACACACCGCGGATGTAACACCGCCAAATCCTTGGCTATGAAGGCCATAATCGTTGCGGGTTATAACCTAGGTGACTTAAGGCATCTCTGAGAACTTCCCTACATCTAGTGTAAGAGAACTTACCACTTCTAGGGTATAACTAGAGTTACTACGGTGAAACACGAGAGGTCTAAATAACGGGAGAGTACTACTATCGTCAATACCGGCAACATTCAAATACCTTCTTAAACACTCACAGGGCAGCATTTAGAACCAGATGCACTAACAAAGACGTAGTTCCCTTCCCTATATATATCCGTCTTATTTTACACCAGCTCATAAATGTTTTAATAACACGCATGGAAGATGTGGCTGTACTATCTGCTCTGGACTTCAACATCGCCTCCAACACCTGATTAACACTCAGTGAAGCAACATTGCGAAAACACTTCCATCCTTTGCTTGAAGAAAACGTCTGAAAAAGCAAGAGCATAACATACGAACGAAAACGAACAAACGAACTAGAAACAACACCCGAACACCCCGACCCGTAATCATGAGCGCACAAAACTGCCAACAAGTTAAGTGCCGCCTCCTCCGAACAAGTCACTGCTACATAAATCGATAAGGCATTGTTTCAGGCCAGTGCCACATAAAGCAATGAATCCCTATTCGGCCAGTGCCACACAAATCAATGGATCCCAATTCGGCCAGTGCCACACAAATCAATGGATCCCCATTCGGCCAGTGCCACACAAATCAATGGATCATAGTCTAGGTCCCTGCCGCATATATTGAGAAATCATTATCTAGGCCCGTGCCCGTGCAATATATAAATTTCACTAATAAATTACGCAGTAAACTCCAATCCATATTCGGCCAGTGTCACACAAATCACTGAATAGATCGTAGTCTGGGCCCCGTGCCGTATATATTGAGAAATCATTATCTAGGCCCGTGCCCCGTGCCATATATAAATTTCGCTCATAATAAATTACGCGGTAAACTCCAATCCATAATCGGCCAGTGCCGCACAAATCAATAGATCGTAGTCTGCGCCCGTGCCGCATATATTGAGTAATCATTATCTAGGCCCGTGCCCGTACAACATATAAATTCTAATAGTAAATTACGCAGTAAATTCCATTCTTAGGGCGACAATATCTCCTGTGAATTGATCTGACCCTAAAAGCGAATAAGAGTTTCTCCCGCGCGTTAAAACCTCCTTCCCGATATGAATACCGTGGGCCACGAAATAATTATTATAGTTATATGCATAATTAATGAGCAGTGATGAGCCGAAGACCAACGAGTACAACAAGTGTGCCAACAGCATACTGACATTCCATATAATGTAATACCCGCGGAATAATACCAACAGGGGGAAACACCCGACAATTCTCACCGCGGAGATGCTAAACGCAGTGTATGGGTTTCATCATCGTGAATAGAACTTAGGGAGTTTGTGATTGTAATAGTTGGTAAGACAATTGACACTTTAGGGCCCCCACCGATGCTCAAGCGGTAGAAAAAACGCAGGTAATTTGCCAATCATCTATATCAATTAGCCGACCAATATAACCCAACTTGCTGATTAACAGTAGGAGGGAACCATAGGACCTCCAAATAGATATACAATTGAATGCAAATGTTAAAAATACTCCGGGCCATCTTGCGAAACTCCAATTTCGTGCTACCCCCTTCAACGATTTTAGCAGCCGCTTGGCTATCAGTAAACCACTAACATGCGATCCTTGGAGCACTCAAGGCAAAAGATTGCAATGAAAATTCAATAACGGACAACTCCCTCCACCTGGCACATGAAAACGCTCGACCTGCGTCCACGTTTTGTGACACACAAATTCATTGTTTGGGTCAACAAATGCACCACCCTCAGTAGCACTGGCATCTGAATATACAAAATAAATATTATCTTTACTTACAAAGCAATATCTGCTATTGATATTAACCAGCTTCTCCTTCAAAAATATAATTCCTCTTTGCAGTAAGCATCAAGGCAGAAATATGGAATCCCACTTATCTCGACACAAAATAGACATGATGCAATGACTGGTCATTATCCTACCAAAGTTGCCCACTGCTGATGCCGTAGAAATAATTTGATCGATGAAGGAAGCTAAGTCTCTAGCGGAAAACTTTAAATCAGTGAGAATTACACGTTCTATTATTGAGAATTGCCAATTATTAATTAATCAGTGAGAATTACACGGTCGTTATTGACTATGGTATCAATAATCTTTGTAATTCTTCTACCTACAATTTTAAAGTACCCAATACGGAATTCAAGGTTATGCCTAACCAGTCCAATATTTGAATGGGGTCCCATACCGGTTTCTCGTCATAAATTACAAAACCCGCATTACATAAATCCTGCTTTACAGCCAGGGCCTAACGCGGCAACCTTCAGTATACTGGACTGTTGCCGACCGTCGTCCAAGAAAAGGTTTAAAACCGTTGTAAATATACGAGGAGCTGTTGAACGCCCAAACGGAAGAACAGTAAAATATAATATATATCATTATAGGACTCAGGATCTCACCAGGAAAATCCCAGATAGGGTTGGTGTTCATGCGAGATATCGATATGGCGATAGCCATTTTTTAAATCGAAAGAGAACATGCACGAACCTTGGTAAAATAAGCGATAGCGACTTCCCAATCTTCATATTTGACCCTGTGTTTACTTAACGTCCTATTAACGTGGCATAAATCCAGAATTAGCCTCTTTCGTCCCATGGCTATATAGATACTGACAAGGGATAAACAACTAAAGGTTGCTGATCTACCTGCGAATTTGACCAGAATTAGCTAGCTCAATGACGGCTTGATTCACAAATTCAGCATGCAGTAGCGCGGAACTATGTTTTTTAGTTTTTCAGACAATGGGAATCTAGTAAACGGTAATTTATAGCCCTTGCCAATGGTTGTCAAAATAAAAATCGGAGCACCAATAGATATCCAAAACCCTAGATTTTTCTTTAGACTACCCTTAACACTTCAAACCTGTCCGCTTCCGAATTCATATTTCTTCATCACATCCTCTACCTGTGCCAAGTCCTCTTCGCCGCTTTGATTGAAACTGAAGTGATTCGCTTTCAACCGGCTTGTTATATTAGCGTCCAGGGTATGTATTGCAGCTAAGGGACCGGTAACCTCCTTGCCAAGACACGAGTTTGCAGTCCTAAGCCCAAAGCCCAAGTCTTCCGCATTTGTAGCAACGGAAGTTGCCGCCAGTAGCGTCTCTACGGCCTACAAAATAAAGCGAAACATAAACCCGGGGGGGGGGTAAAGGGATGTGTAAACTGTGTGGAACCGCAAGCGTGAATGAAATTCATGAATAGGCCAAGGTCTATAAGTACTAGAAAGCTGACCAATAGGACGTGTGTAATACACAATAGAGGGTGCGGCAGGTGATAAAGCTAAACAAGTAGCATAAATTACTTGGAATACCAGCGGAAAATACATGATTACTGATATGGGTAGTAATTGTTCAGGATTCTAAGTGCAACAAATGGTGACTTTAATATTTTTGTGCAGTACTGTTTTACGAAATCTGGTCTTTCGCCATTCTATTTGGAATCTTCTCAACAAAATAAACAACCAACAGTTTAACAAGTGAGCCTTTATTTGAATGACACCAGCGCCCTCGTGTAAATTGCCAGGTAAGCGACTGGTTCGCAGATGCAAGCTGCTTATTTCTACTCGTTCTCTACCTACCGTTTTATCTACCGTACCTGACAACTTTAGTATAGCATTTTTCAGTAGATGTTTTCCCTCAGAACTATAAAATCCAAAAACTTTCAACAGGAGCCGGGAAGCAGTGGTCACTTCGTCGAAGATGTGGCACATGTGTTGTATGCTAATCAGTCTAGTCTACTTGTTTTTCTCGTATGCTAATTTCCTCTTTGCACAAAAGCGCAATTGTTTTAATTCCGAAGGGACACGCTTTTGAAAGAATGTTTTTGAAGCCGTTCAAAAAACTCGCAGCACGTGTATTATCAGGTGTAAAACCTCTCGGCTTCGCCTCGAGTTTTTAAACCTGATAATACACTACTGCTCGTTTTTTAAACTATACATAAAAATCGATTTTGGTAAACATTTTAACAAGAGAATTAACGATATGAAAACTACATGACGTTTCGATGACTTCATGTCATCATTGTCGAATGAATAAATTGAGGGTAACGGTTAAGCATATTTATAGGAATAAGGGAGTGAGAAAATAAATTAAATTAGAATGCGTGGCATGAAAGCATTTAAGTTAAGAGTTTCGCGCGAATGGAATCCGCTTGCGTGTTCAGTTTCGGTCTTTTGTTCTTAATAAACAACATTTCGGAGATCAAACATTCGAGTTTGCTGCGGCATTTCTTAAGTACTTTGAAGTTCTTAATTAAGTCGACGGGTGTCAAGTCGTGCTCGTCCCTGTAGTGTTTTCCGATCACGGAATGTTTATGTTCGTCAACCCGCTGATGAAGGTGGCGGCAAGTGTAACCGATATAATTTGTATCACACAAATCACATTTGAATTCATAAACTACACTTTGCTGGTTTATCAGGGGTGGTTTCTCTTCCGTAACTCTCAGATGATCAGCGATCTTTTTGCTTGTGAACACTGGCTGTAGTTGTTGGTTAATTTTCACTCCGAGGTCGCAAAGTTGTCTGCGAACCGCGTCAGCCGATTTCTGATCCTTATATGGTATAATAATCCGAACAGGACTATCAGATGGTGTTGTAACTTGGTCTGGAGGATGCTGGAGGCGATTAATAGCTGAGTCGAAATGCCGCAGCAAACTCGAATGTTTGATCTTCGAAATGCTGTTTATTAAGAACAAAAGACCGAAAACGAACACGCAAGCGGATTCCATTCGCGCGAAACTCTGAACTTAAATGCTTTCATGCCACGCATTCTAATTTAATTTATTTTCTCACTCCCTTATTCCTATAAATATGCTTAACCGTTACCCTCAATTTATTCATTCGACAATGATGACATGAAGTCATCGAAACGTCATGTAGTTTTCATATCGTTAATTTTCTTGTTAAAATGTATAATGATTTGTAGAAATAACGTTTAATTTAATTAACTTTATATAGCATTATAATAAATGAAAATGATTCAAAACAGAAAACAAAGACTAAAAACTCTGTGATTTCTTAGATGAAGATTTCAGGATGTTAATTGCTGGTCAAACTCGCTGTGGAAAAACAAACACTCTAATGCATATGATTAGATCCCCATTAGTTTACTTTGATAAAATTTACTATTATGGTCCTAATCATAATCAAGAAAAAATACAAGACCTTAAAAACATAATGGATAAAATAAGTGAAAAAGTTGGATATGAAGTTTTAGAATTTCCAGACGAAATAAAGGAAACATCCGAATATCTGGATGATAATAGAAAAATTGTTGTATTTGATGCTTGACTCAGTACAGAAAAAATAGCAAATCGTTATACTGATGGAAGACATCATGGAATCAGTCCAATTTATTTAAGTCAGAGTTACTATGATGTACCACAAAAACTAAGATTAAATTGTTCTCATATGATTTTATATCCACCAGTGACTAAAAATCATTTCAATCTTTTTTGCAAAAGAAAACTTAGTGGATCCAAGTCGTTTTGGTAAACTTGGTCCTTATGAATTCTTATTTTTAGACAAAGAACAAAAATCAGTTACTAAAAACTTTGATGAGAAAATATCATTTATATAATAAAATAGATATGGGAGTTTTAAACAACTTCAATAAATACTCGCATTTAAACATCAATGATTACATTAGAAATATCAGACAACACATTCAAGTAAGTTCAGGATTCAAATTAGATAAAAATATTAATTATGATATTCAACAAAGACGATTAACAAATGTGTTATCAGCTGTTGAAGCCCAAGATACAATCACAAACAAAAAACAATTAGATGATGGACTGAAACTTAAACCAAACCCAACAGATGTTTTATTTGTTGAAATGATCTTTCAGGTGTAAATATGATAACTCTGAATACGTTTCATCCAAATGTTCCTAAACATACACATGAAGTTACTAAAAATATTGATTTAAAAGAACTTTTCAATGTTGTGCCAATCAAAACAACAAACTTACACAGATTTAGCAGGAAATTATAACAATCTTGTATCTTACAATGATGTTAAAAATATCTTCTTATCCCGTAAATAAATGTTTCCAATGGAAGATGGATTAGATATGGGAAATAATACAATTTTGTATAAGATCCAACAGTATCTGATCAAGGAACTAATAAATGGTATGTTGATAATTTAGTAAATACAAAAGCTGATAAAAACATGTGTTGACACAAAAACTAGTGATAATAACACAAGAATAATCAACAACACTAATGCGATAAATCAGAATACTTCAGCATTCAATTATCTTTCTTCAAAGAAACTTGATAAATCAGATTTTGGTATAGAAGTCCTTAAACAGAACAAGAATATAAAGATTATGTCAATAAGTCTTGCATCACTTCAACTTCCCATTTGAAAGATGAATTCAGATATTAGATGGAAGATGTAGATGAGAGTAGTAGTGAGCATGATATTAGAGTGGATGGAATTAATTGGTCTTCGCGTGGTTTCCGTGGGCCACATTTTTCTAGTCCATTTATCTGTTTTTCATTTTTGTATTGTTACCAAGTGTAAACCTCTGGCCACGTATCTTCGGAGTTTCAGTTGCTATATATTTTCTCTGACCTGATATATTTTCTCTGACCTGATATATTTTCTCTGACCTGATCACCGTCTTGTTACTATTTTAACCGCAAAAACTGCTATTCTTGTACTGTTGACCATTCGTTAAACTAAAGTAAATTTCTAAACATTAAACCTGATAAAGTCCACTTGGCCTTTGACACCCTTAATTATTTAATGAAAAGCAGCGAACTAATTAGCAGGACTGGCATTGTGCTTAAAGCTGCTTTGTCACCATTTTCAGTGTTTCTTTAAAAGCCAAAATACACATTTATATCAGCGGAAACTCAAACATAATGGTTCAGTCTTGTTTAAATTGTTCTCCTAGTGCTCTGAGAATATAATTTAGTCTCTTGGGCTGCGGATGCCAGAAGGAAATGGATTAAACAAAATAAACACATGTTTGTTTTAGTCGCCATGACATAACCCCTTTACAACCTCTGCTGCATGCTACTTGTTCACGTAAACACATGCATGTTTTAGTCGCCATGACATAACTCCTTTAGATCCTCAGCTGCATGCTACTTGATCACGTAAATACATGTATGTTTTAGTTCCCATGAAACAACCCCTTTAGATCCTCAGCTGCATGCTACTTGTTCACGTAAATAGCATACCATTCGCGACAGTCCCTTTCACGCTTGCATAATAAGAGATGGAGATATGCGACCGTGCCCAGACGTTAAACGTTAAAATGGCCTAACACCAAATAACCCGAGACACTTCCCAATACTCAAACCTAAAACCCCAAACCAGAAAATCCCATCCAACCACCCAAATCTAAAGGAGAGACATGACGAGACTTCCTACTTGTTCACGTAAATACTTGTATGTTTTAGTCGCCATGGCATAACCCCTTTAGAACCTCTGCTGCATGCTACTTGTTAACGTAAACACATGCATGTTTTTGTCGCCATGACATAACCCCTTTAGAACTTCAGCTGCATGCTACTTGTTCACGTAAACACATGTATGTTTAAGTCGCCATGACATAACCCCTTTAGAACTTCAGCTGCATGCTACTTGTTCACGTAAATACATGCATGTTTTAGTCGCCAAACCCACTTTTAGGTGCACAAAGTATGTATCTCAACCCGACTAGTTGGTTGCTATGTGCGATTATAAAGAACCAAAAATATTTCTATTCTGAACTATTCAATCAGGCATCAATCTAAGGTAATGTGTAGAGTGATCATTTTTAGGTGACGTTTTGAGTGATGTTCAATTGAATGTCGTAAAACCAAAACCAAAGCAATTACTGTGGCCAATCACAACAGACGCGTACAAGTAATAGCGGAGCCCGCGGGCCAAAGGCCCGGCGGAGCACCATACTCATAGAACCTACTCGTCATTTTTCATGGTCATGGCTAGAGGAATGTTTCGCGGGCGCGTTGTCTGCACGCTGAACGCCCGCCGCTGAACGCCCGCCGTACGCTGGCGCGTATGACGTCGCAAAACATGCGCGTATGACGCCACAAAACATCCGGGATCTTTGAGGCTTGTTTTTCACGCGGCTACACAGCCGTCAGCTCGGTAAACACTTCAGCCGTTGCAGGATTTTTTTGCTGTTTTTAGCGGAGAATGAAAGTGGTTGTCACCCAACATTTTTTTTGCGGTTTGCTACTCAAGACAGGATACTAATTAAGGGATACTCAGAAGCTGCTTTAGTGGAAAAAGAAGAGCTTTCAGGGATAAAATCTTGCTTCGAGGAACAATGCGAAGAGATGGGTTCGTTTTACGGATTTCAGCACCAAAGCGGAGATTTAAGAGCGGCCGTCCGTAAATATCGCCTGGAGGTGTGCAAAATGAAAAAAATGAAAATCCCCAAACTTTGTCAGAATATAGGTCTAGGTAAACTCTTTCTAGAAAAATAACTTTCAGTTCGATTAGATTTTTATTTTACGCGAACGGCGACAAAGTCGGTTCGGCGGCTCTCGCATCGATTTTACAGGCTCCACACCACGCATTACTTAAATATTGCCTTAAAATTCAAAATGGAATTAACTTCACAAGTTAGTACCTAACTAAGAAAAGCACGCATTCACTAATAGTTTAAATGTTAAATTGTTCGATTCGACCGTTTCCTTAATATTTTCGAGATTTTTAACAATTTTACATATTTTAACGATTTTCGCGAGTCAAAAAAATGTCAAACTCGAGAAGCCAAAATCATAACTTGGTACATGGCTTGGTGCCATATCAGTCATACCCAGAGAAAGAGCAATGTTTCTACCTCAAGTAAATGCAATAAAATGTTTGGGCAATCGAAAATACGAAATTTTTGAGCGCCAAACAAAGGTGACACAAAGGTCAAAACACGCCATTCTTGTAACGGCCTTCAAAAGCGTTAAATCGACAATGAGCTCGTTTAAAATATATAACAGCCCAACATTCCCCCTAAAATTACTAATATCGCTAATATCAGTTTGCTTTTGAGTAATTGTGTCTTTTTTGGGCGTTTATTTTGTTTGCAATCAATAGTAAACGTTAATTTTGCGACAAAGTTCAAGTTGTATTTACTGCAAACGGCCGACAAAGGCCCAGTTCAAACGTCGAACTTCACATGTGCCGAACCTAATGCAAATGAGCAAAATCTATTGTTCTTGCTAATTTGCATAAGGTTCGGCACATGTGCAGTTCGACGTTTGAACTGGGCCAAAAAGGTCTCAACATCATCAACATTACATTTTTACTTTCAAAAGACGATAACTCCTGCTACAATAAGCCACATAATTATGCCATTTCTTATTTATATTTCGACCAAGTATCACTGATTCTACTTAGGTACATACCAAATTGTGAGCGAAAAACATACAAACTGTCTTCTCGTGGCGTGCTTGCAACTGTTCCGAAAGAAAGATTGCGTGACAAGCGCCCAGCTCGCCGAAAAACAGGAAATGCATCGCTCATATAAGAATATTACTCTACCTTTGATAAATGTTATCTTTCTGTCTTGATTGGTTTAGAAGTCCTAAAAACGAATATAGTCCAGTCAATCTACGAAAATTTAAGGCTCCAGATCAAACTAATTGCAACAGAATTTATTTCATTGCTAAATGAAGGTTTGAGGTGACCTAAGTAACATACTAAAAATCCCAAAAAATCCCCTCGGTGGAACATCCCGAAATTTAGCGATAAAGATGTCAAGCTTTTACCACAGGGAACCCACGTTGAGTGGTATTAAACGCACTGTAAAAATGCGTTTGTTTTCACAATTATTTCGTTCAATATGTAAAAATTAACACAATTCACGGTATAGGTAATCGGAACAACGTTATTAACTATAAAAAAGATAATCAATGCATACAAAATAGAAATATTTAAAGCCACAGGGTACCCAAGACGGAAATATTCGCTTTCGCGAATATTTTTCGAATTATGCATCTATTTTCCGGAGTGATTGGCATAATTATACCTTTTTTATTGAAATTAATTTAACTCGAAGTCCCAGGTCAGTTTCATGTCTAGACGACAGACACACGTGTGCACTACTACAGGAATGCACAGGCGTCATAGAAAAATGAAAGCGCGGGAAATCCTAGAAACAAGACTTCATCTTTGTCCTTGCTCTTCTCTTGTGTTTTAAACTACTAGAATATCTGTAAATCTGCTTTTTATGGTTACGATTTGCATGAACGGTAGTAGAAACACCATTGAAGTTGTTCCAAACAGTGGCGTGGTGATTCTGAACATAAGAAATCAGCTAATTCATTTGATGTGTCGAGAAATGGAAATGGTTTAGTGGCAAAGCTATTTCGTGAGCTATAAGAGGACATTTCCTTGTGGACGCCGTTATCAATTCCCTGTTGGTAAGCCACACATTCAACCTGCCGTTATTACTACTTGGAGGCGCTCCTGTTGATCAACTGCAAAACAACCTGAAGAGGAAGAACCACCAGTAGAAGCCGAGGAGCTAGAAGGGGAAGTGGTACGGGAGGCTTGTCCCGTGGATAACGAATTGAAGCACGCAGGAGAACTTTATGATACAGTAATCAATGGCAAAGTCAAAGTAAACGAAACATGCTCGGCGAACATTCTAAAAACACTATCGGAGAAACTTGAGACGCAAAGAAGGGCGTTTCAGAACCAGCGCACGGCAGTTCTTTGGCTACAGTATATGGAGATTGTTGATATTCTTCGTCGGTTCATTAAGGCTGAAAGGACCGGTAATTGGGATCTACATCTTCAAGCAGTATATGATATGCTGTTTTTCTTTGTTGCAGCAGGCCACAACTTGTACGCAAAATCGGCTCATGTTTATCTTCAGATTATGAGCGAGCTGAAAGACAAGCATCCAGATGTGTTTCAAAGTTTTCAAGATGGATGTTGTCCGGAGAAGCGATCGGTACTGGGCTGGTCTCTCAACAGATCTAACAATCGAGCAAGTCTTTATGAGAAGCGTTAAGACGAGTGGTGGATTGACGCGTGGAAAGGGGATGGAAGAGACGCAGAGACTCGTTTGGTTGCTGTCAATGGCTGCATGCGCAGACGTAAACAATGCGATGCAGCGCTTGACAGGAGTGAACTATGTCACCAGCGAACAGCATAAAGATTCAACTAAAGGAAGAAAAAAACGCGACTTCGAAGACATGCAAAAGATGGCAACCTTTTCTTATTGCAAGGAGTCCATTTAGTGCAGACCCTTGTTTGCGTAGCATTGCGTCTGGGGTTGTTGCGGACGACAACGTCAATGCAGACAAGGCAAAGGAAGTAGAAAGTAACATTCTTACATCAATGGTTGGCAAGAACGTGCTTGAATTTTCATTCCGCCGAAAAGCCGAGACTGTGACGCTCGCATCGAAGTCTGCTGTTTAGTTTTTTGGCGGTGAAGTTCAAGTGGACCCACAATTGCTATTCCAGAGACTATGCGTTGTTGCGACTTCAGAAAGATTCGAGAATCCCCAGGAGCAGTTTAAATATGAAATGTGCAGTTACCCTCTCGAAGTTTGAGTCATCCCTACTTCCTAAACAGGCGACCAAACCGGTGCTTGCTTACGCACTCTGGACAAAAACGAAGGAGCATCACACAACACTACGACAAGGGACATCCATTACGTGCTGGATGGTGGCGCTCTTGTCCACCGGATTCCTTGGCCACGTGGTGCCACGTATGAGGCTATTTTACGCCTTTATGTCCAGTACGTATACCGGCGATACGGCAAGCCTACCATCGTGTACGATGGCTATTAAGATGGACCATCAAAGAAAGATTGCACACACCAAAGGCGAACAGGGGCATACGCACCAACTGTGAACTTTGAAGACAGTATGGTTATTAATTCCAAAAAGCTAGCATTTCTAGCCAACAAATCCAACAAACAAAGGTTTATCAATCTACTTGATAACCAGCACAAGGATGATGGCTGTACAGTTATCCGTGCTACAGGGGACGCAGATATCTTTATTGTGCAGACCGTAGTAGAGTCAGCCAGAGATAACACCACTGCATTGGTTGGGGACGACACCGATATCTTGATTCTACTTTGCTTCCATGTGAACCTGGATTGCCATGACTTTTACTTCACGCCGGAGCGTAGAGAAGGGGCACAAACGAGGAGAGTATGGAACATCAAGAAAGCAAAGCTCGCCTTGGGCAGTCGGGTATGCACATACATGTTATTTGTACATGCAATACTCGGCTGCGATACTACGTCCCGTGTGCATGGATTAGGCAAAGTGCTGACTCTGAAGAAGGTACAAGAAAGCGCCATATTTAGTAAGCAAGCAGACAGATTCACGAACTCTGATTCCACTCGAAATGACGTCATAGAAGCTGGAGAAAAGGCACTCGTGTGTCTTTATGGAGGAAGAACAGAAGACAGACTGGATTCTTTGAGGTACACACGTTTCTGTCACAAAGTTGCCACCGGATCATCCTTTCTACAGCCCGAAACCCTAGCCCCTACCTCAGCAGCTGCCGCGTATCACACCCTGAGAGTGTATTATCAGGTTCAGGAGTGGAAGGGTAATCAAGATCTACAACCAACGAACTGGGGCTGGAAACAAGTTGACGGAAAGCTACTTCCAATCAGAACTGATCTACCAGCAGCACACGAGTCCCTCTTGGATATCATCAGTTGTAACTGCAAATCCAACTGTAGTACGCAGAGGTGTACCTGTAAGAAGCATGGTCTCCAATGTTCTCCTGCTTGTGGAGTGTGCAAAGGCCAGAGCTGCCTGAACTCGCCTGCACCCGACTTAGTTGAAGACGAATAACTGGATTACAACGAGTCTTTACATCGTTAGATTCCGAACTTGTAGTAAAGAGCAACAAGTTACAACGCGGGCACACCGACTATTACCGACTATTTCCGCAAATTTGTTGACGTACAAATTTCATTTTTATTTAATCATGAAATAATTTTAGTGGCCAACAAGCTGAAGTATTATGGAAATTTCAGCTGTGAAATATTAGATCCATGTCAGGCGCGGATTCAGACCGGTTTCACCGTTTTACGAAAATCGGTCAGATTGTTAAAAAATGACTCAAAATCGAGGAACAGAAATTTTAGAGAGTGAAAATATAAAATATATATTAGCGCTTAGAGTCTAGGAAAACGGTCAAGTTTTTTTCCTGGATCCGCGCCTGCATGTTTTGTTTCAACCTGGCAAGTCAGGCCATGAAAAGATTCAGATAGTCAACATTAACAGACAAACGTGCAATCAGGCCGAAAACCGATAGCAGTTGTGTTAATTCCGAGGTTCAGTCATCAATGCTGATCCTATTGTTAAATTGAACTGAAAAAAAAACGAATAAAATGTGTTAACTGTAGAGTTCTCTTTTTTTTCACTGACGTGGGTACCCTGTGGTACGGAAATGTTATTTTAGTATTTGTATACGTTAAATTGGCTGAAAATTGATCCAAATGCCTTTGTTATATTTTTAGGGTTGTAATACATCACAAAACATGCACAGACCCCGCTCAAAAAGAAGTTTGATTAGGTTTGTCACTTTACACAACGTGGGTATCCTGGGGAAACAGCTTCAAATCTTTCTTGCTTAATTTCGAGATGTTCGACTGAAGGGATTTTTTGGGATTTTTAGTATGTTGTTTAGGGCACTTGCCTTGATCATATAACGCATAAATAAATTCTGTTGCAATTAGTTTGATCTCAAACCACAGATTGACTGGACTAATAAGCGGGTTCTTTTTTCGTGAACGATTATTGTAACAAATTGATGCAACCGCGACATCTATCCCCCACAACCGAAGGACAGGGCGGTTGAATTGCCTTTGAATTACTTTTGGGTTTATATCATACTTTATTAGAATATATTAAGTGTCCAAATTAAGGTTGGTATGGTTTTATTTAAAATAAAAACGAATCTTGCAGTTCTCTGTTAAAACGTGGGTGTGGGACTCATACCACAGGTTCACCATCCTCCGTTTGTGTGGTGTACTGTGCATGTGTTATGGCCACATCGATTTATAGAACTAGCCTCAAAGCCGAAAATTAGGACTCTTAAAACTAATGAAAATAGGATGAAAACTTTCAAAAATCACCGCCAACTGATAACCAGCGATATTCTTGTTCGGAGGCTTCACAACCGGCATACGACATTTCAGTTAGCCTAGAGACCGTAAATAGTCTACAACGCCCCCAGGATCTAGAGCTTATTTATTTAAGCGTGTTTGAGGGGGGCGGTTGGGGGGGGAGGGGGGGAGTCTTAAAATATTATATAAATTTATCAAAACGGAAGCAGTTTCAATAGGTACCCACAAGTGCATAAAAATGTAAAAAAAAATACGTATAACGCCATTACTCAGATCTCCATGTAGAAGTACCAGTACTGGTAATTTTTTCCCCCATTGCTCCCTAGTACGGTATGTGAATTCATTCCAGGCGGGATTAGTACGGCAAATACTGATTTTGATTCTGCAAGCACACCATGGGAAGACAGTTTGTATGTTTTTCGCTCACAATTTGGTATGTACCTAAGTAGAATCAGTGATACTCGGTCGAAATCTAAATAAGAAATGGCAAAATTATTTGGTTTATTGTAGCAGGAGTTATCGTCTTTTGAAAGTATAAATGTAATGTTGATGATGTTGAGACCGTTTTGTCGGCCGTTTGCAGTAAATATAACTTGAACTTTGTCGCAAAATTAACGTTTACTATTGATTCCAAGCAAAATAAACACCAAAAATGACACAATTACTCAAAAGCAAACTGATATTAGCGATATTAGTAATTTTAGGGGGAATGTTGGGCTGTTATATATTTTAAACGAGCTTATTGTCGATTTAACGCTTTTGAAGGCCGTTACAAGAATGGCGTGTTTTGACCTTTGTGTCACCTTTGTTTGGCGCTCAAAAATTTCGTATTTTCGATTGCCCAAAAATTTTATTGCATTTATTTGAGGAAGAAACATTGCTCTTTCTCTGGGTATGACTGATATGGCACCAAGCCATGTACTAAGTTATGATTTTGGTCTCTCGATTTTGCCAAGACTCGCGAAAATCGTTAAAATATGTAAAATTATTAAAAATCTCGAAAATATTAAGGAAACGGTCGAATTGAACAATTTAACATTTAAACTATTAGTGAATGCGTGCTTTTCCTAGTTAGGTACTAACTTGTGAAGTTAATTCCATTTTGAATTTTAAGGCAATATTTAAGTAATGCGTGGTGTGGAGCCCGTAAAATCGATGCGAGAGCCGCCGAACCGACTTTGTCGCCGTTCGCGTAAAATAAAAATCTAATCGAACTGAAAGTTATTTTTCTAGAAAGAGTTTACCTAGACCTATATTCTGACAAAGTTTGGGGATTTTCATTTTTTTCATTTTGCACACCTCCAGGCGATATTCACGGACGGCCGCTCATAAAGAATTTCCAAGTACAGTAGTCGCCGGAGGGACTTAAAGGTAAAACAAATTACATTTTTCGATGGGAATTTATCTTGATTTCAATCTGTGATTGACTTTTTGTTTGTGTTCTCGTTAGTTTTGGAGAATTGTTTATAAACATGTAGCTTAAATTCAGTTGTACTAATTTCTTGAATTTCATCGAAGACACGGCTCGGCCTCGATGCGCTATGTGATTAAATGGTACGCGTTTTGCTTTTAAACATAAACTAATGAAGATTTGAATAAAATTTTTCGAAATAAGGTTGTGTTGTCCATTTTTATGTGTTTGTTCATTCATTACATAGATTGAAAAGCGATTTTATGTAAACAAAAAAAAAACTTAGATTTTATACTCGCGTCGCCTTATGCAAATATGTTTGTGTATTTTTGCAATTTTGATTTCCAAATCAGTTTCTCAGGCATTTTTTGACAAGCAACAACTGTATTTTATTCAGAAAATAGTCGTAATAGTTATTCTAGACGGAGAAAAAGTTGTTTTTGTGAACTTTTGTACGGTCTAAATGTACTGTGCAGACGGTCGGGTAATACTGTTTTTGAGAATTGCTAAAATTGAAAAATAGCCTGGTCGTCAATCTTAATTCTTGTGCTTCCGACCTTTCACCTAAGTTACGTTTCATCTTAGTTAAGCTTGTTCAGAGATTCTTCAAAGGGCGACGCTGTTAGGCTAAGGCTAACTATATATATTATAGTCTGTCGTTTATTGTTTTGGTTGTGAAGGAAAAGGAAGGGGAGGGAAGGCTTAATAAATTTCTTGCTCCAAAAAGGAAGGGCTTATATGAGAGGGGACGTAATAGAGGATATACTGTATTCATCCCAGAGAAAGACCTGGTTTGTGAAGCTCGTGATCGTTACATGAAGTATTCTACGACGATGGTGGTACAGTATTCTGAACTTCCTTATCCAATTCCATTTTTGTAAGCGCACAAGATTGTTTTGTGTTCTCAGGTCATTACATTTTGTCTCAAGGATTGTAATGTTTGCAGCTCTGCTTATATGTATTTAACATACACATCAGCGCAGGTACTTCCCCCATTATCATGTTCGAACTGATTTTTCAAATCCTCAGCGTACCACAGTCGCAATTCTTGTCCAGAAGGCAGAAGCAAAATATTTGAAAAGCTTGTGAAAACAATTTCTTCGGAATTGACATTATATCCGGGAATCTCGTACCAGTATTGTTTACTTTCGGGAAGCAGGATGACGTTACTTGAAGTTGTCACGAGTGTGGCAAACAGGCCATCACTCCGACAGCCCCACTTTGACCAACGACCATATCCGCAACTCACCGATCCAGAAACGTAAACCAGCTTAACAGCCTCTACAGAGCCACCCACTTCGACGTCAAACCTACCAAACTGGTTATTTTTGGCGCCAAAACAGACTGGATCAGTATTGAGTTTGCGCCAGGGGGATTCTATTCAAAGAAAAAAGAACATATTTTCCATTACAGATTTTTGAAGCTAACACGATTTCTGTACCTTCCTATTTAAAAATTATATTACTTGCGATGTCTTGGTCTTTATAGCGTTCTTTTTAGTTTATTCTATCTGATATTTTATTTGGGCGAATTTAAAAAATTTGCCTTCCTAAATTTGAGTTTCGTATTCATTCAAAAGAAGGAAGTTTATGATGAAACGACCGAAAAGAAAATAACGAAGTTCTTCAAACGCCGTCCAGTGCAGAATGCGCATAAACCACTGATTTATGGGTTCTCCGACAACAAGAAAACCATTTCTTGGTTATGGAATAACTGAAGCGTTTTTAAACGCAACACACACTTTACAGCAGTCGACTTGAACACAGTTTCTCCTATAGCCTCTCAGGTTGAAAATCTACATAAATGTCATTATCTAGCAACAAGACATATAATCACTTTTCAAAACAAGTTCTAATTGTATGATATAGTGGTACTCAGGCAGGAAAGATGAATTCTAATTCTGCTTAATTAATTATAACGCAACAGCAGGTGTACGTCTAGAAAGATGACGAAGCTCTAAAAGGTCGATATCATAGTAAAACCTAACCTTGTAGCAAAATATACTGCCGGCAGCCTTTAATGTCTCTGACAGGTGAAAAGAAAACTAAGCTCTTTTATTAAGACTAACACCGTTTACTTAGAAGTACAAAATTATTTGCTAAGGTTTGAAACAAGTAAATAATTCTAAAATTAATTCACTAGCAGGACAAAGATCGTACCAGAATCGGGGTTGTCAGCGTATACTGAGATGGTTTTCTCCACAAAATACTTGGCTCGGTAATACTTGGTGTCGTTGTTAAACTGACAAGTCTTGTCGACAAGATCGTAGTTTACACTTTGGCAAGATGGTTGCATGTTACATGCGCTGTAACAAATAGCAAGACGATCTGCAGTAAATGATTTATACACATGATGAACAAGGGCGAAACCGTGCACCGAGCGATGATCTTTACATGACTGGCCGGCCAATGTTTGGCGAAAAAATGCAGCGAGGCAAATGACAGGGAAGAGGAGCATTATTTTGGCCAACTACTCAAATATAAAAGGAAACTTAATTAAACATAGTAGTTAATATTTGGGGATTCCAACTCACCACCCCATTCCCCCACAGCACAAATATGCTACAAATCTCAATCGCTTAGCGTATTTTCAATTTTCAGCACAAACTTTTTCCCAAAAAAACTGCTGGCAAAGCACAACTTCTGCTATCTAGCACAAACCTCCTCCACCTCAGCTGTCAAATAAGTTCAAATGAGTTCAAAATCTTCAAAGTTCATTTCCACAGGAAATCAATCTTTCAAACCCACATATCCCCCAGGCAGTGGTTTGCAATTCATCTGCTCAAATAAAACTTCTTCTTTCACATGAAACTTATATGCTAAAGTTGGCAACAATACATTCTCCCCTGCTTTCTGCATCTTCTTCATATATCTCTCCACCTGCGCTTTCTTCTTCTCAAACTTCTCAGCTTTCACATCTTCCACTGATTTCATATTTTCTTTCCCCACATTATTTTCACACATCACATCCTCAACAACTTCTTCAACTTCCACCACATTCACCCCATCCACCACTTTCTTCTTCTTCTCAGGCATCTTCGCTCGCTTTGCTCGCTCAGCTCCCTCAGGCCGTTTCCCACCTGCCCTCCAATGCCCCCACGCCAAAGTGCTCACCCCATCTTCCAACACAATTCGTTTGTCATCATCTGCACTCAAAGCTTTCTTATTGATCCTCACTGTTGACATTTCATGCTTTTCACTCCTGATGACACACATTTCACGCATCTGACTTTCCCCACTTTCCAACACATTCACATAATCCTCATGATTGATGTTTTTCTTCACAACTCCTTTCTTCACTCCTTTGCATTTCTTGCTTTCTTTTCCACCTTCCACTTTCAGGGAATAACATTTTGATCTCAATCCGACAAATTCCGTTATTTGTTTCCCGCATGTTTCATCTTTCATCAATCCCAACACTTTCTTGTTCATCCTCGCAATCGTTCCATCCATCACCCTGGGATGATCCGCTGCAAATTCACTGGTGTCAAATCTTTTCTCCACATCTCCAGCAATATCATCAAACAAGTCATCTGTTTCAATCTCATACAGGAGGGAATCTGTGTCAGTGAAGCAAAGTTGCGCTTTTGGCCATTTTTTCTTCACGAACTCATAGTGAAACTCAAACATGCAAGTCTTTGAAATATCCAGAATCGCTTGACCCACGAAAATTGGTTTGTCAAACTTCATCTTTGTCCGTTTCATGTGAACTGCCACCAAATTTTCTCCCAGAATAGTCCGGTGGGAAAAGTTGGGTTTGGCAGACAATTTCACAAGTTTTGCTTCAGAATTCACCAGCTGAATGTCCACACGTTTTCTGATATTTTCCATTGTCTTCCCAAACACAGCATTGTTCATCAGCTTGAAAAAGTCTTTCTCGAAGGCATTTCGTGATTCTTGGCGAAGTTTCACATTTTTGTCGATGAATGTCTTCAGCCAGGGTTTTTCATCAAATTTCACACCCCTCCAGACTTTCTTCAACACACATCCCATTTCCAGGGCTTGTTTCAAAGCTTTCCAATGCACTGCAATCTTCTTTTTGTCCCACAAATTCGGAATCAGCTTCACAACGCCCCCAACTTCCACTCTCTCTGGCAAAGGTGGAAAATCATTGAATTTGTCATGCAGTTCTTCTGGAATTTCCACATCCACTTCCAACAAGCAGGGAAATTCTTGCCAATTCCGAAATTCTTCTTCATTCATCCATTCAAATCCACCAACTGGCAAAGGATGTGACATGGCCCATGCATAGAGTCCGTTTGCATCCCAATAAGGCACGAATTTTGTGGGTTTTTGACAATCAAAATCTTTCATATATTGATTGTTTCCTCTTGCTCTCCTGTGGGAAATCACAGAAACTCCACCACGAATTGCTTTTTCAAACATCAACAGCATTTCTGGGTCAGTCAACAATTCCAATTCAACTCCGCTGGTTTTCAAGGCAGCATCCAAAGCAAGTCCGGGTGTTGTGAAATACCAGGCAGGGTCAATGTCATAGTGTTTCAAACAAACTTTCCTGAATTCTTCAATCACATCAGCTAGCAAAGTCACATCAGACATCAAATAGAAATCGTGAAAATCACCCATATTTTGCATCTTTCTCTTTTCCCAAACTTCCCTTGCATGTTGCAAGTCCTCATCACTCACCCCTTCTCCAGTCAGTTGGGAAAAGAAGGCGTCTTTCTCAGGCAATGGATCTTTGAATTTATCTACACTTGTCAACCATTCATAGGGAAAGATTCCTTTCTGCCTTGCCAATTCCCAATCTCCTCCGAAAACGGATTTTGTTTCAATCAAATCTTCATCACACAGGTTTTTCGCCAGATTTCCCAGGGAAGAATTCATGAATGCCATTGAATCGACAAATCGGATTTCATGCCATTTCCGGTGGAGTTTTCCCTTTTCATCTCTCCATCTGCCAATTTCTATCATCTTTGAGAAAGATATGAATTTCTCTTCATTGTTTGGCAAACATTTCAAATCCCCGGGAATGTCTCCCAAAGCTTTCACAATCAAATGCGCATCATATCCCTTCAAGTTGTGAAAAAACACTGGGGTGAATGTGGGTTTTCGAGACATCAAATTGCAGTTGACATGCGCTGCACCCCTGAATTTCCCTGTGAAATGGCAGTGATCTCTGACTTTTCTGTCTTTTTCACCAAATTTCTTTTCACAAAACCAACACACTTCTGCGGATTCAAACTTTTCCCAATCTTCTTTGTCAAATTTCATCTTCTTTGGCTTTTCAATTTCTTTCTGAATGTCTTTCACACAACTCACCAATTCTTCCACAAACTTCTTTCCCACATCCACTTCATCTGAGTCAGCGCGGAAAAGACATGGATCTCTCTGAACAACCTCTGATTTGCAATGAAACGCAAATGAAACTGCTTCATGTTTCTGGAATTTCTCCGAGAAACTTTTTTCACCAGATGGACGAACTGAGTCAATCGGCACCAACCGAGATTCAAAATCTCCCACCAACACCACAGGCAGTTTTTGCTTTCTCTGAAAATTTCTGAATTTCACAACTTCTCCTTCCTTTGGCATGTCAATCCGAACAGTTTCAAACTGGGAACAACTTGTCAGATGATTTTTCAATTTCTCCAAACTTCCGAAATGATTGAGGCATCTTCGGCAGAAATGCATTTCCCCTTTGTGTTTGGAAACTTGTGCACGCAGCAAACGATTCAGATTTCTGATCCAGCAAAAGTGGGATTTCACCTCACCATTCACAATCTTCCTCAACAACATCAAATCAATCCCAGGCAACTTGGAAATTCGCAACGGCACTGTCATGTTGCGTTCCCAGCAAAACACATTGACACCAAATCCATTTCTTCTTTCAAACTTGTCAATGTCAGACACCGCAGTTGGGAATGAAATTCCTTCCCAATCAAATTTCTCAGTTTGCTTTTGCAAAATTTCTGTGATTCTTTCTGCATTCTTTTCAACTGGATTTCTTGCACGAGTCACAGCATATTTGAAACACATTTCATCAGAATTCTTCAAATTCACAACTGCTCCAATTCTTCTCAAAGCTGGGGGTGTTGGAATGAAACTGGATCCTCTCAACGGGCGAAAACGCGTCATGGAAATCACAAATTCTTCCACATTCAGAAACTGCCAGTTGCTTCCTGTTCGCAGGAAGTTTGCGAAATTTTCCAGAACTTTCCCTGACATAGCATCAAACAATTCTTTCAGATTGCTTCCTTCCAGAAGTGTTGCAACTTCGGAGTGAAAAGATGGAGAAGCAAATTCTGTTTCACCAGTTGTCATGTTTTCTTTCATCATCTGACATTTCAAAATTATCTTGACTTTGTTTCTTGGATTTTCCCGGAAAACTCGCAAAACATCTGGTTTCACAATCTGGAAGAAATCTTGAGGGGTTCCTTCAAATTCCGCAGAAATCGTCAAATCAGTTGCGAATTCTTTCAATGCACTGGCTTTCCTCTCAAACATCGGAGTCAATTCCAATCCTCTCAAATTCGCCAATTCTTGCCTGAATTTTCGTTTTTTATCTTCACTTTTGGTGTTTGCAATCAACTTCTCCAAATTTCTTTCCCGCCAACGTTTCGTCAGGGGATGAATTGTCATTTCCACAGGTGGTGGAGGTTGAATTTCTCGTCTGATTTCTGAATCTAGAAAATCCCACATTTCTTGTTTGCCACGAATTCCCTCCCATCCCTCCATTCCCATCTTTCGGGCAAAACCTTGCATTCTTCTCAATGTCACGCGATTCATTTTTTATATATAAAAAAAATTTCTATATAAAATGAAGTTTTCGATTCAGGAAGAAGGAAAAGAAAAGCAGATTTTCTTCACATTTAAAGAAGCAACGGTGGCAACTGGAATTTCATCACCAACCATCTTGAATGTTCTCAAGAGGAAAAATCCAAAATTCACAAGAAGAGCTGACAAAAAAGTTTTCTTCATTCAGGAAGAGTTTGATACCGAACCATTGGTCAAAATCGATGATGTGGCGTATTTCAATGTGGAGGATCTGTGTGTGGAATTCGGAATCTCCCAAACGGTTTTCTTCAATCAACTCTTCAAGAAGGAAAAGCATTTCCTTGACGCGCAAGAAATTTCACACACCGTCACATGGATGAGAGAAGATTTTCAAATCTTCATTGACAAAATGCGGAGAATCCAAATGTGCCATAAACTCAAGAAAGGGAATAGAAGGTTTGTTGTAAATCTTTGAATTTTCATTTCCTTGAAATGAAAACACTTCGCTCCCTCCGGTCGCTTCACCAATCTTCCTCAGTATCTTCAAAGTTGTCAAACGCTGAAGCGTTTCCATGGAATTTTGCTACAAAAACTGAATTGATTGAACATGAAATGGATTGACAGTTTCCGCAAAAGATGCAAGAAATTCGAAAGATCACATACCCTGTCAGTTTTTCCCCAATGTGATCATGGGGATCAAACCGAATGGATTTTCTTGTTCCAACTTCTCCTTCACCAAATTTTGAGAATGGCACGCTGATGTTTCCTTTGCTGTCAGTCCACAACTTTCCCCAAACTTTTTCCATCTCACTTCGATCCGTTTTGATCAGGTTGAAATTAGTGGCTGAGAAGTTCCCAAATCGCCAATTCAGTTTTTTGACTGCGGGTTGGTTTTCCATCGCCAACTTTCTTATTTGCTCTTCAATCTCCTGAAACTTTTCCTTGATTTCTGGAGGAGATTCATCCAGATTGATTCCCAGGGAAAATCCGTTTTCATTCTTGAAGATTTTGAAACAACATTTCTTCAGTTCAAGTGTGATAGGTCTTTCTTTGAACCGGATGGGAATTTCCACAAATGGGGGATGGTTTCCAGTTTTCATTTTCGGTTCTTCAGTTTTGATTTCTTTCACTTCCACATCCATTTTGGTGGTGGTGAGAAAAAAAAAGTTTTTTTGAAAAATCTAAAAAATGGAAGTGGAAGCTGAGAGAAACGAAGAAGTTTGGATTGACCCAATGTTGCGGTTTGAAGAGTCTTTGGAAAATCTGCAAAAGTGCGGTTTCGATTCTGATTTTTCGAGAGAACTTTTGGTGGCTCTTAACTGGGATGAGGAAGCGATCTGGGACTTTTGTTTGAGTTTAAAACGTTGGGGGTTGAAAGGACAAGATACCACACCTTGGGAACTTGTTGAAATGATCAATGAACCGTTCTTCAGTTCACTGGCAAATGTGGAAGAAAAAGACACCTCACCAGATGATGATGACTGGTTCTGGATCAATGAAGCTGGCGTTCATCCCCTGGATGCATATGAAATCTTGTTGGAGATGGGGGAAAATTTTGATGGGCCATGGCACATCCACATGATGGAACAAGAAAACTGGAATCCAAGCGACCACTCAGTTGAGGAAAACGTGGCACGTTTAAGATTTTGGAATACGAGGGAAAGTCAATGAAGAAATCGAAGTGTGTCTGAGCAAAGATTTTCATTTCCCAGAAATGAAAAATGCTTCACTCAAATCGACTTGCCCATTCCTTTTCAAACTTTTCCAAATCCAACCCCAAATCAATCACGATTCCATCAATCGCCTCCATTGCAGGGAGAAATTCATCCCTGTCGAATTTTCCTCCTCGCAAGGCAAACCTCAAATCACTCAATGTTTTTTCATAGGTGGTGAACGCGAACTTTGCCATTTCGATTTTGCTTTTCAGATTCTTCATTTCATTCGCTGTTTTCAAAACCAGTCCTGCTCCTGAAACAACTCCCAGCACAATTGGATTGAGAGTTGCTGCCCCGACAATTGTCCCAACTGCAACCAAACCGGAAGAAGCCAGATTCAGGAGAAGATTCATTTTCTTGAATCGTTTATGAGCTCGTTTGAGGCACCAGAATCTTTTGTGATAAAATCGGAAGAGTTTTTTTATCTCTTCCAGTTCTTCTTCCCGAATTGAGGGATTGATATGGTTGAAAGCAAAGATGCTTTTCTTTCGCTGACTCATCGCTCGTTTCATTTTTCAGGAAGAAATCAGATTTCCACAACAATCACAGCTTTCGCCTTCAAAATCGATCCAGGTTGCTGCAGTGAAAAACTGAATCCCGCACTGCTGGGAATGGTTTCATTGACAGTGAATTGCAGTGATTGCAAATTCGCTGATTGAGTGGCTTGAATTCTGCTTTTCTGTTTCCCATTCACATAGAGAGTCAACCAGTTTTTCAGCAAAGCCAATCCACCACTCCCGATTCGTTTATCAACAAAAAGATTGACGCTGAGGATTTTCACGGGAATGCCAAAGACTTGCTGAAAATCACTTTCATCTCCAGGGAAAAACACGAAATTGCTTTTCCCCAGTTCATATCGACCGAGAATCGCTGTTCGAGTTTTTCCCAGCAGAGAATGCCCATTCAAATCCAAATCAGCTTGCATGACCATTTTGTGCTGCTCAAACGAGAAAGGAGAATCGGAAACGGATGCTTGCACATCAGAAACATTTCCAGCAACTCCATACACAATCAAATGCGCTGCCTTTTTCACTGGATCGGATGAAGTTCCTGTCCAATGCATGTCAACCATCAAATATTCTGGAGGAGAAATCTGATATTTGTGAACGTGAACGATTGATCGAATCATTGAATCTTCCAAAAAAGTTTTTGAAGATTGACGAGTCACATTCAAAGATGAGGAAGCGAAAGTGACATTTGCCCCTGACATGCTGCCTGGAAAAAACTCAAAACACATCGTATATTCTCCCTCCGGCATTCGATAAAAGTTGAATCCGAGTCTGCCCACGAACTTGTTCCCCCCAGTTTTGGTGATTTTCATTGTGTAAGCTTTCTTGTTGAAGTTGTGAGGAGATCCGGAGAAATCCAAAATGCCATCCACTTCAACATTTGACTCCGAACTTGATTGATCCACATCGTCCATCAAATAATGGAAAACGTTGCGCATGGAGGGAGTGGTGATCTGGCTTTGGTGAATTTCTTCCTTCGCTGAATCCAGATCAACCTTTCTCGCTGCATCGTGGTCTGCAGTTGGTTTTCCGAGATTTTTGATTTTCATCCCATCCATATCAATATCCCCAGTCATTGTCCCGCCAGTCAGGGAAAGTTGCGAAGAGGCTGACGCTACCACGAATTTCTTTGTCGCTGCATCACTCCCTGAAGTTGGTTCTGACAAATTCACGATCTTCCTGTTTTTCATGTCCCCATCAAATGCTTGAGAATCCACATATCGCTTATTTGCACCCTGATCGGCAACTTCGGGATCTTTCACGTTAAAAATGGTGTGATTTCCCATATCCAAAGCCGTCTCCATTGGAAACGCCTCTTTGCGGCTGAGAAAGATATTCTTGACGTCATTATAGGAAACCAGGTTGTTATAATGCGCTCCCAAATCATGCCATGTCTGCTGTTTTGAGTTTTTCACGTTGAAAAGTTCTTTTAAATCCAGGTCTTTCACGACTTCATGAGTTGGTTCAGGAGCATTGGGGTGGAATTTTTTCAATGTGATCATATTCACCGCTGACAAATCCTGGTTTTCATCAGTGTCCAGATTGACGATCAATTTGCGATTCATTTCAATTCCGC
This sequence comes from Cladopsammia gracilis, assembly GCA_022457155.1. Lineage (NCBI taxonomy): Eukaryota > Metazoa > Cnidaria > Anthozoa > Scleractinia > Dendrophylliidae > Cladopsammia > Cladopsammia gracilis. Next base: position 83,349 of record JAJGOT010000182.1, read on the forward strand.
CGGGGTTGATGAGTTTTTGTCCCCTGAGATCAAGATCCCCAGTCATATGGGAAGACCCATCAACCTGGAGAGAATCTGCTCGCAATTGCGTTGCAAGCGTGTCAACTTGGTGCTTTGTGATTGCGTCATCATTGTCAACTCCTTCGGCAACATTAGCCAGTCGTTTTTGTTGGATATCATAATTATTGTTGGTGTCTAATTTCAAACCACCTTGTTGAACTTGTTTGTTGAAATTTTTCATGTATTCCCTCATGTCAACACCGGTGTATCGTCCTACATTGTTGAATATGCCCATTTTAAAAGGTTTCATCAAAGTTTTTGGCAACACTTTTCTTTTCTTTGTCAAGGAAAAGGAATTCGAAGGGCCCAAGTTTGTTGAAAAGATGGGGGTCAATCAAATTCTCCTTTGCAATGAGATCGAGGTGAGTTTTTGTTGCTGGTGGATACAGAATCATATGGGAACAATTCAAACGAATCTTTTGTGGAACATCATAATAGGACTGGGAAAGATAAATTGGACTGATTCCGTGATGCCTTCCATCTGTCCAATGATTTGCGATTTGTTTTTGAATTCGATCGGATGAGTTCATGAGGTCATCAAACACGACGACTTTCCGATTGTTGCTTGGATAATCTGAGGTATTCATGATGTCATCTGGCCCCAGAATTTCGAGAACTGGATATCCGACTTTTTGGCTGACACCTTCCATCAACTTTTGTAGATCAACGATTTTGTCTTGATGTTGATTGGGAGAGTAGAAATAAATTTTATCATAGAAGACGAGGGGTTTTCGCAACATATGCATCAAAGTGTTTGTTTTTCCGCAACGGGTTTGACCCGCAATGAGCATTCGGAAATCTTCATCAAGGAAATCACAATATTTTCGGTCTGGCTTCGCTCCGCTCGCGTTTCGATCAAAATTTGGAATCTTCATTTTAAGTGTTGAGATAACATTTATCTTTGGAGATAAATGTTGTTTTGTCACTTTAAAATGGATCTTGAAAGAATAAAGAAGTTTGCCGAACGTGAACAGCAGGGATATCAGATTGCGAAAGCAGTCACAGAGGTGAAGAATGAGGTGAAAGATCGAGAACAGGGAAGAGATGTGGTAATGAGTGATTATTTCAAGACTCTCCGAGAACCCTTGCTTGAGCAACAAAAGAAGACAGATGCAAAACAAGATGCAGTGATTGAGCAACTCAGGCAAAATCAACTTGCTTTGACTGAAGGCATCCAAGACATCGTCACGCTGAATAAAGAATTGCCGCTTGAAGGTGCTGAAGGGGCAGCAGCCTTGCCAGAAAAATCACCATTACGCGTGGATGTCTATAAAGATATTTCGGAGGGCGATAAAGATATCTATCGACAATATAAGTTAACGAAGTTAGACTCCCTTTTATGGTTACCAAGTGACTAGGTTGAAAAGGCTAAAGAAGTTTATAGCGAGATTAGAAAAAACAAGTTGACTAACAAAATATATACGTTGAAAAAGAAAGAAACCACAAAAGGTTTAAATGCCCAAGAGACGGATAGATTGGAGACATTAAAAGCTGAAGTCGCCAGTTTCGATAAATATAAACAGAAACTTGATGCTATACTCAAAGGGAAAAAAGAAGTAATGATAACACCACAAAAGGGAAAGGGAGCGCAGCGACCTCGACTGAAAGGAGAGGGCATTCGAAAATACAAACAACCTCGCAGAAATGCCTTCAAGATTCAAAAAGACCACTATGGTGGGCTCCTCGTTGATGTCCCCAAACTTTTCAATGAAATGAAACTGAATGCCTTCCGAGGTGGTAAATTGATCTATCAAGCAGATGCAGACAAATCACTCATCGATTTGTTGACAAAGAGATTCAACCCGAAAAAGAACTATTCCTTGAATGCCGTGAGGATTTTCAACGATTTGAACACACTGTCAAATATGCCACCTCACAAATCCTCAGGTAAATCAAGGATGGTGGGATCCAGCGTTGTCTTCTATCAAAAGCCAGAAGAGCTGGCAGATCGGATGAAAATTTTGATTGGCTCAATGGCTGCTGGCAACAATTCGCATGTCTTGAGGAATGATCTGTCCCAAATAAATGATGAACTCTTGAGAATTGGAGCAATCGATAGAACAATGCATGAAAAACTTTATCAGAAGTATTTAAAATAATGGATGTAAATCGAGTACTTGTCTTTAAATCAATTGATGCAAGAAAACAAAACCCACAAAATAAACCAGGGAATTTCACAACGAGGTTTTCTCCAGAGTTGCAGCTGGAAGATAATAAACCGCACTGGCTGGCTTTGGATCATCTTTCCATGACGGCAAGCTGGCATAATATCAGGCCTAAATACCACAACAACAAGTTGGTGATTTCAAAAGACAAGGGCAAGACATGGGAAACAATCACCTTTCCTGCGGGAATTTATGACTATGAGGATATTAACGAATTCATTCACAAAAGCATTGGGAAAGCAGGTGATAGTTATGGAATCAATGTGTTGTTTGATTTGACCACTTTCAAAGTTTTCATTCAACTTCAAGAGAACTTTCAAATTGATTTTGCAAACAGTGGAAACTTTCACATCTTGGTGGGATTTGATGCAGCTAAATTGACAGCTAGTGGCTACGGAACGAATTTTCCAAATATATCAAACAGTGTTGACAATCTCTATCTCAGATGCAGTCTTTTGAGCGATTCAATTGTCTCCGGGAAACGGTCAAATGCGCTTTACACGTTCTCAACCAACACTAAAACCAGATCATTGCCATTCGAAATTCAACCAATAAATTACTTGTGGAATAAAATAAACTCCCCGCATATTTCTGAGGTCACCTTCTACATTACTGATGATGAAGACCGAGAAGTTGATTTGAATGATATTGATATTTCTTTGACTGTGGTAATTAAAAATGGATGAAAGAAGAGAAAGAGATCCTGATACAGGTGAAATAAGATATGGAGGTGGTTTTTCTGACGTTTTCTCGAAACTCGCAGCTAAATTAACAGGAAAAACAGCTTCAAAATTAGCTTCAAAGGCAGCAGAAAAATTAATTGAAAAAGGAGCAGAGAAAGTTGGAGAAAAAACTGGCCAAGTTATTGGTGAAAAAATTTATGATAAATTTACAACAAAGAAAGCGAGTGAAGCGGCCCCGGAAACAAAAGGAAAAGAAATTGGGGAAATACTGAAGAAAGTCCGCTTACAAGAAGACATTGACAAATGGCAATATGTGAAAGATGTTTATAATGACCTCCTCTGAAAAGAAAAAAAACTATCTAATAAAATGGCAGTGAATTTTAGAAACCCGGAATTCGTAAAAAGATACGAATATACATATTATGATCTAGCAACACCACTCAATGACAACATTGCAAATGACAACAGGCAGGAAAAAACTAATTATCGCTTCAACGTGGATAATTCCTCAGAAGCAAACCCAATTGATTGGTACAATGCATATCTAGAGGTTGACTTTAAGCTTGTTACAACGGCTGACAGTGCAACTGGAATAACCGCGGGGGCAAATAATGGTAACCAAGATTGCACGACAACTAATGGTTTGGCATTCATCAAAAAAATCGAAGTTCAATGTAACGGGCAATCAATTTATAACAACACAAGAGCAAATGAATCGGCAAATGCATTGACGCTCTTGAAATACACGAAAACCTATGCCGATTCGGTTGGGCAAGATCAGTTCTTCTATCCTGATACATCAACGGGAACAACAGAAGCACGGCCAGCAGAAGCACTTTATAATGAGGGTTTTGCCAGACGAAAGATCCTGACTGATGCGGCAAATATCAACAAAATATCAATTCCCCTGAATTTATACAGTTATTTCGCTGCTTTCAAAAATAACCTTCACCCAAATATAAAGACAACACTCGTGTTGGAACTTGAAAATGACAACAACTTGATTTTCAGAAAAGGAGCTGCTCCAGATTCCAAAGTAATTCTCACTAAACTCAGATTGTGGTGCCCCAAAATCATTTTCAACGGAAAAGGCTTGAAACAATATCTTGAAGATTATCTGCAACCGAAAAAGTGGACATATTTGAAAGAACACCATGAAATAACACAAACAGCAGCTGTGAATAGCTACTTTCGCATTTCCACGGGGCTTCGAAGACCTAGGCATGTGTTGATTTGGGTTGTTCCAACAGCATCTTACAATAGCCAGACACATGATATCTTCAAATTCACGACATTCGGCATTGGAGCAAACAACCGACACTTCAGTCGAGCCCAACTGGAGTTGAACAACTCAATTTATTACCCTCAATTGGAAATGACAACGGATGAGGAAACTAGGCTTTATCGAGCTTTGATGTCATTCAATTCCGCTTATAATGACGTTTTAAGCGGACCATTGATTACCCGAGCAAATTTCAAAAACCTCTTCGGCATGCTTTACTTCGATCTCCGAAACCAAGAAGATGATGTGAAAGATGGAGTTGTGTCTCTGACTTTCCGATACGAATTGAGTGGCGCCAACCCAACACAGTACACATTGAACGCCTTGGTGTTGCATGAAAAAGAAATTGAGCTGTATACAGCATCAAACAAACTTCTGGTCAAGGCCTGAAAACTTATTTCGATATTCAAAATATTGAAATGACGTCGTATATTCCATATGGTGTGAAATTATCAGATGGGCAAAAAACAAAGCTTGCAAGGGCTGTGAAAAATAACTCTTCCATAACATTGAGACTTTCGCGAAATGAATTGAAAGGGCCAGATGAACTGTTGCTGACAAAGACTCAAATAAGCAAAGTTCAAAAAGCCATCAGTTTGGAACGGGGAGTTGAATTGTCAATCTCTAAAACACAACTCAGACAAGTTGTGGGTGGGAGTCTTTGGACTTCGTTGATTTCCCTGGGATCGAAGCTGCTTCCATTTGCAACAAAAGGGGTTTCAAAAGTTGCCCCGCATCTTGCGACTGGAGCGTTGAGTGCCTTGGGGAGCTTGGGGATTGATAAAATATTCGGGAAAGGAGCGCAGCGACCTCGACTGAAAGGAGAAGGAGTGCCAGGAGATCCGTTGTCCTTCATTATGAAGTTGATTGAGAAAGGTATTGAAGTTCCCGCAGTATTCTTATCAAAACTCGCTTCCCTTGGAGACCTCTTGACAAAAGGCCAGAGAAACTTGGTGGGAAAAGGAATTCAAAGCGGAAGGGGAATTACGTTGAAACCAACGCAGAGACAGATCCAAGGTGGGTTATTGGGAACACTTGCCGCTATAGGAATCCCAATGGCTATTGAGCTTGCTTCGAAATTATTCGGATCGGGGCTTCAAGTACCCAGAAAAGGCAAAGGCAAAGGCAAAGGATTAATGGTAAGTCCAAAACCGGGACTGTATCCTTATATGCCACCACCATTTTTTGGAACATGGGAAGGTCGTGGGCGAAAAAAAAAATCTGGATCGGGGCTTCTGCTGGGGCCAAACAGTCCCTTTCAAAACATACCGCTAGTAGGAGCCATCCTTTGAGGCCAGCTTGGAAAGATATTCCGATTTCAAACTTTGATATTCTTGAGTGGGTGAGGTTTCTTAAAATTCCCAATTTCAAAGGAATCTTTTCAAGAGATTCAAAAGATCATTTACATAAAACTGGTTCCTGCATAATTAATCTAGATGATTCTATTGGGAACGGAACGCACTGGGTTGCCACATTCATCAAGAACCATATTGTCTATTACTTTGATTCATTCTCAATATCACCACCAATTGAATTGGTAAAATATGCAGATAAAATTGGGAAAGAAATAATTTACAATTATGGCCATCCAATTCAAGCTTTGGAATCTGTCCGATGTGGATATTATTGTTTATATTTCTTGAATGAGATTCGACGAAAATCCTTCTATGACACGTTGAAGGTTTTTTCATTGAGTGATCCAAGAAAGAATGAGAAATTCATAAAAGAATATTTCGATTGAAAATGGAATCATATTGCGTGAAGGAGAAACGCAGGACGGGATGCGTGGAGCCGTCTGGATACATGACTGCAAAAAATGGGAGGAAAATGTGGTTTTGTCATTGCGCTTCATGCGGAATCAAAAAGACAAGATTTGTGAAAGCGAGCGTAGCGAATTCGGGAAACTGAATCTGCCCTCACAAGGTGGGGGCTTTGGTGAACTTGCGCTGACTGGCGTCGCGCATGCTCTTCCCTGGCTCGGGAAAAAGACAGTTGAAATGGGCCGCTATGGTGCCAGTGAGTTGTTAAGAAATAAAAACGCTCAGAAAAATATCTTGAATTATGGATTAGAAAAACTAACTCCAATGATACAAAATGTCGGCAGTCAAGCATTAGATCAACTATCAACGCAAATAAGGCCAAACAAAAAATATAAAACAGACAGAAAAGATCTCGACGGCGCTGGGTTCGACGCGCATGCACTTATCGGGAAATTACCGCGGCCAAAAGGCGGATTCACGCCAGGTAAATATAGGTATATGGGCCCTTACAATCCATTAGAAAGGCAACTGGAATACGATCCTGAAACGGGTGAAGTCCTGAAATGGAATGATCTGCCATATAACAAAGTAGATGAAATTTCGGCTTATCACGACATTTGTTATGACAGAGTGAAGACAGGCAAGACAAACAAAGGAGCTTGTGACAAGCAAATGGTTGCGGCACTTGACAAGATCCCCTATGGCGACATGCCAAAATGGGGTCAAGCGGCAAGATTCATTATTAACACAAAACAGAAGCTTGGGCTCGGCGCCCTAAAAAACGGGAAAAGATTTTGAGTGAAGGCTGGACTCAAAATCTGGCAAATGAACTCCACCAGCCAATCCGACGGCGCTTCCCAAAACGAAAAGTCATTTCATATGGCGTTGACAACATTTGGGCAGCTGATCTGGTCGAGATGGGGAAATTTTCAAAATGGAACAAAGGGATCAGATATCTCCTGATGGTGATCGATGTTTTCTCAAAATTCGGTTGGATTCGTCCCCTGAAAGACAAGCGAGGTCAAACAGTGGCCGAGGCTTTCAAAGATATATTTAAAACGAAGCGAAAACCGAAGATGCTTTGGAGTGACAAAGGGTCTGAATTTTTCAACGCAACAATGAAAAATCTGCTTGATAAGAATGGGGTAAAATTGTACACAACACAAAACGAAGAAAAGTCATCTGTTGTTGAGCGCTGGAACAGGTCTTTTAAGGAGAAACTCTTCCGGATGTTTTCTGCTAACAACAATACAATATACTGGGACAAACTTGGCAAATTACTGGATGAATATAACCACCGTTTTCATTCAAGCATTGCCATGACTCCCGCAGAGGCGAGCAAACAGGAAAATGAGAAAAAGGTTTTCGCTAATTTATACGGAGATTTAATTTATGCTAAACACAACCCGGCAAAATTCAGGGTTGGCGACAGGGTGAGAATTTCAAAGTTTAAACGAAAGATATTTGACAAAGGTTTCACCCCGAATTGGTCGGAAGAGATATTTATGATTGACGAAATAAAGAACACAAACCCTGTAACGTATAAATTAGTCGATCTGTTGGGAGAAAACATCACTGGATCATTTTACGAAGCGGAACTTCAAAAGACAACGCAAGATGTGTTTCGAATTGAAAAGGTTCTGCGCCGCGATAATAAGCGAAAACTCGCGCTTGTAAAATGGAAAAGTTACCCTGTCAAATTTAATTCTTGGGTTCCATTGAGCGATGTGGAAAAGCTATCTTAACCATCGGTTTCTTGTGATGATTCACTTCCCAGACATATGACGTCAAAACATTCCACACTTCCCTATCGACAGGCTGAGCCAAAAATAATTTTTGTGTTGAGCTTCAGCGACTCGGGTTGTTAGGGAAGTGTGGAATGAAATCTATTGTCTTTCACGTGAACATTTATTGTAGGCAGATAAGTAGCACGCGCCGGACAAAAGAAGCCAAAAAAGACAATGGACCTGCAGGCGTGTGTGGGCACGTGAAGTGGCGAGTTATTCTGAGAAAATTTATTCAACTTTCCGAGAATGCCACCTGGCGATTTCAAAATGACAGATTGCGTTGGCGTGTCAGAATATGAATGTTTTACATTAATATTCATAAAGTCTGTTATTTCAAAACATCGCTTAGCATCGCTTTCGTTTCGCTTCGCTTGGCCCGTTTTGCTTCTCTTGGCTTGCTTTCAATTCCCGGTGGATTTCCCAGAGAAGGTCACTTTGCTTTTGGAGTTCATTTTTGAGAATTTTGTGTTCCTCCTGGAGATTGACGAATGATTCAAAGAGAAGTTCAATTGAGTCTTCGATTTCGTCGCTTCGCTCAGCTTCCGCCATCTCCGAATCAGAGACAATAAATTCATCATCCGATGTTGTTGGGGTTTCATCTTCGCTTCTTGTTTCTTCCTCTGAGCAGGAGAGACAATTTTCATGGTCACTGGCTTCGCTTCGCTCGGCTTCATTGGAAAATGCTTTTTCAAGATCCATTTTCTTTCCAATCACATTTTTTGAAGATTGTTTGGATTATTTTTTCTTGTTCCGCCCGTCTGGATGGAAGTTTGAGCAGTTTGAAATCATCTTCATTGGGGCTGAAACCGTTCTTCTTTAACAGGGCGAAAAGAACTTGGTGGCAATTGAGAAACTTTTTTCTGCTGGGATGAAGGTCATTATATGCAAGTGAAAAATATTTAAAGTCGTCGATGAGGAATTTTTCCAGGTGTTCATAATCATCCCCGTCGTGGCCTGTTATGTGATTAAAAATTGTGTGGTCGTTGCCATTGACTTTTTTCCACTTGGAAGCTTTGACGAAATCCCGGACTTTTTTTCTTGTGATTTCGTCACGGGGAATTTGGGAGAGAATTTGTTCTTGATAAAATTCGAGATCTTTGAGTGGAATTTGATTTTTGCCCTGATTTTTGCGGATGATATCTTTGAAATGTTCCAGCCTGGGATTTTTGTGACACTGCCATGTTGTGCGGGTTTCTTGTATAATTTCAGGAGTGTCATCATAAATTTCTTCTTCTGAATCAGACATTTTCTTTCCGGGAGAGATTTTTTTTCACCCTTATAGTAAGATATATGAAGAAGATGCAGAAAGCAGGGGAGAATGTGTTGTTGCCAACTTTAGCATATAAGTTTCATGTGAAAGAAGAAGTTTTATTTGAGCAGATGAATTGCAAACCACTGCCTGGGGGATATGTGGGTTTGAAAGATTGATTTCCTGTGGAAATGAACTTTGAAGATTTTGAACTCATTTGAACTTATTTGACAGCTGAGGTGGAGGAGGTTTGTGCTAGATAGCAGAAGTTGTGCTTTGCCAGCAGTTTTTTTGGGAAAAAGTTTGTGCTGAAAATTGAAAATACGCTAAGCGATTGAGATTTGTAGCATATTTGTGCTATGGGGGAATGGGGTGGTGAGTTGGAATCCCCAAATATTAACTACTAAACATGGATATGACGTCAGATAACATTTGGTGCGGTTTTATTTTATAGAACAAATAGTCGCTTTATGATTACACAGCATGCTCCAAACACCCTATAAAGGTTTCTTAAAGAATTCACAAAACTCTATCTAACAAGAACTCTACGGGCTTTAAGAGTCTGGATTTTATGGCAGTTTTCTATGACAATAATTACTCGTGCGCAGAGCGGCATGAGTTAAGGTCTGGACCTGTTTAAGGCATAGATTTTGAAAAAAAGAAACATGATCCTAGGAAGTAAAGATACGATTCTAGAAAGTTCTAGAAAGTTCTGCTTATCGACTTATCTCAAATTTAATCGCCGATTCTTCTCAATACCTGTGTTTTTAATAGCAGTTGTTACTGCTTGTTTTAAATCGTACAATGCAAAGAAAGTTTTCCTCTCGAAAGGGTTTGAATGGTCAAACGCGTTTGAAAATATGAGTTTGATAAAACAACATTCTTGCACGAGGCAGCTGTCCCCTAAAGGTCAACCAAATTTAACAAATCTCAGCTTTCATATTGATGTCACGCATCGTTTGAGAAACGAATAAAATTTTCTTTATTTATCACCGAGGAAGGCTGGCTCAAAAGAAGGAGTACAACTTAGGATATAAGATACTGAGACGTACTTGGGTAAGGAACTATTTGACCGAAAGTTTGAAGTTTTATTTTGAATTGAGAAGTTCTCCTTTTGTTAGATCATGCATGCAATGGAAGTCACGGCCCTTCACAGTTTTGAAGGACTATACACTAGTCGCCGTTTTTGTAAACTGTAGACGAGTAGTTAAAGGAGCTATTAAAGCTATGTCATGGAGATTGACATAGCAGAAAATACATCTTGCAAAACTTCAATTCAAAACCAGTTGATAGTGAAAATTTCACGTTGATCTAACTTGGAGAAGACCATTTAAAATCGTTGTAAAATCGTTTTCAACACTTTTTTTTTCTGATAAAGCTAAGTTAACAGTTATTTTTGCTGTCGATGTAAATCTGTCTACCAAGCGGAATACTAGAAAAAGCGAAACTTGAATGTTGAAAAATTACAAAAAGAAGAAGAAATTAATGCCTCCGGGGTAATAAGTAGGTATAAACTTGTATGCCCGACTGGAATTTTAATCATTACTTTTTTAAATACCTTGTCTTTATTGAGTTCGAGTTGTTCGATCGAAATAACAGTAACTAATCCATTCGGCCATGACGGATTAATTGGTTTGTATGGTTAAATTTTAATTTTCAACGGAGATTCGCGTTAAATCGCGTATCGGTTTTAATCAGGTTCCATACTGTGGTCGCCGGGTCCGTGTAGTTGAGACATTTTAATTCCACTCAAGAAGAAAGATTAAGGACTTTATTACACCGTAGTTTCCACAGTCGAGATTACAAGTTCTCCCACAGATTCTTCGCCTACAGATTCTCATTCAGTTCCAGTATACATGTAAATAATTCACATCTGCGTTCGGTGGGTTCGTTCGGTGCAATTCGCTGTAAAATACAATGTTCCGTCTAAGAAAAACGTCCTAAATACACTCAAATTGAATAACTGGAAAGTACAGAATAATAAACTTACACAAGTGTGGACACTCGAAGTTCTATCCGGCGTAAAAAAGAAAAAGCATTCAGGATCAGATAAATACTCTTTTCGCAAAAAACAACATGGCCGACGCGAAGAGCACACGGTCGTAACTCTCGAAAAGGCCTATGGGAAGTTCGGAAACAGGACACCCAAGAAAAATAAAAACACATACTATAACTCGTGAATGCGCGAAGCGTTGAACGAGTTATAGTTAAATGATCATTGACATCGAGACCACGTTTCTTTCCAGCCCTGGCGAATTTTCTGAGCTACTCCACTTTCCCTGTCGTGTAAACTTGCTATATATTTCTTATTACACACTTCCTTTTTAACTCGCGAATGCGCGAAAGCGTTTAAACGAGTAACGAGTTATAGCAGTTGGGGAATAATTTCACTCAGTCGGACGATCTTTTATTTTAATTCCGCTCACCAGTGCATATATTCGAAGGCGGCCTTTTACCCGTTCCAAATCCAAAGACTTTTGTTACACCTAGATAGACCACAGAATACAGATATTTCGCGTTTGCAGTCCTTTGCTTTTCAAGGGATAAGCTCTTGGAAATTAAAACCGATCTGCGGACTTCAAATGGGTTTTCGAGACTTAGTTAAACGCTACAGCACGGTAAATGCTGTTTTTAAATATGTGAAGTTTCGCTGCTTTGTAAACGGAAATTTTCACGAAGTTGGTAATCTTTATCAAAGTCTTAATTTGAGTACTTTATTTCTAAAATTGCGACCCAAAGCATTCAAATCTGAAGAAAAACCTGTGGCGATTTTTATCATTAATTTTTACGACGCAAGTTAATTTATTTACCGCGGTGTCCCCGCTAAATGTCAACATGTCTTGCCAATAACTTTATCCTTGAGTTTTTCTGCTGAACAAATGCGTATGCAAAACCTTAAATATCACACATATCATATCACGGACTTTTTTATTTTACCGTGACATTGCGTCATTGTATACACGTTTTTTGACAAGATTCAAGATTCAAAGCACTTCCATGCTCGCGTTTATATAGAAATTCAATACACTTTTGATTCCAGAGTTAAGTTTGCGAATTTGCTTTTAACATTTAATGGCAGCCACAAACTTAATATTAGTCCTATTCAAGGGTTTCATTCTTAACAAAAGTTATGGCTTCGGCAAAGTGAGTTTTAAAGGACGTTTTCCCCGTGGGAGATTCAAGTTACCAAGTAGACCCTAAATCCTCTTTTTAAAATATTCCTTTACAGAACATATTTTCTATACACAAAATAAATACCTAAGTAATGCCCTCGGCACAGATTTTGTCAACATGGGCCTACCGGCCACATACTAACATATTAAGCTTATATACGTAACAACGTCTTGCCGTTACTCACGCTACTCACTCTAGAAAGTTGGTTTACTAACTTAGAACAGACACCACTGAACAGATGCCAACAGCTACCTGCGGCTTACAAACGACTTGTCAACAAAACAGACGAACAATAGACTGAACTCACTGACAAATTTGAATAACTATACGACTGCAGAAATTACACTAACAATACACGGATCGAAACGCACCTATCACTGACTTGAGTCTCTACAGCCAATAACATCACGGCTAAACTGACCAATGACAGTTATAACCAGACGTATATAACATCAACTGACCATTCACAATTCACATGACTCTGAAGATGACTTCCGCTCAGGTTGTCGAAACGTCAGTCATTGTCAACAACAACAGTTCTTTTCAGAACTACACTCACCCGGACGATCACAAACAACAGACTACTGATACTCCTGGGTTCAAACCATTTACAATGTTACGTTCCTTTGGACGACAGAGCGAACAACTTGCTAACAACTACATCAGTTACGCAAGTACCGTCAGACGTATACGACAACAACTCTGGTTCAACCACCGCTGCAAAGAACTCGGTCTTGTTCCGGCTGGACTTCGACTTAAGTCCCCGTTGAACACACAAGAGGCCATTCAGATCGTCAAATCCACCTGCAGACGAATGATCAAAGCGCGGATCAACGACTGTCACAGAACACTCAACTACTACAAGAACCAGCTACAACATAAACTCGACAAACTGAAACAACTAATACCGACTGACTGACTTACTTAACACTGTACTTACTATTTCTGACAAACGGCCGGGCTGACAAAACTACTGAACAGTGCCGTACCAAGACTCAACTTAAACTAAGGCGACTACAACGTAAGAAAGACAAAAAAGACGTATACCTACAGAGGCCATTGTATCAAGTGTTGAGGCTGCTTTGTCTCGTCAAAGAGATCTATCGGAGCCAGCCAAGGATAACATCAGAAGTAGAATAGCTTTTACTATACAATCAGCCTCGATAACAGACAGTAACTTGACTAAAGACGAACGACAGGCCCTTAAACGACTGAAAACCGACGAAGACATTGTCATACTACCTGCAGACAAAGGACGAGTGACTGTTGTTATGGACAAAACAGATTACTATAACAAAATGGACACGCTTGTTAACGACAAACAGACCTACGAAGAACTTAAGCGAGACCCGACTCCCGCACTGCAACGAAGACTTAACGGTAAACTGCTCAGCCTTAAGAAGGATGGCGCTTTTGACATTACACGCTACTACCGATTGAGAAGTTCTGTACCGCAACCACCGAAACTATACGGACTACCGAAACTACACAAACCCAACATACCAATGCGACCCATAGTCTCATTCTGTGGGTCCCCGACATACCAACTGTCTAAATACTTGACTACTGTACTGCAACCCTTAACAGACGAATCTAGTCACAAACTACAATCTACTGAGAACTTTATTGACGCTATCAAGACAGTACAGATACCGGACGGCCACAAACTAGTGTCTTTTGACGTGAAATCACTGTTCACCAGTATTCCGCTTCAACTGGCTTTAGATTGTACTGAGACAGCCATCAAGAACTCCACCTTCAAACTTCCACTGCCGACTGACGACATCATGGACTTACTGAATCTTTGTCTCACTTCGACATATTTTCAGAATAACGGCAAACACTACAAACAGCTACACGGAACAGCTATGGGTTCACCTGTCTCAGTTGTTGTTGCTGAAATTGTCATGCAGAACATCGAGGAAGAAGCCCTTGCTACATACAAACAAACAGTACCACTTTTGTTACGCTACGTGGACGACACCTTCACTGCTGTACACAAAGACGAGATTGACACCTTTCACGAACACCTCAACAGACAAAACGCTGACATACAGTTCACTAGAGAGGTTGAAGAAAATGGTATGATTCCTTTTCTAGGCTGTCTAGTAAGCCGAAACGACAACAAACTACAGACTACTATCTACAGGAAACCGACTCATACCGACAGATTACTAGACCAGTCATCGTACAACCCTACATCTCACAAAGCGACGACCATACGAACTTTGACAAGACGAGCGCAACTAGTTTGCGATTCACCTGACAGCTTAACCGACGAAACCAAGTACCTTGACAACGTTTTCAGTAAGAACAATTACAACCGAGACTTTGTTAAACGCAATGTTTACAAAAACAACGAATCTGACACAACTAACGCAAAACCTGTCACCACAGCGACAATACCCTACATCAAGGGCACTTCTGAGACTATTGCACGGATCTTACAACCTTACAACATCCGTGTCGCTCACAAACCCATTACTACTTTACGACAGCTTCTCACAAACGTTAAAGACAAGGACGAACCTAACGACAGACAAGGAGCAGTATACAAGATCAAATGCTGCGACTGCCAGGCCTCTTACATCGGTGAGACTGGCAGGAATCTGAAAATACGACTGACTGAACACAAACGGGCGACAAAAAATGGTGACATCAACAATCACATTGCTGAACACCATTTACGCACGAATCACAGAATTGACTGGGACTCTGCCGAATGCGTTACCTACAGTACGGACTACTACAAACGACTCACTCTATAAAGTTGGTTTACTAACTTAGAACAGACACCACTGAACAGATGCCAACAGCTACCTGCGGCTTACAAACGACTTGTCAACAAAACAGACGAACAATAGACTGAACTCACTGACAAATTTGACTAACAATACGACTACAGAAATTACACTAACAATACACGGATCGAAACGCACCTATCACTGACTTGAGTCTCTACAGCCAATAACATCACTGCTAAACTGACCAATAACAGTTATAACCAGACGTATATAACATCAACTGACCATTCACAATTCACATGACTCTGAAGATGACTTCCGCTCAGGTTGTCGAAACGTCAGTCATTGTCAACAACAACATTTCTTTTCAGAACTACACTCACCCGGACGATCACAAACAACAGACTACGAAAAATCTTTTATTTACGACGTTTCGTATTCACGAGTTGGCTTTTAGGAGCCTTTGATTTATATTGTCTAATATTTTATTGCATACTATTAGACAAGTATTATTATTACATGTGATTATAATGACTTAGCCTCTTAATTAAAACTGAACACCACAGTCTCCCGGTAGTCCTTAATATCACGTAAATATTCTCGTTTTAGCTATTAGACGTAATTCTATTTCGACACCAGTCGTACTCACTAGTGAGTCACGTGAGTTAAGCCCGAGCGATGAGTTGCGCGTATTTCCAGAGCGGTCGGTCGTGTTTTTTGAAGCTTTTTGAAGACCCCAACAACTGTTTACCAGGATCCCATCTTCAGTATGATTCAAAACTTCAATAAATCCCTCAGAGCGATGGCGGACTCGATGCTTGCCATGAAACAGTCGCTCAAGCGTCTTTATTCCAGCATCTCAGACAGTCAACTCGACCCTAAACAGCGAAAACACAGTTCCAAAGACGAAATTAGTGCTTCCGATGGTTCAGATGACGATGGAGATGTCTCGGACAAGGAATTTCAGGCCCTTTGTGGCACTGAAGCCGACAAGACTTCCAAGGATTAACCACGTGCTCGACTCGAGGAAAGCGACGGCAGCAATGACCCATTGTTGTCTGAAATCGCAGAGGATTTCCTTAATGCAGATGAATCAGGTCCGGCTGTTGAGAAACAACTAGCGGAGTTTATTGATAACCTGTGATCTAAGAAATTGCCAGACTCGAAACTAAAGGATAAGTCGGCGACATATTTACGCCCGGCGAACTGTGAAACTCTCACAACACCGCGGATTAATCCTAAAAGCTGGGAAAAACTGAGCCTCTCAGTAAAATGACAAGAGCCCAGGTCCAGCTCAACCCAGAAAACGCTTCACACGGCTGGTGCTGCAATGTGCAAATCCAGTCAGATGCTGCTAGAAATGAAGAATTCGAAGCACGTTCAGAAACTTATAAAAATGGACGCAGATCCTATCGCTCTCCAAGGGCACGCACATATCGACCTGTCCCACCGTCGCAGGGAGTCTATCAAACCGCATCTGAACAGCGCTGCAGGTCTGTGTGCCTCACATGTTCCAGTAACAGCTCTGCTGTCAGTTTGGAAACGACCTTCAAACTCAGCTGAACAATATACGAGCATCCAACAGGTAAGCACCACAGCAGTTGGAAATCGCCACAAAAAAGACACCCTTCACGAAACTAGCAAAAATATGATCGGCGAAGCAAGCCTTTTTTAGCCAAAGGCCGTCAGTGGAACTCGAACCCACTCCAGAAACCGTTCTTCCGACAGCAGGACCAGGTGAAGAAACAGCAACGATTTCCGCTGAGACACTTGATAACTTAGAAGTAAATAATCTTATGTTGTTTGAGCCTATTATATAGAGGATATTACATGGCCGCGCGAAGATACGAAATTTCTCTTCAAGTATTGAAAAATATTGCGCGAACGAGTGAAATATTTTTCAACACGAGAAGAGAAATTTCGTATCTTCAAGCGGCCATGTAATGTTCTGTTTATTATATAAACACCAATGAAATCAAACCATTTCACTTTAATATTTTTTTTTGTAGTCCTAAAGTAGAACAACATATAAGAACTAAAAAATGGAAGAAGTACACGGCCTTTATTTAAATGCATGAACGAAATACATATTACTTTCTTTTACAATGTAATAAAGGGCTATCCTAAAATAATGCCCCATAGAATTTTAGATTTCGGAAAAAAGCCTGCTATAAGCAACAATATTTTTAGACATCAACTTGAAGACTAATAGTTGCTCTCTATTTATGTCCAATGTAAAAGAAAGTGCGAGAAAACGTCCAATGCCAAAAACTAAGGAGCTCGCAAAAAACAAAGCACTTTATAAGATGTAATAACAAGTATTATAAACAAAAGTAAGTGTAAAGGTTTCTCAAAGTCATTTCTTAGCTGACTTACTGTTCAACTCACTGTTCACAAGTTCATGATCAATTTTCTTGGCTGCTTCCACTGTCTGACTCAATGCACATCACTCGGCGTAACCTTTTCTTTGGAGGTTCAGATTCGGGGCTACCCATTGCACTTTGTGACGAGGCCATATTGATGTTGAAAATCCCTACTGTAATTGTATTGCCATAAAACATCGTTTGCAGCTGGTTTTCATGCACTGACGAAGTCGATGAGCTTGCTGCAAGTTGATAGTGGTTAAAAGGTGGTGCGCCGACCGGAAAGTGAAACGCTCCTCGCGAAACATCTGAAACTTCACGATTCGTCGACGCTGTGTTTGAGAGAATGTTTGAAATGTTTTCCATTTGTCGCTCTCGTAGGCTGTTGTAGTTGTTTATTGACTGGAGGTTTTGGTGGCCGGTTATCTGTACTATCTGGTTTGGCGGGACGTCATTGTCCTGCAATTTTTGCACGAGTGTTTTTCTCCCGGCGTGGTTTGTTTTACGTGGAATTCCCCCCACTTCGCACATGTCTTTTAGGATACTGTTCAGTTTATTTACTCCCATAGGTTGTGCTTTAAACCAAGTACAGTCGTTCTGCTGCCCCTGAACTGAAGATTTGAAGTGGTTTACCGTCAGATAAAATGGAGCGTCTGGTTCCAACATGGACTGAGGACGTTTGTCTCTGTACAGTTTATAAACATTTACTGGATTGCGCTCGGCTGGAATCTCTTTGTTTTCATACATTCTCGGTTTCACGGGCCTGGCATTCCGTGGGTTGTCACCCTGTCTGCTCTTAGTTTGTCTCTCTGAATGAACAAGATATTCTTTGCCCTGACTATCAGTCTCCAAAACAACATCGCCCCAACGCAAATTTCGTTGTTCTGTGCAACCTCTGAGACCGTAGAGTATGATATTATTCAGCCACACAGTGTTCAGCAGCGATTGTGGAGAACTTGTTCCCAAGACTTTTTTTTCAAAGAGAATATCAATTTCCTCGTCTGAGAGAGCAGTAGTTGCATTCGGTTTATTTCCTCGGCTTTGTTCTCGGTTTTCGGTTGTCCTCGGTTTTGTTCTCGCCATTAGAGTATCGTCTAAATTTCAGTTAAAAAATAAAGTTTTTGGTCATTTTACAACTGCTGGGGAAAAGTGAACCTGCAACGTACCTTCGAACTGAGTGTCGGACAATTAAACTTCAGGAATATTTTCCGGTTACCTTAGCTGTGATCCGGGATAAAAGATATCAAAGCTGATATTACAAAATTCTGTTAGTATGAACAAGCAAATATGAAAGTAAAACTATGGCCGAGGAGACATGCTGAGGCTACAAATTGTAAGCCAAGATCTTGTTATGTTTGGCACGAAAATGACGAAGAAAACGAATTTCAGAAAGACGATCTGAAGTGAATATTTCGGTTTACTCACGAAAATATCGATTTTGGATCTCCTTTCCCTTCTGAGATTACAACCAAACTTCAATGAAAAATAAGCCAGTGGTGCTAACCGTATTAAAAAGAGGCATCGTTAAATAAAATCCAAGAAAAAGCAAGGAAGCTTTTTTTTGTGAAGTCGGACGCTGAAACTCGCGTACTTGTTTAACACGCAAAAATAAGTCCTTTCTCTGAAATTATTTTGGCGAAATAATCCAATAAAAGCAACCTACAGAAAAAGATCTAATCGATTCGTTTATGAAACATAAATGTGACCCGGCGAATAAAGATGTCCATGGACATTTATACAAAAAATACTAAATACAAAGCGTGTTAACGGCGGCACCTTCCAAGCAAGGCATCGATCCGCTCTTCGAAATCATATACTGAAAAAAATGGCCTAAGGTGAAATTTAAGTGTATGGTCAATGGATTTTGACTTGAGCTACAATTCTTATTGATTCCCTTTATTTTCTAGATTAGGTCATTTAAGTTTTTTGACGTTGCATACAGTGTCAGCCAAACTTTCTGATCTTTTGTCTGACAAAGGGGAGGCCCACGATTTATGACTTAACACTTAAGCCTTATTCTAAAAGGAATTGGTGGCCTTTTATCGCAAAGTTCAATAAATTAATTAAGGTGACATCACTAGAAAAGTGTGTTTTATTATTCGCTTTTTAAAAATAAAATAATACAAGTCTAAAGGATTTTTTCGAAGTCAATAAGTTAATTCAAGTATTGAAAACTAACTACGCAAAAATTAAATTTAAAACACGCGGCCCATCGAAAAAAGAAAATTCAATCACTTTTCCAGAAAATGTACTTACACTTTGGCTCTAAATAACGTCTAATCTGTCAGTATATAGTTTCTTGGTAGCTGACCTCAACAGAACTCATATCCGGCATTTTCCATGGAAAGAAGTTGCACCTGACAAAGTCCTTCCAAACGTATAAAAGCTTATAGAAAATAAATCCATGCATGCGAGCCGGTTTTAGCATTTTTAGCTCCTTGCCGTGTTGAATTCCCTAAAAAGTGATTTTCCCAGAAGAGCATCCTTCTATCCTTCAGCTACCGAAAACATAACAACTTTGAATTCTACAGTATGCAACTATTTCATGTCTGAAAAGTTTGTATGGGCTGGCCGTCGATCGAGCAAAGCGACATCAAACTTTTAGAAACGACGCTTACAAGAGATTGGAGTGGATGGTTGATTGGCATCTGTCTGGTAGGTTGAATTGTCCAGCCCCCTTTTTACCGCTTCAGTTGCAACAGTTTGTGTTTTAAGACAGATGGAGATCTATGTATCCAGCCGCTGCATGTGGTACTATATAACGTTCTTTGCTCAAACAGGACCATTTTACATTCTTTTTCACATGCGAAATTACCACCGCGATGGTCGCCATTTTTTAATTTGTTGACTCCGCCTCGATTTGACGCGCTGATTCAAGAAAGCAAGCCTTCCGAAAGTCAATCAGCTCACCGGAATTTGTTTCCGCATTGGTCCGCACTGTTACTAAAAATAATTGTTTTGCAATTAAGATATCCCAGCCAACGCCCCTAGACTCCCTCTCTGTCCAATTATAATCTCTTGCGTCAACTTATGAATTGAAGTGATCGACCGCGATAAGATAAACATAATTTTTTTACGGAATGTTTAATAAATAATCCATTAGTACTCACAAATTTTCCTTCCCCATTTAGCGTGGTTTGTGATGATATTATTTGCTTGCCGGCCGGCGTTAACAAACTTCCGAAATGTTGAAGCCTAATTTCCACCACAAACGTTCGCAGTTCGGCTCCACAATCCACATTATGTACTTTAGTGCACAAACAGCATCAATTTCAGTCATAAAATGTCATTTATAGATTAACAAAACTAAAATTTGTCGCTACCACAAGGTTTTCTCCTGACCGCGCGTGATTCAAATTCGTGATTTTGAATCAGTCTTTATCGGTTTTTCGCGTGAAATTTATAATGGTAATGCAGGAGTCAATGTTAACCCCGACACGAAGTCCTGTTATCAATTAATCATAACTATAAAACGTTAAATGGTTACACTTTTTGGTGATTAAAAACATAACAATTGAGTGTTTTTTTCCCTAGATGCATGCACGGAAAAAGTACGTATAGTGCGTGCAAATGGCGCGTACTGTCCAATTACATCGTCCAATTACATGCATGACGCGTAAACTATCCAATTAATGCTCTAATCGGGCCTGCCGATAACCAATCAGATTCGAGAATTTTGTTATAGTTTTGATTAAACGTGGAATTCACTCGTCAGACAATGATTTTTTCTATAGAATTAATCGATTGATGTTCTGACCACTTGACTTCTTTGAGTATCGTTACTTCAAATACATGTATCCAACAGTTCCTTTGAAAATATCACATTTTGCAGACCCTTAGTTGAACAGCGATAGTTTCACTGCGCAGACTGAAAAGCGTAAAGATTAGCCATAACATTTCCACTCACCTGAACAGAACAGCGCCTTCTGAAAGTGTTTCTCAAGCTAAAAGCCCGCCAAAATTTGCATTTCAAAGCTGAAATGTTCGGCTTCCTTTCAAAATATTTCGTTTGCCTGAAATTAATAAGTGCGTCGTAAAACTTGAAATAACTGGGCAATATACTGTGAGGTAAATAACGCTGAAAACTATTTAGATAATGCATAAAAGTTAACAAATCGACTTAAAGATTTGAGATAATATCCCCTTTCGATAACAAAAAAATTCTGTGTTCCTGTTAGCTCTGCACAAACTATATTTTACGTTCAACACTTAATGACGAGTTTTTGTGGGGGCTTGCCGCCCACTATGCTATCGACTGATTTGTGGGTTTATGTTTGTGGGTTTACGTGATCGCGTCTCGCATGGTCGTCTGGGAGGAGTTCGCAGAGAGAGCCTGGGAGCGAGGTTGTGTGGGCTTGTGTCGAGTACTAACCTGGAAATCGGCAATGTTGGCGTGTCGTGGTTTTCGTTTATAAAGCGTCTGGTCTGTTTTCATAGAATTTGACGGCGTTTATTTTCGTTGTAGTTTTCAAGGTAAGTTATTGCTTATTCTGGTGTACTATACCGTATCAATTTGTTTTCATGCGTCGTAAATCTTGGTACGTTTGCGTTAGAGATAACGAGCGGATCCGTACGGATAGTTCGCAGTTGTTTCTCAGAAAGTAGTGCTATTTTGTCTTCGCTGTTACTGTTGTTGAGTTGAGAAATCGGGAGCAAACTGCAGTGGACATCGCAGTGGATTTTTGTTTATTACATGTACTAAACAGAAACAATCTCAAAATCATCTTTTCTGTTCGCCAGACTGCGTGTCGCCAGATGTTTATACAAAAGAAGACAAAGAATAAGCATTTCGCGACACGCAGTCTGGCAATTTAATTGGGGGATTGTCAGACCAAAAAGTGGTTGAATTTTTCGAAAAACAATCAAAAAGAAAATTATATGCCTTCAATTGCAGCAAGGTCCAAAAAGAAATTTTCCTTTAGCTCTTTTATCACACGTTGGAATGTCTCATCGTATCTTGTATCCACAGTCACGTACTACAGTGTTACAGTAATCAGCCAACAATTCCCTGCTTTGTTGCCGTATAAATTTTTACCAAAGCAGTCCTCGAAGAAATAGCGAGGCAATAATCATGTTTGTTTTCCAACAAGGCTGAGAAATAATATTCTGTTGTGACAGTTTGAAAGTTCTTTACCGAAGAAACAGCGCCAAACTTTGAAAAAAAATCTCAAAAACCTGCCTCGAACGTACACCACTTCACGCTCAAAAAAAAGGTTACGCATACACCGGAACTTTACGCATACGGCGGAAGTGACGATGATAGCTTGTTCAAGTAAACTAAAATATTGTGTCTAACACACAACAATACAAAGACACGTTGGGTTCAAGATATACCATTTCGCTTACATGAACTGCCGACCGCTCTCTCGAGTGCCCCCTAAACTTCGAACTAAAAAGGCTTGTTTTGTTGTTGTTTTGTAGTCATATAGAAGATATTAATTTGACTAATTTGTGGACTTCTTCCACTTTGAATAATACTTTGGTTATTGGAAATAACCGCGGTACACTTCTATAAGATATTCTGTGTGAACAAATGATTATTTGCTCTTAACTGATATGCTAGTTATTGTTTCAATTTTTGACGAAGTGCATTCAATCACAATACAGTGATTCATTAACAGGAAGTGTGTTTATGGCATCTAACAATGGCCCATTTATGTCTCTTCAAAATTCACTTCAAGAGGTTTTTTCTCAAATAAACTACAATTGGGATTGTTCTGAATCATATTGAGCAACCCCAAACTTGGTAAACAGACTAATTTTAATGCAATCTTTCTTGTGATATGGCCTCCAATTTTTAATTGATTATAATTTAAAACATCATCCCCAGTCCCCATATAAAGTTCGGAACGGGCAATTTCAGGGCCTTTTCAAGATTGGCCCTTGCTAAATGTTTGCATGTTTGCAAGAGAAAAACAACCGTAATAGAAACAATTTCACAAGCGTCTGCAGAACAACGTTGTGCACCCCGGAAATCGAAGTTGGAACATTTCATCTACTTTCTAGCCGAAGTTGGAATTGAACAAATAAAAACAGAAAAAAACAACTTTAAACACCCAACTCCTAATGGCTAATTTAACTGACACTCCGAATTCAGGACTGGTGAAGATGATGAGCTCTCTGTTAATTACCCTAACTATAATCGCAGTTTTTTACATCCACTTCAAGTTGTTCCCAACAATTTAACCACTCCTTTTATACACGATGATGTGCCTATTTGTTATGTAATTGGTGCACATGGCTGTCCAATTAAGGCTATCCGATTACAACTTTTTGTAATTGAATAGTACAAAAAACTCCACGTAGGCTTTCTAATCTCGAATTTTGTTATTGATGCGATTAATTAGTGATTGAACTTCATGTCGTACAAATCAGGGTAATCGTTCTCGTAATTTCAAATCGTCCTCGCACTAAGTGGTTGGCTTATTTGGAATTACTCGCCCAATTACTCCCTGAAGTCTACTCCACTCAGTCCAATTACTATTACTAAGTGTATAGTTGAATGTACTGAATGGGTTCCAGTTATTTGAACAATGATATTTTGATCAATGATTCTAATAGAAGCCCCCACACGTTCGCATTGCGGACCTATTTTTGTAATATGGGTTAATGTAAGCAGCCTGTTGATTTTGGCTCATTTTTGTCATCTAACCCGCTTACAGCGGCTAAAGGAACTGGACTCCTGGTCTATCACAACTGACAACTGCCGCTTCTCCACCATCACCCCACTCTACTCCTTCCTCAATCCACTTACGCAAGGCCTTATTGTTTACTTGTACCTTTTTTACACCTGACTGTATGTGGAAAGCGAAAATATTTGACAAAGTAAATTCGGAGTAAGGATCAAGGATAGGTCTGTAGTCCGACTATCCACCCAGGAAATCATAGCGGTTCAATGCGATCCACAGGGAAAAGTGTTTCTTATACCATAACTAAAGTGAATATATGTTAAAAATTGGTATAAATGGGGATCCATTTTCATTCTCATTGACAAATTTTAGTCCCGTCTCTGATGAGTATTTTCAACAAAAAAATCTCTCCGTACTTCAGTCTTTCACAGGTACAGAGACAGATGCCTTTGCTGATCTTCGTGGCTGCCCATGCTTGAAACAATATTTTCGAACGCATATGTTTAAGGAATGTCGGAAATGCGAAGAAGGAATGGAATGCAAGGATGATTACGCTTCTTTGAAACCTGGTTATTGGTGGAGGTGGAGGAACGAATCTCATAAAGATCGTTACGAGTATTTTATTAAAAATCTTTTGACATCATTACCTGCATTAGGGGACGCTGATGTAGAATACCGACATCTGATACCGATATCTTACAGGTGCCCGCTTGAAGAGTCTTGCAGAGGAGGCTTAGATTCTCCTTGTAAGATTGGATACAAAGGTCCACTCTGTAGTGTTTGCAGTTCTGGATATTACAAACAATTGCACACATGCGATAGATGCCCATCCAAGACCTGGATGGCTGGACAATTGTGTATTATTGCTGTCATAATATTGGTTATCATAGCCGTTTCGGTCTGGACAAGCAAGATAAAAAATACAAAAGATGAAAACGAACGATCTGTAATAGACACGTTTTTATCTAAAATCAAGATCGCAATTGGCTTTTATCAGGTCACTTATGGTCTACTGGAAGCGTTTTCGTACATATCATGGCCAGATTCTCTGCAAGTTATCGGCAAGTATTCAGCAGTATTCCAGCTGAATATACTTCAGATGGCACCAGTCCATTGTCTTTATCCGGGATTACACGTAGATGCCTTTGGAAACCTGTTTGCGATTATGTCGGTGAATACTGCTGTCATTGGCTTTGCAGGGGTACTATATGGAGTGCGTAAACTTATCATCTCAATGAATCGATCGCTGCAGGAGGAAGAAAAGTTGAGTAAAGTTTCCGAAGCAAAAGAAGTGGTTTACAGAAATTTGTTTTTCGTCCTGTACGTAACATACCTCAGCACTTGCTCTAAAACGGCATCTATCTTGCCAATAACTTGCCAGAGAATTTGCCAGGACCAAGAAGATAAGACGTGTTCCAAATACCTCAAAGCAGATTACAGCATACAATGCCAAAATTCAAGGTACAACCAGCTGATAATCGTGGGGTATTTTTCCGCTGCCTATATCATCGTCCTTCCAGTGGCCACATTCATCGCCCTTTGGAGACATCGAAGAGTAATAATAGCCGCCGCGGACGACGACACATCTGGTGATCCAGGCCCAAATACCGAAATAATCACAGGGTTGCGTTTTCTCTTCGAAAACTACAAAGGTCTTTCGTGGTATTGGGAGCTCGTTGAGATGTCCCGTAAAGTAATAATTACTTCTGGTCTCATCCTCATGGGACAACAAACCAGGTCATATATTGGTTTAGCTTGGGTCGTTGGTGGGATGTATGGGGTACTTTTTGCCTGGATCCAGGCCATACAAGACGTTTTCGAGAACAGATTGATGACGGCATCCCTTGGCGTTACCGTTGTTAACTTGGGTATTGGTGCTGTGAGTAAGATACCTGCAGAGAACGTACCCTCTTCGAATAACTCTTATATGGACGCTGTGATATTCAACATACTGGTTCTTGGAGCAAATACCGTGGTCATGGGGTTACTTTTCTGTAAGAAAACGAAGCTTAACTTAATTGGTTGTAGCTGTTTCTATCATTACAACTTTTCCTCGGTTGTATGCTCAATCGCGGGTGAAGCTCCTCAGATACCTCAGTTGGCAACAAGTAAATGTTACTTGCTCTGTCACCTTTTGCAAAGATAAATCACTTTTCGTTCTATTTGTTGCCAACGTTAAGACGTTACTTTTTTAATTCTTAATAATCTATCTATCCACATTTAAAAAAACGCATTTACACGTCTATACGACTGTTTTTCAAGGTTTGACGGTGACACAGTTTACTGAAGAGAAAGTCGTAAAACTAAATGCATGACATTACATTTGACCCAAAATATACCGAATGATTTTAAGCAAATATTTATAGTTGTAATAAAATGCCTTTTTTTGTCGTTTGATCTCAGTTCAGTATGCAGTACACCTATATGGATATCTAAAGGAATGGCGCAAAAATCCACATTGGTCCTTTTCTTGCTGTCTGGGTTTAGTTCTCCCACTTATTATCGCTTTGCCTGGGGAAATGAGTGGATTAGCTGGAACGAACGTCCTTGAAACTCAACTGGACACTGGACACATGGAAATGACCACCATTACAGATGCTGTGAAAGACAGTGGTGTTGTTGATGTCAGTCTTGAAGAAACAGAAGAACATGATAATATCCCAGCTGAAGAGCAGGACGACAATTGTAATGGCGATCAGTACAACAATGGAAAATGTGACCAAGGGGCACAAACAGAGCTGTCGTCAATTTTTTTCATCGCTGATGTTTGCCATGAGCCAATGGAAGATACACATATCTAATCATTGGTGAGTAATTATGATGTATCAACGGGTATAATATTTTAAAGGAAATAGATAGCAAATTGATAACATTAAAAATGAAAACTTGAGATACATGAAATTCTGTAGCGAATTAAAGTACTTGAACAAAAAGAAAATAAGACCTGACATACTTTGAAATCGAGAAAGAAAACGGATCCACATCTTGCAATATCTACTGATTTCGCATTTTTAAAAATGAAATTATAAGACATTAAAAAGTAAAAATTGGGATTTAAGCTTGAAAAATGTTACGTAGGTATGTGGTGAATAATGTTCTAGTAAAATAGATTCTTTAGATTTTATCTCTTGCACAAGACCGCTATTCCTTTTTTCCTAGATGTCTGTCAACGACGTCGGAGCAACAATGGATCGGCTAAGGAGAGCGTAGTACCAAAGAAATTCCTTCTAATTAATAGATTTGTAGATATTTTTGTAGTGCATTTTTCAGTTTAGCTATAAGTTAAAAGCAGGAAAACATTTTCTCTTGGTATCCATTTTAACTTAAGCATTTTACGCCTGCAATAGAAGCCGAGATTGAGATGAAATCTGTTAATAATATAGGTTTGGTAGCCATTTATAAGATTTTAGCTGGAGTAGGGAAGGCAAAAGTAGGAAAACAATTATCCAATTATATTCAGCTTAACCGTATTTATCACCATGCTTGAAGCTATTTACAGTAGAAGCCCAATAACCTAAATTCTTCTGTGAAAACAAAAAAAAGTGTTCGAGTTAACAAAAGTTAGAGTTATAAGGGGGTTAATCTACATTGATATAACCCATTCAGAGTTAAGTAGGGGAACGTACTCTGGATTGGAGTTGCGAAAATTTGAATTAGCGAACTTCTTTGAAAAATGATTTGGATTTTGTTAGCCTTTAAGTACAAAACGAAAGCAGAAACAGAGGAGCAAACCATCAAATTAAATTAAACTATTTATCACTTTTGCCTGCTGTAAGAAAATTGTAGCTGTAAGAAAATTGTGCACTTGCATTTCATTCGTAAAGTGACTCTTTGGGAAAGTTCTAATCAACAGTGTGTTCGAGTTAAGGAGTTGGCATTGTATATCTGGTGCCTGCAATAGAAGAAATACCTAAAATTTTTGTAGGACTTTTTAGTCTTTAAGTAGTAAAAGACAAAAGCAGCAAAATATACAATCAATGTAACCCATCATTTTAATTCATATTTATGTGGCGATCAAAGTATTTATCCCTTTTGCCTGCTGTAAAAAAAATGTAGACGTGTTAATAGGTTTGGTAGGATGCAAAAGCAGGAATAAATTTGTTGAATAGTACCGGCCATGTGATTGTTGAAACTTTTGATTAAGTTGCGTACTTGCATTTCATTCGGTTTTCATAATAACAGTTGTCTATCTATATTTATTGCCACAAGAGGGAGGGTTAGTAAGTCAACTTTTTGTAGTTAACTCCCATTAGCTACTAATTGAAGGAATCACTTCTTCTCTAAAATCAGTTAGTTTTGGTAACTAACCTATGAAAGGTTCCTCAACTTATCCATTGGAACGAACTTCAAAGATGAATTGCATAATTCTTCCATAACTGGATTTGTATACATCGTGTTAAAGTCGATGTCGCACTGAATAGGTCGGACATAAACCGTTATTCCTTGGTCTATGAACTGTGAAATATACTCTACAGTGTTTTCACGAGGTCCAGTGGAAACAACGTGTGATTCCCGCTTACGTGGTTCTGCGTACATCAGGGCCCGGTTGCTCGAAAGCCGAAACGCTAACCCAGGATTAAAACTTAATCGAGGATTTAATTTTTGTTTCAAAGGTTTTGAAAAGCTAATTTCAAGCTACACATGAAGGCAAATCAAAGCCAAACTAAAAGGAAAAGTACTTTGGAAAAATCTCCATTGATTATTATTTAACTGGAATAATCAAAATTGAAGCTATCTCTGTGTTGTCTTAATCTTGCTTTGAACAACCAGGCCCAGATCAATAGAGGACTTCGCGCTTAATGAGAATCATTTTTTGTTCTTTTCCATACCTTAAAAGTTGGTCAATTAAACCGACGCAACAATTTACCGACAAATGTATGGAAAACAATAACAAGAAAAATAATTGCACAGCTACCTTCCTTAAATTTGTTGGGTAGTATTTTTCCTGGCATTGTAAGGTTTCAATTCACAAATATCAGAAAATTTAATCTTACTGAAATTATTCGACATTGCATTCCCATACAAAGTCTACAATCATGTTTGCCTCAATTACCCATGCTCCCCCAACAAGCGCGAAGTTCACTTTACCTCCAACAAAAGAGAGCTTAGGAAAGACTCCAAGCGAACAAAACGCAAGAGTAAAAATGTGACATTTACTGCAAGGGCAACTTCTTCTCGCCCAAACTACAGAGGAACGCTTTCTTACTTACATACATACATACATACATACACACATACATACATACATACATACATACATACATACTTTATATTCTCCCCCTTCCCGCCACCCCCCAAAGGGCCTTTTCAGGAACAATCAATAAAAATTACTAGTTACAATACTTCACTTATATATTAATAATTAGTGATTACGATGCTTAACTTATTTTATTACGAATTATAATTATACTTAACTTAACGTATTACTTATCACAATATGTAAGCTAAGGAGCATTTACAAAATTGTCTAAAAGTTTGTTCTTCAAAAGATGTTTAAAAACTTGAACCGACTGACTTGATTTTAAGAAAGACTCTAAACTGTTCCAGAGCCCAATAATTGTATCAATAGTAAAATGTTCGTTGCCCGGAGGCTGTTCTAAAAAGAGGAATGTTCAGCTTTTGGCCACTCCTAGTTTTATGTTTGCTAACTTGTCCGCGGGACAAGGGAGCTCTCAAGAAATCAATTGGGAAGATTTGCCTGAGTGAGGAAAAGCTCGAAACCTTTCTGACAGAGGTAGAGGTTAATTGTTATCAATTCCCGTCCACTTGTTTACGTCGGAGAAGACTTTGGTTCTGGATATACACTAACCCCAGCCAACTCCTTAAATCTCGATCTCAATCCTAAGACTGGGATTCCAGTGAGTAATTGAGATAGACGATCCACAAGATTCAGACTACAAAGAAAAGAAGAGTTCAGCCCTTTCTTTTGTCTTGCGGTTCAACTTATACCTGACTTTTATCTGCTAGGCAGACAAACTTACTCTTAGTCTGACTGAACACAAACGGGCAATGTATACAAGATCAAATGCTGCGACTGCCAGGCCTCTTACATCGGTGAGACTGGCAAGAATCTGAACATACGACTGACTGAACACAAACGGGCGACAAAAAATGGTGACATCAACAATCACATTGCTGAACACCATTTACGCACGAATCACAGAATTGACTGGGACTCTGCCGAATGCGTTACCTACAGTACGGACTACTACAAACGGCTCACTCTAGAAAGTTGGTTTACTAACTTAGAACAGACACCACTGAACAGATGCCAACAGCTACCTGCAGCTTACAAACGACTTGTCAACAAAACAGACGAACAATAGACTGAACTCACTGACAAATTTGACTAACAATACGACTACAGAAATTACACTAACAATACACGGATCGAAACGCACCTATCACTGACTTGAGTCTCTACAGCCAATAACATCACGGCTAAACTGACCAATGACAGTTATAACCAGACGTATATAACATCAACTGACCATTCACAATTCACATGACTCTGAAGATGACTTCCGCTCAGGTTGTCGAAACGTCAGTCATTGTCAACAACAACAGTTCTTTTCAGAACTACACTCACCCGGACGATCACAAACAACAGACTACTGATACTCCTGGGTTCAAACCATTTACAAACTTACTCTTGACAGTTTCCTCTTCATTATACATTTCTTCTTACTAGAAACTTTGTATTGTTAAAATACCTCTTCACACGTTGCCGTAAATATTGACGAAGAGTCGTTCCATTTCTGTTTTGTAGGAAGCGCTAGTTGACTGTTTTTAGGAGAACGGGATTTGATTGCCTCGATGGCTTTAGTGAGCAGACCTTTTATCACAGACACGTTCCTTGACATAACACGGCTTAAACATGGGCACGCATTGCGTGCATGAGTTATTTTGCAAATTACCTAAATGATACGAAATAGTGAAGGTAACAATAATAACGGAAGTAAACTGGCACGAAAAACAGCATGTAAATGTATATAAATCCCTAGGCCCGCCCCCTACCAAAGATATACTAAGACCACGAACTGGGACCAAAATTCTATTTAGTGGAAAATTGTAAAGTTTGATTTTGTATTCTAACCAAGAGGGTTAGGTATGAAAATTGGTAGGAGCAAAATCACAAGTTTTAGCCAGCTGTTTTACGGGATTTTTAGAGTTAACGAGCAACCTATTTCTGTAATCAATGTAATGCAAACCAGAAAAGTATTCCACAGAAATTTGATGCATCGAAAAGGAGGGTTTATTATTTAATTTTATTTAATTTTCTCGCAAATTGCATTAGCGAGACCAAGTTTTTTTAATCACCGTATACACATACCATATACGTTTTTTTTTTCAATCAACAGTCAAGTTTGACTATAAGAGGAATACAGTCGTTTTAAAAGTTTAGGTCTAGATGTTGAGAAAATGACTAATATGCAAAAATCATGACGTCATCAGATCGTTGTTATGGTAACAAAATTGAAATTTAGTTTGACTTTTCCTATTACAATGATTTTAAAAAATGCTTGCACAATCCTTACGGGATTTAGACAATCACTACTGTCACTAATGAGCAAAATTTTCTCGGAGCTCGGGCATTATCCCTTACATAGTAATCGTTTAAAGCATACAATTTATAACCTACACATCTGCTCACATCTAATTCAAAGAAAGCCTGCCTCGTTCGCTAGGGGGGAGGGATTGCAAGTATTCTAGGAAGGCTCCGTGGGGTGGCATTAATGCTTATTTGGGGTGTCACAGTATCCACCAAATCCCCATACTACACACTATAAGGTGAGACAGGATCACCAACCACGCTGATAGTGAAATTTCAAAATACCTATTATATAAGGTGTCACAGTAACACCCCCCATATTTTGCGTGGTTATTGCGCTATGAATGTCGCACTACGGTTTCATCTGAGAAATCAAGCCTTTCAAGGTTGGCTTCAAAGCTATAAGATGATCGTTCCTGAAAACCATCCAACAAAAGATCTCAGATTGTTCTACCAAGAGAACAAACCCACAATCGTTAGAACTATTGAGGAAGAGGTTGCGAAGCTAGTGCCTGTTAAAGTGAATTTAACGCTTGAAATTCGCTTGACCAAGGCGGGAGTTAATGACACAGAAACAATAAACCATTACTTCAGACTTCCCAACCCATTAATAGTAACACACTTCAGTCAATCTGAAGTTACCGAACAAACGGATGGCGTTATCAACTCGATAATGGAACAAGTAGCACGGTGGGTATACATGGGATCAGGTTGGGTCATTGAAAAAGTCAATACTGTTTGGCTTGACTTTAGTAGATACCAGTCCATCAGAGGTGGTAGCTACTTAACTCGTCCTAAAAAGCTAAAAAATAAGCATGCTATCATAAACATAATAAATAGAGACGATCAATGCTTACGTTGGGCACTACGTGCTGTGTTGTTTCCTGTTCCTGATGGAGTGCGCCCAGACAGACCAAGCAAGTACCCAACAGACGATGGCTTAGATTTCACTGGGATTTCTTTCCCCACACCCTTAAATCAACTCTCAAGAGTTGGAAGTCAGAACTACCTAGCCTTAAACGTCTTTGGGTGGAAAAACAACAAGACAATCGTCTATAGAGTTAGTGAAGTAGAAGATCAGAACATAAGACGAATAAACCTGATGCTGATAAACAAAGAAAACAAACACTATTGCTACATAAAAAGCCTTAGCAGACTTCTTCACAGCAAGTACGATGCAGGCAGAAAGATCCACTTCTGCGAAAGATGTCTTCAAGGTTTTTCACCGCAACATGTTCTCAACGATCATCTGATCTACTGCAAAGGTATCAAAGGTCGGCCAACACGAATTGAAATGCCAAAGGAGGGTGACAACATCCTGCGTTTTGAGAACTATCAGAACCAAATGAAAGCACCCTACATCATCTACGCAGACTTTGAAAGCCTCGTAAAAAATAGACCACGATCCCGCAGACCCCACAGAAAGCAGCACAACCAAGACAGAAGTCCACACACCTTGTGGATTTGACTTAACTGTTGTATGCTCAAACGGCAAATCATATGGTCCTTTCTGCTACAAAGGTCCGGACGCAGTGAAAGTGTTCCTGCATAACATCCAACAAGCTGGAGAGGATCATCAGAGATAAGCTAAGGTTGAAAAAGCCACTTACCATGACAAGGGAAGACTGGGCAAACTATAACATTGCGTCTGAATGCATCATCTGCCACGAAAGCCTGTATAAAGAAAACTTCAGGAAATCCGTTGAAGTTTACGATCCAAACACTGGAAAATACGCAGGCGTGGTTCACTGGAAAACTTACAAGTGTTACTCCAACGCTTTTAAGACGTACGTCTAAGACGAGGAAACAGACGAATTAAAAGAGTTTCCCTTTGTTGGCCCAAGAAACCAAAGGAAGCAAAAAAAGGGATGCAATCCCGAGCATGATGATTGCCTCTTCTGCGGCGAGTCTTTAGTCAGAAAACGTGTAAGGGACTCTTTCAAAGACCATTGCCACATAACGAATAAATATCGAGGCGCTGCACATAGTGCTTGCAATCTGAATTACGTCAGAATTAAACCTAACACAGTGGTAATCCCAGTTGTGTTTCACAACCTGAAAGGCTACGATGCACACCTCATTATGAGCGATATAGCAAAGGTCCAAGCAGAACTGAAGTGCATACCAACCACAATGGAGAAGTACTACGTCTCATTCTCCCTTGGCAAACTGAGGTTCATCGACAGCTGTCAATTTTTGCTGTCAAGTGTCGATAGCTTAGTCAAATCGAATAGCCAAAACTCCTTTTCCATAATTAACAAGTATGAAAAGGATCCTAACAAACTAAAGCTCCTATTGCAGAAGGGAATCTACCCATACGAGTACATGAACTGTTGGGAAAGATTCACTGAGGAGGCACTGCCGGAAAAAGATGAGGATTATGAGCATGAACAGGCAGTGTGAAAGGCGATTGGATGTAAGAATCTCGGTGATTATCACGATTTGTACCTCACGACGGACGTGATGTTGCTAGCTGATGTTTTTGAGAACTTCTGAACAACCTGCATGAAACACTATGGCCTCGATCCAGCGCATTACTACACAAGCCCTGGCTTAAGCTGGGACACTCTCCTGAGATGCACAGGCATCAATCTGCAATCTGGAGCTCTTCACAGGAAAAAGATTACAACATGCATCTGTTTGTTGAAAAGAGAATGCGTGGCGGCATTATCACGGAGAGCAGACGCTACTGCAAGGCGAACAACCCCTATCTTGAAGATTACAACCAAGATCAGGAAACAATCTACATCATGTATCTTGCTGCAAACAACCTATACGGCTGGGCCATGAGTCAGCATCTCCCAGTTGGTAAGTTTGCTTGGTGTAATGATAAAGTATTCCGAACAGAAGATCAAATCAGGATGTTGTCCGCAACTAAAAAGTGGGGCTACATCTTGGAGGTGGATCTGGAGTATCCAGAGGAGTTGTACGATGAACACAACGCCTACCCTCTTGCACCAGTAAAACAAAGAGTAGAAAAGGTGTGGATGTCCGACTACCAAAGGGCATTGTTAGATGGTCAGGCTGAGGACAAGACTGAGAAGCTGCTCCTCACACTCAAGGACGAAACCAAATACGTCCTTCACTACAGGAATCTGCGGCAATACCTTGAGTTAGGGATGAGGCTAAAAAAGATTCACAAGATCCTAAGGTTTGAGCAGAACGCTTGGATGGAACCATACATTAGGCTGAACACTCAGCTTAGGACTAAGGCCGCATCAGACTTTGAGAAGAACTTTTTCAAGCTGATAAACAACTCAGTCTTCGGCAAGACCATGGAGAACCTCAGAAACCGCACAGACGTGAGGTTGGTTCGTTCCGATGAGGAAAACCAGATAAGAAAGCTTATCTCAAGCCCCCTCTATGCCAGTGCTACAGTCTTTAATGAAAGCCTTGCTGTATTTCAGATGCACAAGGATAAAATCTTCCTTAAACGTCCAGTCTATACTGGCATGTGCATACTGGGTTTCAGCAATCCTGATGTACAACTTCTACTACAATAACCTCAAGCTAAATTACGGTTTGCGCTGTGAGTTGCTTTACAGACACAAACAGCGTGCTCATTGAGATCAAAACAGCAAATGTCTACAAAGACATGGAAGGACGTCTACATGACTACTTTGTCACAAGCGACTTCCCTAAAGACCACTTTCTTCACAGCCAAGAAAACAAGAAGGTAATCTCTGAGGTAATTTGCCTACGTTCTAAGATGCACTCAATCATGCTAGGCAACGCAAAAAAACATCAAAAAAGCCAAGGGGACAACAAAAGTGGTTATAAGCAAGGAGATGAGACACCACGACTACAAGACAGCCCTATTTCACAAGGTAACTTTCAGGCACGTCATGAACATGCTGCGCAGTGAGTGCCATAAGATCTATGGCCTGCATGTGAATAAGATTTCACTCTCTCCTTTTGATTCAAAGCGTTGGATCAAGGAAGAAGGCATACACACACTAGCATACGGGCACAAAGATATCAACCAGCAAGAGTAGCAGGTGGCAGCTGAGTATCAGGTGGGACAACAAGCAGCTCTTCGCGGACGAAGCCGCGCCAGGGTCCATCGTAAAGGCAGTACAGGATCGGCTCTCCAGGCTTTGTAACTGTTCTTTCAATATTTAAAACCCTCAAAGACCATATGGGGTCTGTAGCGCGCCCGCTTCCACCCTCCAATTCGCCGGACTGGTATAAATATCTGACATTTACTCTAGTTGGGAGCTTTTTTTCGTTCACTCCTACAGGCCTCGAGTATTTTGTTGAAGGCTTGGCAGAAACAACCTGCTCCTTCTCATTGATTGCCTCAGCAGGTTTCTTACCAAGCAATCTTGTTACTTCATTGTTCAAGGCAGAGACAACTTCAGGAAGACTTTTGACCCATTCAGTTGACCTTGTGTTGTTTGGCAACCGCATTTCAACAGCATATTGGTGACCAAACAAACGTTCTGCCAGAGTGCGGTTGAAGCGCTCCACGATTGCCTGGTCTCTATGAATATCAACACGAGCGCGGCGAATAGAAGTTTTGTGGTTTTCTATCACCTTGGTTACGGTACCCTTGAATTCCCGTCCAGGATCAACTTGCAACAGTTGAGGCCATTTCAAAGTCCCGTACTTGTAAATCTTCTCAAAGGCTTTTGCAACCTGAACAGACTTTTTAGATGACAGAGTTCCGTTTCTTTGTAGCGGCTGGCAATGTCACAACGGCGAGGGCGTATTTGAAGGTCTTTCGCCCTCGTTCTCTACCACGAGTGTCGTGCGGGAAAAAAAGAAGGTCTGCTTGATGCACTGCATTGGACGAGAAGACGTCAAACTTTGGTCTAGGAATGCAACGCGTTGCGGGGAGGAATACCTGAGACCTCGGCCGCATTGGTGAGCTTTTTCACAGCGACAATACCTTTCCAGTACCCTTGTGGGCTGTAGTAGACCTTTGCGAGTTTGGCGTCCATATATTGTGAGTATGTTTTAAGTTCAAGGCTTGCCAGATTCAGATAGAGGTTCAGATTCACAACATTCACATTCACATTTAGGTTCTTCTTCTTCGAGTTTACATGCATGGTTGATAACTTCTGAGAAGAAGCTGCGGTTTATTTCAAGCCAGCAGTAAGTGAAGAAAGCCCATCCACCAAAGAATCTGATAACTTTGCCGCGATCCTTGGTATACAAATAAGAATTTTGAAAATGTTTATTTTAAGGAAACAAAAGGCAGCATAACCAAGCGCAAAAGCGCCAGTGCCGACAAACAAGAGTTCACCTTGTTTTTGCTGCTCACTTGGCTTATAAAAGTCAGAGAACTTAGGCTATTTGGGCATTGAGATCTGCTCGTGCTGATGAGCTTGGTTGTGGAGTTTGAAAGCGTAGTCAGTGTCAGTGAATTTTTGTTTTACCTGATCTTTGATTCTATCATTTGTTGCAGTCCAATCTAGAAGCTTGGTTCGGTCTTTTTGATATTTGGCAGAGGCTGCTTGGTAGGCCTCAAGAGCTTTGTCGTGCCTAACTTTTTCTTCTTGTGCGGCATAAGGGTCGCTGCCAGATAGGTATATTGCGAGATAATTACCGCCAATGAATGTTGCGGCATTGAGCAATGCTCCTCCAGCCATAATAGCAATGCTGGCCATCTCTAGTAGTATGTGGTTTATATGTTATGAATTATTAACACATTAAAGAAGGGAGGATTTTTTGGTCCTCAAGGTATTGCTTGAGTGCAATGCTTCCAGCCATAGCCGCTGTGAACATCACGTAGTTCATCACATTTGAGCTTGGATCAGCGGTGAATCATTCTTTGACTGTTTTTAAAGCGATCCAACCAATACCAGCGACAAGGCCAGTAATTGTAGCGGCGTCAAGAATGGTTTTCACAAGCTTGTTGTCAGACATATATATACATATAAATTTTTTATTCCATGCTGCGAATGTGTGAGTTTATTTTTGGTGATGGTCGTGTGCGTGGTTGTGAGGTGGGAGGGGTTTGAGATTCCTCGTTTGGTTGCTCAGATATGTTGTTTCTCTGCCGGTTGCACCCAATAGCATTCAAAATAGCTTCACGTTGGTAGTACACACCCAAAGCAGAGATAATTAGACCACCAATCCTCAGAATGTAGTAGCCTGAGATGTTGCTGCTTGATTCTTCTACAGATGACGAGGCAGTGGCAGGTGGGAGCTCCTTTGATGCCGTTGTGGGGGTTGTAACACGGTTGTATTCTGCCAATCTCTTCCCAGCAGCAACGCAGCAAGGGTTTTTTTGCTGCAGGCTTGGTTACTGGGACATCAGGGGTGATGTGATTGCTCACTGGACTTGAAGCAGAGTTAGTTTGTTCAGGTTGTGTCTCCATCAGGGGTATATAATAACTTTTTTTAAATTCTTGAAAAGAACTAGGAATCACTCAGTTGGACTTGCCAGGTTCCTCACCATGTTCCTCACCATGTTCCTCACTATGTTCCTCACTAGGTTCCTTGCTGACTTTGAAAACAATGTGTTTTGTTGTGATCAGAGCAGCATTAGCTACCGCTAACAACCGTTCACATCGCAGTGCAATGTTGCCAGTAAAGGATGAAAAATCACTGTTTATGATGTAGTCATTTTTGAGTTCTTTCTGCAGTGCTTCCACATTATCAATGGATAAAAACATGCCAACACCCTTGCTGACAAGCATCAGAATGCTGTCAATCAGTGACTAGGTCGTCTTGTTGCCTACGTAGGCTTCATACCTTTTGCAGGAGTTCGCAACCTGCTTGTCTGTGAGGCGTTTAACCTGCTCGTGTGTGATATGGACGCCAATTGCTTCTTTTGATTTGCCAGTCGAGACAAGAACTTCCAGCCT
The DNA here is from genome assembly GCA_022457155.1 of Cladopsammia gracilis. Lineage (NCBI taxonomy): Eukaryota > Metazoa > Cnidaria > Anthozoa > Scleractinia > Dendrophylliidae > Cladopsammia > Cladopsammia gracilis. The sequence continues at coordinate 121,612 of JAJGOT010000182.1, forward strand.
TTCACGTTGAGCTGCAGTGTTGTGTGTCGGGAATAGCAACGCAGATGGCGTGGAGTTATTTGGTCTTGCCTCCAGCATCTGCATTGTATCGTTCATAGATTGGCCATCCTGAAATATGACTTTCATCGCCGAGTTTGCTTATATAATATGTTTTTTTTATCTTTCACCTTTTTTACTTCAATTCCATATGGATGCCGCAGAGAAAAAACTAAATTGGAATACTTGCGCCCTTTCAGCTGTGCGATGAGCTCGTTGTACTCTTCGTGTGAAAGTTCGCCAGCATAGTCTTCAAAGATGGCTTTAGTTGTTTTGCTTGAGGGAGTGTAAAAAAGCACGATCGCTGCCACGTTTTCCCTAAACGGCTTAGCTATGATGGTTATCTGTTGGATCAGAACCCACACACTTATGCCACTGTGGCGCGCACTGAAGCCTAGAGAGACTAACTGACTTGTGCGTCCTTTCACGTCTTTAGAAGCAGCGCAATAGTCTACAATGAAGAGCGTGTTCGTCTTCACAAAAAAGAAACTTGCTAGAGTTAAGCACAATTCAATCACGTGATGCTGGCAGTTTATCACGAAAATTCGTGGCTCATCATCCACGAAACCATCGTAGGTCTTATTATGAATGAAGGTTGGGAAAATTAATACGATGTAATCAAACTTGCCTCTGAAGGATCCGTGAAGTTGGTTAACAAGATATTGTGTTTTACCAGAGTTAGTCGGACAGACAATAAGAGCATTAAAGGGTAGCTTTCTTGGATCCATTCTTCTTATATTATAGCTTTATTAATATTGAACTGCCCGTAGCTGTCGGTCCATTATGTTTATCTGCTCGTTAGTGATGGTGTAGATGTGGCAGTGCGCATTTCCAGAGCCCGAGGTCGTTCTTTCAATCTGAAGGTTATATGCCATCTTTGGTGTTAACGAGACATACACCGCTGCCGTGTAGGCTTGTGTCAGCCATTGAACGCAGATCAATGAGAAGACCGAACTTATCGCCAGTAATGCGTTTGGTCAGACCCATACTAGATCTGCCATCCCTCTCTCTTGTTCCAAAGAATCGGCTGATCTCAGTCCACATGTCCATTACATCAATGCCGTTGTTGTGAATCCTGTTGGGTGAACCGTTTATTGTGACGTTCACTTCGGTGATGTCTGGGTTGAAGTATTTTTCTGAGTCTCTTGAACAGATTTATACAATCGCCATTACCAAACGCAACACGGTTTGTAATTTGGTTTCAAAGGCCCACAATGACAATAAAATCACAGATGGCGAATTCAACCTAATACTTCGCGAATTACAAACATATCACGACCTCAAAACCGCTATTCGCTCTGGCAATAGCAAACAATCAAGGCAACCACAGCAGCCTGATGTAGAGGAAATCAAAAGTCAACTTAGGAAAGAGATTAAAACAGGAGTTTCAAAAAACGTTGGCTAATCTGGGCGCAGAATCGAGGTTAGATTTGAAAAACTACAGGTTTCTCGCTTTATTTGACAAAAGAACGTTCATATGTGTTGGTTCTCGTTTTTAAGAAACAGATCCCAGACCCTATCACTTTCCTTACATACATTTGTGTACCGCGCTCGTCTAAAAGTTGGGTTTCGTTTCATTATATCACGTGCTTGACATGATATGGGAAGGATTAGATCTAGTATTTTCGGCAGTAAGTACACAATGCTTAATCTTTTGTTGTTTGGTGATAGGTGTTGTAGAGAGCTGTAGACGTAGATGGCACTTTCTTTAATTTCCATGTTGCGATCTGATAACCAAAAAGCGTTTTTATTTATTTTTTTTTCTAGTTGGTATTTACGAACTATTGCCCTCGTTTTTGGTTTGTAGTCAAAACGAATGCCATGTATGCCATCAACTGGCTTACATAGCCCACATTGAGGACAAACAAGCTCAGATAAAATGGCGTCAAAGTGCATTGCCACTTTGCAATCAGAGCAAGTATCAAACTTGTAGTCTGAGAACTTGTGTTTTGCACAAGTTCTGGGATAGTACTTTTTGAACGTGCAGTTAATGCATGACTGGATCTTGCCTGTCAACTTATGATATGAACAGATCTTGTGTTCCGTACTTTTGAATATGCATTGTATGCCATGGATTTTGCCGACTTAATGAATGTAAATAAATGTAAATTTATGCATGGCTGGATATCGCTGCACACAAACTATAAGTCTGCAAAGGAATCACACTTAGAAAGACAGTTACTCATTTCAAAATGCACAATTGGACAATTACAACTATGTATTAGAAATGGATCAGAGATCTATTATTCACTACCTGCGCAACCAAACAACCCCTAACCATCGTGACGCTTTAAAACGATTAGAAGAGCTAAAAACACTAACAGAAAATCTCTTACTAATCAAATATAAGTATCGCTTACTTACTGGAATCCCCGAAAAAATGATTAAAAAGATCTGGGTATTGGACCAGCCTTAGGTAGTGATGGGCATAAAAACAGAAAAAATCTATGAAATAAAAACTTCAATCCACAACCGTACTTGATCAAAACATTTCTATTTTCAAAATATCCGCCCAGACCACAACATAGATTACTACATTACATCTTATGTTGCTATGATTTGTGGTATGATGAGCTTGGACGCGCTTATATCTTCAAAGTTCCATCTCTCATGATGAACAATCTAATGTACCGATACGACTGCCATGCAACGGGTAGTTTTAAAACTCTTGGTGCAATCACTATGAATAACCAAAGAAGTAAACTCCGAGAGTTCAACTTTTACGCAAATCCATATGCACGTAAGACTACAAAGTCTTACAGAGAAGAGCTGGGATGAGTTTCTACAGTTTGAAGTTGACTACCACCACGAAAACCGTCCATACGGTTAAACAGCTTCGTCACTACATCACGATATCTCATCTGTATATTTCGCACGCTCTTCCTGTAGGAAAGCCATCAGAAACTCACTATCGTCACCAACTGCATGGTTAGAAACTGCAATCACCTCAGTTGGGTTGGAGCCCCATACTCATAGAACATATGCCCGTCATTTTTCATGGTCATGGCTAGCGGAATATTTCGCGGGAGCGCGTCCGTAACATATGTGTCCGAGCGAGCGTGCGAGCGTACGTTGGGCAGGGCTAGCTCGCGGGCGCGTATGACGTCGCGTAACATCCGGGATCTTAGCAATTTTGAAACCAAAGCGAGGCTTTGTTTTTCGCTTGGCTACACGGCCCGATGTCACATCAGCTTTGTTTTGCTGTGATACTCAGAAGCCGCTATAGTGGAAAAGAACAGCTTTCAGAGATAAAATCTTGCTTCGAGGAACTTTATACGTTTTTATCAATGCGGGAGTAGTGCGGGGAGATGTTTGTTTTACGGATTTCAGAAACAAAGAAGAGGAGATTTCGAGAATTTCCAAGCAGTGGAGGGACTAAAGTTAAGGTTACAGAGTACGTTCACATCGAAAATTTATTGAATTTTTTTTTGGCGTCAAAATAAAGTTTACAGAATGGACTTTCATCTAAAAAAATTATCGAAAAATAGTGAAAATTGACGGAGAAATGACGGTATAACTTTTGTGGGCGGAGTTTGTTTATGAAGCGATTTTTTTTTTAAGCGCTGTTTTCTCAAAGTTAATTTTTCGCTTGTTGGGGACACTTTAAAGAGCTACAACTCAAAGGGAATTTGTTCGATTTTCCTCAAATTTGGACAGAAGCTAGGCTATCATATAGTCAACAAAAACATGTCGGCGAATTTCTTAATTCCGAAAATTTTTTCGTCAAGAGCCATTTCCGTGCGATCATTCCAATTTTTTTCTCCCTTTTTCGAAAATATTATGTAACTTTTCACTGCAATTGAATATGGGAAATCGCCGACACCTTTTTTAGCGCTTTGTGTCCGGAAACCCCAGAACAAATCAAATTAACAAAATACAATAATCGCTTTGAGTTATAGCGTTTTAAAGCTGATTCGGACGTTCGAATTTAGACGTCGTAAAAAATTCGACAATTCATTTTATTACCAAATGATTTCCATATTTAGATAGCCAGCTCTATAAGCTTTAATTTGATATCTGGGTTTAGGTATATTAAGTGTACTGTTAAGACGCTAGAGCTGTTATACTGGGGACACCCCCGAAAGTACACTGTAACCTTAAAACAAAATACATTTTTCGATGGGAATTTATGTTAATATCAATACGTGATTGACTTTTTCTTTGTGTTCTTTCCAGTTTTGGAGGGCCTCGATGAGCTATAAATGGTTCGCGTTTTGCTTTTAAACATAAATTATGGAGATTTTAATAAAAGTTTTTCGAAAGAAGATTGTGTTGTCCATTTAATGTTTGTTCATTCAATGCATAGGTTGAAAAGCGATTTTATGTAAACAAAACAAGACTTGTGGATTTTCTAGTTCTTTCTTCTATCTTCTCTCGCGTCGCCTTATGCCATATATTTGTGTATGTTTTGCAATTTTGATTTCCAAATCAGTTTTTTCGGGCAATTTTTGATGCGCAACGGGTTTTTTTTCTGACCTGAATTTCTTTCAACTCAAGAAGCTTCCACGCAAAGTATGCTATAGGAACTATTTCCTCTACATCTACCGGATTTGTGTTTATCAGTGCTTGTTTGCATAGAATTCATTCTCTGCTTCTCATCCTGTAAATCTTGCTCCGAAAATTCTAGCCTAACTTTGCCATATGTACACCAGATTTCCTTCTCGGAAATGGCTCGCATTAATTTCTCGAATTTTGTTTCGTCTAAAGAAGAAAGGTCAATGAGCCGCCTTTGTCTGGCTTGTTTTACTTTTTTAAAGAGATAATAAATCCCCCACGCCAATGGTTTGTTTGTTTTTGCATTGTAAATCTTTCCTCCGTTGAAGAGCGGGTTGTGACACATATTTGGCGTCTCTAAATGTTCTAAAATAGGCATATTCTAAAATTCTAGCAAAAATAGTTTTTTTTCACTCATGAAATAACCATCTGGAATACATGTGACCTTTCGATATAGCGGATGATCACTTGCAAGATTTAAGAGAAATTTCATAACCGAAAACGTTAACAGAGTGTTTCTGTTCAAAATATCTACGCACAAGTATCTCAAAAATATTACCCCAAATACATGCAGTAATATTGTATGAATTTACTGGCTGTACCTTCTTCAAGAGCAAGTTTTTCGGCGACTGATCAAACCGTGTTGAGCCGTTGTATTTTGTCTAGCTTTCACCCAGCCGGAACTTTTCTGTTTTAAGCATGTCTTCCTCGTTTGAAAAAAAAAGCCTTAAAAGCTTTACAATCCCGGATGGCTTGGTTTCTCAGATTCAACTGAAGCGTGGAATCCATTGTGGATAAACATAAGGAAAGCAAATGTTCAATTGACGTGAAAGTCAGACAAGTTATAATCACTTACAGTGCGACGCGCCTTACCGTAACCACCCAACAAACGTTTTTGCAAAGTTAACCAATCAGAGAGCGCGAATTTATTTCACAGGCACAACTCCTTGCAAAGTTGAACACGATCAAAACGAAACTTGTCGTAGCGTATTCGTAAACAAAGTTATAATATATTTGCGACAGGACACTGCTAATCTACTTTACGGCTTTACACATATCCGCAGTTATGAAAATAACTATACCAATTAGCTTGTGAAATCGTGGAAACTCCCTCGGCGATGGCAATTTTTGTCTCTTCGCTGGCTAACGTCTGAAATCTCCGAAGGAATTCCTTGATTTGGTGGAAACAATATTCACACGTGTTTAGGCGAGGAGAGTAGGGTGGCTGAAAAATTAGCTGCACTCCGTAGTCATTCAAAAGATCTCTGAGAACTGGTTCGACAAAGAGGCCATGGTGAAATCCACAATTGTCCATCACAACGCAGTCGCCACGCTCGAGAACAACACTTCCGTCAGGTCGATGAACGTCAACAACATCTTCAAAAAAGTTCAGCAACTCAAATCCATACGACGAATCGTCGAGGATATTGAATTGGTCAACGCCATGAAGCGAGTGGACCACTCGCTTCATGGCGTTGAGAGAGTGGAGCAAGTTGATAGTGTAATTGGTATTGGAAGCGTATCTTTGAAATTCAACTGCTTTCTCGCCTATTGTGGCATTCCCGTAGCTACGATTTCCTGTTGTTTTTGTCACACCTGCCTCGTCGAAGAAGTGGATTTGGTGGGGTTGAAAGGTGGATACAACATTCAGATACTCGTCTTTTCTGATGATATGCTCAGGGATATTGGATTCTGATGGCACAACCGAAAGCTTCTTTTTGCTCATGATCAAATCGCGTTTCAATCTTTTATTGATTTGAGAGGCACTCGGTAGGTCGTCGGCATCAACAACTGCATCTAACAGAAGTCTTTCTCGTATTTCAGAGGCATGAATGCTTGGTTTTACAGTTTTTTCAACGGACATAAACTCGAGAACTTCGTTGTTGACTTTTGGAACAAAAAAAGTCAGTACGGGAATACGTAGTGAAATGTTTGTATCATCGTAGTGTTCAAGCACTTTTTGGACGTAGCGCCGACTGACTCGAAGCTCCAGTGCGATTTGACGTTGGCTTGTACCAGCATGTGCCAAGTCTAACACCCGTTCTCTTATTATGTCCAGATAGGCTCTCCCACTGTCATAACAACCTCCTTGTCGGTTTATACGAAGCTGAACGTTTGCTAAAAAGATAAAATTACATGTAAGCTGAAAATAAAAATTATTTTTGAGGGTTGTTGTAAATTTTACTGAGTAGACTCTCAAGATTAAAAACAAAAGGTAACCGGCTTTAGACCGGTACGATCAAAAGAGAGAAAAGAACTAAAAAAGGTTAAGCTTGATAAAAGAAAAGACTTACGAAAGTTATTATTTGTGTCCATATCACTTTCTTCAACACGCAATCAGCGCTACGCTTGCTGTTTGACCAAGTGTTTGCATCGTGAACGACCGAAGCGCATCGCGCCAAAAAAATTCGCCAGATGGAGTCCTGCAGAGAGGCGGGAAAAAAATGCAAATGCTAGAAGAATAGCGAACACCGGACAGCGAACACCGTGACAAATTAAATACACCTCGCGTGACTGTCGTTTTTGCTGCTCAAAGTTACAAGGAAAACTTTATGGGAGAAAATATTTCGCTAAAATGAAAACAGCCACAAAATTAAGATAACAACAAGGCTGGTTTATGGCCGTTCATAATAACGTACGTCGTTTACAAATGTATTTTAGTGGTAAATATCCGACAATCTGAAATATACAACTAATGGTCACAAAGTTCCGGAACGAAAAAAATGTGTCTGGTGAAAGTTTACTTTTTCCACAATAGTTCAAGATTCATTCGTACAAAAACGATACATGCGAAATAAGTACACAACATATTCTGTACAATAGATATGGAAATAGAAAATTGCTATTTTTAATTGAGAACCACACTGATATAGCTTGATGTAACTAAAACCTACAACAGCTATCGAATTACAAACAATAAATTTCAAGTAGAAATCAAGCATGGGCTTCTGGCATAAGCTTTATACATGTACATCCTGTGCCAGCTGTTCAGTTGTGTTTCTTGTACGCCACTGGCCAAAAAGCGTGTATCCCATGTTTGTTTAGTGAACAAAAGTGCAACGAACAGTTCTCACAAGAACCTCACATCTCTAAATATTATTATAAATTCCAACAACTCCAAAAACTGAAAACATATTTTGAATGTAAAATGGCAGCACGCGACAGAACGTGATAATTACTTCGGACAAAACAATTCAAACAAGGCGGCCGGCCAAGAAGTGTGTGATCATTTTCATCACTGATTTAGTTACATCTGATTCTTCATAAACTCAAAATGTCAACAAAACAATGTTACTAGTTTGAATTAATGAGCAAAGTTCGGGTCACGCGTATTACAATAAAGTAATCAAAGAAAACCATAAGCTTCAGCCGAGCTCGACTTGACTGCTTAGTAGCCCTGGGAAGGCAAATACGCGGCAACTTTAGCGTGATGATAATGCTCAATTATCATAGGCAACTGCCAGTCACCCTCTTCAGGTTTCCGTTGCGGGATTTCATTCTTCAATGCTCGTTGCAACACTAGTAGATCTTTGTCGAGCTTCAATCGGTCGGTGTATTTGGGCAAGTTCTGCATACGCAATCTGGGCCGCATAACAGCGAAAAAAACCGATGTTGTTTTTTTCCTCGCCGCCAAGAAGTTTTCTAGTTCGCTCTTTCACTTTTCCTGCTGCTTCTGGAAGTCTTTGAGTTCCGCTTGCAGAGATGATATTTAACTCGGGGTGTTTCTCTCGGATCTTACAGTTGTTGCTACTTTCACAGGGTCTCGCTTTACAGCTGGCTTTCGTGTGACCACTTTGATGACACCGATTACAAAATCCGGCCACGAACGGCGGCTAAAGGAGTCAATTCTTCCTGCTGAGCTTTGAGTTGCTGTAATTCACCAGAAGCACTGGTGATTTACACTTCAAGAACAAGTAAATTTTCTTTCATTTCTGTTGCCTTTTTATCCAGTGGTTTATTGGCTGTTTCTACCCGAGCATAAACTGGAGTTAATGTCTAGCTCAATTGAACCTAAAAGCTCTCTGCGGTTGCTAGTGATTTCCCGTTAATCGACCTTTTGTACTTTGTATTGTAACAAGTACTTTTACCCGCGCCCTAAAGCTCCCTGCTGCTTGCCAGTGCTTTCCCGGTAATCGATTCTTTGTACTTTGCATCGTAACACGTACTTTTACCCGCGCTCTATTCTTAACGGCCAATTAGATTTCAAGCCTGCACGTGTTCAGAGAGTATCAGCCAATCAGCTTCTCCCTAAACTTGCCGTGTTTACGTTCATGTACATCGGTTTTCTTTTTTTGTAAGAACTGTTCCCGCTTGGAACGCTTTGTCTCCAGCTTTTGTATGTGCTGACTCTGTTGCTGCGTTTCATTTAAGTATTTGTAACAATTTCACGTATTGACGATTTTTTTTTTTTCCTTCGCTGTCAATGTCATGAGCTTCCGTGTTCTGACCGCCCATTGCCGGATTAGCTTGCTAAAGGCAATTATGTTAATTAAAGTTAAAGTTAAAGTTGCGGCCGATCTCCCCATTCGGCTCAGTTTCACCGCTAAAGTCAAGTGTTTATTTCTAAAGCTTCTACGTTCTTCTTCCGTACTACGATGAGTAATTACGCCCAACTAACGAACGAAGTCCTTCGGCTTCTGTGTCAGCAAAAAAGCCTTCCTTTCACGGGCAACAGGCACGTTCTGATCGAGCGCCTCAAGGCAAAACCTAACGCCAAGAGACCAGCAAATCGCGTAGCCGATCGTGCCCCAGCCACAAGAGGTAAAAGGCGCAAAACATCTTCAACGACAACACGCAAATCGGCGCTTAACCCAACAGGCGACGTGGATGCTGCCGAAGAGATTCTTCTCGACGAGCCGGTCGAGACAGATACCACCGAAACGACTCCTTCGGCTTCAGAGCCTTCTTCGTCAGAAACGTCTCGCGAACCCCAGCCTCCGATCACCGTGGACCAAATTACCACTATTGTCTCAGCCATCGTCGAGAGCAAAATGGCCGCCATTTCTCCCGTACCACCACGACAAGCAAGCCCCGCAACTGTCAACTTTGGAGATCCAAACACCGTCCAGCAGCTTCTAACCTCTCCAACTGGTCCTCCAAATCCCGGTGACATCGCGGCCCATGTCGACGAGAAAACTCGGAAAGCAATAGTTAACGGTGAGTACGTTGATTTTGTATCGCTGCTACACGAAAATTCCACTGCCCCCTCCAACATCCATGATTTACTTACCTTAACTATTAACGGTGAGTCCTTACCAATCTCATTCCCTAACCAGAGGAGAGCTAAGAAAGTCCCCATCGATTCTTTCGATCGATGGCTGTCGGCTTTTTCTGTTTTTTCCACCGTCCTGCTATCGGCCTTTCCACATCGGGCTGTGGAAATGTTTGCGTACCCCCATATCATCCAGTCCGCAAACAAAAAATTCTTGGGTCTCTCCTGGCTGGCGTATGACATCGATTTTAGAAGGAGGACTGCCCGGGACCCGACCCTATCATGGAGCAAAATACACCCCCAGCTGTACCTAGAGAAATTTACTGGCCTTTCCCGATCAGCCTGCTTTACCTGCGGCGGAGCTGACCACATGTCTCATGCCTGCCCTTTATCTCCCCGTAGGGATAAGTCAAGCCCAGTTAGTGACCCCTGCCGTAACTTCAACCGGGGTTTCCCCTGCAACAGGACACCTTGCCCCTACCCACACCGCTGCTCAGTCGACAACTGCGACGAAGCCCACCCTGCAACCTCACACTCCAGCCAGCGCCATAGCAAGTTTGCAAGGCCAAGTGATCACAAGCACCGATGAATTCATTTCTAATCTTAAACCGCATACCCCCATTAATGTTGATCTGCTTGAATCTTACCTTGAGGGCCACCCAGACCCACAATTTGTGAATTCCCTTTGCTCTGGTTTACGGGAGGGCTTTCGGATAGGCTATTCAGGTCCCCGTACAACCTCATCCTACCCTAACCTACGCTCAGCTTACCTGCACCCAGACATTTTGGAACAAAACCTCTTAACGGAGGTCCTTAGTGGCCATACCGCAGGCCCCTTCCTATCCCCTCCTTTTTGCAACTTTCGCATCTCCCCATTGGGCCTTGTTCCCAAAAAACACTCAGACAAATGGCGTACTATTTTCCACCTCTCCTACCCAAAAACCTCAACCTCCAGTATCAATGCCAACATCCCTATTGAGGAATACACTTTACAGTACATTACAATTGACAATGCCATCCATCTCCTCCTCTCCCTCGGGAAGGGTGCTTTTATGTCCAAGACAGACATCCAGTCTGCCTTCCGCATAATCCCCATACACCCCCTAGACTGGGAATTGTTAGGCATGTAATGGAAAGGGCTTTATTTTTTCGACACGGTGCTCCCCTTTGGGCTTCGGAGCGCCCCTTTCCTTTTTAACATGCTCTCTGATGCTTTGGAGTGGATTATCCGCAACAAGCTCAACATCCTGGGGGTCATGCACATCCTAGATGATTTCTTCATTGCCCTCCCCCCCTCGTTCCCAATGTTCCACAGCCCTATGTCATCTTCTAACATTATTTACCGACCTCGATATCCCTCTCGCCCCGGGTAAGACTTTTTCCCCCCTCTACACAACTGGAATTTATGGGAATCCTACTGGATTCCTCCCAAATGGAAGCCAGACTCCCGGAAGACAAGCTCTCTAGGCTCCATTCCCTTGTATCCTCCTGGCAGTTAAAAACCAGCTGTCGCCTACGCGACTTACAATCACTTATAGGGTCCCTTCAGTTCGCATGCAAAGTGGTGGCACCGGGCCGCCCCTTCCTCCGCCGCATGATTTCCTAACCCGTGGCATGTCAAATCTCAACGCCTTTATCCGCCTAAATAAGGAATTCCACAAAGACCTCGATTTGTGGGTACACTTCCTGGCTTCCTGGAATGGGTTTAACCTGTTTTTACCCCCTTTTTCCCCCTGTTCTGATTTCGTTCCCCTTTACACCGATGCCTCTGGGTCTATTGGTTATGGAGCATATCTCCACCCCTTTTGGTTTAACGGTAAATGGCTCTCCCAGCACCGCCTTGCCTCCTCCCCAGATATAAGTATTGCCTGGCAGGAACTTTTTCCCATATACTTAGCTTGTGCCCTGTGGGGGTCCTTGTGGTGCAATAGGCATGTGCGCTTCTATTGCGACAACCAAGCGGTGGTGTCCATCATTAACACTAAGAGCTCCAAAATCCCTCGTATCATGGATCCCCTTAGGCCCATTACCCTTTTCACCCTCCAGCATAATTTCACCCTAACAGCAGTTCACTTAAAGGGCCTCCAGAATGGTGTTGCTGACTCCCTTTCTCGTTTCCAGATGGAGCGTTTCAGGGAGCTGGCACCAGAAGCCTCGCCTACTCGCTACCCCATCCCGGAATATCTGATCCATATTTAACCAACAAAGTTTCTGCTTACCTATGGGGCTCCCTGGCACCTTCCACAAAAAGAACCTACGCATCGGGAGAAAAACAATTTATCCTTTTCTGCCTTAAATACGGTCTAATAACACCTGCCACCCCTTGCTCCCAACTAAGGAGGTTACATTGATCTATTTCATATCCCATTTAGCTGAATATGTTAAGTTTCACACTATTAAAGTTTATCTAGCAGCGATACACAATTTACATGTAGAGTTCAACTGCAACCTCAACTTTGCAGCCATGCCTCGCCTCCAAAACACCCTCCGTGGGATCAAACGTACCCTGGGCATGTCCAGACGGAACCGTCAGCCCATTACCCTTTTTATCCTTGAAAAAATTTTCAAACTGCTTGCCCCAATCATTCGCTTGACGTCGATACCGTTATGCTTTGGGCCGCCTTTACCTTAGCTTTCTTTGGCTTCTTGAGGTGCAGTGAACTCACATGTAATGGTCAATTCGACCACAACGTACACCTTACCCGTAAGGACATTACCTTCTTCCCGAACATCACAAATCCACAACACATTAAAGTCTGCATCAAGAAGTCTAAGACAGACCCGTTCCAGCAAACGTCACTCATCACCATCGCCAAATCACAGTCTACGGTGTGTGCAGTGTCTGCAATAAGAGAATTTATTCTACAAACACCAGATTCCACCCCGCAAAGCCCCTTGTTCAAGTTTACCGATGGTACCTTTCTCTCACGGCGTACCCTTGCCTCCAACTTACACACCTTGCTTGATCTGTGTGGCCTCCAATCCAAGCGCTACAACACCCACAGCTTCCGAATCGGTGCAGCAACAACAGCAGCTGCCGCTGGCCTGCCATCCTGGCTGATCAAAATACTTGGCCGCTGGCGCTCCGATTCATATGAAAGGTACATTCACCTCCCTCAAGCTACCATCCTGGAAGTACCATCTACCATGACCACCTACCACCACGACCGCGATCACACCTGCATTGACAACCTCACAACCTTTGATCCATGGCAATGATATGGACATAAAAACACTGCTAACATTCCTCTGCGGAACAGAACTTTGAACTCACAGGCTAGGTCTATGCCTGTACAATAGACACTAAGACAATTTTTCATAATATGGTATTTTATTTCTATTAGTTGTTATAAGAGTGGTAACTATGCGCGAGGAATCCTGCTGAGGCTACTAACAGTATGCTGCTTCGCACCATCCTGGGTGGGGTAACCGTTTGCTACCCGGAATCAAACAGCTCTCTTAGCAGCCTCAGTGTGGGAGGATTCTGTTCCAGAATTATGGGGGGAAGCGTTGCTGGCGACAACCCTTCAGTCCCACACTGAAGCGATGCCTGGGTTGCCTTAGCTTGGGTGATAAACGGTGGTGACGTCCACTTCCCCTTGCTAAGCGACCTTCTAGGAGCTTGGCATAGGTACACGCTGCTCAGAGTAGCTGTGCTCCATGACACCCATCTCATGGTTTATATGCCACTCGCTGACCGGCTAGCCCCATTGACTGGCCTCGCACGCGGCAGGCAGCACTTGGGTCCTGGACAACGCTTATCCCCCAACCTTCTCCCACAAAATATGTGCCTTTCATTTGTGCGTGGACATTAATCTGTCCGCAAGCGCTCGAGGACGCAAAGTTGCGAGCTGCCGTTGTTGGCGGTATAAAAACATTCGCCGGCGGGAACGGCAACAACGTTGGGAAGTTGTTGGAAGAACCACCAGTACTAGTACTGGAGTTTGCACATGTACCGCCATAACTGTTGAACCTCTGGGAAAGTTCTATTAGCTTGAGTGGTATTCTCTTGTTTTCCGTGTCGACGATAGCCTTGATCTCGCATTCCAAGATACGCTTTTCCGCCAGAAGTAGTTTTCTGGAAACGGAAAGAACGCATCGATGTCGCCTGGCCGAAGGTAATTCAGCGAGCTTAAAGTTTTAAAACCACGGTTTTCGAATTCTGCGCTGCAATTCTTCTGGGAGGTTTTTAAGCCAGTTTTTTTTAATAGTTTTTATTGATTTAGAAATTACAATTATACAAATGATACAAATGTTATTATTAATTAATTAATAAATATTGATATCAACAATTATTAAAAATAACTATTCATTAACATTTAACTAATATACATTTGACATTAAAAAAAACACACACAAAAAAAAAGCTATGTACAATGGTGGCATTACTACAATCTATCATTTAAGTGCATTAATTAGCTTCTCCCACTTTTGAAAATGAAAAGGAAGTTTATTTTTCTCCCTGGCAATATGGAGCTCAATATTAAAGATACGTCTAGTCCTAGCAATAAAACCTCTAAGTGTGGGTAAGCTATTATGACATTTCCTATAGTATATATAATATTTACCCAATAACAAAATATGATTAATTAATATGTAGTCTTCTACAATATCAAATTTTCCAAAGATCACATCTCACTCGTTAATTATCCCAACATGAACATTGTTATCTCTTAGCCAGGACAGGACGTGTTTCCAAAAATTAGAGGATATTCTACAGGAGAAAAGATTCCGTTGCCTCTTGACAGAACGTGCAGCTTGGTGATTTAACAACACCAATGAAATTAAGTTTTTCGTTCGTAAAGATTATACAATTTAGAATTTTGTATTGAAATTCCCTGATCTTGGTGTCTAAAGTGCATTGAAAGGCCAATGTATAGACCTTTTCCCAGTCAATCTCTATATTTGAGTACTTGTTTGTTAATTTCTGTTTAGCGGTGGGTGACATTTGTTTTTGTTGCAAAAAGATTTGATAGACATGTCTGGGAGAAATATCAAGAATTGGTACCCATTACCGCTTGTCATCTTAATAGTTGGGATGCTTGGAATGGGATCTGCTACTGTTACGTCAGTAGAATCTTTAATAAGTAAACGCCATTCTGCAGGAATCGAGTTGATAATACCCATAAGGAAAAATCTTTGTTCGGGGTTAATAAGTGAAGAAGTATCGTACGAGAAGGAGTTATTTGCAGAAATTTAATCTCCTATCTTCACGAAACCTAGATTAACTATGTCCCTTCTGCACATCGATTTTTTGTCAAAACAAAGAAATTTGTTATTCCAGATAATTTCGTTAATAATTTCTTCATAACAACTTGGAGTTTTCCCATTTAACTCTGACCACGCGTCGAAACATTCTTTGTAATATACAGGAAGATTGATTTTCAATTTAGAAGTTTGAAAGTTACAGTGTAATGCAAAACGTCCTCCAATAGGTAATAGAAGTTTGTCTAGAATTGTTTTCCAAGGACTTGAGTAGTCTTCGAATAGTTTCCTTAGACATGTTACTCGTTTTGCGCTAATCATAGATTGAATGTCTAACATTTTAAGTCCTCCCATTTCTATCTCAGATATAAGGACAAGACGCTTCACTTTATCTTTCCAATTCCAAATAAAGTTGTAGAAGATTGAGTTTGCCTCTTTAATTAATTCTTTTGGAATAGATATAACAGATGCTCTGAACATAAGTTTTGGGATAGCAAAGGTTTTGAGTGTCTGTATTCTTCCTAAAAGCGAGAGACCTCTCCATTTCCATATGTTGATTGATTTCTTTATATGATACAAGTCATGTCATCTGCAAATAAAGATAGTTTTATTATCTCTTCTCCAATTTTTAGCCCCTGTACACTGCTATCCTCTCTTATTTTTATAGCGAGAGTCTCAAGCGCTAATATGAAGAGATAAGGAGAGAGTGGATCCCCCTGTCTGACTCCCCTACCTAACAAAAAAGGACCCGTCGTAAAGTCATTATTCATTACACAGCTGGATGCATTTTTATACAGAACACGCATCCACTGAATAAAAGATGGACCAAAGTTAAATTTATGTAAAGTTCTGATTAAAAAAATGGAAATCTAGTGTATCATTGGCAAGACCTTTTCCAGGCGTTTTGCTAAAACTTTAGAAATAATTTTCGCATCAACATTGATTAACAATATAGGCCGCCAATTTTTAATTGCTCTTTTGTCCTTTCCTTTTTTCTCAATTAATGTGATTATAGCCTGTTTTTGTGAATTGGAAAGTTCTCCAAACTCATAAGAGTAGTTGACACAATCTACTAGAGGTCTTCCAATCAATGGCCAAAAGGCTACATAGAATTCTATTGTCAGTCCATCGTTCCCGGGAGTTTTATTCTTTTGACAGGATTGTAAAATGTTATAACATTCATCGTATTCTATCTTTCCTTCACAATCATTCCGCAACTCCTCAGTCAGGGTTGGAACTTCCTATAAGTCGTCTAGAAATGATGATGAAAGACTATTGTTATCTTTGTAAAGATTGGAGTAAAATAATTCTAATTCACTCATAATTGTTTTAGGATTAACTATTATTGTTCCATCGCTTTTTAGAATCGAAGTGAGCAAAACTCTCACCGTTGTTGTGGAAATCAAGTATATTTCGTCTTAAAATGTTGTTATTCACACGGAGAATAGTCAGCTAGGATTACTGTTGGATTGTTCAGCAACCCAGATGAAGAAGAATATTCGTAGAATGTGTGGCATAGAGGAATCGAGTAGACGCAGAGGATTCGCAGAGGATTTGCAGATTTTGCAGTGAATAGATAGTAATTGGCAGGCCTACACTAACTCCCTTTGTGGGGTTACGTTTGCGTTGCATTGGATCCTTCAGATTTTTGTTCGCCGAGCGTGTCTCCGAGGGATTTGCCTCTTTTCTACGATATTATCGGAGGTTTATTGTGAATGGTTTTTAGCAGTGGCTGATTTTGTATTAAACTCCAGTTATCCATCACAATTTGTTTGAAATTATGCACTGCTGGGTGGTACGTAATGACTAAAGGCAATATCTTATCATGAGTCTTTTTCTTTTGTTCGAGTCCCGACTGTCTAAAGGCGAAATTGACCCCTGATAGCGATCTCTCTATGACTGTTTTTGAATACCCACGCGCTATAAGGCATAGTTTGAAGTTAGCGAGGCACTCTTTAAATGTTGTTTTTGAAAAGTTCGTTCTCAGCAGATGGCATAATTTATCTTCGCACTCTTTCCCAGAGTACAACACAAGTGGTTACTCGTCCTAATATGTTACCTGTATCTTCAAATGCAACGAACGGTTTTTTTCTCGGTGATGATATAGTGTTTTGTGAAGGTCATTGCGTCAAGATGTTGAACTCTGGTACCCTATCAGTGATTTTCGGCAGTGATAGCACAGGTGATTCTGATGGTTCTGTGCATAAGCTGTGCCAACCACTGGGTATATTCGTAGAGTTTGATCGTAATGTCTATCTTACTGATTCGGAGGTCAAGTTCTATCAAACTCATCAACAGACCCACGAAAGGAATAGCCGAATTTCTTGAACATTTACAGACGCTTGTCAAGGCTTTTGATATTCATTCTATAAAGAGGCCAGTAAAAGAACCTAGACATACCATTGATCAAGTAATTGAGATGGTTGAAAACGTGCTGCAGTACGTGCAAACATGTTCACAGAAGGCGAAGGAGTTGCAATCATTAAAAGAATCGTCCACTACTGATGATCGTCAAAGATCTGTATACAATCTCTCGGCTCCATCAAAGACATCAAAGCCAAACGCATTTTAAGAGAGACACTTTTATATTGTATGAATACGCTGTTATTTTTGGCTCACCGGTTGAAGAAGCAGTCAAACGGGTTTCTAATTGAGCAGTAGCTTGCTACACACATCCAAACTCATATTACAAACTGCCAACATCAAATACAGTTTCCTTACCTCACATCGAAATTCCTAAGGCCACCTCACAGGAGATAACGAGAAACGGGGAAGCTGAAATGAGGACGTGGGCTAAAATGCATGGTAAACCTGTCAGACAACGAAATGGTAGACAAGATAACACGATGGACAAGGTTGGCACTTTGCCTTTGAACTTGCATTAAAGGGAACCGTCTTGAAACCAGTCGATTTGAATTCACTGAAAGGCATGGAAGAAGTTCCAAGTGGAAATGTTGATCCATCTTATGATGACGTTAGTGACAGTTTGCCACCAAGGTCTCCTGACAACGAACAGGTAGACAGCTTTAGCGCCTGACAGTGACTTAAGTGACTAAAGAATTTTCTCATTCTCATTCAAACTTGGTTGTTTATTTTTCGAATATTTGTACGTTTTTAAAAGAAAAGGCACTTTTTTTGGAGCGTGTTCCAACCATTTTGCAACTGGTTGTAGCATATCCTGTATCCGATACAGGATATGGTACAACCTGTTGCAGCACTCTACTTTACTCCTAGTTTAAAAAAATATTTTATAGAAACCAATTCCCAAAATTTTATTCATCTTGTGTGATTTAATATTCGTTGGCGCACGACAATCATCAAACGTCATTAATCACCTGACTTTATAAGAACCGCTCATTACTCATTGAAGACCTGAGTTCCTAACTCGGTTCCTAACTCGGTTCCTAACTCGGTTCTTAACTCGGGTTCCCAACTCGGTTCCTAACTCGGTTCCTAACTCGGTTCCTAACCCGATTGTTAGTTTATCTCACAGAAACAGGTGACTCAAAATGTTGTCTAAAGAATGTTCGTTTCACTAATTTAATTATCTTGTGGTTTAGAGTTGAAAACAATTTAATTTAATTAGAGAACGTCTTCCAGACCAAGGGAACCTTTTCCACGTTTCTTTCTGAATAATAATCAAAGCTTCCTAAGAGCCAACCCGTGAATGGGGTGCAAGAATTCAAAGATGCATCTAGGAGATGTATCTCGTGTGCATTTGCATCGTGGTAGTGCAGGTACTCCTATACATTAACATACACAACTTTATTTCAGAGTTGAAATGAAGTTATGTATGTATGCATGTATTGGAGTATATGCACACCGAAGATGCAGTCATCTTGTCTCTCAAAATTGGCACCTCCATTTAATTATCTCTTGCAACTGCTACACAGACTAGCCATCACTCAAGAGATAACTTGTATAGTCCAACAGTGAAAAATTAACCCATCACTAACAGTACCATTACTACTAGTTGTATTCATTATAGAGGAATAAACCTAATGTCTGGTTGGTATCCTGGGCCCAATTAAAGTCTAGATGGAATATGAAGTATAGTGTTCTTTCAATCTGCTGTTCTAATAATATTAATGTGAGACCTCATGTTTATTCACCTCTATGCATGGGTCTTACAAATTCTGTCGTCGGTAAATTTTGTAGCTGTTGTTGTGAGTGCCACAAGAACACTTTTAAAATGAGAACTTGTTTTATTAATATTTTATTGGCAGAGAATATTTGCAGTCAGTTGATCTCCCTTTTAAATTGGTTAAACGCCTCCAAAAAAATATACCAACAAAAACCTGAGGTGAGCACTGGTCTGTTTAGTAAAAAATTGAGCAGCTCTTGTATTTTAAAATATTCATTATAAAAATATACTATACTTGAAAACTAACTGGTGACAAGGAAATTCTCATGTTACTTTCCAGTGCTGTAAAAATAATTCAAAGTGGTTATGAAATTAGAGACACACAAGGTAGTTCCTGATACAAATTTGGAACCCAAAATAGTCTTAATTGCTCCATATATTTATATCAGGAAAGCAGTGGCAAGTATCAAGGAAAGTGTCTAACACTGTGACAGGCTACTATATCACTAAATGTCGCAAAGAATTGGATAGGCTGAATTGCAAACAGCGCAACACCTCCATGAACTTATCACGTGATGAACTGACCGCCCTCGTCTCTTTAAAACAACGAACCGACATTGTCATTAAATCAGCCCACAAGGGTGGTGCTGTTGTGGTTTGGGATCGCTCTCTTTACATTCAAGAGGCTGAAAGTTAACTCTCCGATAGCAACTTCTATCAGCGGGTGGATCATGATCTTACAATGGAACATCACAACAAGGTCATTTCGGTTGTCCAGGACGCAATCACTAGGGGAGAGCTCCCAGCCACAGCTTCCAATCTCATCGTGGATCACCCTCGTACTTCCAAGTTCTACTATCTCCCAAAAATCCACAAGCCAAGGAACCCCGGGAGGCCCATTGTATCCGCTTGTAACTGCCCTACTGAGCTCTTAGCTACGTATCTCGACAAGATGACTTCTCCTTTGCTTCATGGCTTACCTATGTCAAGGACACTAATCATATGCTAGACATTGCACAATCGTTTCGCTATCCCAGCTTAAATTCTAATCGCTTTGTTTTCACAATGGACATCAAGTCACTGTATACAGTGATACCCAACAACGATGGCCTTGAAGCTTTACAACATTTTTTAAACAAGCGGTCGGTGCTAGAACCACCTACACAGACCTTAGTACGTCTTGCTAAATTGGTCCTCACACTTAACAGCTTCACTTTCAATGGCAGTCACTACCAACAAACGGGTGGTGTCGCTATGGGAAGTAAATTTGGTCCTAACTGCGCCTGCCTGTTCGGCGGTGACATCGAGGAACAAATCTTCTTACAATATCCAGGAACCAAACCTGACCTCTACAAGCGATACATCGACGACATAGTAGGAACAGCTTCCTGTAGAGAAAGCGAACTTGACAACTTTGCCAATTTTGTCAACAACTTCCACCCGAGCCTTAAGTTCACTTGGTCCATCTCTGACGACCAACTGCCTTTTCTAGACCTCTTCCTGAAACCAACTGCTCAAAGATTAGCAACTGTAATATATATATATATATATATATATATATATATATATATATATCTACATTAATATTCATAATTTTTATATAGATATTTTTCATTATTTGTACATTTAAATTTAGTTAATTATGTTTCTCCCAGGGCTCCCATTGATAACAGTGGGGTTTTTTATCCCTCTGAAGGGACTACCCAGGGAGAACATAGAACTTTATTTTTAAATAAAGGTGTTTGTCTGTCTGTCTGACCATACACTACAAAGAAACCGACTCTCACTCATATCTCACATACTCATCTTCACACCCGGTCCGTTGTAAAGACTCCATTCCGTACAGCCAATTTCTCCGCTTAAACGGATATGCAGTGATGAGAATGACTTCATCAACAAGAGCAAGGAAATGACATCTTTCTTCCTGCGCCGTAACTACCCCCAACAGTCGTAGATCGAGCCCTCCAACGCGTCAGCACCATCTCCAGAGAGGCAGCAATGCAACCATCTGTCGATGCAAGCACCGACAAAGAAGTCATCCCCCTAATACTTACCTACAACCCTACCAACAGCTGTGTCAAGAACATCCTTACGAAAAACTTTGAAATCCCCAAATCAGATCCTGAGACGATGGAAATCCTTCGTACTCCAACTTAAAAGACTCCTTGGTCCACAGCAATCTTCGGGTTATGACTCAATGGAACCTTTCCCTGTCGCCGTCCACGTTGCAAGACCTGCGCCTACTCCAATTCAGCGGCCCTGATCAACACTTCTGGTGGGCCTCTGACAATTCGACAGACGTTCACATGTACGACCAGTAACCTCGGCTACATCATTGCCTGTCGCACATGTACTCTGTGTTACATCGGCGAAAATGGACGTAGGCTCGGCGACAGATTCTGCGAGCATCTCAGATCGGTACGAAAGAAAGCAGATCTGCCCGTCGCTAAACACTTCTCATCTCCCGGACACAACCGATGACTTGATGGTGTCCGTGATTACAACAGGTTTTAAAAGTACCACGGAGAGACGCAGTGCGGAGTGTCGTCTAATTTTCAAATGCCAAACCCTCCAACCACACGGCATGAACATTGACTTTAGTTTTATTTAGACTTCATCCGCGCGCGCTACAATTTTGCGACATGGTGATATTTGGAACATTTAAATAGCTGACGCGCGTTTTCAGTTAACGGCTGTTCACTGAGGAAGGGACAGAAGTCCCGAAACGTCTGAACATTTAGTTTCAAAAGCGCTTTTATAATTTTATTCAAACATATTTATTTAAACCCATACCAGACCCGTTTACTCTCTGGCAGAATGATGACGACACTTGCGGTCGTTATAACTGTGTGAAGTGTGTCCGAAATTTCACAGCCCCACTTAGAAAAATCACCAGCCCTGCAACTCACCGCACCAGAAACATGAACTAACTTGACCGCCTCTACAGACCCATCAACGGAAATGTTAAACCTGCCAAACTGGTTGTCTCTGGCGCCAAAACAGACTGGATCCGTGTTCAGTTTGCGGAAAGGCACTTCTGTAAAAAGTAATGAAAAGAAAAAATATATACTTTCGAGGTTTAAAAAATATTTTAAAAAACCACGATTAATATACCTTTCTTATCAGCCCAGTTCATTCTCTCAGGATGAAAATCTTGTACGCATAGCATTGTTTGACAAATGTTTTGACAAATGTTTTTGACAAATGTTTTATTTCAATAGAGATGGTACTCAAGAAAGTTAGTTGAATGAACAAAGCTTTACTCAGAACTACACTTTTATTTACTCAGATTTTGAAACATTTAAAGATTTACAGATTGTTTTCACTCAGTCCCATGGGACCTAAATGACAACAGCCATATACAGCCATGTTGGTGTTCCAAACAAAAGAAATTAAAACTATTTTGTACGGGGACAAACAACTTACCAAAAATAGGGATTATCAGCGTATACTGAGATGGCTTTCTCCACAAAATATTCGGATCGGAAATATTTGGTGTCGTTGTTAAATTGACAAGTCTTGTCAGCGAGATTGTAGTTCAAACTTTGACAAGCTGGTTGCATGTTACATGCGCTGTAACAAGTAGCGAGGCGATCTGCCGTGAATGATTTATACACATGATCAAAAAGAGCGAAACCGTGCGCTGAGCGATGATCTTTACATGACTGGCCGGCCATTGTTAGGCGGAAAAATGCTGCGAGGCAAATGACTTGGAAGAGGAGCATTATTTTGCCTTACAATTTGGCTGAACAACGCGCACTCTAAATGATGTCTAATTTGAGTTCGATCCAAGGAGACATTGAAGGTGACGAGGCAAGTGACGGTGAAGAGGAACATATTTTCCTTGTAAACAGCTGTAAAAACTGTAAGTGTTTTTTCAAATCAGCGTGAGTCTTGCATTTTACCATTAAAAATTTAACAAATTGACCGCATTTTCCATTATTTGTACCGTATCTACTCGATTAAACGCCAGGAGCGTTTATTGAAAACTCGGCCTCGCGGACCCAGCGTTTATTTCAACCCGGCATTTATTCGAGGCCCGGCGTTTATTTTACAGGGTTAATATTTTACATTTTTCATGATCACAATTTATGTCTTTCATTACTAAATTCCAGAAATGTCCTGATTTAAAATATGAAATTCTACATCCGGTAATCTGTAATTGGCTAATTTGTTGACAAGCTGTCAATCGGCGAATGAAATCAACCGTGACAAATAGGTGGACGTTTTTCAAAATCGTGGTGTTTGCCTGCAAGCGTTCCCTCATCTTCCCTCATCTTCCTCCGATTTTTTGCTCTCGCCCCAATTTTCCCGCGGCCAGAATGCGGAAAAATTCGTTCGTACGGGAATGCTTGCTACGTATACGCAGGCTAGTGAAATAAAGTTATTATTATGTGTGTTTGTCAGTCAAATCAATTAATTCAAAGAAATAAAATGTCACATACAAGTTCACGGCAAACCGGCTTCAAAACGCCATTTGCTCGTTTCTTGTTGACTTGGTTGTTATTGCTACCAACTCAGTGGCATATTTATCACGAACAACAACTTTTTTCGCGCCGCTCATGATTCTTTAATGGAGTCGGGGAAAAATATCAAAGCGTACACGTTATTTTGTCTCCAGGCTTGAAATGCAGTTATATGTACTTAGAATACACACATCGGCGCAGGAATTGTACCCAGGTAACCCATACCAGACCTGTTTACTCTCTGGCAGAATGATGACGTCACTTGTGGTCGTAATAACTGTGTGAAATGTGTCCGAAATTTCTCACAGCCCCACTTAGAAAAATTACTAGCCCTGCAACTCACCGCACTAGAAACATGAACTAACTTGACCACCTCTACAGACCCAGAGGGTTGTCCAATACTCTCGACCTGATGCGACCCGAAAAAGACGGTTTTCGATCTGTACGGGTCGACAACTTGTTACGACTCGAAAAAGATAATTGTCCATCCGAAAAATGCATCTCATTAGGGACGCTTAGAAAGTTTTCAACATGTTTGCGAGTTGGGCCCTGCTGCAAGGTTGTCGACTCGTACGAGTCGTAGGAATCGACAAAATAATTGTCGACCCGAAAAATAGAATTGTCGATCCGAAAAATTGCATCTCATTAGGGACGCTTAGATATTAGGGCCGATTCACACTGTGACATAAGCATAAGCATACGCAGACTCAGTAACACGTTGATCATTAGTGCCTATTGTTCTGTTTTGTTCGAACAATTGGAACTAATGAATAACACGTTACTGAGTCTGCTTATGCTTATGCTTATGTCACAGTGTGAATCGGCCCTTAGGCCCCGTCCACACGTTTCCGGATATTTTTGAATCCGCAACTTTTTTGTTGCGGATTAGAAAATATTCGCATCCACACGTAGCGTATTCGAATTGTATTTGCCCGAATTCGCCGGATACGTGTGGACGGAAGGCCAATCCGCAACAAAAAAGTTGCGGATTAAAAAATATCCGGATACGTGTGGACGGGGCCTTATTCAACATGTTTGCGTGTGGTGGGCCGTGCTGCAAGGTTGTCGTACAAGGATCCGTACGAGTCGTAGGACAAAATATTAATTATTGTCCAGATTGTCTTCATTTTATATCGCAGTTGAAGTTGGCATTGCTTGTAGAGTTCGAATCTCTGACGCCGACCGCCACAACATGCCATAAGCTGGAAATGAATGGGCTGACATTTCCTAGCAGTAAAAGGTTGTTGTTTAAGGTGGTTCGATACAGTTTTCGGGAGACCATACCAACATTTTTCAATCGGCTTTTAAGCGGTCTTCTCCAAGTCAGATCAACGTGAAAATTTCACCACTAACTGGTTTTGAATTGAAGTTTGGCAAGATATATTTTCTGGTAAAATCGATATTACGATATTATCATGACGACGATAAACAAGAAACTTAGAAATCAGTAAAAGTGAAATTTAGCGCGTTTAAGATTTCGCATTGAAAATCCCACATAAGCATCTCAAAATATGGTATATGGCATATATATTTTGCAAGAATAAAAAAATTCTGTATGTTTGAATTCAAATAAATCGCAATAACATTTCAAACCTAACTATTTGTGTATTGGTATTAAATTGATCGAGAGATTAACACTGATTTTGTGAAATTACTTAATGATAATGTCAAAAAGTAGCTTGATGTCACGTTTGTAAACCTTTACAGCCTATATTCCGTCACGCGTGACCAGTATTTTTGAAAATTGAATGGAGTTTTCAAGTTTACGCGTCGGTTTTGCAAATTCATTCCGAGATTCGGAATTCCCGTGAGATTTTTACCGCATTTTCGGAAACAGAGAGCAACAAACTATCATTTTACTTTAAATGTTACATATCCGAACAATATTAGGTTTTTCATGCGTGTAGCGAAGTTATTTTTTCGTTAACTTGTGACTTTTTAAGTGTTTTCCAGCGAGATCTTCAAGGTTTCATTCAAATCTCGGACGTTACAAAGAAATAGTCAAATGTCCATTTCAGTCTCGTGGATACTGGTCACGCGTGACGGAACATGGCTGTAAAGTTTTGTTTACTTTCTCTTTTGCGATCTTGAGAACTACCTTTTTTCCTAATATCGCATCATGTGCAATTTTTGGGTAATTTTCGATTTTAATGGCTTTTGCAAAAATCTGAGAAACGGCTCGATGGATTTTTTTAAAACATTCACTGTGCATGCTTACCGATGTGCAAAATATTATCTAAAAGTTTCATTGGCATTGATTCACTGGAACGCCTTTAAATTTAAAGATGAAGACGACGTACGAACCGGCCGAAAAAATGGCGTTACAAATTTACTTTTTTAAGTTATTCTCCGTAATGATTTCAAATCAATGCGCACTACCCCCTTTAAGACGAGTTTAATTTCCTTTTTGTTTTTTATGTTCCCTGTAGTGCTGCTAAAAGCCACATAAGCTTACGAAATAAGGATGAGGAATAAATGAACACGAAACAAGCTTAAGCTTCTAGTTTCGTGGAGCAACTGTCACTCTGTGAAAATAGTAAGTTTCAAAAGTTCTTACCTTTAATTTTATCAGGTTTCTAACCTCCATGTTCAAACTCTATCGCCCGCAGACCTCCTTTCAGTCGGTCTGCGGGCTCAGAGTGTTTTATGGTAGGAGGCGTTTATTCATGCCATCTAACCCCTATTTGGGGTGTGTCCGGATGCACCCCCTCCCTATACTACATAGTATAATTTTAAGAAAAACGACAAAACGTTTTAGTTTGAAAAACATGTTTCGACAGCAACTTCTGTCATCTTCAGTTAATTAATAGTGTACAAAGCGTTGACAGTGAATATATAAGTGGAAACAAATGTTAATTATGCTAGTAACAACAATGTAAATAAAAGCGTGACAATGTGAGAACTATAACGATAGTTTCAAATTTACATGATGTAATTGTTGATTCAAAGACGGTTTTTCTCTATGAATATGAAAAGCCTCTTTTATCTTAAGTTGGAAACTCGTAGAAGCGTGATCTAAAATATGAAAGCAATCTTGTGAACACAAGGTACGGCAATGTTCAGAATTCAGTAGATGTTTGAAAATGTGCGAGGTCCTGTCATTGACTAAGTGCTCACGCACGCGTGTGGAAAAATGCCGGGTTGTTTCGCCGACATAACAGGCATTACAGCCCGCACATACAAACTTATAAACCACACGCGAACGAAGCCCGTCAGGGACAGAGTCTTTCACGCTAAACATGTTGCCTATCTTAAAGGAAGAAAAAACTAATTTTATATCCAAATCATTACAATAGTGCTTGATAAAGTGACGAATCTTTTTCTGAGTAACGACAGAAAAATGGCCTGTATAGGGCAGCTTAAAGTAAAATGTAGGTGAAGTGGGAAGAGAATCCCGGGGACAATGATTACTTAGGGTCCCAGTAATGTAGCGGTTTACAACTCTTTCAATTAAATGGGCAGGGAAAATATTCTTTTTTAGGATTTCCATAAGCTTAGTAATGTCATGTAAATTTGAAACTATCGTTATAATTCTCACATTGTCACGCTTTTATTTACATTGTTGTTACTAGCATAATTAACATTTGTTTCCACTTATATATTCACTGTCAACGCTTTGTACACTATTAATTAACTGAAGATGACAGAAGTTGCTGTCGAAACATGTTTTTCAAACTAAAACGTTTTGTCGTTTTTCTTAAAATTATAACCTGCCTGCTAACATCTAGACTACATAGTATATATTAAATAGTGTTTAAAACATGGGTATTATCATTGCATACGGACACACCCCGAATAGGGCTGGGGATATGAATGAAAGCCTCATGTGCAGAACTGGGGCCGGAGATTACCATTCGTGCTGGGGTATTACCAATTGAACAAATGCTCACCCTTTGTATATATCAACATGGGGCGTGGAAGAAATGGCGTTCTGACTCAAAGTATTAAGAGAATGCAAAGAGAATATGGTTTATGTCCGCCATTACTTCTTGGTTAGCAACAAACACCAAATAGAATTGATGAAACATGCGGACGTCTTAAGCCCGGCAGTATCACAGAAAATGACATAAAAGTAATGGAGCAACTTACTCCACGAGAAATAGTTGAGTTACTTCTTGGTAGCACGTAATTGTGATTACCAACTGAACAAATGTATACCCCTTTTTATATCCACCCCCATGGATGCACCCTCTACTAACTACTTGAAGGTAAATCGATTAAAAATCACGTTCCCTGGCTGCCAACGAAGAGTGTCTGTGACAACGTTTTATAGACATAGAAATAATGGCTGCCCGATCTTTAGAAGAAATCTTCGAGTTCTTCCCGAGTATGAGGCGGGTTTGGTAGCACCCCCGATGGTTATTCGAGACGTTTTTGCAAACTCAAACATCAGCAAGCATAAGCTGAATGTATGGTGTGACGAACAATGGTAAAGACATCTTGAAACTCCTCCGAAAAATGAAAGCTTGGAGGCTCTTGATCCTTTACCTAGGATCCGTAATTCAAGCTTTGTTACGGGCTTCATCGAAGGTAAGACGCCACTCGCAACCTTTCAAACAGAGTTGGATGTTTATTACCAATTGAAGAAATGTTCGCCCTTTGTATATCAATGATGACGACAACACAAGTGTTCGTGAACTTTCTCAACTCGAGGAACACTGGTCTTAAACAAAAGAGCGCCGACTGGGTGAGAGCCAGACAAAACACCATCGGTGCATCAGAGATCGCTGCCTTGACAGGATCTTCGCCGTTTGAAACACGACAAAGCTTGCTCATAAAGAAAATACAGCCAGCAGATATGCTTAACAATGCAGCTTGTACCTGGGGCAAACTGTTCGAGCCGATTATACGCAAGTATTTTGAGCAAAAAAACACTCTGTTTCAGTTTTTGGTCACAGCATCTCTCTTAATCTAGCAAGAGATCACCCGCTTTATCGAAAGGTAACTTGCAGCCCAGACGGATATTATCTAGACAAAGATAACAACTTAGTTCTGTTAGAGTTCAAGTGCCCCTTCAAGAAGAAAATAGCTATGGATCGAATTCCTAGTTACTATAGCCCCCAGGTACAAACCGGCCTTGCTTTCAGCGGGGAAAGAGTAAACAAAGGACTCTTCGTTGACGCTTACTTCAGAATGTGTCCGTTCAACCAGTTAGAGCCGAGTCTAGAACACAATTTGTTTCTAAACGGAGGAAACAAATATAATACAAAAGGTAATAAAACACTCGCGTGGGGCATTTACTATCTTTTCAGCAAACATAAGTAGGTGGTAAAAGCAACTTCTGAGACACCCTCAGATTCCCCCTGAATTTCACACAAATATTCCCTGTAGATTTCAACAATTCACAAATTATTTTTCATCAGCCCAAATCAACAGAATCCACACAATTCTGATGAGTTTGAGCAGATTTGAAAAGTTTGTGAGTTGTGTGAAAACAGGCGGAAATTGTTGGATTTTTTAAGATTTGTTGGGTCTGAAATGTTTGTGTGAAATTCAGGGGGAATCTGAGGGTGTCTCAGAAGTTGCTTTTACCACCTACTAAGCTAAAATGACCACAAGAAAAAATCTTGAAATTTGCCAATTTCAAGATTTCTCCGCTGAATTTCCACACAAAATCAAATCTTGAAATTGTTCATTTTCAAGATTTCTCCGCTGAATTTCCACACAAAAAAATTCTTTTCAAATCCCAAAATCTTTTC
The DNA here is from genome assembly GCA_022457155.1 of Cladopsammia gracilis. Classification (NCBI taxonomy): domain Eukaryota; kingdom Metazoa; phylum Cnidaria; class Anthozoa; order Scleractinia; family Dendrophylliidae; genus Cladopsammia; species Cladopsammia gracilis. Next base: position 150,808 of record JAJGOT010000182.1, read on the forward strand.
CCCAGGCAAAGAAAATGTCTGATTCTGAAGAAGAAGAAATCGATTTCACTCCTGAAATTATTCGAGAAACCCTCACAACATGGCATTCTCCCAAAAATGACAGGCTGGAACATTTCAAAGATATCATTCGGCAAAATCAGGGGAAACATCAGGGGAAAAAAAATGAAATTCCACTCAAAGATCTCGAATTTTATGAAAAAGAAATTCTCTCCCAAATTCCCCGTGACGAAATCACAAGAAAAAAAGTCAGGGATTTCGTCAAAGCTTCCAAATGGAAAAAAGTCAATGGCCGCGATCATGAAATTTTTAATCACATAACAGGTCACGACGGAAATGATTATGAGCACCTGGAAAAATTTCTCATCGACGACTTTAAATATTTTTCACTTGCATATAATGACCTTCATCTCAGCAGAGACAAGTTTCTCAGCAGAGACAAGTTTCTCAATTGCAATCAAGTTCTTTTCGCCCTGTTGAAGAAGAACGGTTTCAGCCCCAATGAAGATGATTTCAAACTGCTCAAAACTCCATCCAGCCGGGCGAAACAAGAAAAAATAATCCAAACAATCTTCAAAAAATGTCATTGGAAAGAAAATGGATCTTGAAAAAGCATTTTCCAGTGAAGCCGAGCGAAGCGAAGCGACCGGAGGGAGCCTCAGTGCGAGCGAAGCGAGTGATCATGAAGATTGTTCCACTTGCTCAGAGGAAGAAATAAGAAGCGACGATGAAACTCCCACCACTTCAGACGAGGAATTCATTGTGTCTGATTCGGAGATGGAGGAAGCTGAGCGAAGCGACGAAATCGAAGACTCAATTGAACTCCTTTTTGAGTCATTTGTGAATCTCCAGGAGGAACATAAAATTCTCAGAAATGAACTCCAAAAGCAAAGTTGCCTCCTGTGGGAAATCCACCGGGAATTGAAAGAAAAAAAAGCGAAGCAAAACGGGCCAAGCGAAGCGGAGTGAAGCGGTGTTTTGAAATAACAGACTTTGTGAATATTAATGTGAAACATTCATATTCCAGGCTTGTCACATGATTTATTTTAACCAATTAGATCTTTACACCAAATTTATACAATTTTCGATATATATTTTTCACAAAATATGAAATTTTTTTCAGCGGAATATTTTTTTAGTCAAAAAATATTTCCCCCAGATTTCAGCGGAATATTTTTTCCAGAATTTTTCAGCGGAATATTTTTTCCAGAATTTTTCAGCGGAATATTTTTTTCAGCGGAATATTTTTTTCAGCGGAATATTTTTTTCCAGAATTTTTTTCAGCGGAATATTTTTTTCAGCGGAATGTTTTTTCCAGAATTTTTTCAGCGGAATATTTTTTTCAGCGGAATATTTTTTTCCAGAATTTTTTTCAGCGGAATATTTCTTCCAGAATTTTTTCAGCGGAATATTTTTTTCCAGAATTTTTTTCAGCGGAATATTTTTTGTGTCTAACGCGTTAGACACCAAGCTTTTCCACATCGCTCAATGGAACCCAAGAATTAAATTTGTCAGGGTAACTTTTCCATTTTACAAGCGCGAGTTTTCGCTTATTATCGCGGCGAATAACTTTTTCAATTCGAAACACATCTTGCGTTGTCTTTTGAAGTTCCGCCTCGTAAAATGATCCGGTGATTGATTCTCCCAACAGATCAACTAATTTATACGTTACAGGGTTTGTGTTCTTTATTTCGTCAATCACAAATATCTCCTCTGTCCAATTCGGGGTGAAACCCTTGTCAAATAATTGCCGTTTAAACTTTGAAATTCTCACCCTGTCGCCAACCCTGAATTTTGCCGGGTTGTGTTTAGCATCAATTAAATCTCCGTATAAATTAGCGAAAACCTTTTTCTCATTTTCCTGTTTGCTCGCCTCTGCGGGAGTCATCCGAATGCTCGAATGAAAACGATGATTATATTCATCCAGTAATTTGCCAAGTTTGTCCCAGTATATTGTATTGTTGTTTTCAGAAAACATCCGGAAGAGTTTCTCCTTAAAAGACCTGTTCCAGCGCTCAACAACAGATGCCTTTTCTTCGTTTTGTGTTGTGTACAATTTTACCCCATTCTTATCAAGCAGATTTTTCATTGTTGCGTTGAAAAATTCAGACCCTTTGTCACTCCAAAGCATTTTCGGTTTTCGCTTCGTTTTAAATATATCTCGGAAAGCATCAGCCACTGTTTGACCTCGCTTGTCTTTCAGGGGGCGAATCCAACCGAATTTTGAGAAAACATCGATCACCATCAGCAGGTATCTGATCCCTTTATTCCACCTCGAAAATTTCCCCATCTCGACCAGATCAGCCGCCCAGATGTTGCCAATCCCATATGCTATGACTCGCCTCTTTGGAAAGCGCCGCCTGATTGGCCGGTGAAGTTCATTTGCCAGATTTTGAGCCCAGCCTTCACTCAAAATCTTTTCCCGTTTTTTGGAGCGCCGAGACCAAGTTTTTGTTTTGCTTGAATTGTGTTTCTCGCCAAAGCATGCCCCCATTGCCTTTCTTTCCAGGGAATGGCATCCAAAGCGGCAACCATTTTCCTGTCTGCTTCGTTCTTGCATTTGCGCGGATCCGCTTTCTTTGCGCAGACTGAATAATCAACATCGTGCTGCATAGCAACTGCGTCTGTTTTTCCTGTGGGCTGCTGCATAATTTCGAGAATTTTTCCCTTTTCATCAAATCTGACTTGTTTTTCGAGTGGGTTCCAGGGGCCTGTATAATTATGCCCTGGGAGGGTGAAACCTTTCTTTGGTCTTGGTAGCTTCCCAATCAGGGAATGAATATCTAAAGCACCGCCATCCAAATCTGCTCGATCTGTCTTATATTTTCTGTTTGGTCTAATCGCTGTGCTCAGCTCATTCATCATATCAGCAGAGGTTTTGGCAAGAAATGGTTTCATCTTGTCCAGGGCAAAATCCAATGCTTTCTTTTGAGCGTTTTTGTTTCGCAACAATTCACTAGCTCCATAACGACCCATTTCAACTGTTTTTTTCCCAATCCAAGGCAGCGCATGAGCCACGCCAGTCAGCGCAAGTTCACCAAAGCCCCCAGCTTGTGGGGGCAGATTCAGTTTCCCGATTTTTTCACAAATCTTGTTTTCTTGATTCCGCAGGAAGCGCAATGACAAAACCACATTTTTCTGCCATTTTTTGCGGTCATATACCCAGTTGGTTTCACGCATTCAGTTTGTTTTTTCTCTTTCACGCAATATGATTTCATTTTCAATCGAAATATTCTTTTGAATTTTTCCTTCTCCTGACTTGATTTCCATGATTTTTCCAAACCCAGAGCTGTTCAACAGCTTGAATAATTCTCTCTGGTGCCACTCTGTGTTTTTGTTAAAAGGATAAAGATTTTTTGCGTTCAAATAACTCAGGCGGGATTCTTTGGGATAGAAAATTTTCATTTTCAATCGAAATATTCTTTTATGAATTTTTCATTCTCCCCCGAGTCAGTCAGACTGAGAGTTTTGAGAATATCATAGAAATCTTTCCCCTGCGACCATTGATGGAGGAAATACAGGCAATAATACCCGCAAAGAACGCTGTCTATGTTTTGATATTGACTGCTGTTCCAAATCACCGGTTTGGAACTTTTGAATTCCTGGGGAAATCCCATCCCAAAAGAGTCGAAATACCACGTGAATTTCTGTCCGGGGGCGCAGCACACCCAGTGAGTTCCGGCATTTTCAAGCGAATCAAGATTGATAATACAGGGGCTGTGTTCTCGGGGCATGGCTTCATCCCTGGCGAAAATCCCTTTGAAATTGGGAATTTTCAGAAAATCAATCCACTGGAGAAGATCAAGGTTGCTCAGGGGTTTGTTCACGAATTTGGGTTTCACAATATTGCCCCGAGAACTGGGATATTGTTGAATGGACTTTTCGATCCCAGCAGAAGTCCCGTTCCTTTTTTGGATTTTTTTCCCATCCCAATTTTTCGTCCCCAGGTTCCGATGAATGGAGGCGGGCGTTGGAAGGGAGCTCCCAATCTTGGAGCTCCTTTTCCTTTGGGGCGACCAACTCTTGGAGCTCCTTTTCCCTTTGGGCGACCAACTCTTGGCTCTCCCTTCCCAAACAAATTTTTCACCATGTCCAGCGCCAGTGGAATTCCGATGGAAGCCAGCACAGTTCCCAACAATCCACCAGATTGTTTTGCTGATGGTTTTATCGTCAGTTGTCCTCCTGATTTCAGGGCAGTCAAAATATCCTGTTTCTGTTTATTTGTCAACAAATGTTTATTGTCAATCAGTTTCTGAATTTTATCTTGGGGAATGAGAAATCCACCCGTTTGCGCTCCCTTCCCGCTTATTTTTTTCACGACTTGACTCGCTCCTTCACTCGCCAAACCAGCCAATGCTGACAGTCCAAGTGTCTTTGCCAGGGTGGGTGCCAGGGAACGAGCCAGGGGAACAATAGCAGAGAAAAGACTTCCGCCTTGCTTCATCACTTTTCGGATTTGCGTTTTTGATATCTTGATTTCAACTCCCTTTCCCTGAGATGCGGCTTTGGCAATTCGGTTCTTTTGATTGACTGTCAGCATCAGTTCATCATTTCCGCGTGTTTGATTTTTTTTCAGCCTCAGGGTGATAGCGCAGTTTGCTTTGAATGCTCTTCCAAGCTTGCTTTTTTGCCCTTTCGACAGATTTACTTTATATGGGTGATATGTTGTCATTTTAAATGACAAGATATGTTTTCAGTCCCTACACGATAACCAGCTCATTTCCAATCTTATCGATTTTCACTTCTTCTTCATAGAGAACTATCGCATGTACATTGAAGTTTGCCGCTGCATCTGCGTTCAATCGATATCTGAATATCAACTGCTTGGGATCTCTTGTTGGTTTTTCAGTTTGATAAGTCAGATCGAAATAGATCAACGGGAAAAGAGACTTGAAATTGGCCAGATTCAACTGCGTTCCAGTGTTATAATCATTTTTCCTCATTGCATAAGCCATGACATCCTGGAAAATCCTCACTTTGCTTTCACTGTCATACTCTGTTTTCGGGTAGAAAACTCCGTTTCCATATTCCAGCCGGCAGTTCGACAAGGATGAGGCGTTATCCGCTGCATTCAGCTTGAAAGTGTCCATCAGATAAGGGCTATCTTCTTCTTTAGCGTCATCATTGGTTCTTTTAAGATAAACAAAAATATGCTTAACATTGTCAATACTTGCGGATATCTGGAAGAATCCTGATGACTGCGTAGGAGCTGATTCGGAATACATCTCCCTCAAATATTTCCATTGCGTTTCTCGCATAAATGCGCTGACAAATTTGTCATAAAGAGAATCTTTCGGTGTCAATCTGGGGACCCAAAGCAAAAACCTATTCACAACAACTCTTCCATCATCAGTGCCATTAGCCATATGAATTAATTCATTATCCTGTTGAAGCTTAATCTCAAATTGCAGCTGCATGGGCACAAGCATCTTATCCTCCAACTCTTCGAAAAAGGAAAAACGATTCAGGGGAATGATCGTGTTAATGTTCTTTGCACCGTGGGTTCCATCGTCTCTCACTGCTTGAGATTGCACCCGCCGAGCTTCAAATCCAAGATTCGTATTAGCGGTTGTTGCATCAGTATCCAAATACCAGAAACTGTTCTTGGCGACTGATCTGCTGAAGTCATCGGAGTATTCTAGCAAATTTTTAATAAAAGTAACGTTATGCAGATTATCAGTCTCATAAACAATCTTTCCAGCAGAACTAATCTTCAGGTGATTAATCAGGGAATGAGCGCCATTGATCACTGTGATCCTGTCAGCTGCTGCATACCCAGCACCATTCGCCAGTTTTTGAAGTTGAAATTGCACCTCGAAATAAGCATTGTACCAATCATAGAATGCGGATCGGTCATTAATCGTGAATTTATAACCACTTTTTTGTTGATGTTGCCCATTAGCTGGAGCTCGGATTGTGTCATTCAGCTGGAAGCGCACTAATTCATTTCTTTGAAGATATTCATTCGATCGAAAAGCCATTTTATATTATTTTTTCTTTTTCGGATGCCTTGCCCAGAGATCAACCTGTTCAATATGGCATCAGAACTTTCTCCGGAGGTTGACGCAGGGGCTGATTGTGGTCGAGCTGAGCGAAGCGAAGCGAGCGAAGCGAGAGCTGGCGGTTTTTTGCTCCCCTTTCTCATATTTCCCAGCTTTTTCATGATCAAATCACCAGATTTTTCAACTGCTTTTTTGCCGAGTTTATCCCCAGCGTGAGAAATTCCTGATTCCAATGCTTTTTTCGCAATGGGTTTTGCGAATTTATTGAAGACGACTTATGCGACCTTCCTCATTGGTTTGAAAATATTATCTACAATGACACCTGTTCCTTTGTGCCGGAAGACAAACCGCCCCAGCTGGGGGTGGAAAAAACGAGAGAATTCATAACTTTTCATTTTATTTGTTTTTTCAAGATAAGCGAGAATGCTGTATCAGCCCCATTCAAATCAACAATCCGCCTTTTCCCATCGGTGATATAAATCCGAATGGAGCTTATTCTGTTTTTATTCACAGGGCTGAACATCACTCTCATGGGTTCCAAAGTGAAACTATAGGAGGCCTGCAGAACAGATGTTGAAAAGGAGAAGATGATATCACTCTCTTCCCCATCCACAAGCGAATCACTTGTGAGATCGCAATGAACGTTCAACATATCAGTATCTTGACTGAGGTTTGGGACTCTGGGGCCAATGTTGACTTTGTCTTTCAGAATCTTTTTATCGAAACCAATGAGATCGCCAAAGTTGGATTTCTCGAGATCAAGTTGCCAATTTTCTTCCAGTGTGATTGTTACTCTGAAAGTTGTGGGAGAGAAAGCAAGATTGATTGGGAATTTTTCATTCTTTCCTGGGGTGCTGCCTGCGAGGGGACCTGTTGCGTTTCGAATTGCCGCATTCAAAGTGGAATAATCCCAAACCCCAGCGGGAAAGGTGATATCGGAAAATGTTTTCCCACTGTCAGAGCTGAATCTGATCAGCTGATTTTTCAATGCCGCATTGATGTTATACCACGTAAAACTCATATTGATAATTCTGTTCAACCCAACAACATATTGGGAATTTGGATCCAAAACAATGGGCCGATTGAATTTTGTTGTGAAATTTTCTGGTTTGTTTCCCCCAGTCTTGACGGAAAAGGATGACAGGGCAATTTCTCTTTCGATTTCCATTTTAGAGTTTGAAATACTTTCTGAAAAGCTTCTCATGCTGGGAACGATTGATGACTCCCTCTTTCAGGAGAAGATCAAGAATACCAACCCCGGTATTTCTGATCCCCTGATTCGTATTCCCCGCGAGAATGGAGCCAACAATGACCTCAAGTTTCTGGAGGAGATCTGCGGGGTTGGAGAAAAAACGGATGGATCCACCTTTTTTTCTCCTGATTCCCGAACCTTCCAATGTCTTTTGTTTCGCTTGAAAATGTTTGATGTATTCACTCAAAATTCGGGATGAGTGGTTTATTCTGCTATGTTGCAAATTCTTTTGCTCTTGCGTTATTGCACCTTTATGGAACTTTTTGGACCAAGATGTTTTGTAGCCCTTCAACTGATTTCTTCTGTAGTTTGCAATGGTTACAATATTCTTGAGATAATTGATTTTCCTCGTTGATGAGATATTTGGGTCACTGAGATTTTTCTCCACATTATCATAATTCGTGAGGTCCAAGCTATCCAATATCTTATTGGCTTCCTCTTCCTCTTCCCATTCCCCTTCATCGCCCGGTTCCAAAGCATAATCGGGAGAGTCGTCTTCTTCATATTCAGGTGGATCTTCCCCTACCTCTTGCACAACTTCTTCATATGTTGGCGGCCTTGCTGGAATTTGTTTCTTTGTTCGGGATGGAACGGCCTCATCAAACAGGCCTTCGACATCCATATCTTCAAATGGGTCGTCGACTTCGGGGAGATAATCAATCTCCGCCGGTTTGGCTTTTTTCTTTTTCCGGATTTTCGGGAGTGGCCCCAAATTCGACTCAATCACCTCATCCAGTTTCGATGTGATGGGTTTGAATGTTTTTTCAAGTCCAATTTGACTTGTCTCTTCACCCAACTTTTTCTGGGTGATAGCATTGTGAACAAAGTTGATTTTTTTCCCCAAAGCAGATTTGCTTTTAGCCATTTCTTGCCATTTCAAAAGACTCATTTTATATCCCAGAAACACAAATTTGGGATGAAGAACAAGATGTAGAACAAGATAAAGAACGCCATGTTCATTAATAAAATGAAGATTCCAAATTATGATTGTCAGGATCCAATCACGAATTTCAAACAACTTCACCCTTTCATGCCGGATCGAACTTTCAGAATGTTGATCTGTGGCCCTTCAGGATCGGGGAAAACAAATGTTCTCCTGGATATGATCCTCCGCCCGCTGCTCTTCTACGATAAAATTTATCTCTATGCGAAAAATCTTGACCAAACCAAATATCAACATCTGCTGAAAACATTTCGCCCATTCAGCAAAGAAGCTGGGTATGACGTCGTGGAAGCATCCCCGGATGAAATCATCCCAGTTTCTGAATTGTCAGGGGAGAATCAAAAGCTGGTTGTTTTCGATGATTTTGTTTCCGAAAAACACCAAAAGCCATTGATTGATTATTTCATTCAGGGCAGGCACAAGAAATGTTCTGTGATTTATCTTTCGCAAAGTTATTTCGGAACACCAAAAGATATCCGCCTGAATTGCTCGCATTTTTGCATCTTTGAATTCCCAAGCAACAAAGAAATTACGGCGATCTGCAGGGAGAACAATGTCAGCAAAGAAGATTATCGGAAAGCAACGCATGATCCGTTCTCTTTCCTGTATGTGGATAAGCCGAGGAAATTCATTGCCAAAAACTTTGATGAAAGCATTTAAAATGAGTTATTCAAATGGATTGCTGTCTGAAACAAGCACCTCCCAGGGAGGACGAGATGGAAAAGATGGATTGCCAGGAGTTGGTTTCAAGCTAACGCCAGCAGGGGACTTCGACCTGCAAAGGAAACGCCTGACAAATGTCGCTGAAGGAACGGGGAATTCGGATGCAATCACCAAACACCAAGTTGACACGCTTGCAACGCAATTGCGGGCAGATTCTCTCCAGGTGGATGGGTCTTCCCATATGACTGAGGATCTTGATCTCAGGGGACAAAAACTCATCAACCCCGGGGAAATAGAAATGAATCGCAAACTGATCGTCAATCTGGACACTGATGAAAACCAGGATTTGTCAGCGGTGAATATGGTCACTCTGAAAAAATTCCACCCTGCTGCTCCGGCTCACACTCATGAAGTCACGAAGGATATTGATTTGAAAGAACTTTTCAACGTGAAAAACTCAAAACAACAAACATGGCATGATTTAGGAGCGCATTATAACAACCTGGTTTCTTATAATGACACCAAAAATGTCTTTCTCAGCCGCAAAGAGACGTTTCCAATGGAGACAGCTTTGGATATGGGAAATCACACCATTTTTAACGTGAAAGATCCTGAAGTTGCCGATCAGGGCGCAAATATGCGATATGTGGATGCCCAATCCGCGAAAAAGCTTTCGTTGGAAGGCGGGACAATGACCGGAAACCTGGATATGAACTCGCAACAAATCAACAATATTGCAACGCCAACTCTGAAGCGACAACCCACGCCAAAATCTTATGTGGATAACCAGATAGGAGGTGTGGTAGCCCACACGATGGAATTAGAAGAGAAGATCAAAAAATACGTAAATGAATCGCATATCACGTCAACCTCTCACCCAAAGGACGCATTCCGCTATCTGATGGAAGATGTGGATGAATCCAGCTCTGAACATCATATGACAGTGACTGCGATAAGTGATTTTCCAGATTCGCCGCATCATTTCAACAAGAAGGCTTATGACTTGGAAATCACAAAAGATCTTTTTAATGAATACTCTGGGAGACTTGGATTCAATATGTTCAAACTCCCAGAGGGAGAATACACCGTGTGCGTGGAATTCTTCCCCACGTCAATGGATGGCGTGAGCGTCAACGTTGTGAGCGCCAGTCTGAATATAAATCAACAATCAACAAAGAAGTTTTCTGGGTATTCCAGATCCATCATCCACATGCACAAATGGAGGATTTCCCCACCTGAATTTATTTTCCTGGATTTGAAATGGCGAGGCACTGCCGAGTCAGCCGAAAAAGGAAACGCAAATCTGATCATATATGGCATTGCTGGTTCTCAACCTGATGTTGAAAGCAGCGTTTATGATTCCCCTTTCGTTTTCCAAGCGGGGAAGATGGTCATGGAGACTGACTTGGATTTGAATTCGCACTCCTTGTTAAATTTGCCGCTTCGCCCGTCAAAACACTTCATTTTTGCAAGATTTGTGAAAGGAAAACACGGTGATTGTTTGATCTTCCCAAATGAAGCGGAAGATGAAACAAATTATTGGCAACAATTTGGATCTGACTTCCGGATTTTGAATGTCACGGTTTTCATTCTTCAACGCGGTTCCAACCCAGTGAGTGGAGCAACCATCATCATGACAAGTGTTGTTAAAGGAGATCGCATCACTCGGAAAGCAGTCAGACCTTCCACCAATTCATTTGGTTCACTGCAGTTCACCTTCAATCTCCATGTTGGGCAGGAAGAAGCTTTCTATCTGGCTCTCTCGGATGGAAATGCCATTCAAAGAGCAAAAGCGACAATTCTGATTGAAAAATGATTTTCTCCCTGAAAAATGGGAGCGAGCGAGCGAAGCGAGCCGAGCCGCGCGAAGCGAAAACAAAGCATCTTTGCTTTCAATCACATCAACCCCGCAATTCGGGAAGAAGAACTGGAAGAGATCAAAAAACTTTTTCGATTTTATCACAAAAGATTTTGGTGCCTGAAACGAGCGCATGGTCGATTCAAGAAAATGAATCTGCTCATGAATTTGACCTCTTTCGGTCTGGTTGCAATCGGGACGATTGCTGGGGCAGCAACAATGAATCCAATCGTTTTGGGAGTGATTTCAGGATTGGGTTTGGTCGTCAAAACCGCAAATGAAATGAAGAACCTGAAAAGCAAAATTGAGATGGCGAAATTCGCTTTCACCACCTATGAAAAAACATTGAGTGATTTGCGCTTCGCTTTGCGGGGAGGAAAATTCGACAGGGATGAATTTTTGTTTTCAATGGAAGCGATTGATGGGATTGTGATTGATTTGGGGTTGGATTTGGAAAAGTTTGAAGCTGAATGGGAGAAAAAATTTGAGGGTTGAGAATTTTCATTTCCCGGAAATGAAAAATCACTTGAATTTCTTGATTTTATTGAATATGTCAACGTGAAATGTTCTTTCATTTTTCCTCAAAGATGCGACCATTTGAACTAGTTTCAAGGGTTGAAAATCTTTTTTCCCAATTTTTTCCTCCAGGTCTATTCGGGCTTGATCTCGGTTCACCTGAAAAGCCACCCTGCAGATGATGGAAATGATTTTGATCAAGCAAACGGTTTCACCATTGTATTTCAATTCTTTTTTCTTCCAGTCCAATTCGAGATCTTCATCCGCGAATAATTTATTCGCAATCATTCGACAAAGTTCATCAAAATCTGGAACAGCGATCTTGAATTTGTCAAACCATTCCTCATCCATTGGGAGTGAAGAAAAATCGATTTCGCGAGAAAGTTGTGAATCTTCCGCTTTTGATTCGCCGAGGAAGAATTTTTTCTTGTCCGACCTCCGGGTGATGGTTGAGTTTCCTTTTTTCAATGCATTTGTGATTGCGCAATTTGAGATTCCATATTCTTTTGCCGCTGAATTGATGGAAGTGAAATTTTTGGTTTTTTTCCCATCGGAGATTGAAAAATGCGTTGCTGATTTCGACATTTTTTCTCTGGTGAAAAAAAGGAAATAAAAAATTAAAATCCCATTTTATCTGGATAAAGCTCAATTTTAACCAATCATTTCTCCAATTTAGTCAACTGTGATTTAGATGAAATGGAGCAGAAATTTTCATGAATTGCCATTTTCCGCTGATTTTCAGCGAAAGATTTTCAAACCCCGGAGAGATTTTCATCTCAAAATCCGTTTTCAGGGAGATTTTTCATCCCAAATCCATTTTTGTGGGCGTTTTTTCGTTCTGAAATCTATTTTTGGAGAGATTTTTCATTCCCCCGGACATCCCTTCATTCAAAAAATTTGGAAAAAAATTTTTCCTCAAATAATTTGGGGAAATAATGTCCGGAGGAATTTCATTCCAAAAATCAGTTTCCGGAGAAATGTCAAATTCAACAAAATTCATTTTCCCTGAGTCAATTCAGGAAAAACATTTTCCAGAGGGGATTTTGAAAATCATTTTCCTTTTCCGGAGGGGATTTTCAAAATCATTTTCCGGAGGGGATTTTGAAAATCATTTTCCTTTTCCGGAGGGGGTTTTGAAAATTCAACAGTTTTTATGCTGAGAAAAAGGGGAAATAAAAAAATAAAATCCCATTTTATCTGGATAAAACTCAATTTTATCCAATCATTTCTCCAATTTAGTTAACTGAGTTTTAGATGAAATGGGGCAGAAATTTTCTTGAATTGTCAATTCAAGCTGATTTTCAGCGAAAGATTTTCAATCCCCGGAGAGATTTTCATCCCAAAATCCTTTTTCAGGGAGATATTTCATCACAAAATCCGTTTGGGGAGATTTTTCATCCCCCGGACATCTCTTCATTCATAAAATTTGGAAAAAAAATTTGGAAAAAAATTTTCCTCCAAATAATATGGGAGGAATTCTCCGGAGGAAATTTCATTCCAAAATCAGTTTCCAGAACAATGCTGAATTCAGCAAAATTTGAAGGAGAAATGCCAACGCCGCAAATCTCAGGAAAAAAATTCAGGAATTTCTCGACGAATCTGAATTCTCCGGCGAATTCAGGGGGTCAAATTCATTTTTCTGGAGCAGATATTTTTTCCAGAATTTAAATTCATTTTTCTGGAACAGATATTTTTCCAGAATTTAAATTCATTTTTCTGGAACAGATATTTTTTCCAGAATTCCAAATTCAAATTCATTTTTCTGGAACAGATATCTGCTCCAGAATTTAAATTCATTTTTCTGGAGCAGATATTTTTCCAGAATTTAAATTCATTTTTCTGGAGCAGATATTTTGTCCAGAATTTAAATTCATTTTTCTGGAACAGATATTTTTTCCAGAATTCCAAATTCAAATTCGTTTTTCTGGAACAGATATTTTTTCCAGAATTTAAATTCATTTTTCTGGAACAGATATCTGCTCCAGAATTCAAATTCATTTTTCTGGAACAGATATCTGCTCCAGAAAAATCAAATTCGTTTTTCTGGAACAGATATCTGCTCCAGAATTTAAATTCATTTTTCTGGAACAGATATTTTTTCCAGAAAATTCAAATTCGTTTTTCTGGAACAGATATCTGCTCCAGAAAAATCAAATTCATTTTTCTGGAACAGATATTTTTTCCAGAAAATTCAAATTCATTTTTCTGGAACAGATATCTGCTCCAGAAAAATCAAATTCATTTTTCTGGAACAGATATCTGCTCCAGAAAAATCAAATTCATTTTTCTGGAACAGATATCTGCTCCAGAAAAATCAAATTCATTTTTCTGGAACAGATATTTTTTCCAGAAAATTCAAATTCATTTTTCTGGAGCAGATATTTTTTCCAGAATTTAAATACATTTTTCTGGAACAGATATTTTTTCCAGAATTTAAGTGAATTTTTCTGGAACAGATATTTTTTCCAGAATTTAAGTGAATTTTTCTGGAGCAGATATTTTTTCCAGAATTTAAGTGAATTTTGAGGTCAAATTCTGCTCCGGGGAAAAAGATTCATGTCATTCCCAGATTTTCAAAGTCATTTCCCCCAGGAAATGAATTTGCATCTCAATTTTGTCCCCGACATTTTTCCAGATTGTTTTTCGGGAAAAATGAATTCATTTTTTCCAGATTGTTTTTCGGGAAAAATGAATTCATTTTTTCCAGATTGTTTTTCGGGAAAAATGAATTCATTTTTTTCCAGATTGTTTTTCGGGAAAAATGAATTCATTTTTTACAGATTGTTTTTCGGGAAAAATGAATTCATTTTTTCCAGATTGTTTTTCGGGAAAAATGAATTCATTTTTCCAGATTGTTTTTCGGGAAAAATGAATTCGTTTTTCCAGATTGTTTTTCGGGAAAAATGAATTCATTTTTTCCAGATTGTTTTTCGGGAAAAATGAATTCATTTTTTCCAGATTGGTCAGTCATGAAAAAAGGTTTTGCCCAAATTCACTGAAAAATCACAAAAATATTTTTCAGAATCAGATTCTGAAAAATAATTTGGAGTTTCCTCCAGATCTCAGCGAGATCAAACTTCATCGTCCTCATTCTTGTCCTCAAACTCATCGAATTCCGAGGCAGCCTGCACTATTTCCTCCACCAAAACTTCGTCCACAATGCATGTGATTGCTTTCACATTTCCGCAGAAAAGATGTTTGATCGAAAAAACGACTTGCCCGCGGAGAGGACAGCCAATGAGTTCTTTTTGCTTCAAGATGAGTTTCTTTTTCCCATCCGCGCACAGCTCCCAAAATCTGCAGGAGAAATCCGTTGTGGGAATTTTTGAGGGATAGATTTTTGCGTAAATCTTTTCCTGCTCGGATTTGTCAGTTTTCACGAGAATGAAATCTCCCTCCTGAAATCGAGCAAAAGACGGGGAAATCTCTTTGATTGCCTGCTTCTTTTTCATCGCAGCAGAGTTGAAATGTTTTTCCAGATTGTTGAAGAAACTAATGAACTCGCTCGGAATAGTGATGCCCATAGAAAACGATTCACCCTCATGAAGGAAAATCTTGAATTTGGTTTGGAGTTTCACTTTGAACCGTGAGTCCATGTGGAGGCAGGGGAGAAGGCAGAAATTAATTTTTCCAGAAGATTTCTTACAGGGGTCTCCGAGAGAGCAGTCGGGGATAGATATTTTCGCGGGATTCATTTTTTGGGAGGAGATAAAAAATGAATTAAATCGCGAAAATCCATTTTTCCATGAACTTGCGATCCTCTTCCGATCGGACTGGGAGAAAACCAGTGGCCATGTCAACCGCTTTTTGGAAGTTTCTTTCTGCGTCACACGCTTTTTCTCAAACGATTTCCTCTTTGGTTTTTTCAGCCTCTTGCTGAGGAGTGGATTTGTTTTCACTTGACATTTTTTCTCCAATGGAGAAAAAATTCAAAACGCATTTTGCAAATCCACAAGGGCATCATCCATCGCAACCTGAGCCAGGTTATGATGTTTATAAAGCCCTTTTTTGGGGTGCGCGTGCATCGCCGTTTCCAATGCAGCTTTCTTTTTCATGAGATAGATGAATTCTTGCAATCTGGGAGAAACCCAAGTGACTTCGTGCGATTTTTCCCCTGAATCCAGAAAATGAGTTTTTTTCTTGCAGAGTTGATTGAAAAAAACTGTGCGTGATAACCCAAATCGTTCCCGTATTTCCTCTGCGGTGAAAAAATCTTCCCCATCAATCTGGATGAATGGTGAGCCTTCTTCCTCCCGAATCCAGAACACTTTTTGGTCGGTTCTTCTGGTATATTTAGTGTTGCCCGATTTGAGAACTCGCAAAATCGTTTTGGAGGGAAGCCCCGTTTTTTCGCTGGCTTCTTTGAATGTGAAAAAAGTTTGCTTTTCTTGTCCTTCTTCCTGAATTGAAAACTTCATTTTAAATGGGGAAAAAGGATTTTTTTCTCCATTAAAAATGTCTTTAGCTGCATGGCAATCCTTTGCGCGATCGACAAATTTGCGAGGTTGGTCGCGATTGAAAAAAGATGAACTGGTGAAGTTTTTAGCTGAAAATCTTTGGCAAGGAGGGGGAAAAAATCAGCCAAAAACTCGAAAAAGACGAGCCAACCTAGATGACGAAAATCCAGAAATTGATGTGCCTTTTTTGATTCCGGAAAGAAGAATTGTTCCCCCCAGAGTCATTCCCAGAGCGATTGAAGAAAATGTAGATACGGTTATCGATTGGACAAATTGGTTGGAAAGTGTGGATGACGCGGATGTTCGGAGAAGAGCCAATCCCGCAGTGGAAAGATTGAAAGAACAAGTCAGAAGATTGTGGGAACAGAGACTTGCCGTGGAAGAAGGGCAATCCGCTTTGCGAGGATTCGCGAGACAATTTTTTATTCAAGGAGATGATTCCATTTCTCCCCAAGAGTTTTTCCGGAGAGCAAGATGGTTGGTTCTCAGGCTCCTGCGAGAAAATCCACAAACAAGAGTGAGGTGCGTATTGAATGTGGAAATGACCCAAACCGATTTGGTTTCTGGGGAGGAAGTGATTGAAAATCCATTTTTCCATTCCCGGCAGAAAATAAATTTGGGAAACAACCCAGAGATTTTGGATGAAATGGAAAGAGAAATGATTGAAAATTTGGAAAATTTCAATCGCAGAGGATCAAATTGGGTTTTTGAAAGAGTTTTGCGTTTGGAAATTCATTTTGTGCGCTGGAACCCCCTGCGAGGATCTGGATGGATTGAACTGCCTGCTGATTTGGCAAACAAAAAAGTCGTGATCAACATGCAAAATGAAGATGAAATGTGTTTCAAATGGTGCCTGGGCAGAGCCGCAAATATGGTCAAGGTTCATCCGGAAAGAATCACACCGGATTTGCGAGAACAAACGGAAGAAATGAATTGGGACGGTTGTGAATTTCCCATGGCCGTGGAAAAAATCAAGTTTTTTGAGGCCAAAAATCCTGACATTTCAGTGAATGTTTTTGGCTGGAATGGATTTGTTTTTCCCCTGAGAATCACCAAGGAAGAAAAGAAACTTCATGTGGATTTGATTCTGCTAACAAAAGAATTCAAAACGCACTTCTGTCTGGTGAAAAATTTCTCCCGCCTTGCATCTTCTCAAGTTTCGCGAAATGGGCATGAAAGATTTTTCTGCAAGAGATGCCTCAATTCATTTCCCAGAGTAGAAAGTCTGGAGAAACACAAAACCATTTGCAGAGACTTTGAGGCCGCGAGAATTGAACTTCCAGGAGGAACTTGTTCCTTCAAAAACTTTGAAAAAATGATGCATCTTCCTGTTGTTGGATATGCAGATTTTGAGTCAATTTTGAAACCGCTGGGAGGAACTCAAAAAACGCATGAACATATTCCCTGCGGATTTGCGTTTCATCTCGTTTCCCCGTTTTTGCAAATGGAACCTGTGTTGAAGAGAGCAAAAGATGAAAGTGAAAAACTTCCCAAAGAGTTTATTCGGGAATTGATTTCCAGGGTGAGAGAAGCTCACTTGAATTTACCGAAAAAGGAAATGATTCCCCTGACAAACCAAGAATGGAAATCATTTCGAGAAGCGGAGGTGTGTTGGTTGTGTCGAGAAGAATTCGGGGAAAAAAGTCTGTCCAAGGTGAGGGATCACTGTCACTTCTCAGGAAAATTCAGGGGAGCAGCGCATCAATCTTGCAATCTGAAGTTTCAAAGGCCAAAATTTACCCCTGTGTTTTTTCACAATCTGCAAAATTATGACGCTCATCTTTTTGTGCGAGCTTTGGGGACAATGGATGAAGTTTTGAGCGTGACATGTATTCCCAACAATGAGGAGAAATATATTTCCTTTTCCCTGAAATTTGAGTTGAAAAAAGAATGGAATGAGGAGAAAGGGAAAGAATTTTCAGTGAAACATGAAATTCGATTTTTGGATTCCTTCAAATTCACGCTGGCAGGATTGGATTCGCTGGCAAAAAATCTCCCCAAAGAAGAATTGAAAGAAATCACCAGATTTTTTGGTGAGAAAAGCGATTTGATGCGGCGAAAAGGAGTCTTCCCCTATGAATTCATGACAGGATTTGACAAATTTGGGCAAAAATTACCGAAAAAAACCGCATTTTTTTCCAGATTAAATCAGGAAAAAATCTCAGATGAAGATTTTGCCCATGCCAAAAAAGTTTGGGAAGAATTTGAATTGGAAAATATGGGCGAATTTCACGATCTTTATTTGAAAACGGATGTGCTGTTGCTTGCAGATGTCATGGAAAGTTTCAGAAAACTTTGCGAAGAAAATTATGAACTGGATCCCGCGCACTATTTCACCACCCCTGGGTTAGCTTGGGATGCAATGCTGAAAGTGACAGGAGTGAAGTTGGAACTTTTGTATGATGTGGAACAGTTGTTGATGTTTGAAAAAGGAGTCAGGGGAGGAAACGCAAATGCATTCAAACGATTTGCAAAAGCAAACAATTCATATATGGAGAATTTCAATCCAAATGAGCCATCTCGTTTCCTGGTTTATTTGGACGCCAACAATCTTTATGGATGGGCCATGTCGCAGCCTCTTCCAGTTGGAAAATTCCAGTGGATGAATGAGGAAGATTTGGAAAACTGGGAAAAGTTTGTGAAAACAGAAGGTCAAGGTTGCATTCTTGAAGTTGATCTCGTTTATCCCCCAGAATTGCATTATGATCACAATGATTTTCCCCTGGCTCCGGAAAAACTGTCGCTGGGTGGGATTGAAAAACTCACGCAAAATCTGGAGGACAAAGAAGGCATGGTTTTACATGGGCGCAATTTGGCGTTTTATCTTTCCCAGGGAATGAAGTTGAAAAAGATCAGGAGAGGAATCAAATTTGAAGAAGCAGCATTTATGAAATGTTATATTGATAAAAACACTGCCCTGAGATCCAAGGGAAAAACAAAATTTGAAAAAGATTTCTTCAAGTTAATGAACAACTCAGTCTTTGGGAAAACCATGGAAAACCTGAGAAATCGAGTCACGATTGAACTGGTGAAAGATGCGGAAAGAGCAGAAAAGCTGGTGAGCAAATGCAACTTCGCCGATGTGAAAATTTTCGATGAATTTCTGATTGCAGTCAAGATGAGGAAAACTCGAGTGGTTATGTCAAAACCCATCTTTGTTGGGATGACAATCTTGGATTTGTCCAAACTTTTGATGTATGAATTTCACTATGAATATGTGAAGAAAAAGTAGGAAAATGTTTCTCTCCTGTATACCGACACAGATTCTTTGGTGCTGGAGATTGAAACGGAAGATTTCTTTGCGGACATTGCGGGGGATGTGACAGAATGGTTTGACACAAATGATTTTTCCCCAGAGCATCCGGCAGTGTTGAATGGAATGCCAATCGTGCCGGGGAACAAGAAAAAGATTGGGTTGATGAAAGATGAATGTGGAGGTGCCATTTTGACAGAATTTGTCGCCCTGAGGCCGAAACTGTATTCTCTCCTGATTGAGGAGAATGCAGAAACCAGGGGGGAACAAAAGGCAAAAGGAGTGAAAAAATGCATGATCAGGAAAAGTTTGAGACATGAAAATTTTGTGAAATGTTTGAGGACAAAACAAAAGCAACTCAGGAGGCAAACTATTTTTCGCAGCAGAGGGCATCATTTGTTTACGGAAAATATGACCAAAATTGCGTTGAGTGCAGAAGATGACAAAAGAGTGATTTTGGGCAATGGAATTGATACGCTGGCGTTGGGGCATTGGAGACTGTGGGAAATATTCTCCCTGAATGAACGTGAAATTTTGGAAAAGGATTAATTTTTGTGTGGAAATTCAGCGGAGAAATCTTGAAAATGGGCAATTTCAAGATTTAGTTTTGTGTGGAAATTCAGCGGAGAAATCTTGAAATTAGCAAATTTCAAGATTTTTTCTTGTGGTCATTTTAGCGTTAGTAGGTGGTAAAAGCAACTTCTGAGACACCCTCAAACTCCCCCTGAATTTCACACAAATATTCCCTGTAGATTTCAACAATTCACAAATTATTTTTCATCAGCCCAAATCAACAGAATCCACACAATTCTGATGAGTTTGAGCAGATTTGAAAAGTTTGTGAGTTGTGTGAAAACAGGCGGAAATTGTTGGATTTTTTGAGATTTGTTGGGTCTGAAATGTTTGTGTGAAATTCAGGGGGAATCTGAGGGTGTCTCAGAAGTTGCTTTTACCACCTACTAACATAAAATAACCAGAAATAAAAAAAAATCATCGATATCGGATCACTTAAAACGACACGGTTGTTTGAGCACATAGAGTCAGAATGTCGTTCAGCAAACAGTACGAAGACGAGGAGTTTTTGCATTATATCAATATGCAAAAAGCGTTTTCGAATCAGTATTCAGAAGGCCCGAAACCAGTGGCTTTCTTCGCCTGGAAGCTACTGGACATTGTTGAACTTCAGGTTAGAAAGCAACCGCATTTTTTGAGCAATATTCAAAGATCGGTTGAGTGCTTTCATAACAGCTTGGCAAGCCTTCGAAAAAAATAATCGAGCACTCTGAAGAAGTAGCTGAAATCGACCACAGCCCTAAGAAAAATCTCGCCACCGTAGGGGTTGGAGACGAAGATCAAGTGTTTGCCTTTCTTATGAATAACTTTGAGCAAAATTATTCAATGTTCGCAGCTTGAATGGCCGCTTTCCAATGCCATTCGTTAGTTAGATACGTAGCTGGTTTCGGAAGCCATATGTAAGATAAAATTTTGTGTTTTCTTGGCCCTTCTGGTAAAATTAGGGCCAAGATTTTATGAATTACGAAATTATAAGACATATTGTTTGGTAAGTGATCTTTTATGGTTGAGTAAACAGAGTTAATTTGATCCCTTTCGTCATCTGTTAATCTCGTAGGGGGTTCCCCTAAAATAGAGTAGAGTGTTTATAAAAATCACTGCGTTTTATTTTTTTAAGAATATTTCGCAGAAGCTCTATTGTTAGATATTTTGTAAGAACATTTTCTTTTATCACTTCTTTCAGTATTTCTAACAAAACCCTTTCACTGCCGCTTATGTATTTTAAAGAGTTGTTTCCGAATAACTGATCAAGCCGATATTTAAAATTATAATTTGTGCATCGGGCTTTAACTTTCATATTTCCTCCGTTGTGAAGACCCCGATGAGAAAAGGCCGCACCGTCTATTATTTCAATGCGGGAGCATTGTTTGCAGACAAGTTCTGTGGAATCAAACATGAGTGAGAATAAGCCGCCACAATATTTACATGATTTTCTGCATCCGTTTGTTCTGTTTTGAGTGATGACAAACTCGTTTTCTCGGTACCGCTGGATTAGTAAAAACAGGAATGTCAAATATCACAAAAACAGCGCCAAAAAACGAATAACAGTCGTCCGACGTTTCGAGATTACTATCTCTTCATCAGGGACTACAGCAACTGAAAAAACGGACGCGCGTGATAGAATTTTAAATTTAAAATAAAGTAACGTTCATGTCACGCGCGCGCGCTGTTGAAAGCTATAGAGAACAACTTAAATAAAAGCAAAATCGATATTTAGTCCTCGCGGGTGCATTTCGCTACCCCGGCACCAGTAATTACGTGTTCACGATGGATGTAAAGTCCCTTTATACAGTCATTCCTAATGAAGACGGCCTTACAGCGCTTACGCACTTCCTCAACAAGCGGTCCGTGCTTCAACCACCGACAGAAACCTTAGTACGTCTGGCCGAGCTCGTCTTGACCTTAAATACATTTTCCTTTAATGGCAGCTACTACCAGCAGACAGGCGGCGTGGCTATGGGTAGCCGACTCGGTCCGAACTACGCGTGTTTATTCATGGGATACACGGAGGAGCGGATCTTTCAACAATATGGTGGCAGACGGCCAGACTTATACAAACGATACATTGACGACATTTTTGGAGCCGCGTCTTGCAGTAGGGATGAAATCGAGGATTTCGCCTCATTCGTTAACAATTTTCACCCTAGCCTGAAATTCACTTGGTCGATATCTGATGACGAGTTACCATTTCTTGACCTCTATCTGAAACCTACGCCGGACCACCTAATCAGTACCATTCATTACAAAGATACCGACACACACTGCTACCTTAATTACGAATCATCCCACCCGCTCAGATGCAAGAACTCAATTCCGTACAGCCAACTTCTGCGATTGAGACGAATCTGTAGCGATAATGATGATTTCCAAAACAAGAGTAAGGAGATGGCCGATTTTTTCAGACAAAGACAGTACCCCCGAGAGATCATAGACCGAGCGCTGACCAGAGTGTCTACAATCACCCGCGAAATGGCTCTCCGAGTGAACAAGGAAACAACATCAGACCAGTCCACGGTACCGTTGGTGATGACTTACCACCCCACTAACACCAAAGTAAAGAATATCCTCACCAGAAATTTCCACCTCCTGCAAAATGATTCAGAAACGAGAGACGTCTTCCGTCCCGTCCGTATCTTGTGCGCCTACCGTAGAGACATGAATTTGCGTGACTCCCTCGTTCGTAGCGCTCTCCAACTGGACACGACACTCGCCGACGATCCTGGAACGTTCCCATGTAACCGCCCGCGTTGCAAAACCTGCCGACACACTAGCGCCTCGCCCACCATTCACGCTCCAAGCGGCCCTATATCTGTCCGTGGCAGATTCAGCTGTACCACAACCAACCTCGTGTACGCCATCCAGTGCGGGGTCTGTGATAAGATTTACATTGGAGAAACAGGGCGACGCTTGGCCGACAGGTTCAGAGAACATTTGCGGTCAACTAAAAACAACACCGATCTTCCCGTTGGCCGTCACTTTGCATCTTCGGGTCACAGCATCGAGGACATGTTTGTTTCGGTGATCCAATCAGGTTTTGGAGATACCGTGGAGCGACGCCGTGCGGAGGCGAGGATGATTTTCAAGCATAAGCCACTGCACCCGCGAGGACTAAATATCGATTTTGCTTTTATTTAAGTTGTTCTCTATAGCTTTCAACAGCGCGCGCGCGTGACATGAACGTTACTTTATTTTAAATTTAAAATTCTATCACGCGCGTCCGTTTTTTCAGTTGCTGTAGTCCCTGATGAAGAGATAGTAATCTCGAAACGTCGGACGACTGTTATTCGTTTTTTGGTGCTATTTTTGTGATATTTGACATTCCTGTTTTTACCATATTAGTACATAGCACTACACAGTTACCCTTTTATTCTTTTTACCGCTGGATTAGTTCTTGTCTCGCTGTTGAAGTAAGAGCTTCGAAAATGATTTGGAGCTTCTCTTGTAGTTGTGAGCGGTGAAGGTCGGTTGTATAGTCGTTGCCGGTGATGCCACATAGCCTGGCCTTGCTTGTGTTTTAGAGCCAAGTCATCAAGTTGAGTTTTGTATTTATTCTTTTCATCCATACGTCTAATGATAGACAGTTGTGCGTTGAAGTGTAGATAAACTTTAGTGTTATTAAGACTCATGTTTATTTTTAGTCTTGCTTCGACAGCATTTCTTTCTCTTGTTTTCTCAGAAAGTTGTGTTCTGAGTTTGTCAACATTTGCCTGCTCTTTGTCTTTTTGTTTTTGTAGTTTTTGAAGGGCGCCTTATTCTTTTTTCTAGTTTTCAAGATCACCTTGAATATTCTTTTTCAGTTGTTTCAGCCTATCTAGCTTGGTTTGACTCTCAATGTTTGAACCATGCTCCTGCCCCAGGTTATCAATCCTCGCTTGAGTTTCTTCGATTCTACCCCTGAGGTTTTGAACCTCACTTTCTGCATGTTGTTGTTCTACAGCAACCCTTTCCGCCTCATTCAGTTGTTTTTCTGACTCCTTCAATCTTTGTCTTTCTTCCGTTATAGTTGTATTGTCTTCAGAGATGATCTCTTCAGCGCTTGGACCAAGAGACCCTTTGAACTTATCTGTGAACGATTTAAGAAGGCGTGACCCATCCTGCCTAAGAATGGGTGTTTCACCACCCTTTGCCCCTAAAGGAAATGATTTTGGTTACATTTCCGCTTTTTTACCGAAACTAATTGGGCCTAATCTACCGAAATCCACTTTTGGAAATCGCCTTTTGATGAATTCCTTAGCTCTATCAACAAATTTTGGTTTGTCTTCAGCATGTGTGAAGTACCCAAGCAGAGGGACGCCCCCAGTATCAAATCCGCTCTGTTCGCGAGGCAGTGTATGCATTTCGTGCTCTTCGCTACCATGATATGGAGTAGATGTGCCGCCTGGTTGAAAGGGGGTTGTTGTGTCAACTTCTTCTTCGTCATCGTTACCGTCATCGACATTAACATCGAGGTCCCACCAGTCTTGTAAATCATAGCCGCCTTCTGCCATGATGTAACAAGAAGTATATAAATATTTTTTTAAGAAACATAATATATATACTCTTGCTATGGCTGTGCAACCAAACCTCCTCCCAACGAACGCCGAGAAGACTCTTGGTGCTATGAAAGCAGAGCGCACCGTAAAGCACATCACATTTGACCGCTCTACAGCCAAGCCCGGCGAGACCCTGTACGTTTCGGTGCCCAAGCTCAACGAAAATGAGGTTATCGTGTCGGGCTCACTTGCCTTGCTCTTTAACATCGACCTTGCAGGCGGCCACGCAAACAACTATCTCGTCCAGAATGTGTCCCGGGCGCTTGTTGACAGGCTCGTTGTCACGTTTGCCGCCACCACTGTCCAGGACACCGTTGGATACGATATTTACAAAATCTTTGAGGACCTCTTCCTTTCTGTTGATGTTAGAGACAATATGATTCCAGAGTGTGGATTTATGCAAGATCCGCTCTGGTGCCGGCGACAAGAAGACCTCTGACGTGGATGCGGAAAACAAGCTGGAGACCATTTACAAAAACAAATACCGCATCAATCTTGACCACCAGATTCTAACAGACCACGGCATCTTATACCCACAGAGAGCATGCGCGGCTTCGAGGTGGATGGATGTGTTTTTTGAGCGGAGCTGAACTAGCTAATCTTCTCGGACCTTACTTCGAAATCTTTGGCATAGAATGGATACTAAGCGCATTTTGGGTTGCTAATCACTGTTGCTGATGCCCCCTCGAAGGAACAAGAAGAACAAAAGAAAAGAACGTGGTTCTTCCGACTACGAAACGAGCACGCCAAAAAAAGCCAATATGGCGGAAAACGATTTGGAAGACGAATCAGCAACCTTCGCAGACACATCGGATATCCTCGAGGATAGTAATCTTCTAGAAATAAAGAAGATGTTAAGTAACGTTCAGAAGTCTGTTTCAAGTATCCTGAAAGAACAGAAAAGCTTTAATGCTGAAATTGCTGCCCTAAAGGCGACTCTACATTCCAACGAGAAGGAACTGAAAGATCTCAGAAGCACGCTTAAGATTACTAGTGAGTCTAATGCGGCATTGAAGGAAGAGTTAAAGGTAACAAAAAGAAAGCTAGCAAGTGCGTATAATGAAGTGCAGAGTCAACAAGATGAAATTGATGATCTTGGTGAGTCGTTGGATAATTTAGAACAATATAGTAGGAAGAACTGTGTAGAAATTCATGGCATTCCTGGCAACGCGTACCAAAACACCGAGGACGTTGTGCTGAAATTAGCTCAAACTCTGAAGGTAGAAGTAACCCCAAACGATATTGAGATTTCCCACCAACTAACGAACGTCTAGTATCAAACCCATTGTAGTTAAATTTTGCAGTCATAAAGTTAAATCTAAGTTTTACAAAGAACGTACAAAGCTAAAGAATATTCGGGTTTCCGATTTATTTCCCGATTATTCAACGGTCGTAGCGTCCGAGGGTCGAATCTTTATCAACGAGAGTTTGACCGACTACAGGAGAGGTTTGATGGATCAGGCCAACAAAATGAAGAAAAATGGTCTGCTGACTAGTATCTGGACTTTAGATGGCAAAATATTTGTTAAAATGACGACCGATGAAACCCCGATTAGAATTTTTACAGAGAATGATTTAGAAAACCTTGTAAAAAAATAATTTCATAGGAGGAGGGTGGAAGAGAAGCTTAACTAAAGTTATATTGTAAGAAAGTTTGTTTTTTTGCTCAATATTGACTTTTTTAAAATTTAATCATAATTAATATTATTTTTTTCTATCTGTTGATTTATTTTTTCCCTGTGAATTGTATGTCTTCAATTAAGATTTTATCAGTGAATGTGAGAGGATTACGTAATCAGGTAAAACGACGAGCTTTGTTTTCGTATTTAAGGAAGCAAAAGGCGGATTTCTATTGTCTTCAGGAATCTTTTTCAAAAAGAGAAGATGAAAGAATTTGGCGTGCCGAGTGGGGTGGAATTGTTTTGTTCTCTCACGGCACAGAACACGCAAGAGGTGTTTGCATACTTCAAAAACCCAATTCTCGCTATGAAGTCAAATGCATATCAATTGCTCCCGAGGGTCGGCATATTATTATTAAAATTAAAATAGGTGACGAGGAGCTATTCTTGACATCTATTTACGCTCCTAATGACCCTAAACAACAAGAGCTTTTTGTTCAGAATCTTAGTAGATTGATCATCGCTGCATGAAACTAACACTTCTAGACTTGTAATCACAGGAGACTGGAACACAACTCTTCAACCGATGGATAAATCTGGCGGCCGTCCTTGGAAAGCTACGAACTATAGAAATTTTTTTCTTGAACTTATGGATGAATTAAATCTGGTTGACGCATATAGAGATATGCATCCGAGTAGAAAGGCCTTTACTTATGAATCTAGCACGTTAAAATTAAAATCCAGGATTGATTTCTTTCTAGTAGCTTGTCCTGTCCGCCTAAATATTAAGAGATCAGAAATTCGAGCTTCGATTGCTCCGGATCACAAAGCAATATTTCTCGATGTCGATATTCCTGAAACTTTCAAACGCGGTCCAGGTTACTGGAAGTTTAATAATCTACTCCTAAAAGATGAAGAATACATCGAATTAGTTAACAGGAACCTCCCAAACATTATAGGAAAATACAGCGATGTTCATAGTCATCGACTTCTTTGGGAATTAATTAAAATGGAAATTCGATCTTTAACAATAAGCTATTCAAAAAGGAAAAGACAAGAATTAAGGACAAGAGAAGCGCTTATCCAGGAAGAAATCGAAAGTTTGGATCATAAGTTATGTGATAGTGGGGTATTAAATCAAGAAATGTTGGATAGATATGAAGCAGCTAAAATTGAGTTAAAAGAAATCTACGAGTTTAAAGGAAGGGAAGCTATTTTTAGATCTAAAGTACGTTGGGTTGAGAAAGGTGAGAGACCAACGAAATACTTTTTCAACCTTGAGAAAAAGAATTATGAGAAAAAAGTTATTTCTCAATTGGTTACTGAAAACGAGGAAGTAATAACTGATATGAAAAGGATAAATGAAAAAATTGAAGAATTTTATAGCGATTTATTGACGTCTAAACTTTCCAAGGATCAATATTCAAGGTTTGATGATAATTTTCATGAATTTACACGTAACTTACACATTACCAAATTAACTGCAGAAGAACAAATCTCTCAGGAATTCGACTTGTCTATAGATTAATTATTATCAATATTAAAAGAATTCTACGAAACCTTTTTCAACCTAATCGGGAAATATCTTCTAGACTCTTTTAATGAAGCCTTCCACGATGGTCAACTTTCTATCTCCCAAAGAAGAGGTATAATATCTCTAATACCCAAAGAAGATTCTAGCCCCCTCGATCTTGCAAACTGGCGCCCGATTACTCTTCTTAATGTTGATTATAAGTTACTTGCCAAAGTTATCGCTAAAAGGATTTAATCATCGCTGCCGAACTTAATTCACTCGGATCAGACTGGATTTATTAAGGGGAGATATATTGGTCAAAATGTTCGTCTATTGAATGATCTAATGGATTACACTGAGTTTAATAAATTGCCAGGGATTCTTCTCTTCATCGACTTTAAAAAGGCTTTCGATACCTTGGAATGAGATTTCATTAATAAAACATTAGATCTTTTTAATTTTGGCCCAGTAATAAGGAGATGGATTTCTACTCTGTATTGTAACGTAGAAAGCGCCGTTATGAATGCAGGTTTAATTACCAATTATTTTAAAATTTCAAGGGGGGTTCGCCAAGGCTGTCCGCTGAGTCCTCTTTTATTTGTGCTTGCAGCAGAAATACTGGCCTCTAAACTGAGACAAGATATAGAATGCCATGGTATTAGTCTGCCTAGTAATTATGAAGCTAAGATCTCTCAATTTGCAGATGACACCACTTTAATAGCAAGGGATATCGCATCTCTAACGGCTGCTATTTCGGTGGCAAGATCCTTTAGTGCGCTTTCTGGATTGCAATAAAACGCAAAAAAATCGAAAGCAATATGGATTGGTTCCAATAAACATAATAAGAACAAGCCTTTGGGATTTGATTGTCCACGAGAACCAATTCGATTCCTTGGAACGTTTATTTCTCATAATAAAGAAAGCAACAAGGAGAAAAACTTCTTTATTAAAATCCAAAAAATGGAGACCAAATCACGTGATAACTTGGTTATCACGTGATTTAACACTTTTTGGTAGAACTATGTTAGCAAAATCCCTAGGAGTTTCCCAACTGATTTACGCCGCCTCAATGTTACCAGTCAGTAGTGATTGGGGAGGCAGTCAAATACCGTTTTTCAGATCCCTAAATAAGCCGCCAAACGCCCGAGTTACCGGGCCCCAGGTCTCATTGCATTCGCCCTGGGGGTCCGGTAACTCGGGCGTTTGGCGGCTTATTTAGGGATCTGAAAAACGGTATTTGACGTGCCTCCCCAATCACTACTATACGTACTCCTCCCTCAAACCCCGTAAGAGGCTCCGCAACGGCAAGCGAGCTATAACCAATTGGAGAAAAATAAAACCCTTGTATAAAGGTGACAATGCCCTTCTTCAACGAACCAATGACTGCTGTTGCATTTTTGAAAATGCGAGGCATTGAGTTGAAAGAAGGTGATGACTTGTATGCGAAGAACAAAGGGACGGTCGAATACAACCCTTGCAGACATTGCGGCTTAAACTTCACACAAGGCCATTCGCTTGTTGAGCATCAGAAATACGCTTGTAAGAAGCTGCGAACAGAGCCACGGCCGAAAGAGCTTTGTCTCGGCTGTAATCAAAGATTGTCTAGACAAACTGTTTCCCTACACTTTAAAAACGGCTGCCCGCCTTCGAAACGGTGTGTTCCCCCACGTTTTGTTCCTAACGTTTGTAATTATCCAAGCGTTCTAATAGTTCATAGCGATGGATACGAATGTGTTGTACCTGAGAAAGATCTTGATTATTTTTTAGAAACTTTTGACATAGTTGCTGTTAGCAAGGAATTTTAACACCTCGTCGGTGTTGTCAATTGAATAAACGCTTACCCCTTGTATACACGATGCCTATGCTACTTTTTGCTGCTCAAATGAAGGCAAGTAATTCAAAACTCCCCTGCCCCGACTGTCAGCGAATGGTTTGCGTGTCAACGTTTTATAATCATATGAATAAGGGCTGCCCGATCTTTAGAAGAAACCGTCGAGTTCTTCACGAGCATGAGGGGGTTTTACCACCACCATCACTGGTGGTTATTCGAGATGTCCTTGCAAACTCAAACATCAGCCAGCATGAGCTGAATGCATGGCTTGATGAGCAAGAACAAAAATCCCCTATAACCTTGAATGATCTTGACCCTTTACACAGGATCCGTAATGCAAGCTTTGTTGCGGATTTCATCGAAGGCAAGACACCACTCGCAGCGTTTCGAACAGAGATGCTCGGGTTTTACCAATTGAAAAAACACTTTCCCTTCGTATATCAATGATGACGACAACACAAGTGTTCTTGAACTTTCTCAAATCGAGGAACACTGGTCTGAAACAAAAGAGCGCCGACTGGGTGAGCTATCGACAAAATACTCTTGGGGCATCCGAAATTGCAGCCTTGACCGGAGTTTCGCCGTTTGAAACACCACAGAGCTTGCTCTTGAAGAAAATACAGCCAGCCGACATGCACAATAACACGGCCTATACCTGGGGCAATCTGTTCGAGCCGATTGCTCGAAAATGCTTTGAACAGAAGCACTCTGCTAGAGTTTTTGCCTATTCTATATCCCTTAATCTAGCAACAGCTCACTCATTATATCGAAAGGTTATATGTAGTCCTGACGGCTATTATCTAGACAAAGAAAACAATGTAATTCTTTTGGAGTTCAAATGTCCTTTCAAGCGGAAAATAGCTATGTCTCGAGTGCCTAATTATTATGCACCCCAGATACAAACGGGTCTTTGTTTTAGCGGATCTATGGTCAACAAAGGCCTTTTCGTTGATTCTTACTTCAGAATGTGCTCTCTACAACAGATAGAGCCAAGTTTGAATCATAATAATCTTTTAAACGGCGGAAATATTTACCAGACAAAAAGGCAAACAGCTCTTGCCTGGGGCATTTGTTATTTATTTTCAAAACAAAAGTTAACACGCAATCAAGCTGAACTTATTGATATTGGCGCTCTTAAACAAACACAAACATTTGAGCAAATAATAGCTTCAATACCCGAGAAAGACCTATGGTGTTCTTACGGTGCGGTCAGAATGTCGTTCAGCAAAGAATACGTAGATGAAGAGTTTTTGCGTTACATCAGAATGAAAAAGGCTCTCCTTGCTCCAGATGAGGGGCCGAAGCCGGTTGCTTTCTTTGCATGGAAATTGTTGAATGTCACAGAGCTTCAAATTGTCAAGCACGAGGGATTCTAGAACAGTATTCAACCGAAGGTCGAACGATTTCACGAGAACTTGGCAAGGCTTCGCAGAAAAATACATGAAAATTTATCAAAACAAAAACACCTTGACAAAACCATACCTGGTGAACCTTTTGAAGACAACATCGGCGATGACAGTGCCATGTTGGAAGCCTTCTTATTGAGAAAGCGGAAGCGCTTACTCCAGATCTTTGAAAGCATTGCTCCATAAATGTTCGTTTTTAATTATCATATTGTTTGACATCTGTTGTCTCAGGCAATTTACAATCGCTCGTTGCGGGGCTTCAAGCGGCGTTGTAATGTCCAGGATTTTGTAGATCACAAACGTATAAGAGATTCTCGGAAGCCTAGCTTCTATAAGTTTGAAGATACGTTTCGTGTTATTAATTTGGTCGATAGTAAATTCCATAGGCAGAAATTCAAGCTTCTTGTTAATCCGTTTCAAAGCATACCCAAACGCATAACAGCGCGCCGACTGCCTTTGCCTTGGCTTGTAAAAAATGTTTTGATCCGTATATGCCGGAGCATAATCCTCTAGCACTTCCACATGACCGCATTTTTTGCAATAAAGTTCACAAGAATCGATTGATCGTAAAAATGAGCCGCCGCAAGAATAACAAGACAGAAATCTTCGGGCCCAACGTTCCCGCTGCAAGTCGTTATAATGTTCTTGCAGATATTGTTTCCCCATCTCTGCCAACCCCATATCTTCGTAGATATGACAAAGTTTTTCCGGCAGGCGCAAGCGGTGTATTTCTTTTCTATAATCGCCACCGTATAGCGAGCGAAGGATGGCAAATTTGTGTTCTTTGTCAAGTTCATTGAGCCGTGCGGTGAAGTCAGTCATGCTTAAACATTATAATTGTTTTTTCAATTTGGTGATCTCGTGACTTCCGGTATCATTATGTAAAGGCCATATTTAGAAAAATACAACTTTTCGGCTATATTTGCGCATGCGTAGTTCTTTATGAGTTACCACATGTGAAAGCACGGCAATTGGCTCGAATATAAAAGACCTTTTCGCACCATATATTATATTAAGTCTGTAATTCGGTATAGCTCAGGGAGGTGTGGCTGGCCCCCACTGAATCCTGCTTACGGCTAATGCGATGTCAGACCAGGGGTAGTGGGGTCGCTGAGTCAGTTAGTGACCCCCTGGTGAACCAGCCCCGGCCCAACTGATACAGGGGGGTGCTCGAACAGAGATCTCCTAGGAGAACTCGACCTCGCTCCCAGAGGCTAAATGGGAAATGACAACTCCTTTGTCAGGAGTTAAGTCCTAGCCTAGGCTAGGCAAAAACGAAACAGCCGCCAGAGCACCCCCTGACTAGGGTTTTGTCCCTTTTCGTTATGTGTCACGCAATGTCACGCGTGACAGTCACGCACAATGTCACGCTTTGTCACACAATTGCGTTCTTTTGTTAGATAAAGCGAGAAACCCGAGTTTAGTCTTTCAAATCTGACTTGGACACAGCGGTAAGACGATTGAGTTTTTTTTTAAATTCTTCTTTGACTTCTTTGCGAAGCTCACCTCTGAGTTTTTTCAAGATCTGGAGTTTGAGTTTGCTTGTTTACTTTGTTGGCGGCCTTTGCTTCACCAGAGCGTATTTCGTTCTTAAGTTCATAATAGCTCTCAACTTCACGGAGGATTATTTTGAACTCTGAATCACTGATTCTCTTGTCAGTTAGAGCTTTTGAAACCAGCTCAAAGACAGAGTTTCGTTTAGCAATGGCGAGTGTGTATATTTTTTCGTGTTTCCTGATCTTTTTCTCAAGCCGCCTGCTAAACAAAGTGATGCCGGCCGCCGAAAAACTTGTAATAACAGCAACACCCCCAATGACAGGGCTGGCTATGAGCCCGGCTCCGGTCAGAGCTGTGACGATTGTGGCTGAAGACAAGCCTGTAGAAATGAAACCAAAACTTACTGCGGTTCCGTGAACAATGGTGTGTGTTCGCTTGTATTTCTTAGCAACTTGTCTGTAATGATTAGCCTCCGACTCAAGCTCCTTTTGCAAGTCAGAGATTTTCTTGAGTCTGAAGTCTTCACCGTTGGATAAGTCTGGGTAAAGCGATGGAGTTTCGCTGTATTCAGGAGCTGATGGCAACACGTTAGCCGAGCTCATCGTTTGTATATACATATTTTTAATTGATCTCAAGTTCAAATTCAAGCGGCATGTTATTGAAGTCAAAAAGGTCATTGTGTTCATCCCTTACAGACAGTGTTATGCTGTTTACATAATCACCAGACGAGACGTCACACAAGATGTTCTGCTGTGTTGATTCATAGAAAACTCTCTCATAGGCCTTTCCACGAAGAGCAAATTTAGCCAAAACTGTAGAAGGCTTACCATTGAGTAGGTTTTGTTCTTTATCGACCATATCACAGTGGATAAAGTAAGTGCTTGGCGAGTTTAGGCGATTAACATAAAGAGCTTCAATTTCCATTGCAGCATTTCCATTAAGGCCTAGAAGCTCATTCAAGCTGTTTGTCAAAGAAAAGCTTTCGGTGCCATGGTTTTTTCTAATTATAAATGCATGTGAAGGCATATTCTTTGATATTCTCAGAGGTTTTTTGTCTTGAAAGGAGTCAAGCAAAATAGTTTGTAGATTATCCAGGTTGTAGTGCCCTGGATCGATTGTTTTACCATGAAACATTTTTCCTTCAGCCTTGTAGTTAACACCCCCACTTTGTTTCAAATTATGCCACGAGTTGTAAAAAGAACAAGAGACAAGTCGTATGTAACTCGGTTTCTGAAGCGGGTGATCGAAGTAGATGGTGTGAGGATTCGAAGGTGCGACGATTGTTAACACAACCATTGTGTATATATATATTTAAATTATATTTATATAACCATGTTTGGCAGACGCCCTGGTGGTTTTAATCCTGGTTCAAATCTCGGTCTAGACATTGGCGGTCACGATTACGGACCTCCGCCCCCGTTTTTTCCTCGTCCCCCTAATATCTATCAACATCTTAGAACAACACAACCCACAGTAAACCCGCAACTGGTTTGGATGAGTTCTCCGGAGGCTGCAAAACTCTCTACAGCTGCCAAGGCTAAGGCTATCTCAGACTTCAAAAGGCGTTTTCCGCACGCTGATATGTCAAGATTTACAACAGAAGTTTCTTTCGACGAAAAGCACAAAGCCTCAGCAGTAGTGCTTTTCCCAGAGGGGCAAGGCTCATGGGCTATGCCTTCAGACATACCGCACAAGGATTGGACACAAGCCCTGAAAGACGCCCTTGGCTTAGAGTATATTGGCGGTTTCCCCTATCAGTTGACGTTAAACCGAAACGCACAAAAACCAATCCCTGCTGTTGAATTCTCCACCTCAATCGATAAAGACATGATGATTGGCTCTGTCTTGAACGATGAAGCGCAAAAGATCTATGTCACGCCAACTGGTTATTTCACAACAAAATACAGAAACATTTTCAGAGACACACAAATTTCGTTCACAACCGCGAAATATGGGAGAAAGTGGCTCGGCGGCCCGCATATGAGTTTCTGGCCGCAACAACTGAACTTCGCCTTGTGGTGTGCAACAACCGGCTGCGGGATCTCGCGTGACCTTCTGTTTGATAAGAACTCTACTCTCTCCCTAACCCCACAGCTACGGTCATTTTACAGGTTTCACGTTTATTTCACAACAAGACGAATACTCTACAAGCTGGGTGGGGAACAGAGCGTGAGTGCTTTGCCAGACGACCCCACATTCAACCAGAAAGACAACAAGTTCAACATCGACGCATACAAGAGGATTTGCCAAGAGTTCGGTGTAGACCACAGTTCTGACTTCCGTTTCACATACGGCAAAAATCACGGGCTTGGCAACGTGTACATTTGGGTCGCATATGATGGGCCCAGTTCTACTGTTTACAACTATCCTGATCCCGATCTAGCCCTGTTTGATGACGAGCGCGTCACAGACAGAAAAGACCCAAACTATCGCGCAAACGGCATATACTTCGTTCGTAACGACCAAGGCGCTATTAGTCAGTTCGAGCACTTTGTGCCGAATTATGCACAAGGGCTAACACAGCCAGGGCTCGCGCGTATGAATCAGTCAATCGAGGCCTTTGTGTACTGCATACTGGGTGCACAAGCAAACACTCGCAGCAGCATTCTTGGGAGTGGAGGCCGAGCATTCGAAACGCAGAGAGTATTCCTCACGCTCTTAGAGGACGCCATAAGACTGAACGACATATCTAAGAGCGTACAGCATTATCAGCAGGCCATCCAAGCAACGAAAGTGTGGCTAAACTTTGCGACAGCGCCCGGAAGCTGGCTGATGCCGTCACGCATGGTTATCAACACAGAGAGCGTGGTGGGGTACAATAACAATCTTATGCAGGCAACGCAAGGGATGAAACTTGGTGTTAACAATGATGTCAATCTTGCCACAAAAAAGCCTCCCTTCGCCCCATGGACGGAGGGCCGACAAAGATTAATCCACCAAACAGCCACCCATCGAACCCGATTCACAAACAGGCGACACAGGCACAGGGCATAGCGCCACAACCAAAGGTCACACCCACACCACAACCAGCCCCCACACCAACACCAGGCCCCACACCAGAACCAACGCAAGAGACTAAGATCGAGCCGCATCACGTAAACAAGGCGCTCATTGGTGTGGGTGCACTTGCTTTAGCAGGCTTTCTTGCCTGGATGAGATAATTATCTCCTGCGCTTGATGATCCTTTCAATCATAAAGCCCACAACGGCAAGGATCAGCAGCCAGGCGTGCCCGCCAAGGAAGGAGATAACCTGGCCGGCTGTTTTGAAGATAAAGCTCACGATCGAACCGATCAAGCCTGGCAAGATGGAGGCAACCTTATTTCCTAGGGCTTTGAGCCCCTTGCCAATAGCCTTGGTGCCGGCCTTTAAGCCATTCATTGCAGCAATCGTCACAGCGCCTATGACTAGACCTGCAGCCAGAACAACCGCCTGAAGGGTCCAGCCATATTTCTTGAAGATATTTTTGACCCGCTCTCGAAGACGCAAGGCTTCTTCTCTTTCCTGAACTTGTGTTCTTAGTCTTGCCAGTTCTTCTTCTCGCTCAGCAACTCGGGCTTCTGCAGCTTCTCTGTCAGAGGGAGAAGTGTTTTCATCCTCTATCACGCGCTTGTCTTCCTCGTTTTGTCGTACAAGCTCGGCCTCTTGTTCGTTTAACTCATCCAGCGGCTTGGTGGAGTTCAGTCTTGCTTCGACAGCATTTCTTTCCCTTGTTTTCGCAGAAAGTTGTGTTCTTAGTTTGTCAACCTTTGCCTGCTCTTGGTCTCGTTGTTTTTGTATTTTTTGAATGCCGCCTAATTCTTTTTTCTGGTTTTCAAGATTGCCTTGAAGATTTTTCTTTAGTTGTTTTAACCGATCTAGCTCGGTTTGACTCTCAACGTTTGAACCGTGTTCCTGCTCCAGAGCTTCAATCCTCGCTTGAGTTTCTTCGATTCTTCCCTTGAGATTTTGAACCTCACTTGCTGCTTTTTGTTGTTCAACAGCAATTCTTTCCGCCTCCTTCAGTTGTTTTTCTGCCTCCTTCAATCTTTGTCTTTCTTCTCTTATTGATGTTCTGTCTTCAACGATGATCTCTTCAGCACTTGGCCCAAGAGCCCCTTTAAACCTATCTGTAAAGGATTTAAGAAGGCCAGACCCATCTTGTTTGAAAATGGGAGTTTCACCACCCTTCGGGCCAAAGGAAACGATTTTGCTTTGATTTACACTTTTTTTGCCGAAATTAATTGGGCCTAATCTACGAAAATCAACTCTCGGAAATCGTTTTTTGATGGAATCCCTAGCTCTACCAATAAATTCTTCTGAAAGGTCCCCAAACCGAGGGGGTGTTTCAGGATCGCCTGGTAAGCCGCTCTGTTCGCGAGGCAGTGTGTGCATTTCAATCTGCTCTTCACCAGGAGGGTATGGGGTGGATGTGCCGACCGGTTGAGGTTGAAAGGATGTTGTTGTGTCAACTTCTTCTTCGTCGTCGTCATCATCGTTGTCTATGTCCCAGTCAAGCCCGGTATTTTCGTTCTCGCCAGTTGGATCATAGTCATATCCACCTTCTGCCATGATGTATATAAATATAAATATAAATTTATATATATACTCTGGCTATGGCCGTGCAACCCAACCTCCCCCCAACGAATGCCGAGAAGATTCTTGGTGCTATGAAAGCAGAGCGCAAGGTAAAGCGCATCACCTTTGAACGCACTTCAGCCAATCCCGGCGAGACCCTGTACGTTACGGTGCCCAAGCTCAACGAACATGAGGTTATCGTGTCGGGCTCGCTTGCCTTGCTCTTTAACATCGACCTTGCCGGCGGCCACGCAAACAACTATCTTGTACAAAATGTCTCCAGAGCACTAGTTGACAGGCTTGTTGTGAAGTTTGCCGCCACCACTGTCCAGGACACCGTTGGGTATGATATTTACAAAATCTTTGAGGACCTTTTCCTTTCTGTTGACAAGAGAGACAACATGCTCCCGAGGGCATCCAGAGTGTAGACTTGAGCAAGATTCGCTCTAGTGCCGGCGACAAGAAGATCTCTGGCGTGGATGCGGAAAACAAGCTGGAGACCATTTACAAAAACAAATACCGCATCAATCTTGACCACCAGATTATAACAGACCACGGCGTCATGTACCCACAGGCACTCTACAACGATTTGACATTCGAGATAACGCTCGCCCAGGCTTCTCGAGTTGTCAGGGGTTCGGATACAAGCAAGCTTGTCTACAAGTTGACAAATATCCAGCTTGAGTACGAGACAATCCGAAGTAAGCAGCTGGCTGACGAGGCAACAAGTGTATACTCTAGCGGAAAAGAGTTTGCCTACGACCATATCATGCGAGAGGAAGTGGTTCCCTTCTCGAAGGGTTCAGACGCGCGGCTGAATCTCAGGGTGAACCCGCAGCGCAGGTCACTGAAAGCCATCCTTCTGCTATTCATCGAACCCTACACGGCAGGAGCCAGGGACTCAGAAAAATACTTCAACCCAGACATAACCAAAGTTAATGTCACCATAAACGGCTCCCCCAACAGGATTTACAACGAAGGCATCAACGGGACCGATATGTGGCGTGAGGTCAGTCGCCTCTTCAAAAAGAGGGGTGATGGCAGGCCCAACATGAATCTAACAAAATATCTCACGGGCAACAAGTTCGGCCTCCTTATCGACCTTAGATCAATGGCTGATACAACCCTACATGGCAACGGTCAACGCCTCGTCAACACAAAGGACGGCGTACATCTTTAGCTCGAAAGGGCAACCTCCGGCTCGTGAAACGTGCACTGCCACATCTACACCATCAGCGACTCACAGATGAACATCATGGACAGACAGCTGCAGGCGGTTCAGTACTAAACACACAAAAATATAGATGGACCCACGAAAGCTGCCATTCAATGCACTAATTATCGGGCCGACTAACTCTGGCAAAACACAATATCTTCTGAATCAGCTGCGTGGCCCCTTCAGAGGCAAGTTTGACTATATTGTTCTCTTCTGCCCAACATTTGTCCACAACAAGACCTACGACGGTTTCGTGGACCAGGAGCCACGCATTTTCGTGATAGATTGTCAGCAGCATGAGATTGAAACATGGTTAACTTTAGCCAGCTATTTCTTCGACGGGACAAACACGCTCTTTTTGCTCGATGACTGTGCTGCTTCGAAGGATGTGAAAGGTCGCACGAGTCAACTTGTGAAACTAGGGTTCAGTGCTCGCCACAGCGGCTTGTCGGTGTGGGTGCTAACCCAACAGTTAACCAGCATTTCGAAACCCTTTAGGGAAAACGTTGCAGCGATTGTGCTTTTTTACACCCCATCAAGCAAAACAACGAAGGCCATCTTTGATGACTATGCCGGTGAGCTTGAACAACAAGAGTACAAAGAGTTGATTGCAAAATTAAAGGGGCACAAGTTTTCTCACCTAGTCTTCTCTCTGCGGGACCCATATGGGATAGAATTGAAAATGTGAAAACATATATATACGCTGAACCATGAACACCTCAACCAGTATCCACAAGCTCACGGTCTTTTCACAACTTCTGGGTGAATTGCAGAGTCATGCGGAGGAGATGCAAATACAGATAATCAAAACCGCTGACGCGGACGATCTGCGTCTCATGCTTCTTAACCGCTATCCTTTGAAAGTCACTGTGTGCCCAGCCACCATGACCGCGCTTATACGTGAGGTTGAAAGTCTTTTGCCTGACATCAAGAGAATAATTGAAAAATAAATACATAATATATACGCAATGGCAACAAACCACCCAGACGACGTGGCCACATTTGATAATGAAATCATGCAGCTCCTAGAGGCAACCCCTGATAGCTCCTTGCCATCAGCGATTCCTGAAGTCTTAACAGGTAATGACACTCCAGCTCAACGCGAGAAACTGGCAGTCCTTGTTTCAACCGGCAAATCAAAAGAGGCCATCGGTGCCCAGCTCACACACGAGAAGGTGAAGCGCCTGACGGATAAAGAGGTTGAAAAGTACTACAAAAGGTATGAAGCCTATGTCGGCAACAAGACGACCGAGTCTCTGATTGACAGCGTTATAATGTTCGCAACCAAAGGCGCCGGCATGGTTGTTAAGATTGACGATGTGGAGGCCCTGCAGAAAGAACTCAAAAATGACTACATGATTAACCATGAACTTTCATCTCTTGCTGGAAACATTGCACTGCGTTGTGGACGATTCTTGGCCTTGGCCAATGCTGTTTTGATCACTACAAAACACATCGACTTCAAAAAGGAGCCAGAAGAGTTGCCCCCTCAACCTTCTCCACCTGTACACCCAAGCAGAGATGGGGAAGGTTACCCACTCGAGGGTTTTGATGAAGTTGACACATGTTTTGATGAAATTTTTGACACATAATCTGGCAGGAACCTGGCAGGAACCTGACAGAAACCACGAGGGTTTGAAATAAAAATTTACATATATATATACACATGATGGCTCAACCACTCGAGACGGTGCCTGAAGAAACAGTCGCGCCAGCAGCACCCACAAACAACACGCACGTTACCTCTGATACCCCAAAGACTGCTCCAGCCAAAAACCCTGGTCGTGTTGCTTCTGGCAAAAGGCTTGCTGAGCGCAACCGCCTGGCAAGAGAGGCAAAAAAACAAGCACAAGCTTCTAAAGCAACAAACGAGCCCGCCCTAAACTCAGCACCCCAAAACTCGACAAATGAAGAAGCTAGCAGCAACACAGTATTTCTCATTCTTGGTGTTGCCGGGGTAATTATATCCGCTTGGGGCCTATATTACCAACGCGAGGCAATTATGAATTCACTTAGACGCAAAGCCCCGACCCCAGCCCCTGCGCCGGCAGTGGTGAATGAAGTTCAAACTCCCCCACCACCGAGACGAAGAATTCTCGAGATGGAGTAAAAAAAACATATATACACAATGGCAAATCTCTTTCAAGGCTTCGTAAACGGGGCTGCAATCGGAGATATTCTTCTTGTTACGCTTAAATTCAACATTGCCGCCCTAAAAACAGTTTGGCAATTAGCAACACAACAGATCAACGAGACAACGCATAATGAAGAGTCGACTGAAATTTAAAATCTTATATATACACCATGTCTGACAACAAGCTCGTGAAAGCTGTTCTTGATGCGGCCACAATAACAGGCTTTGTCGCAAGTATTGGCTGGGTTGGCAAAAAGGTCGTCAAGGAAAATCTCACGGCCGACCCCAGCTCGAATCTCATGAACTATGTGAAGTTCACTGCCGTCATGGCTGGGAGCATAGCTCTCAAGAAATACCTCGAGGACCAGAAGATCCTCCCTGCCTCAATGTAAATCATATATATAGCAATGGCCTCAATCGCTATTATGGTTCGTGGAGCAATTTTGAATGCCGCTGCTTTCACTGGAGGCAACTATCTCGCAAAATATCTTTCCGGCGATAGTGGGAAAGCCGCTCTGGATGAGAAGATCAGACACGACAAGGCGTTAGAGGCCTATCAAGCGGCCTACGCTAAATATCAGAAAGACCGCACAAAGCTCCTCGACTGGATTGCCAGCAATGATCGAATCAAAGATCAAGCGAAACACAACTTTCAAGACACTGACCAAGCTCTAGTGCTCTACAACCAAACACATCGGGAGCAGCAAATAACACTCCCCAAAGAGCCCGAGTTCTCTGACTTCTATAAACCAGGCCCACAGCAGAAACAAGGCGAACTCTTGTTTATCGGCACTGGCGCGCTCGCCCTTGGATATGCGGTGTTTCGCTTTCTGTAAACACATATGTATATGGAGGCGAAACTCTCAAAGATCTATTACGGCCCCAAAGGCTATTGGAAAGGTCTTGCCGCTGTCAAAAAGCTAGCTGCAGCAGCCAAGGTCCCTGAAGAGGTGGCAAAGAAATGGCTCGTCAAACAAGCTCTTTGGCAAGTATATCTCCCAGCGCCACGCCATATCCCTCGACCCAAGTTTGATGTTCAAACTCCTAATGCAGTACATCAAGCAGATCTACTTTTCTTGCCACACGACAAACTGCCTTATGGGAGGAAAATTTACAAATATGCTTTGACAGTTGTTGATGTAGCAAGCCGTTACAAAGCAGCAGAGCCCTTGACTTCGAAAGAGTCTGATGAAGTTTCGAAGGTGTTGGCTCGGATATATAGGCGCGGGCCTTTGAAATGGCCACAACTGTTGCAAGTCGACCCCGGGACAGAGTTTATGGGGGCTGTGACTAAAGAGACTGGGGCCCATAAAACAACCATTCGCCGTGGGCGTGTTGATATCCACAGAGACCAAGGGATTGTTGAAAGATTCAACAGAACCCTGGCTGAACGATTGTTTGGTTACTAGTACGCAGTTGAAATGAATCTACCCTCTGGCCGTTCGACTGCTTGGGTTAAAAGATTGCCAGATGTTATCTCGGCCTTGAACAATGAAGTAACCAGATTGACTGGCAAGAAGCCCGCACAAGCAATCAAAGAGAAGGCAACCTCGGCCAAGCCTGCAACCCCATATGCTAGGCCTGTTGGGGGGAATGAAAAGAAGCTCCCACCTATGGTGAACTTAAGATATCTGTATTACCCCGGTGAGCTTGAGGGTGGTAGTCGACGAGCGACTGATCCGATCTGGTCTTTGAAAGTCTACAACATCGAGAAGATTGTCACCAAGCCAGATACGCCTGTCGTGTATTATCTGTACGACGGCCCCAAGCGCGGGTTCGTTCGTGAGGAGTTGATGGTTGTGCCGCCGGGTACTCAGTTGCCACCCGCTGGGCTGTGAAACTCGATCGGTTCTGTGTGGATGCCGTCTGGCAACACCCAACGCTTGTCGTAGTAGGCGCTGAGGCCCAGCTTGTGCTGCTGATATGTTAACATGGCCCCGTTGTGCATTCGAAAGCCCCTGTTGGTGGCCATGTCCCTACCCCCTTGCAGGGCTCTTTCGTACCTTTCCCAGCGAAGCTCGTTCTGATTCTTGTTGACTCCCTTGGAAGACATCTTGGCCCCTCCGCCAGCCTCGTTTTCTACGTAATAACACTTGCTGCACAGGGCGATGGCTCGTGTACCTTCCTTCTCAAGCTTGAATAAGCCCGGCTCTCTACCACTCCACTTGTCCCACGCCAACCAATTCTTCTTCTCCGCCTCGAACTGGGCGCGAAGTTCTGGGCGAACTGCTTCTTCGAGAGTGTCGTGAGCAAGAGCGAAGTACATGCTGTCTGTGTCCATCTGGATAAGCTCGAAGTCGCGCCTGTCGATGAAACAATCAAGGAAGTCGTAATAGAACTCCAGCATGCGGAGCTTGGCAACTTGATACACAACAATGCCGACTTGAAAGGGGCGGTCGATTGTGATCTTTTGCTTGCGCAGCTCGATCTTGTAGGTCTCTCCGATCTCTTCGAGGTCTTCGAACAAAGGTGAGCGGAGATTCTTGTCGACCTCGTCCTCGTCAGTTGTGTACACCGTTCTTGTTTGGCGCTCCACGGCTTCGATGAACTTACCGTAAGCGCTGTTGCCAAGGAGCTTGAACACTTCGGCAAGCAGTGCCTTATCCTTGTCAGCGTCGCCTTTCCTTCGGTTTTCGGCGACCTCGTGAACGAACCAGTCGAAGAGTTTTTGGAGTCTATAATCGATCGTGCGGTAGACTGCCGTGATCTTGAACCCACTGTCGAGGTACCATTTCAAGAGGGGTGCGTAGATAAGCATCTTTTTCGCTGACAACACACCCAGAAGCTTTTTCTGGTCGGGAAAGCGGGTTCGGCCACTTTCTTGGAGGTAATCGTGCATATGCTGGGGCACACATTCGTTAGGCACTGGTTGGTTGATGAAGAACGGAGGAAACTCTTCGAACTGCTCCCACAACTCTCTAGGGACTTCGATGTCCACCTCCGCAAACCCGAACCACCTGCCTCCGAGAAGGAGAAAGGAAAGCTCTCTAGCCGCCTGCATCGGGTCATCGTAATGCACAACCTTCCCTTTACCACAGGGCATCTCCTGCAGCATCGTGCTGGGGTAAAGAGAATTCGCATCGAACCCCACAATCCGTTTCGTGATGCGGGCTAAGGCGTTTTTGTGAGAGCGGATGCGGGTTTCACCGCGCACGTGTTTGCGGGTGAAGACCAGGCTTGGCCCTCCAACCACAGCCCCCTTCAGCATGGCGTATGCTTCTGGGCCGGGGGCGTATAGTTCTGGAGCCCTGCGGCCCCGTCCCCCTCTCAATGAGCCTCGCAAGACGTATTGCATGGATACTCCTGGCAAGGAGACCGCGTCTTTGAAGATGTCAACCCCTAGGCTCGTGTAAAAGCCCTTCATCGTTTGGAGAGCTTCGAGGAAGGGAAACACGTCTAAATTGTTGTAATACTCCAGCCAGTTTCCGAATGTCTGCATACCTTTCTCGTGAAAGATGCGCTTGCATTCCTCGTGCTCCTGAGGAGAAAGAACGAAGGCATTTTTGAGTTGTGAGTACCAGCACTCGTATGGGGGAAGCCCAGGGTAATCAAGCTTGTCAGCACTGTCAAACCACTCGTATGGGAGCCAGGACTTAGTCTGTGTCGCTCCATACATCTTTACCCACCTATCGTACGTAATGCCTGGGGCCAAATAATTCACGATGTCCAAGAACTTGTAGCTGGGAGTGTTGATGAACATGATGCGCCCCTCTTTCTCCGCGGCGAAGACCTCGTTTTCTTGAGCAAAGCGAGAAACAAAGTACTTGCGGATAAGCTTGAGATCGTAATGGCCTGAGTTGAAGCCTACCACAGGAACTTGGTTGCACCATTTGTCGATGAGCTTGAGTTGCTTCTCAGGGAGATTCTCAAGGTCTGGGGGCATATATTGGTCAGCCACAGCCTTTCGGATGGCTGCGGCTCGCCACTCAAGGGAGGCATAAAACAGAGCGATAAGCCCGTCAGGGTCTTTGGAGCAAATGTACTCAGGCTCAGGGTTCAGCGTGTCGGCAATGGAGACTGAGATGGGCACATGTTCACTTTCATAAGAGAGACCGTATGTCGGGCGAGCTGCCTTGGTCTTGTCCTGATACGCTTCGAAGTGGTAGACGATCGCGTGTGGATAAGTTTT
Organism: Cladopsammia gracilis; assembly: GCA_022457155.1. Lineage (NCBI taxonomy): Eukaryota > Metazoa > Cnidaria > Anthozoa > Scleractinia > Dendrophylliidae > Cladopsammia > Cladopsammia gracilis. The sequence continues at coordinate 194,755 of JAJGOT010000182.1, forward strand.
GTTTCTTTTCTGTGGGCAACGGGCATTCAACCAGGGGTAAGGCTTTTCGTGCTCCCACCTTTCAACCACGGTGTAGCCGTGGTCTCGAAGCAACTGAGTTCGTTGCAGAGTCTTTTGGTAAGCAACCGTCCTTGTGATTGTGTTGCCTTTACGGTCAGTTGTGATCACTTCGTTTCTTTGTTCAGGTGCAGGAAAGCACTCTAAACAACCGTGCCAGAAACAACCGTGAAACTGAAACACGATATTTCTTTCTGGGTGATAGCCGTCGACTGGAGCCCCACAAATATACCTCTCACCGCCATGGCCGCATCTGTGATGGTGGATGTGAGTGTCGGCCTGTTTCGCCACCCACTCGAGCCAGCACACTGCCTTGACACCGAAACCGCCTTCTGGGTAAAAGGCTTTCTCAAAAGCTGACTCTGGAGGAAGGACACGTGTTCCCAGGGCAGTCGATTTTGGTTTGGCCTCGAGTACACGTCTTGGCGTGGCGCTTCAAGTTATCAGCCCGTGTGAACCTCCCACCACACTCACCACAAGTGTAATTGTTTGTGACTTTATTGAGATTGGTGATCAAGAAGGCATGACCTTCATAGATGCCGATGGTCATGGTTGAAACGCCAACCTTGTCGTAATTCGCAGGGGTGTGAGATAAAATGAAATCACCATTAGCGAGAACAAGGTAGGCGGCAATGCCTTGCTTGAAATGCTTTTCGATTTTGGAGAAGTGCCGCAAAGTTAGCTGGTCTCGAAGCCCCGGATAAAAGGCGAAGAAGCTTTCCGCGAGCTCTCTGGTTCTGCGGATGTTGCGATCTCTGCGAGCTCCTCGATGGACAGCCAAGCAACGAAAGAGACAAAGGTTGTCATTGAAATTGTCAAGGGCAATGACTTCTCTTTTATTGCGAAGCCAATCAGGAAGCCACCCGAGCCCTATTTGCAGGGGTTGTCGATCAAGCACGACTTTTAGATCAAGCAGGACTGTGCGTTCGTAAACCCATTTGGTGTCAGGCCTGTTGGGGTTTGCGTTTTGGAGACGAAGCTCTTCCTGAACTTGCAACCACTGTCGTGTCTCGGAGAGAGTGGCTAGCCAACGACTGTAATGGTTGTTTTGATAAAACCGCTTCAACACCTCGGTTTCAGTGTTTCGTAACTCGACTGTGAACCGTAAATTGATTGCATGTCGTGTTTGAACATTTTGTTTGATTTTGTTCAAAATTCTGTCGACAAGGGGTTTTTCGAGATCGTTGACAAAACGAAACCGGATTATTCGTCTGCCGCGGTCAATCCATCGGTCAACCCGATCATAGACTTGAACAAATTGTTCAAAATCTAACTCCTGTGGGTTGTTTTGAGGCTCGACCTCAGCATTATTGTCGTCATTAGGCTCGAACTGCTCAAGATTTCGGGCCTGTTCGTCCAGCCAAGCAATCAGATCGCGTTGATCGTCATCATGGTGTCTTCGTTGTCGGGGTTGCGCCATTGCGTATATACAAGGGTTTTAGCTTTCTTCAATTGGTTATGTCTAGCTTGCCGTTGCGGAGCCTCTTACGGGGTTTGAGGGAGGGGGGTATCAGAGTAGTGATTGGGGAGGCACGTCAAATACCGTTTTTCAGATCCCTAAATAAGCCACCAAACGCCCGAGTTACCGAGCCCCCAGGGCGAATGCAATGAGACCTGGGGGCCCTGTAACTCGGGCGTTTGGCGGCTTATTTAGGGATCTGAAAAACGGTATTTGACTGCCTCCCCAATCACTACTCAGTCCCTGAACAAGTTGTAAATCTAACTCAAAAAAAGCTTTTTGCTTTCCTATGGAAAAATAAGACGGACAGGATAAAAAGGCAGGTATTATATCAGCCGCGATCTAAAGGAGGAATAGGTTTTCCTTGCTTTAGAACGGCGGTGAAAGCTTTGCGTCTTAGTTGTATTGGAATACTATTGAGTGACTCAAAAGATAATTGGAAAGCAATTCCCAACTATTACCTTGAGAAGTATGGTGGCCTTTTGTTTCTCTTAAATTGCAATTATGACATCAAATATTTACATAAGCAATTGCCTATTTTTTATCGTGAACTTCTCCAGTTATTTCATGAACTACGTAATAAGTACGACGATCCGTGGGAGAGAGATCTTATTCTGTGGAATAACAAGGACATTCTAATCGATAATACGCCCGTGTTCTGGAAAGCTTGGTTTGCTAAGAAAGTAGTTTCTGTTAAAGATTTGCTAAATAACTCCGGAGGTTTTCTTTCTTTCCACGAGTTTAAGGAGAAATATAATATTCATACAAATTTTCTTCAGTACTGTCAGCTTATATCAGCTATCCCCAGTCAACTTAAATAAAAGCCGCCTTGCAAGATGGCACTCCACTGGATCTACTTCTGGCGAAAAATGCATTCCTTCTTTCGAACAATAAGTCTATTGACTTTGATCAATTTCGTTGTAAACAGTTCTATGAGTTGTTTATGGAGAATTCGGCAGTTGTGCCAACTGCAATTAATTCATGGAGAAGGAGTCATCCTCAAATTGCTGATACGTGGGAATGCTCTATAAAAAACATTTATAAAATTACCTCTGATAATAAACTTCGACAATTTTCGTTCAAACTGCACCATCGCATTCTTGTTACTAACAAAGAACTATATCTATTTAAAATTATAAATAATGCAAATTGTGTACTGTGTAATGAACCTGAGTCTATCGAGCACACTTTTTTAAGCTGTTCCGAATTTCAGAATCTACTCGACGCTTCTTTGCATTGGTTTCATCTACATCACCGTACTAATGTAAAGCTATCCCCGTCAGAGGCACTGCTAAACCTCCCTTTTGAAGCTTTTTCTTTATCTGCAAGTATAAGTGAAAAATTAAATCTCCTTCTCTTGTATGTCAAACGATATTTTTATTCTTGTAAAGTTTTACAAAGACCAATCAGTGATAACGAATTCTTTCATAAACAAATGATTCAATGGAAAGTTGAAGAGCTCATCCATTCTTGACCTGATTACCGATCCTCGAAAACTCCTTTTTATTTTATTTTCTGCCTTCTTTGTTTTGTTTTGTGCGTGTGTATGCGTGAATGTGTGTGTTTGTGCAAGTATGTGGAAATAGCATCTGGAAATTATGTAAATTAGTTTTTTTTGTTGTAACGTTATGCTACTTAATGAGAATGTGGTTATTGGAATATTGTAAAAAACCATGATAGCTTCGGAAGTGTTAAAGATAAAGTATATGTATGTGTAATATAGTCTGTATAGGTCTCAAAGTAGCAGTATATATTAATATTATTGTATGTAAGTAAGCGAATAAAAGTTTATAAAAAGTAAAAAAAAAATAGTAAAACTTTCGGTAACAGAAAAAAAATTTAAAAAAAATACCCACAGGCATTCTACAACGATCTCATCTTCGAGATAACGCTCGCCCCTGCTTCTCAAGTTGTCAAGGGTTCGGATACAAGTAAGCTTGTTTACAAGTTGACAAACATCCAATTTGAGTACGAGACAATCCGAAGTAAGCAGCTGGCTGACGAGGCAACAAGTGTCTATTCTAGTGGAAAGGAGTTTGCCTACGACCATATAATGCGAGAGGAAGTAGTCCCCTTCTCTAAGGGTTCGGACGTTAGGCTGAATCTCAGGGTGAACCCACAGCGCAGATCGCTAAAAGGCATCCTTCTGCTATTCATCGAGCCCTACACGGCAGGCGCCAGGGACTCTGGAAAATACTTCAATCCCGACATCACCAAAGTGAATGTTACCATAAACGGCTCCCCCAACAGGATTTAAAACGAAGGCATCAATGGGACCGACATGTGGAATGAGGTCAGCCGGCTCTTCAACGTGAAAACAAAGGGTGGCGGCAGGCCCAACATGAATCTGACCAAATATCTCACGGGCAACAAGTTAAGTTTGGCCTCCTTATCGACCTTAGATCAATGGCTGATACAACCCTACACGGTAATGGCCAACGCCTCGTCAACACAAAGGACGGCGTGCATCTTGAGATTGAAAGAAATACCTCCGGCAAGGGAAACGTGCACTGCCACATCTACACCATCAGCGACTCGCAGATGAACATCATCGACAGGCAGCTACAGGCGGTTCAGTATTAAAACATAAAAAGATATATAAAGAATGGACCCATGAAAGCTACCCCTCTATGCCCTAATTGTTGGGCGGACCAACTCTGGCAAACACAGTATCTCTTGAATCAGCTCCGCGGCCCCTTCAGGGGAAAATTTGACTATATCGTTCTCTTTTGCCCAACCTTTGTAAAGAATAAGACTAACGATGGCTTCGTGGACCGCGATCCGCACATCTTCGTGATAGACTACCAGCATCATGAGATTGAATGGTGGTTAAAACTGGCTAGCTACTTTTTTGAGATGACGAACACGCTCTTTGTGCTCGATGACTGCGCTGCTTCAAAAGTCGTGAAAGACCGCACGAGCCAGCTGGTGAACCTGGGCTTTAGCGGCCGACACGATGGCATCTCCGTATGGGTGCTAACCCAGCAGATAACCAGCATTGCGAAACCCTTTAGGGAAAACTTGAAAGCGCTCTTGCTTTTTTACACCCCATCAGGCAAGACGACTAAAGTCATATTCGAAGACTATGCAGGCGAACTATCTCACGAGGAGTACAAAGAGCTTATTGCACGGGTCAAGAGGCGTGAGTTTGCTCAAGTTCAAGTTGAACTTTCTCTCTGAAACATCCCTATGGGATTGAAGTAAAAATTTAAAAAAATACACATATATATACACACAATGGCAGCAAACTCTGGAGATGAGGCCGCAATGAATGAAGTCCTGCAAATGCTAGAGGCAGCTCCTGATAGCACCGCGCCATCAGCGATTCCTGAAGTCTTCACAGGTGGCAATGACATTCCGGCTTAACGCGAGAAGTTGGCAGTTCTGGTCTCGACTGGCAAATCAAAAGAAGCCATCAGTGTCCAGCTCACACACGAGTATGTGAAACGCCTGACGGATAAAGAGGTTGAAAAATTCTACAAAAGGTATGAAGCCTACGTCGGCAACAAGACGACCGAGTCTCTGATTGACAGTATTATAATGCTTGTAACCAAAGTCGCTGGCATAGTTGTTTCTCTTGACGATGTCCAAGAGTTACAGAAAGAACTCAAATATGACTACATGATCCAACATGAACTGTCAACCCTTGCTGGATACCTTGCTCTGCGATGTGGGCGATTCTTGGCCTTGGCCAATGCTGCTTTGATCACTACAAAACACATGGACTTCAAAAAGGAGTCAGAAGAGTTGCCTCCTCCACCTGCACACCCAAGCAGAGACAGTGAAGGTTATCCACTAGAAGGGTTTGACGAAGTTGTTTAATAACCTGAAAGGAACCTGACAGAAATCTTGTAGGTTTTTAAAAAATATAATATATACACGACCACACAACTCGAGACGATCCCTGAAGAATCAACACCAACCCCAACCCCAACCCCTGCCCGCACCACCGCCGAGCATCCGAAAACAAAGTCAGCAACAGAAAAAAACCCGGCCGTGTTTCTTCTGGCAAAAGACTAGCAGAGTGCAACCGTATGGCAAGAGAGGGAAAAAACAGGCTAATGCAGCAACAAACGGGCCCGCCCAAAGCCAGGATACAAACACAACCACTGACAGTGACAACACAGAGAGCAGCAACAACTCTGGCTTCTACATTCTAACAGCTGCCGGTGTGATTATATCCGCATTTGGTGTGTATTACCAACGCGAAGCCATTATGAAGAAACTTGGGCGCAACCAGACCCCAGCCCCTGCGCCGGCAGCAGAGGTGAATGAGGTTATTAATTATTATTAATTAATATTTTAATAGGATGCCCTTTCATTACATGATTTACAAAGAGGTCCTACAAAATATAATCAATTAACTAAACACATAAATTAATAAATATAAATTTAAAGTCGAGGCCAAACGTGTTACGGGGTAAAACAGTTGTTGTAAAAGTTAGTTTTAAAAGAAGCGCTAGTAGTACTGTTTCTTACATATAAGGCTTGAGAGTTCCAGTCTTTAATGGCATGATAAGATAGCCGTTGCTTGCCCCAGTTGGATTTGACGGCAGGTTCAAACTCCTCCACCAACACAGAGACCACCGAGACGAAGAATTCGTAAGATGGAGTAAAACGTATATATATACCTCACAATGGTAAACATTATACAAAGTTTCGCAAACTGGGCTGCAATCGGCGGTATTCTACTTGTTTTGGTTAATATCAACATAACTGCACTTAAAACAGTTTGGCAATTATGAACTACGTGAAGTTCACTGCAGCTATGGCTCGGAGCATTGCGCTCAAGAAATACCTCGAGGACCAGAAAATCCTCCCAACCCCAACATAAAACATATACATATACACACGACAATGGCCTCAATCGCTCTTATGATTGGTGGAGCAATTCTCAATGCTGCTGCCTCCACTGGAGGCAACTACCTGGCAAAGTATTTATCAGGCGACAGCGGGCAAGCCGCTCTGGATGAGAAGACCAGGCACGACAAAGCGTTGGAGGCCTATCAAGCGGCCTACGCTAAATATCAGAAAGACCGCACAAAGCTCCTCGACTGGATTGCAACCAATGATCGGATCAAACATCAAGCGAAACAAAACTTCCAAGACACTGACCAAGCTCTGGTGCTCTATAACCACCAAACACATCGGGATCAGCAAATAACACTTCCCAAAGAGCCCGAGTTCTCTGACTCTGAGCTCTTGTTTATCGGCACTGGCGCGCTCGCCCTTGGCTATGCAGCCTTTCGATTTCTTTAAAACATAGATATAAATGATGGATGCGAAACTCTCAAAGATCTATTACAGCCCCAAAGGGCTACTGGAAAGGACTTGCCGCTGTGAAAAAGCTAGCCGCAGCGGCCAAGGTCTCTGAGGAAGTGGCGAAAAAGTCGCTCGTCAAACAAGCCCTTTGGCAGATTTACCTCCCAGCGCCACGCCACATCCCTCGGCCAAAGTTTGATGTCCTCACGCCCAATGCGGTGCATCAAGCGGATCTACTTTTTTTGCCTCACGACAAACTGCCTCACGGGAGAAAGGTTTACAAATATTGTTTGACGGTTGTTGATGCGGCTAGCCGTTACAAAGCAGCAGAGCCCTTGACTTCGAAGGAGTCTGATGAAGTGGCCAAGGCATTTGCGCGGATTTACAGACGCGGGCCTTTAAAATGGCCACAACTGTTGCAGGTTGACCCTGGGCGTGAGTTTATGGGCTCAGTAACTAAAGTTATGGAGAACAACAAAACAGCCATTCGCCGTGGGCGCCTTGATATACACAGAGATCAAGCGATTGTTGAAAGATTCAACCGAACCCTGGCTGAACGGCTGTTTGGTCACCAATATGCAGTTGAAATGAATCTCCTCTCTGGCCGTTCGACAGAATGGGTAAAAAGACTGCCAGACGTTGTTTCTGCACTGAATAATGAAGTAACCAGATTAACTGGCAAGAAGCCTGCGCAAGCAGTGAAGGAGAGGGCCGTTTCTGCCAAACCCTCTACTCCCTATTTGATACCAGTAGGGGTGAATGAGAAAAAGCTACCACCCCGAGTGAGTGTGAGGAGATATTTGTATCAGCCTGGTGAGCTTGAGGGCGGTGGTAGGCGGGCGACCGACCCAATCTCGTCATTGAAGGTCTACAACATTGAAAGGGTTGTTACCAAACCAAACGAGCCGGTTGTGTATTATATTTACGATGGCCCCAAGCGGGGCTTCGTCCGTGAGGAGCTGATGGTTGTGCCGCCAGGTACTCAGTTGCCACCGATATCTTTGTGACCATATGCCAGTGTGTGGACGCCATCCTCCTTAATCCAGCGCTTTGAGTCAAAGGGAGAGAGTGTTGTAGAAGTAGAAGTCGTACATCAGCGTCTTGGAGAGATCCAGTATGCACATGCCGGTGAAGACTGGGCGTTTGAGTAAGATTTTTTCCTTGTGCATCTGAATCCCTGCAAGATTCTCACCAAAGTCTGTTGCTCTGGCAAACTTTAGATAAGCTTTAGATAAGCTTCCTCAACTTGTCTGTCTCATTCGCGCGAACAAGCCTCATATCAATGCGTTTTCTGAGGTTCTCCATGGTCTTGCCAAAGACAGAGTTGTTCATCAGCTTGAAAAAGTTCTTCTCGAAGTCAGAAGTGGCTTGCTTTCTGAGTTCTGTGTTCAGCCTTATGTACGGCTCCATCCAAGACTTCTGCTCGAATTTGAGGATTTTATGAATCTTCTTCAACTTCATTCCTAGCTGTAGATAAAGCTGCAGATTTCTGTAGTGCAGGACGTATCTGGCTTTGTTCTTCAGGGTTAGGAGCAACTTCTCTGTCTTATCCTCTGCCTGCCCCTCTATCAATGCCCTTTGATAGGGAGATATCCAAGACTTTTCGACTTTGTACTTTTCTGGTGCCAGAGGGTAAGCGTTGTGTTCGTCATGCAACTCCTCGGGATACTTAAAGTCCACCTCGACGATATAGCCAATCTTGCTGTTTGGGGACCACTTCCTGATTTGGTGTTGTGTTGGGAACACTAAGCATCATTGAAAGTTGCCAACTGGTAGGGGTTGACTCATGGCCCAACCGTAAAGATTGTTTGCATCGAAGTACATGATGTAGCTTGTTTCTTGATCTGGGTTGTGATCATCAAGGAAAGGGTTGTTCGCCTTGCAAAAGCGCCTGCTCTCCATTGAAATACCGCCACGCATGCCCTTTTCGACAAAGAGGTGCATGTTGATGTCTGTGAGCAGTTCTAGACTGATTCCTGTGTATTTTAAAAGAGCGTCCCAGCTGAGGCCCGGGGCTGTATAGTAGTTTGTAGTGCTGGAGGCATGTTCTTCTGAAGTTCTCGAAAACATCTGCCAGAAGTAGCACATCCGTCTCTAGGTAAAGATCGCAATACTCGCCGAGGTCTTTACATTCAAACACTTTCCACACTTCCTGCGCATGGGTGTAGTCTTCATCACTGATGTGTTCCACACATTAGCTTGAATTTATTGGGGTCCTTTTCGTGGTTTCCAATGATTGTGAAGGACTCTGGTTTGTTTGATTTGACCAGATTGTCGAGGCTCGTCTGCATGAACTGTAAGCTGTCGATGAACCTTAAGTTACCTAGGGAGAAAGAGACGTACTTCTCCATATTTGTTGGGATACACTTCAAATCAGATTGTACTTCAGCCATGCCGCTCATGATATGATGTGCATCGTAGCCGTTCAAGTTATGGAAGACAACGGGGATTGTCACATTTTCCGGGGTGATTCTGAAGTGATTTAGATTACATGCTTTGTGAGCAGCTCCTCGATACTTGCCTGTTATGTGGCAGTGGTTTGTAACAGCGTCTCTCATGAAACCTCGTACAAGAGATTCTCCGCAGAAGAGGCAGTCGACCTGCTCAAAGATGGGATTTGTTTTTTGTTGTCTTTTGTTTCTTGGGCCTTTGAAGGAGAACGCCTCCAAACGCCCTGTTTCTTCGTTTTGGATGTAGGTTTTAAACGCATTGGTGTAGCATTTGTTGGTTTTGTGATGAACAAGGTCCGCGTACTTTCCCGTGTTTGGATCGTAGAGGCCGATAGAGTCGTTGAAGTTCTCTTTGTAGAGGCACTCATAACAGATGCTGCAGTAGTTTGCGTTGTTGAAGTTTGCCCAGTCTTCTCTTGTCATAGAAATGGGCTTATTGTGATGAAGTTCGTCTCTTATCTCCCTCTCTAACAACTGTATGTAGTAGAGAAACCGCTTCACCGTGTCCTCACCTCTGTATAAGTATGGCCCCTTTGTTTCGCCATCAGAGCGAACAGCCATCATACAGAACCCGCATGGCGTGTGTACTGATGTTTTGGTTGAGCTGCTTTCTTTTGGGTCTGGCTTGCAAGTGTCGATTTTTGTGACGAGACTTTCGAAGTCTGTATAGATGATTTAAGGTACATTCATCTGGTTCTGATAGTTCTCGAAGCACAGGATGTTTTCACCATCTTTAGGCATTTCAGTTCGAACTGGTCTGCCTTTGATACCTCTGCAGTAAACCCGATGATCGCCGAGAACATCTTGCGATGAAAACCCTTGAAGGCATCTTTCGCAGAAGTGAATCCTCCGGCGTGCCTCATACTTGCTATGAAGAAGCCTTGTTATGTAGCAGTAGTGTGTATTATTTTAGTGGTTATCAGCATTAGGTTTATTCTTCTTATGATAAAAAGTGTTTATAAAAAACGTTGAAGCTGATGTAGATAAAACATAAACCGTTAAAAGACTGAATTTTCGACTGCAACTGCGGTCTTCGTCAGAGTAACTAAAATATGCAGTTCGAGTGTAATATGTTAAAACTAAATTAAGAAGTTACTTTATTCCCTGGGGCTTCAATAATGTCTTATAGACAGAAGGGAATGGCTTCCGCTCGTTCACGGAATTTTTTTCCATTGTGGAGTGCCATGATTCCTTTGTGCCAATTGTCTTTTAACGGTATATTTTTTATCTAGATCAGCTTCAACGTTTTTTATAAACACCTTTTATCATATATGGATACTGATCGCCCATCAAATATTTATTCTTCTTATATTAGGATCTTCTACTTCACTAATTCTAAGGACTGTTGTTTTACCGTTTTGCCAGCCAAAAACGTTTATTGCAAGGCTGTTAAGTTTTTCTACTCCAGAGATTTGATGCAAGGGTGTAGGGAAAGAGATGCCAGTAAAGTCCAAGCCATCCTCTGTCGGGTATTTGCTTGGCCTGTCTGGATTCATCCTATCTTGTGGGGGGAACAGCGCAGCTCGCAAAGCCCATCGAAAGCATTGATTATCTCTGTTTTTGATGTTTATGATGGTTTGTTTTGCTTTGAGCTTTGGAGGAAGAGGGATATAAGAACCGCCTCTGATGGCTTGATATCTTGCGAAATCAAGAAAGACATACTCAACTCTGTCGATAACCCAACCTGATCCTATGTTTACCCATCTGGCTACTTCTTCCTTATTTGAGTTGATAACAGCTTGTAGTTGCCCGGCAACTGCTGCTTGATAAAAGTGTGTTATTATGAGAGGATCCTCTTGCCTAAAGTAGTGTGTGATTCTTTCTGTTCCGTCAACTCCTTCCTTTGAAAAGTGAACTAAGAAGGAAAAATTCACTTTGACTGGGCCAAGGTCTGTAATCTCTCTAACTATAGTTCGAACTATAGCGGGTTTGTTCTCTTGATAGAACAAATCGAGATCATTTGTTGGATAGCCCGCAGGAACGGTCATTTTATAACTGTGTAGCCAGTAAAGCAAACCCTGATTACTCCGAATGAAGTGAAGTGGTGCATCCATGGGGGTGTATATCCAAAGGGGTATACATTTGTTCAGTTGGTAATATCCGACCCCCCCCCCCCCCCCCCGCCCCAGTTCTGCACAGGAGGCTTTCATTCATTTCCCCTAGCCCTATTTGGGGTGTGTCCGTATGCAATGATAATACCCATGTTTTAAACACTATTTAATATATACTATGTAGTAAAGGGAGGGGGTGCATCTGGACACACCCCAAATAGGGGTTAGATGGCATGAATAAACGCCTCCTACCATAAAACACTCTATCGCCCGCAGACCTCCTTTCAGTCTGTCTGCGGGCTTAGAGTGTTTTATGGTAGGAGGCGTTTATTCATGCCATCTAACCCCTATTTGGGGTATGTCCGGATCACGCCCTCCCTATACTACTGATCCGATATGCTGAGTTTTCTTTAAGCATGGCTTCGTCCATGCGTTTGAATGTTAACATTGGCTTGTCCATGTACATTCCTCTTTGCGAGACACCACTATGACGTTTTGGGACTTCTTGTTCCCCCTGAACACGTGATGTGGCACTCGTGAGTCGGGTGACATGTAGGTTCCAAGGTACGGAACTTGATAAGGTGAACGGGTAATTGTGTAATCTATTTTCGACTGCTTTCTTGCAGTCGTCTTCAGATCGCTACACCGCGCTGACGAGCTCCAATAAGAGCGAAACGGCTGTCCGCGGTTGCTAGAGGGTCGTGAAGGGGTAAAATGGGAACTGGGATTAGCCTTATTTTGGACTGGGAAAATGGGATTTACTCACTGGGACTGGGATTTAGCCACTGGGAATGGGATGAACAATTATAAAATGGGAATGGGATTTCTTTTCTTCAGCGGTCTTTGCTCCAATATTTTGAAATAGAAAAATAAAATTTCGTAGCAATAGACCTTGCACTCCTCAGTAGAGACAGTAGAGACCGCGAAATCAGTATTTTTCGCCTTCGCGCCCGCGGTCTAGCTACCAGGCTTACACGGTTTCATAGTTAGAGGGTCGTGAAGGGGTAATTTGGGCCAAATTTAGGCGGGGAACTGGGATTTGGTACCCCCCTTTACGACCCTCTTGCTACCCTGCTTTATCGGGTTCTGTCGTATTGATGTCTCGCAAAGTTAATTTTTTTACATAGTCAGATCAGCCTTGCAGTTTATCGTTATGTTTGTTCAATTTTTTGGCTGATTAGATCTTTCGTAGATCCTGCGTATCCGGTTTACAGCATCATCGTTTGCGGTCCTTTGCAAATTTTTAATACTTCTACCTGAAGAAGGCTGGTTTTGCCAGCCGAAATATGGTACATCTTTAAATATTCTACCTACGTTGTATCGGTCTTTGCTTCTATACTATATTTTCACTTGTTAAACCGATCAGATCACTAGTTTGATTTGATCCAACGTACACCAGCAGGATTATCGTTCGCGGTTACTTGCTTGAACTTCCCATTTCTCTCGTTTGAGCGCGGTGGACACGGGAACGAGCCTTGGAATTTTGGCGGAAGGCCTGGGTTCTGGTTTTGTTACTTAGAAACGCGACACATACAAAATGGCGGACGATACATGATAGGATTTTTCCACCTACTTGTACCCAAGAAGAACTAGCTGGAATCGATTTTCTGTCCATAAACCGAACTAAAATGACTACAAGAAGTGGTAGCAGTAATGGGCGTACTAGCGCTGCAGAAAAGATTGCAGAAAGTCCATGTGAAAACGCAAACATTGAAATGATAGATACAGGCAACAGCGAAGTAGTTTACGATGACATTGTGAATGTTGTGGAATCGCAAACTAATCGAGAGATGAATCCTCCTGAAAATACGAGTGTAGAGGTTGAAGAAGATCAGGTAATAGCTGTTTTAGTATAAGAAAAACCAGCGCGCCAGTAAAATGTTTTTATTCGACAATACAAACTGGGAGCGATTTTAGAAATACCCGGCCACTTATCTTATTTACAAATCCCTTTACAGGGGTGTCTGCTTTGAAAGAGTTGACTGTTTAATGAGCACTGGGGGGGGGGGGGGGGTATTTTGCAGTTTAGCCAAAGTTTACATGCATAGATGTATGTGACTTAATTTGAAGAAAAAAGTGGATTGTGTAGGAAATTTGTGATATCGCGCATAATGTACATGTGAGATGCTGGTTACTGTACATGTATGATCAGTCAAACTTTTTTTACAAGATAAATGTCAACACCAGCATGTTCTTGTGTTTGAAATCTGTTTAAAGGGGTTATTTCACCATCTTAAGTGTTACTTTAAAAAAAACCCAAAATACATATTTCTATCAGTGTAACCCAAAAATAATGGTCCAGTTTTGTTTCATATTATTCTACTAGTGTTCTAAGAGTAATAATAAGTGTCTTGGACTGCAGATGGCCAGGATGGAAATTGATTACTTTTTGAAAAAATTGGGCTTTTTTTTAAGTTTATCCTTCTCTCTTGGAAAACTCGCTAAAACTCTGATCACGGTTTATTTTATTTTCGAGAATCCACTTGATATCTTCCTGTTAGTGTTCTATATCTACAAAGGTACATGTTGCAGTTTTGACCCCAAAACCTCAAAATCACCATGACGTATCTCCTTAATAACAGAGGCACAAACAAGTACAGTTAAACCTCAGCTAATGGCCACCTCCCTACAACGGTCACCTCTCTACAACAGCCGTGTTTTTCCCATCCCGGACAACAAGCCATACATACATATGTATACTCTGATTTACAGTGTGACAGATCTTACCGAGAGCACCAGGCAAACTGTTTTACAAGTTTCCACAATATCACTATACTAGCTAATTGTTACAATTATTTTGGTAACTGTGGATATGTGTGAAGCAATAAAGTGAATAAAATCTTTGTATTTTGTAACTGTTTTAACACAAGATTACATTCCACTGTGCTCAACTTTGCAAGGACTGGTGTGCACGTCAATTGAATTACGGGGGGTGACAACTCTAAGAAGGCCTGTTTCGGGAGAAAAACAAAACTCTTCCGGGAATCTGAAGATTTTGCCGGGAATCGGGAGACTCAAAAAATTTTCTGGGAAACATGAGATAATGTTGTTAAAATTTCGGGAAGTTTGACATTTTTGCGAGAATGTCTCCGAAAAAAATCGGGAAGGTATTCCAAATTTTCGGGACAACTTTCAGTTCCACACAGTATTGCTGAAACAGTGTTTGTTAGAGTTGTCACCCCCTGTTGAATTAGCGCTTTCTAATTGGCTAACTTGTGAAAAAGTCTGTTGGGTGCCCACGGTATGGTGCATACCAGTAAGGCATGCCGCACTGTAAGAGTACATGTACTTCAACTTTTGTGAGTGTCCTTTGGCAAAAAATTTGAACATGCGCCAGTTTCAAGAGTAACTGATGACAAACTATATACACCTAATTGAAGAAACGTTGACCCGTGAAAAGCATAAACCATGAACGATGAGACCGAATGGGATTCTGGGTAGGCAGCATTGGTAAGCATAGTAATATTCCATTTCTTGATAATCAAGATGTTTTCTTGTTTGAGACATTTTAGAGCATGATTTATGCATTGTGTGTTAATATTATGTGTATTCTGTCACAAACAAAGTTTATAGTTTATCCAACTTCCCAGTAAACCTTTGGGTCGCATCGTTCATGGTTTATGCTTTTCACCTGACAACGTTTCTTCAATTTGGTGTATCAACAGAAAGCAATAAATGATTGTAGTTTTCAATAAAAATAAAATTAGTTTTAGCGACTTTTTTTACAAACAGTCGATCAGAGGCCAATTAAACGCCAAATGACCTTAACAGCTGTTCAATAATTATTGAATTTATTGGGTATCAAATGCCATGACAAGAGCAGATAAACTGCGGAACGACCAAGGGTTGTTCAATTGAATTAATAGCCAAACGTACATACACGTAGATGTGTGAATGATGTTAATGGAAATTTGGCCAAAATATTCCTGGGATATTGATGAACAAAAGGTCCATGTCAGGAAATTTTGATATTTTAATTATTTTTTCCCATGGTGACCATTTACACAACACGTCTTGCATGTTTTTAGCTACTCCAACTACTAGACGTAGATACATTGTATCTAGCTAATCAGAATATTGAAAAAGCCTGACATGGTTTTGTTGATTGATCCCTTGTGAATAACATTGTACAGCTATTTTGGTCCTGGCCATTTGAAAAAGAAAAAGTCTCTAAAATTATATTTTTATCAAAAACTACATTTATTAAGCCTGTTGCATTACATGTACTCTTGAAACTGACACCAATTTTTTTGTTAATGAATTTTGTTCTGTGGGACACCCACAATTAATGGTCGGGAATACCCTTAAATCTCCCTACAATGGTCACTAGTCTCCACATAACTGCAACAGCCAGCAAATGAAGTCTCCAACCCTTAAAATAACTTCTCCATGATGGGCACACAATTAGCAACTTGAGACCTTTGTAAACAAAATGATGTTTTAAAGCTGAATGCAAGGTGATAAGACTTAATAAACATGATGTGTGGGGTACTTTCACAACATGTACCGGTACATTGTACTGCAAGTGTTTATGTTTTGGGAGAAATTGAACAACAGCAAAGATAAACAGACCCATTATTACATGGCATTTGTATAATGCTATTGGACAGATGCAGACCAAGTTGGAGTTATTTTCAATCAGCTGGGGGCTGTCAGAAAAGTTTAAAAAAAAAGTCATGTATTGTCTGACTTTGGAAAGTTACTGGATATTTTTTTGTCATCGCCTCAAATAGAATTGGCAAGCAAAGTACCGGTAGCCAGCCAATATAAACAAAGTAGATGGTCACTTATCGTAATTCTTTTCATCAGCCAGCTACATTTTATAACCAGTGTGAATGCAAGTTTTTTTTCTTTTCAATGATTATGGCTTGAACAGTATTGATATTGGTATTGGTTTGGAAATTAAGTTCAGACAACAGGAAATAACACTGAAATACAATTTCATAATCTCATACATGTATCATGGGTAACTAATCACAAAAACTCCAGAAATAATTATTAAAAAAAAAAAAACCAAGGATCGTGAGTTCCTCTCCTGGTCTTCAACATGTCTGGAGTAAGACTAGTGATGTCATCTCCCCACAACAGCCACCCCTCTGCATCATGTCTGACCTTTAACATGCAAGATCTTGCAATGTATCATTTTTCTCACATATAATCCTATCCTATACTAAGAATGGCTGACAGCATGGATTCATGTTAAATGAAATTGGTACGTATCTGTGCTTTTAAGTCAAGTCTAGCTGCATTCTGCTGGTAAATTTAACATGTCCCACGAGGAAAACATATTAATTGGATCTGCCCCCAGTCTCATTCCCTTTATTAGATTCACTGCATTAATCTGTTGTTAATTACCTTGTTTACAAAAGTTTTATAAATCTTCCATATCAACCACACTGGCATATTTACCGTATACTAGTACAAAGTGATTAATTTTTGTAAATGTATTGTTTTTTTTTTAAAGGAAGTGGACGAGTTTGAAGAGATGATAGCTGATGGACTTTCCCAGTTAGGACGTTCTGCTGATGGAACTCTTCAAGTTTATCTCAAACTCTTCTTACCAGTAAGTATATATAAATAACATATTAAGTTACCAGAATCAACAAATAAGTTACAACAGCTAGGTTGACGTTACTTTAAAAAGAAAACAAACTCCCTCTCCAGCTCCCACTAAACATATTAACAACAGCTGGGTAATTCTTGGGAGCCATCACTATAGTTGTTTATTTTCAGTCCAATTAATGGTAGAGTGACCAACACTATCTGTTTTATTATTAAATATTTAAGAAAAAATATTCGACATGTATGTGAATTCCATTTCCAGGTTTATAAAGTTTTCGCTACCTTTTAGATCATTTGAAGGTGGCTCAGTGTTCCAGATAAGAGAGGGGTCTCAGGTCAAACACCCAACAAGGCTAGCTTCCTGACCTGACAAATCAAATGGCTAACTAATTTAGAGAGACACACAACCTGTTGGCCCCTTAAAATTATTCATCGACACCCTGCCTTTGAAAGTTAACTGGAACACTGGTGGCTCCATAAACTGAGTTTTTCGGTGGGCGGGACATGGGCACGAAAATGGCGCGAGCGGGCATTTGTAAAATTTGATGACGTCACTAAAATAAAGAGGTTTTATGGTAACCTTGTTTTTCTGATTTTCCCTTTTTTTCATAACTGCACTTTGCTAAATGTAATTAAATTCATGGCTTTTTTGCTGGCATTAACAAATATAAAGTATAATATCTTGGTATTAAAGATATTACCAGCCCATATATTTCTGTTTTTATTTCATTATTTTTATGATCATAATTTTCTTATTTTTATAGGGATGTGGACTGACAGATATTTTATGCCTTCAAGGATATGTTCATTTGCAAACCTTAGTTCTTTCACATAATTCACTCAAAGGTATGTGTACTAGCTGTACTGTAGAATAAATAAAATACTAACTTTTATTTGTTACATCCTTTTCTTTTATACTGTATATAATTTTACTCACTCCTAGCTGATTTGAACATGATGATTGTGGTTCTGTAGGGGTGGTGCCTTTATTTTGAGTTTGTAATGTTTTAATTAATGTCATTATATTTATTGAATATTTATTGAATATTGAATATTTATTGTTAATTCAGGAGTGCATATTAAGTACTGTATACAAGTATATTTCAACATGTAACATTAATGAGCTTCGAAAGCTTGTTACAAATTAAAGACCATTAAAATGTACAGTGCAAAAAGTTCGATAAAATGAAAAAGTAAATATAAATTAAGTGTGTAAGCAAATATTGTATCAATTCTTGAAAATTAACTTGGGAGTACTTTTGTATGGTACTTGCATGACTTTATATTATTAGAAATATTAGAAGAAGAAACTTAGTAGACGTGCTTGAGGACAATTGTGAAAATTGTCATAACATGTATGTTCATTTAGTAAGTTCATAGGAAATAGGTTTTAATAAATATTCAAAGGCAATTAATTAGAGGTAATTTTTAATATGTATAATATATTTATTAGCTTTTTAAGTATTTTACCTATGTATATATAAAAAAAAATTATTTGAGTTTTGTTTTTATCTTTTAAGTATTTTTATTACAGTGTCCCAATTAGCTATTATGCTAAATACTTTAAGACACTATAATAAAGGTTTTGTTGTTGTTGTTGTTGTTGTTGTTATAGTATATTAATTATCACACACATGCACTGTACTTTCATGCACATGTACTTTACAATTTTTTGTTTTAATTCATCTCTATCACATCAGATTTAAGTCCATTGGGTAGCATGCCCTATCTGGTGTCACTTGATGTGTCGCACAATCAACTCACCACTGTTTTAGACTTCAAGCCCCCACTTGGTCTAAGGGTAAGACTTGATAAGCATCTAATTAAAACTTGTCAGTGTACAGTTTATTCAGCAGTACTTTCCAGTGCCAGTGTTTTCTTATTGCAATCATGTTGATGTCGTTTTCATTGTTTATTTGTAAGGTTTAAAAAATGCCACAATTAAATAGTCCAGGACAAGTTGTTTTTTAATTACAATAACTTTATTAACATTTCAAAATGTTACATTACATTGCCGCATTAACAAAGTCAAAACAAAATGTTGTTTCTGTAAAATCTGGTCACATGTAATTTATATCTGCAGGGCTGTGCTCCAGCAGTGCCCAGGGGCCTCAGGCTCCTTACTTTTATCTTTGGGCGACTAGAAAAAACCTACTTTTGCATAAAGCTTAAGTGCCGGGCTCCCCAGATTTCATAGTTGAGAGCCTTTGGGCTCCCTGTGATTCTTCTAAGAGTACAGCCTTGATCTGCCAAACATACATGTATGTAAACTCAAACCAATAAGAGAAACGTAAAGTCCATGTAAAATGAGTAAAATTAATGATGTACTATCCCCAAATTCTCAAATTTTTGAAGGGAAAAAAAACTTAAATAATTATTTGGAAGTCTTCGAATTCTTCAGAAATATTCGGAGACTGTCACATCATCTTCAAAAATCCTGGCACTCCCAGGATAAAAATCTCACGCCTTTGACTCAGAAAAAGTTGGTAGGTATAATAGTTAAGCAACACATATGTGACCTGTGGTTGTACATATGTGACCTGTGGTTGTACATATGTGACCTGTGGTTGTACATATGTGACCTGTGGTTGTACATATGTGACATGTGGTTGTACATGTGTGACCTGTGGTTGTACATGTGTGACATTTTGGATTAAACTAGAAATTGACTAAAAAGTGCATGAATGTAAAATATATCTACTGGCTCTCAATTTCTGTTGATTTTCGCGGTGTTTGATCATGTTGGGATTGGTTACAATATGGCTTCCTGATTGCCTACTTTTGCTGAAGATATAATTACATGTAGTTGTTGAATTTTTTGTACATGTAGTCACACTATTCCAACTAACTATTCTGTCAAGTTATAATTTCTCAAGATTTTATTTTCAGCTTTGTTACCAAATACTAGAATGACCAATACTGGAGGTTTCGGAATAAAATTATATATATACCCCACACAAATGAAACCTGTGACCCTGGGAAGTGGGAGGGGGATTCCTGCGGGAGGGGGGGGGGGAGTCCAATATAAAAGTGACAGGGATGTTTGTTGGTACCAAGTACTGGTATTAACTTTTGTACTAAGAATAAGTTTTCTGCCATTTTGTGCGACTCTTCTTGGCTCACATTTTGTATTTTTTTGCATTTGTTTGCCCTTGTAATGTTTTTTTTTTTAAAAAAAAACTAATAATCAACAACAAAAAAAGATCGTTGGTACCAGGATTACATCAAAATATAAGAGTGGCCCCTTTTTTTTTCACCCCACAGGGATACCAATAAGAGTACCAATAGAAAACTTTAATGTAACATTGAGGACATTTTGAAACTGAACACCCAAAAATGTTTGAGAACTGCATTTTTAACCCCAAAAAGTTATGATGATCATCCACATCACCTTTATACTGGAGTCCCAACCCCTCCCTCCTGGGATCTGTTATGATTTGTCTGTTTTTATTTTGGGTGCTGACCTGCACTGAAGGCTCAATTATTGTCATTCCTTTTTTTTTATGCAGGAAGTAAACCTGTCCCATAACAACATAGAAATGCTTCCTGACCTCTCAGCTCATCACTGCTTGGCGACTCTCATGCTGGACTGTATCCTTGGAATATTATGGTTTTGTTCAACATTGTACATGAGGACATGTTCTGTTTTGGCCATGTACCAAAAAAAAAAAATGTTCTAGAATTAATAACCTTTCTTTCATAAGGCAAACTCAAAGAACTCTGGCTCCAAAACTATGTTTGTTTCACCTTAATTTATTATTCACAGATAATGACATAGCAGAGATTCAGGGTTTATCTAATTGTCACCGTTTGTCTCATTTGAGCTTGATGGAAAACAAGATTGCTCGGATACATAACCTGGACAATCTGCCCCTGAACTACTTAAACCTGGTCAGTATTTAAAGCTCACATTCATAGACTTACATAGCGAAGCAGTTCTCTGGAACAGCCTACCCTGTGATATGAGAGAAATGAAATCTCTAAGTCAATTTAAACATTCAGCTTATCTGAATTTTTAATTTAAACTACACAGGGCATTCATGAAAAACAGGTTATTTAGATTAATTGTAGTTAGCTTTGTAATTATTTGTTTAGGCTAGTTAGGTTAGCTAGGTTAGGTTCCTGATGATTTTATCGTGTTTAAATAAAGATTTACAATAATTACAAATTACAATTTTGTACAATTACAATTACTTAACCATTCATATATAATTAAATGAAGATTTGTTGCCATAATTTATATAAAGATTTAATTAGACCTTGCTAAAAAAATTGCACTATATTTTTAGAATTGCAATTAATATATAAAGTGGACTTAAGGCCGCCGCACACTAGCCGATTTTTTGTCTTTGGAACGCCGATTTTTTGTCTCGGTTCACCGCACACTAGCCGACAATGCCCGACAAGACGTTTTAAGATCTAGCACTGCCAGATATTTTTTTGTCGGCCGACAAAAAATCTTAACTTGTCGGCGTTCTAAAGACAAAAAATCGGCTAGTGTGCGGCGGCCTTTAGTTAACTGAAGTTAACTGGACTTCTTCAGAAATTATGATAACCAGCTCTGATATTTAATTTAATTGTGATTTAATTTAATTATTATCATTTTTTTAATGTTATTATTATAGAAATTCTCTTTTCTGTTGTGCAAGTGATATTTTGTTCTTAACACTTCCTATGTTTATTGTCTATTTGTAGCGTCACAACAATATCAAGAAAATTGAAAATTTAGAAACTCTAAAATATCTGGAGGTGAGTGGATTTGCAGGCACTGTATTTGCCATTGCCATTTCAGTAACGGATCTAGCAGGGGGGCTGGAGGCATGCCCCCCCCCCCCCCACACCCCCCACCATTATCTGGACAAAAAGGGCCAAAATATTTTTATCAGTCTCTGACATTCTTACTCTGGTCACCCCCTTCCCCCCCCCTCAAACCCACACCACCTCCCCCCCCCCCCCCCACTTCTAGAATAAATGCCGAGGGTAGGACTAGGAAAACGGGTGCAAACCCGTAGCTGTCCAAACGATGTCTGTGATTGGCGAACGATACAGTTGATATATCACTTGAACAATACCCCTATCCCTAATCCCTATCCCAGCAGGACAAATCTATTGTTTTCTAAGCAAATCACAGACATCGTTTGGAGAAGTGCTGGACTACCCGAAAACGGGTGGTAACTGCTAGCATGCAAACCCTGTATCTTGGCTGTCTTTCCTTTGTTGTATTAGGTTTGATGTAACAAGGCCGAGTGAGTTTGTATTACAACCTTTCGACTTTAAGAACAAATGAATACAGAACAGTGTGACCATATCAAGTTCAAGCCATAATGCATTATGTAAAAGAGCAATCAACGTACGAGAAACTCTTGTTACTTTATTGTTCTCTGAATTCATAGCCAAAAATTCTCGAGGAAGAACAGAGTCTGCTAGAAAAAAGTGTTTCACCAAGTCTAGAGTTTCGTTGGTTAAATGTACAGTGTAATGGTCTTTGAGAATTTTGTGTGAATTACAGAGAAGAAATGAGTAAATCCTGCATTGGAGTTGCCAAAACTTAACTCCATTTAATCTTTAATTGTAATAGAGCAGTTTTCATTTGAGTGTCGTAAAACCAAAACCAAAGTAATTACTCTGACGAATCACAGAAGTCGTAAACAATCCAATGAACCAAGCTCGAAGCAAATACATGTCGCTGGCGCCAAGCGCGGGAAAACGAGCAAGTCAAGTTTTTTTTTGGTTTTACTTCTGATTGGTCGAGAAAGTGGAGCAAGATTTTTTAGCCAATCACAAAGCGTAGCAATGCAAAACCTAAAGCAACTTGAAAACTGCTCTAACTGATGCCACTAGATAACTGATCCGGCAATATCAAAACTTAAACTCGTGCATTAATACGAAAAGTGTATAGCATCATTTTTAACATATTTCACCTCTTTTCAGGTACTCAATTTGTCCAGGAACTGTATTAGGAGCATGAAAGGTCTTCAAAATCACAATTTACTACAAGAAGTCAACCTTGAGGAAAACCAGGTCAGTGATGAAATATGTCACACAACTATGCAGTCTGCAAGGTCGCGAGAAGCGGCTTGCGCAGTGCCTAAAGATGTCTACATGTATGTAGCCAGGATTCTAGCGCAAAGTCGATTAGAACATCATACTGCATTGATACGACACGCGCGTAATAAAATACCTAATAAGAAGCTAAATGAAATTTAACTATCAGAGTCAGAACTACTTTCGATGATCCACGGTCAGATTAGCGCTGTTTGCATGGTTGTCAGTGTCTCCTTCCCACTTTCATCAAATAAACGCTTCTTTCCAGCCCGCTTTCTATTAAGAAACTCGTAGTTATACATGTGGTTACATCTTAAGACGGCTGACAAACAAACATACAAACAAAACCAAGACTGGCTATCATCATGTCAAGAATGTAAAGTGCACAGTGACGTACATGTATTCAGTATCGATATTCAGTAATGTAGTTTTGTTAGTAAAAGGCAAAATATATTATTTCTTCTTGGTTTTTGCAGATAATTGACATAGCGGAAGTGAGATACATCAGAGAACTGAGTTTACTGCGGAACCTTAACTTACTTGGGAACCCAATCCAGGTATGCAGTGGGCACATATAAGGAGGGCCTGGCAGCCTGTCCCCTCTTCTATTTGCCATTGAAAGAAACACCCCCCTGCATTTTTCATTCCGGAGCAGACACTCCACTCGTAAGTCAAGTTCCACCAGCCTGAATATACCAGTAATATATACCACTGGAAATTCCTCTTTTTTAAGTCTTTTCTTTCTTATTGTGGTGCTTTTATTTAGCATTGAACGGCCCGCCGCTGTAGCTCATTGTTATGCGTTATGTTCGGCCATTCTGCCCGATGCCCAGATTGTCAATTCACATATACAGTGGCTTATTGTGACTGTTTATACTGTACGGTGTACCTACATTTACGAATTCACAGTATACTGCGAACAATTGTGACTAAATGAAACTGAGGCAAAGTTAAACTTGAGACAATAATTGCTGTTCAGTACAGTCAAATACTGTTGTAATTTGCAGGGTGGCCTCTTGGTCTTTGGCGTTTTGCTTGCCACAATTGCTTAGTGGATCGTTTGCTTGGCTATTCTTACAAGACATCAAGTCTTTCGTTGTTTAGAAGTTCTGGATTTAATTGGGTTAATTAGGTTTTAACCTAAAAAAATTATGATTCGTGTTTGTTTCCACAGGGTATGCCGGACTACAGACTTTCCTTATTATTTAGAATACAAAGTCTGACGGAACTGGACCGCTCAAAAGTATCAGTCGAGGAAAAGGTATATATAACACACAGCTGTATATATAACACACACCTGTATATATAACACACAGCTGTATATGTTGTGGTGCAATTTTATCCTTGGTGCAAATTTTATTTTCCTTTGTTTTTGGGTATGGAAATGTATGATAATGTTGATAATGAGTTTTGAACAAAGGAAAATGAAATTTGCACCAAGGACAAAATTGCACCACAACATATACATCACACAGCTGTAGATATCACTAGTTATAGGACACCTAGCTTTTTCAATTGGAATTCGGTCTACGCAGTTTTCGGGGTGTTGCTTATTTGCATTGACCATTTTGGATAATTTTAGTGGTTTCCATGCTATATTTTACCTGTTGCTCTTGCAATGCAGCCTATCTGGCAGCCTATAGTCTTCCCTTCACAAGAGTCGTACTTATCGCACCTGCGAACTGCCCTGGCAAGGATGTTGCAAGTCATTTATGTGGATGTAAAAATTTATATAATCCAAAAGGCTTTGTTTATACATATTGTCATCCACCAAACAGTTAGGTTCGATTTCCAGTCGTTTGAGGGAGTCCAGTTTTTAGACCCCACTCCTAAGGAACGCGGGCGCACAAAACAGCTGGAAATCAAGCCAACCAAAAAGGGATCCCCAATGAATAAATCGTCACAGAAAACCTTCAACATGCACTCGCTAGAAAAACACCAAACAAATATCCTTTATCGGGTACAAGTTCCAAACTCTGGCGATTATAGCCGAGTAAAATTAGTTGAAAAAGAAAAAAAAAACCAGCCTTACACCGTAAAGTTTCTTTTAGGACGCAAATATTCATAATCTAAATATGACTAACAACTTACTAGATTCGCCGTGGTAATTTCTCCGTCTCATTAAATGTGAAAGTGATAATAAACCAAGCAATTTCACCCGGAATCATAGAAGAAAGTTGTCGGGTATAAGTTCCAAACTATGAGCAGCACAACCAAATAGTTTTATGGGAAGCAGGAAAACTACCTTTTGTTTTCAGATGGATTGCATGTTACTCTAACGGAGCAAATCTAAAATACACTCTAAAAACCTTCCGGGAGAGAAAAATCTTGAATATATGCAATAAACAGGCTTGCTACTGCCATCGTCCCAGAGTTCCATTGTTTGTTATCTTTTTTTCATGACCTTTACTTTTTACTCGACAACGTTTCAACAATTTCAACAATATTATTCTCTAATTGTCTCCCCTTATTGTGTTGGAAGTGTCCTGAAACCACTTAGGTCAAAGAGCAATGTGTTTGTTCCCAGTTTTCCTTACATTTCATTCATTCCCCGCCAGGTTGCGGCTGTGAACATGTTTAATCCTCCCCCCGAGGTTATCGCAGCACGTGATCACATGTTCCATGTGACCAAGTCACTTCTCCAGCCCACAAGAATTCATGATAGGTAAGTTGAAAATGTACTGCTTTTTGGCAGAGTGGCCATGGTTCAGTAATCAGATCTTTTAATAGCAACAGTCAGCCGTAAGAAAAGTAGCTGGTATCTGATTACTTACACTACCTACTAAAACAGCCTCCCCTCCCCCGATTTCACTCCAGACCCCCCCCCCCCCCCTGAGGTTGGAGTCTGGCTCCGCCACTGGCCGCCTAGTTTATTTCAGATACAAACGAACCTCTATATAACGAAGTCCTCGGTATAACGAACGATATTCCTCAGCCCGGCAAAATTACAAGTGAAATGTACTCGTTATAAAGAGCACAATCCGGCAGCCCAAACGTAAAATCTACCCCGATATAACGAATGAATGTCAACGCACGACAAAAGATAATTGCGGAACAACCAACAGTGTGTGCTATAGGGCAAAGGTATAACCTGTACAGTTTTCCAGTGTCGTAGTTGTATTTACAGTCTTCTGTAGTTTCATACAGTAGCTACATGTAGAACAATGTGGCAACAGTCAGTCCTAACAATTCAAAAGCACTGTAATTGGCCATTTCCGAGTTGCCTTTAGCCTCTCTATCAAAGCGAGGCTAGGTGCGAAACCTTTCATATGAAAATGAGTTTTCATTCATATGCAAATAAGTTTTTGCATGTGAATGAAAACCATTTTCATATGAAAGGTTTCGCACCTAGCCTCGCTTTGATAGAGAGGCTAAAGGCAACTCGGAAATGGCCTATTCAATGCTCCGTGTTGTCGGTTTTGGTTTTCAGTACCCTACCAAGTGTGGACACACCATATCCCATGTTAATCTTGTGCGGTCCCCCCGGATCAGGCAAACGATATCTAGCTCGGAGGCTGTGCCAAGAGTTTCCAGACTTCTTTGGCTTTGGGTAAGGAAGAAAATATTTTAAATGTAGCCTCTGTAACAAGTTGTATGAAGAGTGTTGTACCAGAAGGTGTTCAAAACAATTAATTTCGCATATTGCCTTGCGCGATATGAGCATGTCTTTCTTTTTGTTTGCGAGGTTCGACCTTGACACATCCATCCAACAATGCAAAGTGGTTTTTAGAGCCCAGTTCCGTTTCTGGTTTTGTTATGTACCTCGCTTTTCAAGATGATATTTTTTGCATTGTGGTCTTGTTCACACTGTTTATTTACTGCATTACTGCAATTTTAATCTGGCTGCTTCAGGTCTCACCTGTTTGTAACGCCGTATAAGGCAGGAAGGGAGTACTTTTCAATCTGTAAATATATTTTAAATTGTAATCAATAAAGTAAATGAATATGCTGGCACTCTTGTGTCGATTGTGCGTGATTTAAACGCGTTCCCAATTAGCCTGGAGACGAGGCCGGGCACGAAAACGAGGCTGAAAACCACTTTTTCACAATTGTGCAGAAAGATCGACGGTTAAAGGTTACGCCAGAGTACTGTGGTTAATGTTAAATTGTGATCTAATTCTTAGCATCTGTCACACAACAAGAGCACCCCGTGACAAGGAAGAAAATCTTGAAGACTACTGTTTTGTGACTCAAGAAGAATTTGAGCAAGGAGTTGTTATGGTAAGATCTGACATTTATCTTTATTGTGCTGCATTTTTTCTACATAAATTGGATCAAAGTGGGATTATCAAATTCACGTATCTTTCTCACTGTTTATCTGCACAAATGTCCTACAAAGCAAAAAAATTAAGAGAAAAGCAAAAGAAAATAATTTAAATGGAGTCCTCAGAGTTGGGATGCGACATGTTATCAAGGCATCGTGATCACTCACTTTGCTCATCAATTCAAATAGCCATGTTATAAGATCATACCGTTTTATTGTTAGAGCACAGTCCACTTATTAGTACCATTTCTCGTTTGTTTAGCTTATTCGTAACCTTCAATACTTGTATGTCGTCATTTATTCATAGGGCAAGTTTCTGCAGACTTGTCAGCTAGCGGGGAACTGGTATGGCGTCACGAGAGAGGCCGTGGAGAATGTGGCCCGTGAGGGGCTGGCAGCAGTGTTCCATATGGACTTAGAGGTTCTTATTATATATTATAAAATAAATTAGACACCACGCACGCTGTTCTTGGTTGAAAACCATTTACCATAACTCTATATGTGGAGCACTAGCTTATTTCATAAAAATATATAGAAAACATTCCGTCCGTGTCTCCTTAAGTTATGGTAACACTCATGGTACCTCGAAATAGTTGTGTAAACCCCGGCCTGTTAAATCGATGACAATCGATCATCGGAAATCCAATCGATCTATCGATATCAATCGATAAAATTAGTTAATTGATATCGATTGATATCGGCCAATCGATGATCATTCGATAATCAAAAAATGTCCCGCAAATTATCGATTTTATCAATTTTTACGTGTTTTCTCGGAGCTCGTGTAACAAAATTCCGAACACAATGTCTGGTCAAGACACGCCGCATCGCGAGCGGGAAGTTACCCTTGTGATATCCGATGTCGTTGTGAAAGGGTACCAGGAGTGTTCATTTACTGTTGCAATTGGTGACAACCTCTCCGCAAGCAAGAGAAGGGGGGATCGTGGCAATGCTTTTAAGGTGACTGATGATCGCGGACAACTTGGTCACCTACAGAGGGATTTAGTCGCTCCGCTTTGGCGACTTCAAAAACCGTTTTCATTGTAAGTCTTGTTATGTTGTTAATTAATCGATTTTATTGGAAATCGATGGTCAATCGAATTATCACAAAAATATACGTCATCGATTGATCATCGATTTCCAATATCAATCGATTAATTGGCATCGATTGATATCGATTGATATCGATTTCATCGATTTTATTGATTTAACAGGCCGGATGTAAACACTCGCCGTCGCTGGGTTATTTCTTATTCTCCTAAAGTTCCACTCGTGTTATCATAATTCTATGGAGACACGGAAAACGTTTTCTATTTTTTAATTTTCTAATTTGGTATATTTACATCAAGTTAACACACCAAGTACCACGCAGTGGCCTTGTAAAACACAGCTGGTAATGTTTTTAGAGAAAGGGGCATTCTTTGGGTCATTCATCTATTGTTTGTTGTTTGTTTAGGCATACAACGAGGATATACACTGAACTCGTCAACCGCTACCAGAGAGGGGTGGGTGGGTCGCGAAAGTCGACTGTCGTCCCGGAGTACCGATGAAATGACCACGTTTTAGGCGGAGCGACCAAATTTATACTCAAGTAGCGCAAAACATTACTACTACTTCTACTACTACAAGCGTGCGCAATCACGGGGGAATGCAAAGAGATTACTTAGGCCCGTCCACACTAATCCGTTTTCAAACGAAAACGGAGCTGTTTTGCTCCGTTTTCAAAAGTATTTGCGTCCACACTTATCGTTTTCGTATCGTTTTCGCCCGTCCACATTACAACGCCGTATTGTTTTGAAAACGCTTTGATACCCTAAGTGCGCATGCTCAAATGAACTCTACGCATGCGCATTTCAATATATCGGCCCGCGAAATTGGCGCCATTTTTGAAAAGCGTTGTTTTGGTTTAGAATTCTTCGATATTTTCCTTCTAAACGATGCCAAGAACAGCTGGAAAGCAACCAAAAGCTAAAACAGACTGTTTCACATGGACTGATGATGAAGTCGAGCTACTTCTAAAGACACAAACGAATACAAAGTGCAGAAAAGCACCGAGAGTGTAGACTGGGAGAGTGGGAGTCAGTCCAGTCGAAGTATGGCGACATCTTGGATATGTTTCACGGTCGAGTGGTTTGGCTATTTTGATGACGTAACAATTTTCAGATAGCATCGTTTTTTCCGTCCACACCAGAAAACAGCGTTTTTAAAAAGCATCGTTTTCAAATCGCTTCACTCTGGAGAGCGTTTTCGAATCGCTCCGTTTCCAGTGATCGTTTTCGGCGTTGTGGTGTGGACGATAGCCGTATCCGGAGCAAAACAGCTCCGTTTTCGTTTGAAAACGGATTAGTGTGGACGGGGCCTTAAACTTCCGCTGTGAGCTAATTAATTATGCAGTGAGAATAGTATAAATGTTGTAATCATGTATTGAACAGGATGTCACGGTGGATGGAAGTCAACTGTAAATTAAGTATATTTTTAACATTTGTATTCAGGGTGTGTTGAGCTTCAAGAACACTTATTTTGAACCCAGATATGTTTTGGTGGTTCCTGTATCTAAGGAGGTAAGAATTGTCTCTGAGAACTCAAGCACTGATGAAGGGGGTTATCCTTGAAATATCTGGCTGTTTTTATAGGCCACTTCGAAAAATACCATAATAATCTTTTATTTGCAGGTTCAGCCTCACCGGGGTGTAATTATTCAAGTCTCCTTTGTTAGAATGGCACAATGGCATTCAGAGTACATGTAGGAACGCTAGGACGTAGCATTGTGTGTTCGTGTACAAATGTGCACCGTATGCAAATTGCCAAGAAGTTGAAGCACAGCACGTGCAGTTCGTGCTGAAAACAAAGGAAATTGGAAAACCCAAACCTGTTTTAAAGA
This sequence comes from Cladopsammia gracilis, assembly GCA_022457155.1. Taxonomy (NCBI): domain Eukaryota; kingdom Metazoa; phylum Cnidaria; class Anthozoa; order Scleractinia; family Dendrophylliidae; genus Cladopsammia; species Cladopsammia gracilis. The sequence continues at coordinate 224,786 of JAJGOT010000182.1, forward strand.
GTATTATGGTATTTTCGAAGTGGCCTATTACAGTTTTCAGCATTCGTGACAAACAAATTTCATAATTATCAAAAACACAGCAACGTAAAGCTGCTGTTACACGTGACAAGTTTTCTGACAGCTCAGCAGCACCCAATGAATCGTTTCGGCAGGAAGCTGTTCGGAAGCTGTTCGGAAGCCGTTCGGAAGCTGTTCGGAAGCTGTTCGGAAGCCGTTCGAAGCTGTTCGGAAGCTGTTTTTTAGCACTCGTGACAAACAAATTTCATAATAATATTATCAAGAACACAGCAACGTAAAGCTGCTGTTACACGTAACAAGTTTTCGGTGTTAGTTGTACCCACGACTTTTACTTGTAACACCCTCTCGTGCAACTAAAAATAAATTATTTAGCCAGTTAACCAGCGCAACGTTTTTCGTCAACTTAGGATTTATTGCTCGGCTGTCAAAAAGAATGAAAATTGAATTTTTATTGGTAAACATTCTGAACAGAACATAGGTTTTCGGTACCGGAAAGTTTTCGGGACTTTTGAGAAACGCACGCAATAAAACTGCATTGTGTCCAGTGTGTGTCCACCCCGACTGAATCAACGTAATCATTCTACTTACAAAATATTGCGTGTTATTTTGCGTACAACAATTTCAAGATTAGACACACCAGTGCTTGAATTAATAGTCGGTCATTTGACATTACTGACACTGCAAACAAATTTTGAAATCTTTCAATGTCCTCGGATTTGATGGGTTCTGAACACAAATTATTTAGCTTTTGTATTGGTCTTGTTAACTAAGCCATTCCATTTGTTTTCAAAAGCATAAAAAATAACAATTTATGCTATTACATTTATGTCGCTGTAAGAGGCCCGCCTTATTTCAGTAAAGGCCATGGTCGTCCTTCAACGCATTGAAAACCTTTTTAGTACGTCATGTATGCTGATGGATTCTGTCTCGGCATTCTTGTCTCAGATAAAAGGTCCAAGTTTGCGGATATCCGAAAATTATTTCAATTATTTCATACGATGCAATTCAGAAATTGTGCATATTGTTGCATCGTGTGTCCGGACGAAACAAAAAATAACTTGTTATAATTTTAAAACAAATCTCCGTTTGCACGTGAGTTAGCGATTCTATGGTCTTGTATTATTCTATAAAGTTTCCAATCTATGTGTGTTACCATTAACATTAACGCGCGACCCATCGCACTTCATTCCAGACGGTCAAACTTGAGTTTGGTGGACGTCAATCAATCGAGTGGATTTTGAACAATTTTACCAGAACAAAACTGAATTTGCAAAATATCGCGTATAGTCAAATTTAAAAAGTTTTATTTGTAAAACTACGGTCTCTGTAAAAGATAGCTTTAACTTTGATTAAGTTTTACCTTTGCTGGTAAAACTGTCGATCTTTTAGCTCTTTTTTAGTGAAATCCTGTCGGGATCCGCCCCTTGTTTTGGAACTAAAATGTTTATAATCGTTGTTGTGTTTTTTCAGATTCATGAGGCCCGTCTCCGTGAGCGCGGTGATTATGCAGAGCCCTTGTTACTTCAGTCGTTAGACCGAGCTGATGTGTGCCTGTTACATAATACAGATAACCCTGGCTTCTTCGACATGGCCATAAATAGCGGTAAGAATTAATCACGGCTAAAAACATCTCTTCGTCCTTCAATCAAAATGGGGCTCACTGACCAATCCAAGCGAGTTAAATCCAGTGAGCGAAGTTAACGCAATGGCTACTATGACATGTTTAGATTTCTTCCTTAGCACGCGCGCTCGTACATAACTTAGCATGGCATTGTGAATTGAATTGCGTGCGCAGAAAGGATGTACATGAAAACTTAGTGCGAAGGTCCTAAATATCCGGTATTTTCGCCATTAATTGCAACGATAGCTGTATCACTGACCAAAAGCTCTGCGATCATATAAAAACCTGCATTAACGATCCGTAGCGATGGTCGCCGTTTGATGGCAGATGATTAAAGCCGATGTGTAAGGCCAGCGCTTCTGTGGTGGTATGCGATCGTCGGCGATATAACTTTAGAAATACGCCTAACATGAGTACTTTATAACTTAAGTGCAAATGCAAATAGAAATTGATTTATTTCCCCCTCTCGAGAAATGGGGAACAAGTCAGATGGACACACTCATATAAGAGAAGTTAAGTGTCATTCTTGCCTTTTTTTACAATATCTTTTATAACTACAGAGGATCTTGGTGACGCTTACAAGCGCCTTAAACGCCTTATTATGGAATACCTGGGTATGTCACCGCCATCCACAGTGCATTCTGAACTGTTCAGCGGTAGTATTACATCAGTTGACACTAGCCAATCAGAGGAGACCTTACATCAAGCCGACAAATCAGGCACCAGTCAAACCACAAGTGTCACGGTCAACGCGGCGGCGAGGACCTGGTCACGACGATCTGGCTCCTCCACAGTAAACTCCAAGGGCGTTAAATTGACACAGCACAAGACACCAGTGGTAAGTGGTGTTTTTTTCTTTTCTTGCTGCTACGTTCGATACAATCACTGTAAACTCTTGGCTATGAACTCTTAAAATTAACTTACCAAAAGTCTGGAGAGGTGAAAGACCACACCAAAGCGTTCATTATATCTGAAATACAATATCAAAAAAATACATCATGTTGTGGCAACGTTAGGTGCGGTTGTCACTTACAACTTATTTATATTTGAAAAAAAAAATAATTGGAATAATCATACATGTAACAAGAAGTATTGAAACTACTCCGGCGCCTTGCTTAAAGCAGTTTTCAATATTGATTTTGCCCCCTGTGGGCATCCCACAATGAACATTGAAATTAATGTTAAGTAACGCTCCACTTAAGAACTACAGTAAACTTCATTGTTCTGCGGCATTGGCTCTTTCTCACATAGAATATCTTTGATTTCAAGAATAGCGGAGGAGCTAATGGTTTATAATTATATTTCAGTATAAAAATAAAGAATATCCATTTGCGTCAGATAAATTTTAGGAAATGCCTATGCTTAACCAATAAGAATAGCAGAAGACAATAGCTAATAATTTTGCTTCTTTGATGAAGTTTCCCAAATACAATTTCTTTAAAAAATTGCATGTTTTGCGATTGGGTCTTAAATTACATGAAACCTTTAAAAAATCAAACAAAATGCACCTTGAAACCTAACTTTTAGCAGTCTTTGAGTCTAGGCCAATGAGATCACTAGTTGTAACAATGAAAATAGTTGACATTCCATCGTGCATTGCCGTTAGCACTTTCCTTCTTATGCGGATCATTACTTAACAACGGAATATATTAATTTCATGGGTCATTATGGGACGCCTAGTGGGCAAAATCAATATGGCCGTCCTATCGGTAAAACAGTCTATTTAGTGTCGAAAACCGAAACCAAACTAATCGCTCTAGCCAATCACAACAGTCGCAAAGAACCAATCAGAACTCGAAACAAATACATGTGGCTGGCGCCAAGCGCGGGAAAACGCGTGCAGCAAGTCACGATTGATTTTGGTTTTACTTCTGATTGGCTGATAAAGTGGCGCGAGATTTTTCAGCCAATCACAAAGCGTATCAATGCAAAACCAATGCAAATGCGAAATTACTTTTGACACCCAATTGAAAACCGCTCTAAATTAGAACATTGAGCAATTTAAATTACAGCGTGCGTGTGTCAGCTGTATTCAGGAATTCTGAAAAAATACATCGCGACCGGAATGAAAAATACAATTTGCAGTCTTTTCGTAACGATGAGCGGAACAAGCGGCATTGTAATACAAAATCAAACTATACAATCACTATTCCAAAAACAACAAACTTAAAATACTTACCACCTGCAGATAGCGAATCCGCTATCCGTGGCTGATGTGGGGAAGAGCAAGAAAACGTTCTTCTATAGTTTTGTCAATTCTTCATTTAGAGTCTGTATGTGATATTTTCTGTTTTATCTTGTTAGGAAATCCTATCACTAGAGCGTCGACAGACCAAAGCTAAAGCTGCCGTGGCTGGAATTCACCAGATTTCACTGGAACACTTTATAACTGCCAGGTATTCACTGCAAAACAACCACTTTTCAGAACTATAGTTTAAGGTTACAGTGTACCTTCAGATCGAAAATTTATTGAAATTTTTTTTTTTGGCGTTAAAATAAAGTTTACAGAATGAACTTTCATCCAAAACAAAAAGTATCGAAAAATAGTGAAAATTGACGAAGAAATGACGGTATAACTTTTGTGGGCGGAGTTTGTTTATTAAGCGATATGTTTTTTTAAGCGCCGTTTTCTCAAAGTTAATTTTTCGCTTGTTGGGGACACTTTAAAGAGCTACAACTCAAAGGGAATTTGTTCGATTTCCCTTAAATTTGGACAGAAGCTAGGCTAACATATAATCAACAAAAATGTGTCGGCGAATTTCTTAATTCCGAAAACTTTTTCGTCAAGAGGCATTTCCGTGCGATCATTCCAATTTTTTTCTCCCCTTATCGAAAATATTCTGTAACTTTTCACCGCAATTGAATATGGAAAATCACCGACACGTTTTTTTTAGCGCTTCGTGTCCGGAAACCCGAGAACAAATCAAATTAGCAAAATATAATAATCGCTTTGAGTTATAGCGTTTTAAAGCTGATTCAGACGTCGTAAAAAATTCGACAATTCATTTTATTACCAAATGGTTTCCATATTTAGATAGCCAGCTCTATAAGCTTTAATTTGATATCTGGGTTTAGGTATATTAAGTGTAACCTTAAGACGCTAGAGCTGTTATACTGGAGACACCCCCGAAGGTACACTGTAACCTTAAGGAGAAAGGAGTTGGGCAAGAAGCTGTTTGTGTCGTTACTGATTTTGATAAAGAGGCCTAACTAGGAAATAGCCTATTGAATAAAGCACAGAGTACCACGTGTTTGCTGTGGTTTTGAGGCATTTTAAGGCACGAATGATATTGCAGGACCAGCATTTGTTCATGTGAATAAAAATACAACCAAAGGGACAAAACTGAGCTGGAGCTACCTGTGTGGCAGACGGATTCAAATTGTAATCCGTAAGCTTGAGGTAGAGTTTTGAATTTTGTTCTCTCTGTATCCATTGGAGGTCTCTTTCAGGAGAGGTGCCATTGTACAGTTGTTGGCTCAAAAGCTGGATTTCAGAGTAGTATTTCAGAGTAGTATTTCACAGTAGTATTTCAGAGTAGTATTTCACAGTAGTATTTCACAGTAGTATTTCACAGTAGTATTTCAGAATAGTATTTCAGAGTAGTATTTCACAGTGGTATTTCACAGTAGTATTTCACAGTAGTATTTCACAGTAGTATTTCACAGTAGTATTTCACAGTAGTATTTCACAGTAGTATTTCGCAGTAGTATTTCGCAGTAGTATTTCACAGTAGTATTGCACAGTACAGTAGCATTTCGCAGTAGTATTTTGCAGTAGTATTTCACAGTAGTATTGCACAGTACAGTAGTATTTCGCAGTAGTATTTTGCAGTAGTATTTCACAGTAGTATTTCACAGTAGTATTTCGCAGTAGTATTTCACAGTAGTATTTCACCGTAGTATTTCACAGTAGTATTTCACAGTAGTATTTCGCAGTAGTATTTCGCAGTAGTATTTCGCAGTAGTATTTCGCAGTAGTATTTCGCAGTAGTATTTCGCAGTAGTATTTCGCAGTAGTATTTCACAGTAGTATTTCACAGTACTATTTCACAGTACTATTTCACAGTAGTATTTCGCATTATGTCCATTAATCGAAAGTCCATCCTCGACCCCAGATCCTCTCCACTTTCAAAATGGCGGGCGGGCGGAGAAACCCTGGGACAAGGCAACAAAATACTCCAAGGCTCGTGGAGTATTTTGATGCACGAAATAGGATGAAATGCCTTTTTTCCTCTTGAAGCAGGATTCTACATCGCAGCAAAACAAATTTGACTGCCAATCGCTGGAGATAACCACCAAAAACGGTTTGTTATCATTTGTCAGGCTAGAATTTGTTGGAGTATAATTTTCCTTTTACCAAACATAGAAAAATAAATCATTCTAAAAATGGTTCTCATGGTAACATATCGTGAAGGTTCCTTTCTCTTTTAACTCGTCTTTACTCATTTTTCAGGCAGACAGTTTCAGCCAGTTTACTGCCCGCTACAGTGCACTACTCCCCCGAAGTTAAACGCTCGACTTCAGTCCCTCTCAATTTTAACCCCTCAATGGCGTCAATGGTCGCGAACGCCAGCAGCCAGAACGAGGCCAGAGAGGCGGGCCTGGAATCGAACATCTCCGAGTCCGAAGAGGAAGAAGAAATGGGCTCATCTATCGTGTCATCTGCGCGTGCGTACTCTGACGATGGAGCCCAGTCTCCAAAAGACTCGGACGAGGAAGAGGGTGACTCAAGAGTCTTGCTTGATTTAATCCCTGCAGATACCTTTGACTCTCAAGAAACCGCATCCGTTCCTTTCTCGGGTGTTTTTGGTCAAGTAGAAGTTGCGAATTCTATTTAACTATTTATCCCCTTATAGTACTAGAATACTGAAAATTGTTAAAAATCGTTTCAATTTTCACGTGAAGAAACATTGAAAACACGAACAGCACCACGGGAAGGTTGTTAATCAAGATTTGATTTTGGAAGTGGGAAGAGTTCAATATAATCGGTTTGTCTCTCAGTGTCAAGATTTTACAGTTGACAAGAATGAGAACGATGAGAACAGCTTGACAAGAATGAGAACAATGAAATGTTTACTCAAAGCTGGCGTTGAACCTTCGAGGTTTTCCTGTGCCGTATATATTTAAATGTGTTTTTTATCCATATAAATAATTATCTAAGATATTGTTTGTTTAGCTTGCAAATCGTCTTTACGTAGTTTCTTTGCGTATTGTAAATAAAAAAGAAATTGCCTACTTTGTCTCTGCTTCCTCCATCTTTTTGCCATTCCTGCTGGGGACATGCAAATAGAAATATATATATATATATATATATATATTGAATCCCCTGATGAGTGGGCAACCACGAAACAGGCTTGTCGGGATGAAAGCGTAGTTTATTTGTTTCTTTCCTCCATAAACATATACTTCGCTCTACATTAATGTATTGAGCGCTGTTTTACGAATATCCAGTTCTACACTTTATATATATATATATATGTTTTGAAGACTTGTGAATGGTCCCTCAAACAATTGTTAAACAATAAAAATGCAGACAATGAACAGACTTGCACAATTATTTATTTTATGAAATGGTAAAAAGGGAAACTTGGTTTTGGTTTGGAAAGTTATATATTGAAATAGTAAGTAATAATATTAAAGGGATAAAATATCGTATGTTCATGGGATAAAAGTCATTCGAAGGTTTACTCGTTATTTTCATTTATCTATGTTTCACTGAGCAACAGCTCGCTGGTAAAAATATCTATGATATTGAAGTATTTACATGCCCTGATTGATCTATTGGCCTTATGCTCCGATAGGTATCAACCTTAGATAATGAAATAAAACTCAGGTCAAGTTTTTCTAAGCGCTCTTCCTGGAAATAGTATTTTTAGTTAGAGTAACTTATCCTTATTTTATTGTCTTGTTTTTCAGTAAAACTGTATCGATTTAAGTGACTTATTTCGGATTTAACGTTAGAGCTGTTTAATTATTTATGAATTCTGCTCACACTTCACACAAAGGCGCAAGTCCTAGTGTCAATTCATAAAATGCTCTGTTTGCTAATTGAAACACGTTCCAACTCGTGAACATGTGGTAACTTTAATGATATGGAAAAGGGTTGGACTAAGTTAGAGAAGGTTGGGCTAAATCTAGCCTATCACAAACCATGAAGAAGGTTAACACCTTGTAATTTTTATGAATTACTTTAATCTATAATCTTTATTTTTACTCATGTTTCACTTACAAATGTAAAATTTTAAATGGTAAAAACGTTGTCTGTAATTTTTATATTGTTCAGGTTGTTTTATTTTGATGGGATACTTCGGCGATAGTCGTGAAATTTAGACACGAAAATGATTTTGACAATGTAACCTTCCTCGAGCAGATTTATGGTAATCATTCTAAAATGAAGGCGTATCTCTGCGTAGAACCCATTGCGCAACCATTACGTTAGCGTAAATTTGAGACACCTGTCACTCAATCACGGTTACACCGTTGACATTTCATGACAGGTACCCATCGCTATAAAATGACTTGGACAACTTCGAATTAGGAGAGATTGCTGTAAAACTCTTGAAGAGAATATTGCAGAGAATATTTTGAAGTAGCTGAACTGTAAAGAACAGTAGAAGACTAATCAAGAGTAAAATCCAGAGCCAACAACTGAAGACTGCTTTATTGAGTCCAAAACCAGTGAATGTAGAATAAGTTGCTAGTCCCCGTCAAAGCTTATTTTACACAATGCTCCTCTGAGCCCTGGAATGGAGGATCACTTGCGCGATCTTGGAGTATTGAAAGTCTTTGTAGAATTTTCACTTGTAAAACAATAAGCTCCGACTCCAGTCAAGACTTTTGACAGGTTTATTCTCAACGTTTCGGCCTCACGGCCTTCCTCAGGAGAATTATTGCACTATGGCTTGCTTACAACATTTCAAAATTTGCTATTAACGGAAATGCAAATTTTGAAATGTTGTAAGCAAGCCATAGTGCAATAATATCTATCCCATCTAATAGGTGACGTTTTTGATGGCAATACAAAAGGTTTATATATAAGATATATATTTTTCAAATAGCTTCGTTTTTGAAAATCAGTGTAAATATATATATATATTTTTTACTTTCTTTTATTCTTTTTTTTAACTGGACATTGTGAAAGTGATATATTGTTTCTTTTTTTGCGTTTAAAGTCGTTCAATTTTCAAAGAATATCGAACCGTGTTTACCGTAATATCGTGTTAGGCGTTTAATAGCTCGCGGTACAAGGTTAAAATGACATGCTGGCATTTACATGCAAATTCTATACACTTCCGGATTCCAACGTTTTTATGAGCCTGTGAATTTGCTTTTCATCTTTAATGTTTGCCACAAACTTAATTTGTAATAGAGCGTTTTCATATGACGTCACGGCGGCCATATTGGTGTTCCAAAACAAAGAAATGGCGGCCATATTGGTGTACCAAACCAATCCTCGGGGAATTGAACTCTATTTTCATGCAAACATTTTCTTTTGTTTCAGTAAACCAATATGGCCGCTGGTCACGTGAGTGAAAACGCTCTATAGAGCGGTTTTCAATTGATTGTCGTAAAACCAAAACCAAAGTAATTACTCTGACCAATCACAGCAGTCGTAAACAATCCAATGAACCAATCAGGGGCCCGTTGTTCGAAAGCCAATTAACGCTAATCCCGGATTAAAAGTTAACCGAGGATTTCATTTCTCTGTTTAAAAATGTTTTTAAAACGTCATTTGTAGCTAGTAGTGAAGACAAGTTAAAGTCGAAACTGCAGGGCAGAAAACTTTGGAAAATTTTCAATTGTTGAGTTTTTTAACTGGATTCAAAGTTGACGCTAATCCTGGGTTAGCTTAATCGTGCTTTGAACAACCCGGCCCAGAGCTCGAAGCAATTACATGTCGGCGTCGCCAAGCGCGGGAAAACGCGTGCGAGCAAGTCACGATTGGTTTTGGTTTTACTTCTGATTGGTCGAGAAAGTGGCGCGAGATTTTTTTAGCCAATCACAAAGCGTAGCAATGCAAAACCAAAGCAATTGTGTAATTACTTTCGGTACTCAATTGAAAACTGCTCTAACGTTTCATTTTATACAACAATTATGACTCCAGCAAAGTAAGAATTCTTTATCATCGGAGACTCGAGACTTGACTCGATGTTTAGTCAACTTGCATTCGCGATCGAGTAACGCAAAACCTTTAATATTCATTTACAGAACTTTTTTGGTATATACCTTATTGCAATAACGTTGTCATAGAAAAAAGTAAAAATGAAAAAAGGCCAATAGAAATTAATTAGACACAAAATACATTCTCGCCAGATTTTAATAATTCTCAAAGCATGCACAAGAACTACGTTTAAGAATGGGTTTTTGTACTTTCCTTTTTTGTAGTGCAACTGTACACATGTAACAGTTATTCTCAGAGAATGACATCAACTGGGTAGCAACATATTTCCAACATGGACGGTTACTATATCATTTCAACCTTTACCTAGGTAAATTTCAAAAAAACAATAGCCGCTGCACGCTTAATCGTGCCGCGTGTCGCTATGATGATTAAGCTAATTAATTCCTTGATAAGTTCTTCAAGTGGGCCACCGTGGAAGTCTGTATGAACATCTTCTCCTCTTCTTCTTCTTTTTCCACTTGTGCTATTCTGGCAAATCCTGTCTTCTTTCCTTCACAACGTTTCGGCAATCCTGCTCTCTTCAGGTGTCTTGTTGCGCGTTAGTTTTTCCGTCTATTGTCTATACGTTTGTCTTTGCTACACTTGTGGTAGCGGATTTTTTTATATATATATATATATATATATATATATATATCTATGAACGTCCTCCTAATCTGTCCTTAATCACGAAGTCCTCTCACTACCTCTACTCGGGGAACAGAGTCTTGTCTAAACTCAGCCTTTGAGTTCACTAGGGTATACATACCCAGACTACTGTTGATCCTGACCCCCTCGTTTATCTGTCTCGTTAGCGGGTCTCGAAAGAACGCCATCGGTTCGTAGCTATACTCAGCTGTATCTCCATCATGGTGTACAGTCGGCTCACAGAACATAAGAAAGGCCATCAGAAGAAGGTGGAAACTAACCCACTCTACAAGCATGATCAGGAGGCCCATGATGGAGATACAGCAGAGTATAGCTACGAACCGATGGCGTTCTTTCGAGACCCGTTAACGAGACAGATAAACGAGGGGGTCAGGATCAACAATAGTCTGGGTATATATACCCTAATGAACTCAAAGGCTGAGTTTAGACAAAGCTCTATTCCCCGAGTAGAGGTAGTGAGAGGACTTCATGATTAAGGACAGATTAGGAGGACGTTCACTGATATAAAAAAAAAAATCCGCTACCACAAGTGTAGCAAAGACAAACGTATGGAAATTAGACGGAAAAACTAACGCGCAACAAGACAGCTGAAGAGGGCAGGATTGCCGAAACGTTGTGAAGGAAAGAAGACAGGATTTGCCAGAACAGCACAAGTGGAAAAAGAAGAAGAAGAGGAGAAGATGTTCATAATTAATTCCTATTTGGCTTTTTTCATTTTACATTTTACATTTTTCATTTTTCTATGACAACGTTATTGCAATTAGGTGTACACAAAATAGATATCAAGTACTATCCTGGGGTCGTACTCACAACCACTGCAAATTTGGTCAAAAATCTTTCATTTGGAGCATTTCGTGTTCATGACTTGGCTCATACATGTCGGAGCCTTTGATCCATACATTTATAGTAGGTCTCTGTAGGTTTGTAATGTGTCCGCACGTCAAGGATAGACTCCATGTGGAATCTTCCACCTTTTTACACTTTCGTGTCCAAGAATATAGTTTCTGTTTCTGAGATTTCAGCCGTGAATTTGATTGTAGCTAGGGTGACAACTGTTTGCCATTTCGAGGAATTCTTCTATTTTGTCTCTGATTGTGTCACACATTGATATGACGTCATGAATAAATCTTCTCCAAAAGATGGGTGTAATTTTGCTTTGTCTGAGTGTTCCTTTTTCTATTTTGGCCATGAAAATGTTAGCAAAGGCTACGGCCATTTTCGTACCCATGGCTGTTCCATGGGTTTGAAGATAATATCTTTTCCGTTGAATTGGAATATGAGTTTTCTTGTAGACTCAGCATTTCTCTTAAATACCTGATAGGGACGGGAGGTTTTATGTGGTGAATTCTTCGTATGTTTCGCATACAGTGGTAATACCCTCCTCTTGTGGTATGTTCGTGTATAGGCTATTGACGTCCATTGAAACGAGAATGGTGCTTTTAGGCAGTTTAATATTCTCGATGAAGTTAATAAAGTCTGCTGTATTCGTAAGATATGAAGCTTGTTTTTGTGTGCTATTGGCTGAATGAGGTGGTCAACAAAACACACCCTGATATAATTGGTCTTCCGACAGGTGTCGGTGTTGTAAATCTTTGTAAGTGTGTAAAACACTGGGATTCGCGGAAGATCAGGCGTAAGGGAGAGCCATTTAGTCGTCATATCGTCCATGTGGCCTTCTAGGACCAGTGATTTAATCAATCGCTGAACTCTTTTGGTTGTGGTTTCAACCATTGGTTTGTCTGGGGGTCAGTAGTTGAGTATCATCGAGTTGGACTTGACCCTCGTTAATGTTGTCCGCTCTGTTCATTATGATGGTCGTGGTTCCCTTACCAGCTTTTTATCTCGTTAATGCGCGCATGCGCAAACGAGATATAGGTATAGAGTAGAAAAAAAGGATGTTAAAAGTTGTTAACTTTTGTCCGGGGGTTTAGTTCTTTATACAAGCTATATAAGGGCATTATGGATATGGTTGGTAATACCAGTTAGGATTTCAAGAAGGGCGTCCCCCCCCCCGCCACTAAAATTTTTGGGGAGTACCCCCGGACCTATTAGGGAGCTTAAGATCCAAGACGCGACGGCTTTTAGAACGCGGTGACCGAGCTAAAGCCTGGAACGAGAACGCCGTTCTAAGCTCGGGAAAAATAAACTTTTAAGTTTTGCGATGCGACGCGGTTGTTCAAGATTTTTGTTTTGACAAAGGAAAACGCAAAATATAAAATGAGCTCGTTCAAAGAAGTTCAAGAAATGTTGTTTTTGTGCTTGGAAGAAGAAATCATTGATGATGAAGAATTTGCTATGTTGTACGAGGCATACACCCCGCAGAATCCTCCATTTGCTCACTCGTATGAGAAATTTTCTCTTGTAAATGAAGACCCGTCTAAATGTAAAGCAAATTTTTGCGTGGAAAAGGGAGATATCTCTTTACTTGTTGAAACCTTAAGAGTTCCTCCTATCCAAAGCATTCTCTAATTCGGAGGGCCCGTCTGGCGTTATTCCCGCAGCTTTTTCTGCATCCCTCAGTTTTTTCTTGTACGTAATAACAAGAATTCCCACGTGGTCGCGAACCGACCGCTTATCAACGCTTAATTTAGGAACTGAACGTTATTCAAAGTCGGCAATTTTTTCCCACAGGCTGCTTCTCTGTGTGGATTTGGCAACTTCCCTACACAGGATTATGCCGTGGTCGTTTGTCCAAGACATCACCGAACTAAAAGAAAAAATAAAACAAAAACATCTTTAAAACCGAGTTAAATTTGAGCTCAGACTGAGTTGAAAGTAATTTTGTGCCTAATTCCACGAAACATCACTTCTTGCATGTTCTTAGCAAATTAACACTTAATTTTGCTACATACAAGAGTAAAAAACAGGGGGGAAAAAAGAGGAAGCTTGGAGGCACAACTTACTTCGAAGATTTTGTCGAAGCCATTCTTCGCTAACCTAAGTCAACCTGTAAATAAAGTTTAAAAAAGTCAGAGGTTTCCCATTTTTGCGACGTAAATTTCGCTAGAAAGTTTCAATATGAATCAAGGTTTCGATTTATGTTTAGAGTTGGCACATAATACACCGTTTTTTTCAAAAGAAGAACATTTAATACTCACGTTTTCTACACAAAGCCAAATCCTTCTGACTCGAGTTCTCTACGCGACGGCGACGCTGCGAGCCAGCACTCCGAGGCAAGCGGACTGCTGCTTTTCTGTGAAAAATTACTTCCGGCCGCGTCCCAAAACCGTCGCGTCCTGGATCTTAAGCTCCCTATTGTTAATTTCCCTAAAGTACTAGCAAGTGATAATGTTACTAACTTTCGATATTTCACGTTATCTATCAATCTTTCAAATTTGTTTTTAGGTGGATGTGTCCGAGACGGCTTAATTTATCTTCAAAGGTTCAAGAAATTTGTGTTTTTCTTTTTGAGGAAAGGAGTAATTAGTAAGTTGAATTTATTAAATGAATGGCTTTGAGTTCTCATGGCATGTAATCATTTGACGAACTTTTGTACATAACCGATCACGCGAACGAAAAGGCAGTATGGACTTTGTCTTTTGTTCTATTTTGGAATAGTGAATCATTACCATTATTAGATTTAGGTACATGGTAGAATGTATTGACGGTGATAAAAATTGCGCTTTAATTATGTAATAGTATGCAAGGGACCTCGTGATTTTGCAGATTTAGTCAAACTATATTATTTTGTGCAAATGTAGAAGTTTTTGTTTGCTGCAATTCTTTCTACAGTTCTATTCGTGTACAAGTAAAGTTAGTTGTTCTGAATTGAATCACAAAGCAAGCATTTTTAACAACCATTTTATAAGCGATTTGAGCGTTTCAATTCAAGACAGACATTATAACTATTACGGACTTAATTCAGAAGATATTATTTGACTGCCAATACGAAAACAAAGGTGTTTAGCGCAGAAAAAGAAGACGAATATCAAGAAGTGCAGTGGTGTGTCGAACTCACGGCATTCGGATTCTGACGTGGAGAAGGCAGTTAAGCTAGAGTGCCCAACATAGCTTCATTGCATTTTAATATAGTGTTCAACGTACCTTCATCGCATTCAAATCGTGCCGTGTACATGAGGGTTACCTTAGAGTGCTCAACGTAGATTTATTAGCAAAGATATAGCAAAGTTAAAGCAAAATATATATATTGAAGTCTAACCATTTTAAACAACAAAACACGCACGTAAATTCAAAAAGGCATTATAGAATAAACTCCGAACCAAAAAAAATTGAACAATTCTTCCAAAACTTAAGTTCAAATACTACTCAAATTACCGTTTTTTACCTTTTTTCGGTTCCACGGTTGTGGCGGGCTATCTTATAAACAGGGAACGGGAAATCGAAAATGGGAACGGGGAATGGCGAACGAGGAATGGAGAACGGGGAAAGGGGAATCTTTAAAACGGGGAATCCTTAAAAGCGAGAATCTTTAAAATGGGGAATCTTTAAAACGGGGAATCGATGGCGAATCTTTCAAATTGGGAATCTTTAAAAGCGAGAACCTTTAAAACGGGGAATCTTTAAAAGCGGGAATATTTAAAAGCGGGAATCTCTAAAACGGGTAATCCAATGTGTGTGGGGCGGAGTTTAAAAGCGGGAATCTTTAAAATGGGGAATCTTTAAAATTCAGCTCAGTGAAGTTCACAAAGTACTGATTATTCGTGGGAAATTTTTGTTATAAAAGGTGACAAGCTTAGAGTGATTTTACTTCAAATGTGAAACAGAAACTGTTAGTTAGTGTCTAACACTATATATCACTATCTTTTACACTAGCGCTAGACCTTGATAGAGTGATTACAGTTAACCCGCGAAACACAATCTAACAATTAGTGTGTGATAGTCCAAATTAAACAAAAGAAAACAATGGAATTATTGTCTAATAGTGCGTACTATTCTACTAACTATTTCACGACTGTAGCCTAATCGCTCTAATATTTGAGGATAATAGAAACTGATACGAAGTACTACGGCGTAAAATCCTACTGTCTATTTCACAGTTGAAGTAAAACCACTCTAACACAAATCCTGCTCATCGCTAAAAGCATTTTAGCCCACCTTTAGAATATTTGTTGTGGTGCAATTTTGTCCTTGGTGCAAATTTTATTTTTCTTTTTTTTTGGGTATGGAAATGTATGATAATGTTTGATAATGAGTTTTAAACAAAGGAAAATAAAATTTGCACCAAGGACAAAATTGCACCACAACATATTCAATAAGTCTACCCCAAGTACGTGCCTGAGAAACTTTTCTGTTGTTCTAAATGTTGTCGTTTATTTGATCTTAGGAAAAAATCTCTACCTCTGATACTGACAGCAGGAATTTTCACTTTCCAGAGCCGTTTAGAATAATTTATTTAGTTATGCGTCGTTTGTTTGCTAGCTATTCCAAAATATTTATCCCTCAGACGAGACATTTGCTCCGGACGTGCGCGTTACCAAAATGAACTGTTGCTCATAATTATGTATGTATGCGCTATTGTTTTGCTTTTGGATTTCTATTGCTTTGGCATTTGTTTTAGTTTTTAGAACGGTATGCATAATTAACGTGTGGGGTTAAACGGAAATCTTTCCGGCTGAAAATTAATATAACCAAATTACTGGAATCCGAGTGAGGATTTCCGAACAGTAATTCATAAATGGGCGAAATTTTGATTTTCCCTTAACCCTATTCAGACTGTGGGGGGGGGGGGGGGGGGAGGGGGGGGAGTGGGTGGGGGGGGGGGCTTCGAACCCCCCTCCAGTTAAATTGTGATAACTCTTACACCGAAATGGCTTTGAGGCTGAAATTTTCTGACTTTTCCTAGAATTTATCTAGGGACATTTTGGTATCCATAACATGTCAGTGTGATTAACCATGTTGCCATGGCAACCGATTTTTGACACATAGGTTTTCAAAATATTAAAATCTTGTGAATTTTTTATTTTAAGATCTTGTTCTTTGACTTATAGTGCATTTTCATGTTAGAATAGTTTTTTCTTGGGACTAGTTCTTGAAAGACGTCAAAAAATTTAACATCAAATATTTACTCTTTTACTTATAGACAAACATTTTGTACTATTTATTAAATAACGCTTCTAAGTTCATTGTTTGGATAATAGACATTAGTTTGATACGTGTTTTATACATTCTGATCCTTTTCTCTTTTAGATATTTTTTAAATTTTAATTTAAACAAAAAAGAGAAAATCCAAGATGGCGGATCCAAGATGACGGATCCAAGATGGCGGACAATAATTTCAAAATTATGGTTTTATCGCTTTTTATTGCTTTTTTCTCGCTTTACAAGTGTATCCTTGTTTGTATTTATTATGTCTTAATATTAAAGAGATGATTTTACAGTCATATTTGATATTTTGAGTATCTGGATGGAAAAATATCAAAGAAACGTCGGGAAATCAAAGAATGACGTCATTGTGACGTCATAATTGGGTGTGGCAGGTCAAAACTGGGTGTGAGGTTTCCTTGTATGGAGGTGAACATTGTGTGAAAATTTCATGGTCCTAGCCTTACTGGTTCCAGAGATATAGAGGGGGCTCCGAGGAGCCCCCCCCCCCCCCCCCCCAGTCACAGATTGCTTAAAAAAGCCCAGTCTGAATGGGGTTAAAAAAAAAATGGCGTTATCACGGTGACTTTAAGGGTCAAATTGGGGGTCTGGGCGAGTTAAAAAAAATAGAGGCAAATGTCACCTAATTTTTTGCCATGTTGACATAACAATGGAGTTTTTTTCGCTCACTTTGAAAGAGTTGCAAGATCAGTAGTAGCCGCTTAAGGTTACAGTGTACCTTCGGGGGTGTCTCCAGTATAACAGCTCTAGCGTCTTAAGATTACACTTAATATAGCTAAACCCAGATATCAAATTAAAGCTCATATAGCTGGCTATCTAAATATGGAAACCATTTGGTAATAAAATGAATTGTCGAATTTTTTACGACGTCTAAATTCGAACGTCCGAATCAGCTTTAAAACGCTATAACTCAAAGCGATTATTGTATTTTGCTAATTTGATTTGTTCTCTCGTTTCCGGACACGAAGCGCTAAAAAAACGTGTCGGCGATTTCCCATATTCAATTGCAGTCAAAAGTTACAGAATATTTTCGAAAAAGGGAGAAAAAAAATTGGAATGATCACACGGAAATGGCTCTTGACGAAAAAGTTTTCGGAATTAAGAAATTCGCCGACACATTTTTGTTGATCATATGTTAGCCTAGCTTCTGTCCAAATTTGAGGAAAATCGAACAAATTCCCTTTGAGTTGTAGCTCTTTAAAGTGTCCCCAACAAGCGAAAAATTAAGTTTGAGAAAACAGCGCTTAAAAAAAACATATCGCTTAATAAACAAACTCCGCCCACAAAAGTTACACCTTCATTTCTCCGTCAATTTTCACTATTTTTCGATATTTTGTTTTTCGGGATGAAAGTTCATTCTGTAAACTTTATTTTAACGCCAAAAAAAAAATTTTAATAGATTTTCGATCTGAAGGTACACTGTAACCTTAAGTAGGAATTATTCGTTGCTTAGGATCAGTTCATTTCTCACGCTCTATGATTTAATGTGAGCGCAAGTCTGCGTTTAGGATAACTTGCGAGACAGTGAACTTATAGCTAATAAAGCGTTTGGGTTCCCTGTGTGGAAGTCATGAATTTGAAAGTTGGCAGAGAGCTTTATCTTTAGGTGGCGTGACGCGCAGTACGATCCAGTTGGGTTGTTGTGTAACGCAACTATCCCCACGTGCAGCAAGACTCCAGTCCGGGATGATACGATCGTAGCAGTGCAGCTACAGCACTGTGATGGTAGCAAATTTTCTATACATTACCTTTTCCTTGAACTGACCTTTTCATCTTTATTTGAATATTCTGTTCTTTTTTATATATTTTATACCGCTACCTGTGCTATTTGACAACTTGAGGTAATAAATACAAGAAAGAATTACTGAAAAGAAACGTGCCCTTTGTTACATAAAAAAATAACATTTGTTTCCTGTGAATAAACCTATGTGTAATAAACACACATAACTCTGATATAAGCATTCATTTACATTTTCCATCTATGAGGTGATAATCATTTTTGAAGCTGCGCGAATTCTTAACTGTTTTTATAATTCGGGGCCGATGAAAATGGACAAAATGCATGGCGTCATTTTGACTCCCTTTTGTTTTATTTTATAATTATGTTATTTTTTTAATGACAAAATGTAACTCCTCCCGCTTCTTTTTGTGAGAAATCTTTAAATAATAAATATTGCAACGATTTGGTAAAAAAAGCAAGGCTGATAAACGGTACGGAAACGACTATATTTGTCAACCTTGGCGCGGAGAGTTTTTATCAAATCGTTTCATTATTTTATCAGGGGCGTAGCTACCTGTACGCACGTACGCACGTGCGTACCTGAATAAGTCGAAAAAAAGAAAGATTTGGGACTTGATGGTGGGGGGAGGAGGTAGGGGGAGTGTTTGAAAACAGTGATTGTGCTTACCTCTGAAAAAGTCCTGGCTACGCCCCTGATTATAGCTGATTAGATCCTTTACTACAGGATCCGGTGCTTCTATTTCGTTACGGTGGTCCGTTGCAAATACAGTTACTTGTTTATAATAAATATTACAACCGTTATATTGTGTCTCTCCTTTCCTGCTACCAAAAATCACAAAGTAAACGGTTAGCACCCCGGAAAAAACGATCGGTCACGTTTGAATTTTGGGCTTGCTCACGTGACCATTTAGAGCGCCTAAATTGGTCACGTGACGTTTCTTTACTTTGCTTTGCACATTCAAAAGCACAGTCATATTGAATATTTATTCATGGAAGTCATGGTAACGTGCCTGGCTTCTAAGTGACTCTTCACAGCAATTAGAACTAACTAAATTTTAATATTCACTGTTATCAATGATTTTACAACGATACAAGGACAAAATGTGAATGTTGTACCGTTTTTTTCTGGCGAAGTACAGAACTAAAAATAAGATTTTGGAATATTTGACGCAGTCGATGCGCGCGCTAAGGAACTTATGACTCAACAATCGGATCTGTATTTCTTCGATCAATGTTTCAGACGTCGAAAATACAAGCGTTATCGCAAACCTCAGGAGCTCTTGCCGTTCTCATTACGGCTCACGGGACTTAGCGGAGCAGTTAAAGTCGAAGCGTACCTCAAACAGCAACAGCAAAAAGCCGCAGACGGGAAAGAAGGCCAGCATGTAGCTAAGGGTTTTACGGCTGATAAAGACAACGAAGCTGAATCGCCCTCCCGTGCGGGCTTTAGCTCACTTCCTAAGGATCGCGATGCCGATGGTACGAGAAAATTACAAGGTGGAAAAGCGTTTAATTTACCGGATATTGCAGCCCATGGTGTTAACTCGCCACCAGCAATTAGAAGCTATGAGCAGCTAGAGGGAGACGACGACGAAGAGGACACACAGAGGTTCTTGTTCGAGGAAAATAAATTTGCAGCACCGAATTTGTTAGCGCAGCTTGGACGGTTAATTGATCACATACACGAGGTACAATTAGAAGAATTGGAAGAGGTACAATCGAGCAGCGGTCAGTTTAACAGTAGGCCCGCAACTCCACTGCTTGAAGAGGAACAGAGTTTAGTTTCTGAAACTATTCGCAGTGGGGGTGTTGTTATTCCATTACCGGACGATCTACATAACAAGCTTCGCGGAAACTTCGAACAGCTATCGGCCAATGTAGTGTACGTTCGCCGAGAATGGCAAACTACGAGTTATAGAGAGCACGCTATTCTACAAAAACGATTGGGAATTATGAGCGATTCGCAAACGAATGTAGATCCGTCAAAGAGTCATAACGACAAAAGTGCATCGTCTGGTGATCTGATAAACAAAACAAGTGATGACAAGTTAGCCGAGCTTAGAGGATCTGAATCAAAAGATCTCAGTAAACGAAAACTATCAACTGTTGCGGAATCTACTTCAAAGATTGATTGTACTGATGACCACAGGAGAGAATCGGTTATTGGCGTAAATACTCCAACAACAGAAGTTAGTCATACTGCAAGCCGCCGCGAATCGTCGCGACTTTCCTTCAATTTTTTCGGCCGACCCAAGACTCGATTAGAGAGGTTCAAGTTATTTACTGACAAGGTTTCAAACGGTGAGTGACTGTTTTTGTTGTTTAATGTTTGTTTTAAAATGTGTATTTTATCTTTAAATATGATACGAGGAGAACTTGAAATGTATCGAGTGTAAATTTCAAATGCAATATTGTAAAACAGTTTTAATCTACACGAGAGTTGTATTGTTGATTGCATAGCATTTGATCATGAAGAGCTTCCTGTCACGTTTTCCCGCGAAATGAAATTATGTTGTTGCAGAGCATGTTTTGTCCTGTAAACAGTCACATTTTGTGGAGCAAATAAAAAAAAATATTTTCAAAAAAAGCCTAATATGTTTTAAAGTTATCTAAACTATCATTTTCTTTTTTTGTGGGGGGGGGGGGGGGGGGGGAGGCGGTTAAAAAAGTATTAAAAATATCCGGTCATTACCGTCATTGCAAATTTTGCAATATTAACATTTTAATGATGAAAAACGACCAACATCCTTTGACAAAGTGCGGTGGTCTGTGTATTTTTAATTTTTTAGCTTTGAATATTTTCCGCCTAAACTTGTTCAGAATCATGGGGTAATGAGCTCCTATGATACGCCATTACTGTATCCTGTAAGATTATCTCTTGAAGTGTTGTTAATTTTTTTTGACAGTTTAAATGCTCATATGAATTAAATATTGGAAAAGGATTATTGAAAAACGACATTTAGCTAAGAAATCAAAACAAAAAATTAGCATTGAGAATTGATCACAAGAAATGCCTCTTGTTCAGGCAAACTTAATCGACTAAAAATATCAATTGTTCAGAGTTTTCACAGAGCCTCAAACAAACTAGACCAAACTACAGGATTGTAAGTTCAAATGCATTTTTTGTTTGGAGGGGGGGGGGGGGGCACCCAAGAGGGGTATACAGTGTATGTTATAATAAAGATAATAAAGAAAATTTGAAATTTGTGTGTTTTTATTGACAACAGCGTAAGTCCTGAACCAACAAATTAAATAAACACAGAAGCTCCGTTACTCCTGCTAGATAAAATGTTTATTTTTCATTTAAATTATTTTTTCAGTGAAACAATGTTGTACTAGTAAATCAGTTTCCTTCACACTGAGTTTTGCTGTCTTTAGCAGAGTTTAGCCATCATTTTACTACACTAACTGGTTCCATGTGACCAATTGTTACCAACTTAGAATTAAATTTTCAGATTCTATCATTTAAAAGGAGTCTCACCAGTCACATTCAGCTGCCCCTATACTATTAATATTTGACATCAGAAAGTGCATCTAAGTCGCCTATCTTATATTTTTGCCATTCACTTTAAAGGTTTTAAAAACTGTAAATCTTTATGTTTGGTTGAATATAATCCAAAGTACAGTATATTGATTTCTGATAAAGGCAAAGATGGTTAATGTAAAGCTTCAGGTCAGTCTGGTAATGTTATCAGTAAAGAGTGCAATTCAGTTTGTCAGAAGCAATTGGGCATGGGTGGATCCAGGAATTCTGAAAGGAGGGCTGTACACCTTAAAGGGCTACTATGATCAAATTTTTGATTTTCATTTTTTTACATTTTCGTGTACTATTAGACTTCCTTACTCATCTTGCCAAATTTCAATTCATTACGAACATCAGAAGTCATTTAATTTTAACATTTATTTCCGAGAATTTACGGCCGCCATTAAAAAACCTTGTTCCAAGGCTTGGTTGCGAATGGGAGAAAGTGACGTAAAAGACTCAAACATACCTCAACCAAGCCTTGGAACAAAGTTTTTTAATGGCGGCCGTAAATTCTCGGAAATAAATGTTAAAATTAAATGACTTCTGATGTGCCTAATGAATTGAAATTTGGCAAGATGAGTAAGGAAGTCTAATAGTACACGAAAATGTAAAAAAATGAAAATCAAAAATTTGATCGTAGTAGCACTTTAATAAGTTTCCATGCCACAGGCATGGTTGACTAGCACCATAGGCTCGTGCTTCTAGGGGGGTCCAGGGGTATGCCCCCAGAACATTTTTCCGATTTTACCCTTTTAAATGCCATTTTCAGCCTTCCTGAGAGTCAAAAAGCGTTTGTGAAGTCAAGATATAAATCTGGACTTTACTTTAATTCTCAACCAGAAAACCAAAGATAATAATGTACAATTTTATTTTATTATTTTTATGAACCACAAGGGCGAGACATGAAAAGCCAAACAAATTAAAAAAATGCTTCAAAGGGATCCTCCCCTGGATCCGCCCCTGTTGGGGACAAAGAAAAAGTCAGTCTCCAACTGGAGTCGTATCCTCACCCAATCCTCACCCTGGGCTGTCAATATTAGTGCCAGAGGCTGAGGATTTCCCATGGCTACTAAGTGACTTTGATTGGAAATTTTAGAAGGCATATTGCTACTATTAAATAGAGCTGTTTTTCCCTCAGCTACTTTTTCTATTTCCCCAGCTACTTAAAAAAGGGACAGCCCTCAGCTTCCATGACCACTGAGCTACAGGGAGATATTTGGCAAGCTATATGACATACATCTTGCATATATTTTACTGTCAAACAGCAGTATTGTCGAGGGCAGCTGTTGTATCTATTGTGTGGGATTACAGTCAACTCTCTCTGAACATACATCCCTCTCAGATGGGCAAATTGCATCTCTCTACAACAGACACCTAAAGTTAGCTTTTACCAATGGACACCTTTCTAAGATGGACTGTTAATAGTTCTGCTCCCAACAGTGTCAGTCTTTAAAGAGAGTTGATGTAAAATGAAAGATGCTCATAACGTTTGGCTGAAGGCCATGTCCTCAGGCCATCCCCGAAACACCCACAGGACCCTTTGCACCCCATCTTGAGAAGGCTCCTATGTTCTTTCTTGAATTTTCCTTGAGGACAAGAATAAGGGAAAAATTTGAATCTAGCATGTTCGGGAGACTGTTTCTCTTACCTTTGATCAAACAAATTTGCAGATGAAAAAATTAAATAGATGGCAAGAATAAAATTTCATGTGAGGAGCTTTGTTCACAAATTCAGTCCCAGTCTCTTTTGGAGCATGTGTTTCAACCTCATTACCTGGGCCTTTTCCGCTTTCAAAATGGCGGTCGGGCATTTCCTTCATTTTACAGCCCGGCCTGTTGAATTGATGACAATCGATCATTGGAAATCCAATCCATCAATCGATATCAATCAATAAAATTAGTTAATTGATATCAATTGATATCGGCCAATCAATGATCAATAGACCATTTTATTTTTACAGTTGTCTTCTTAGTATCCTGGCCTTTGAATGGAAGCAAGGTTGAAGTTGACCTTGTTATGATACAGACCTTGGAGCTTTTCAGATGTAAATTTAGCCAGTTAGCATGAGAACAGCATTATTAACATATGAAAGGCAGAAACGTTTGTATCAAAGCAAGGTCACCTCCAGCCTCGGGTGGGTACAAAACGAGGACCGAAGACCTAAGACCCAAAAACGAAGACCCCTTCAAAATCGTCTTGAAATCACTTGAAAAAGGCTAGAACATGATTCTCGACCGAAGGAGAAACAAGGAGCAACAAAATTTGCGGTAATTAACAAATTTGACCAGGGTCTTCGTTTTGTACAAAACCCCACCAAAAGTACAAAACGAAGACCCCTTCAAAATCGTCTTGAAACATCTCCAAAAAAAACGTCTCCAAACATGATTCTCTGGCTTATTAACGAGGGAATAACATTTAGCAATACTTTGTTATTAAGAGCGCCGTGGGGTCTTCGTTCTATTACAGTCAAGTGCGTCCAACTGTGGCCACCAGACCAGACTAAGTTTGTGACATTCTATATTCTTGTTTGTTACCTTCTATATTCTTGACAAGTTTTTGATTAGTTGGATGGCTTCCGGTTTCAAAGGGCAATAAATATTTTTTTCCGAGGCCATAACTCCTTACAGTATATTTTTCTTAACTGGCGCAGATTAAACCCTTCTGCAGAAAAGTTATCAAAAAATTAATGTCTTTGCTTTGATAAACCATCGGAATAAAACACCACAGAAACAACAGCGATCCGTAATAACGTAGCGCGACTGTTGGTTGACACTTAGACTTAATGGGACACTTCGTGTTGGATATCAAAATTTGTCATGCATCTAATTATTCGCAATCCTGGACATAAGTGTCAGCTTCGGTCGAGAATCATATTCCAGCCTTTTTCAAGTGATTTCAAGACGATTTTGAAGGGGTCTTCGTTTTGTACTTTTGGTGGGGTTTTGTACAAAACAAAGACCCTGGTCAAATTCGTTAATTACCGCACATTTTGTTGCTCCTTGTTTCTGCTTCGCTCGAGAATCATGTTCCAGTCTTTTTCAAGTGATTTCAAGACGATTTTGAAGGGTCTTCGTTTTTGGGTCTTAGGTCTTCAGTCTTCGTTTTGTACCCACCCCTCCAGCCTCACTTCCACTCAAAGGCAAGGTTACCAAGCACACAACTGTAAAATGGACTATAATTTGATAATCACAAAAAATGTCCCGCAAATTATTGCGGAGCTCGTGTAACAAAATTCCGAACACAATGTCTGGTCAAGACACGCAGCATCACGAGCAGGAAGTTACTCTTGTGATATCCGATGTCGTTGTGAAAGGCATAGGGAACCCACACGTTTATTTAGAATGATCATAGAATAAAGTTACAAACGGACTTACGTGATGTTGTGTTTCAATCAAATGTGCTGTTGAATAACTGAAATCAGCTTATACCGGGATTTATAGCAGCCACAACGGTCCGATCAAATCCGTTGATACGATTTCGAAACGATCGTGTCTGTTATTACATGGTCTCGCATTTCGCCGTCTGTCGCATTTCGCCATCATGCGGCATATCACATAACCGTTTGTTATTAATTAAATTAAGAGTTTAAATTTTAACGGTTAAGAGAGAGAGAGAGTGACAAGGGTCGAAACTCCAGAGGTTGTTTCGATATATCTGTGACTGAACTTGAGTGGACCGGGTCACCCACGCAATGCGCGAGGTACTCGAAAGCTCCAGGGAGCGAGTCTGTTAACATTCGCGAGATTCACGCGACCGCAACCGATAACGGCGGATTCAATAATGTTGTTCACTGGTAAGTAGAAAGCTAGCTTTTGCGTTCTTTTAACGTTCCTTTGTAAATAAGAGAAAATAAAATTACTTTTATTTGATACATGGGCACGAGGTTTATTTAGGTCAGGCTAACAAGTATGACTTGCCCGGACCAGCTTCTCCTGTGATGAAGGCATTATGTCCCTAAAGAATCCGATCTAGAGCGTTCTGTTGGCACCGATTTAGGACCCTGTACTGTGATAACACAAAAAATCTTTGAGATAATGCCTGCATTTGATAGATTTGGAACACGACAGGAAAGACCGTGACATATTTAAAAAATCCACTTGCATTTTTACTCCCGAAGGTGTCTTTGTGGTCACATGGCAAACTCTAACTTGGATTTTCTGTTATAGACGATTGAAAATCGAATATTTAAACGTAGAGCGCGCACCAAGAAGGAAAAACAAGCCCCGCGAAAGCAAATAAATTACACGCGAGAAAACCAGGAACATAGCGCGACAAATATTCGAGCATGTATACGTCACTTAAACAAAAGATATTGATTGATAAACACAACGTCACAACGTGTATGCCAACTTCCGGTCCACTCAAGTTAAGTCATTGATGCTACGATAAAAGAGCTAAAGATTTCTGTTCATTTCACGAATGAAAAACGACTTTTCCACAGGAAATAAACGGTCTGACATCAACTTCAACCTTTCAGATACTACTCAGTGTGGTTTTGAGCTTAATTCCGACGGTTAAGAGACGGAACGGCTTCCGAAGAAATTTGTCCTCAAATGAGTTTCGTCCCTTGTCAATTTTCTCTTCTCCCTATTTCCAGACGCCGAAATACGAAACCATCCCGCATGACAGCTGACAAGTTAAAATTTAATAACAGACGGTGAAATGCGAGACCATTCAAAAAATTACAGACACGATCGTTTCGAATTTGATCGGACCGTTGTAGCTGCTAAAAATCCCGGCGGAAACTGATTTCAGTTATTCAACACCGGTTATTCAACAGCACAAAAGTAACGGCACATTTGGAATGAAACACTACATCACGTAAGTCCATTTGTAACTTTATTCTATGAATATTCTTGATAAACGCGTGGGTTCCCTATGTGAAAGGGTACCAGGAGTGTTTATTTACTGTTGCAATTATGATGAGAGAAAAGAACGACTACACCTCCTACTGCACCTTTTGTTCCTCTATGAATGATGGCAATCAGCACGTTCTTGTTGTTTAATTTCATTTACAACTGTTCTTTTATCAAAATAAAATCATTTCATTGCTGATTTGAGCATCATAACATGAATAAAATACAACACCGATGACAATCAATGGCAATCAATAAAATTGATATCAATTAATCAATTTTATTGGAAATCGATGGTCAATCGAATTATCACAAAAACATATGTCATTGATTGATCATCGATTTCCAATATCAATCGATTAAGTGGCATCGATTGATATTGATTGATATCTATTTCATCGATCATCGATTTTATTGATTTAACAGGCAGGTTCACAATGGTACTTCTTGTGATTGTCCATCGCTGTGACTTTGGACACCTTGTTAAGAATAAAATAATTAAGCTTTCACAATGTTAAAGTATATTCCATGTAGGATGAAGGATACATAGCCATTTCGGTCAGTGGATGATATTAGGCCGGTTCTCACTAGGGCTTTTAAGTGCACTTGAAGTGCACTTAGTACGTACTTGTAGTGTGAACTCCTTTCTGATAGCGTTTTCAAAGTCATCAGACTTACGTTTCAAAAGAAGCACTCATCTGATTTATTTACAAATGTACATGTTTAAATCTCATTGTAAAATGTATCAAAGAGGTAAAAATTAATATCAGCTGAATGTAATTGGAAAGTTAAATAATTTCCAGTAGTTCGTTTTCGAAAATCTCCATTAATTTCCCTTCTTTTTTTATGAAAAAACGTCTTTTTGAATGGCACGTGCTGTTTAATGACCGCACTTATTGGATTCTTTGTTGCCCTGGCGATGTGCGTAAAACAAAAGAATCCAAGTGCACTTCAAAGTAAGGTCTACCCCTTACTTGGGAGCGCACTTGACCAATGACAGTAAAGCCGTGCAGCTGTGCAGCTAAAAGCATGTGTGCGTGCAACTTTGAATTCCACAGGGAACGAGCTCTCTGCGTTTTGGCTTACGATTCACAGTCACGGACGATTTCTAAGAGACTCTCAAGCAGGATCTCAAGTTTTACTTTAGCTGTTGTATTGGAAGGCGTTTTTCAAGCCAAATTCGGGTAAAAAATTCTTGATTCAGAAAAAAAGGTTGTAGTCTAATTCTCAGGTTTAGCCAATCAAAAACACTACAGCCATGCGCACATTCAATACTCATAAGATACAAAAACATGTTTTTATGGCGAGCACAAAAAAAGTTCCCAAAAATTAACAAAAAGTGAGCATAGTGTTACAGACGATGTTTTGCTAAATTAAGTTGAAATAAAACTTGACATGATAAGAAAAAATATTTTACTATCGACTTAGCGTTTTATGCATATCGTACTTTAGTGATTCAACTTTGTTTA
Source organism: Cladopsammia gracilis (assembly GCA_022457155.1). Classification (NCBI taxonomy): domain Eukaryota; kingdom Metazoa; phylum Cnidaria; class Anthozoa; order Scleractinia; family Dendrophylliidae; genus Cladopsammia; species Cladopsammia gracilis. The sequence continues at coordinate 252,907 of JAJGOT010000182.1, forward strand.
TCACGGCTAATCAACTGCATACCAACTTGCAATCGCAAGTAATTTGTATCTAAATATGCACGTTGTGCGTAGTCATGCCTGAAAATCTATTGTCTCGTCTTTCCTAAGTAGACCTCAAGTTTACTTGATTATCAAATGCACTTCAAGTGCACTTAATTGGCCCTAGTGACCCTAGTGAACCAGCCTATTGCTTAAAACAATTTGCACGCAATTTGTGAAAAATAATTTAACTGCATGCCCACACAGTCAGAGTCTTTCGGTGTTCAAATTCTTAATTTTTTGGAAATTTTTCAGTTTTAACTTGTTAACATTTTTTTAGATACCGGTAGAAAAAGAGTAACAAGTGGTGTTCATAGAACGAGCATTGAACAATTTGAGGACGATGATGAAAATCAAAAAGACATATCCGATGGTAAGTAAGCATTAAGAACTACTTAATGTAAGTACATTCATAATTCCAACTGAATAAATCATCCTATTTTTTCTTTGTGCATTTTTTCGAGGTATTTTTTTCTTGTTCCTTTTTCTGTGTTGTTTGTTTTGTTCATGCGTGTTTTAAACACTCAATTTTCCCTATACAAATTTTAACTCATATAGCATACATGTGTATAAACGAACAATAATATCCGTGTCTGCACAAAATTTCTAAACAATTTCTGAACAAATTTCTTAAGTGCCCTAAGAGATTTAACGAAAAGTCCTACATGTAGAAAGAATGAAGAGAATTGAACAAGGACATAACTTTATCTATAACAGTGGCAGATTCCCTCCCTGTCTTGCAAAAAAAAAAAAAAAAAATCGGGCCCAAAGAGCTGAAAAAATAAATCACTCTTTACATTTTTTAACTGACCACCACAAACCCCCCCTTCCCCTCCCCCCCCTCCACACACACACACACACACACACACACACCCTCTAATAATGGAGTTTAGATCTGCTACTATCTATTTAACTTTAGCCCTGTTTCAACTGTTTGATTCTGTTTTTATTCCCAGTGCATTCTGGTCATGGTATTTCAGGACAACCAGCTGTCATTAACTTCTCTCTTCTCTCAAGGACGTGTGAGGAAAAAGGTATATATTTTAAAACTAGCAGTAATCAAAGATTAATAAGTGCGTTCGAAGTTCAATGAATTTAGCTAAAATCATAGGAAAAAGATAGGAGCAAATTAGTTGAGACATTAATTGAGAAACACGAAGTATTTAAACAGCAACATGAACAACAGTAATTTTAATAGTGAAACCAAAAAATGTAACAAAACATGTCTATCTACTTAGTTACAATGAAGTTCAGATACTGATTGCGCGAGACTAATTTTGTAACAGTAACATAAATGATAGTAACTTGAATAGTTGTAAGGGAAAATGGCCACCAAGACCACCAAGTACATATACAATGACTCGGTTTGTTTGATTTGTATTTGTGACCGCTATGTGTCAAAGCGCAATGGCTTGGTTGATTTGCTTTGAGACAGCTTTGGGTCAGAGTAATCAGTTGATTTGCTTTGTTGTTCGGCAAACTCGACTGAGGACATTAATTCAAAGCAGGAAAGCAGGTAAGGTCTTCGGTTTGTTTTGGGACGCCGACGTCGGGCTTTCCACATGCTCTTGGAGTACTAAAAACTTTCCTGGTAAGGCTTTGACAAGTTGAAGCAATGGACTTTTTAAGAAACATCGCATGAAGTTTGAGAAAAATGATTGCACTTAACGAATAATCCAAAGATATCCACACTATGGACGCACGAGGTATTTTTCAGCTGAAAAGGTGGAGCTGCAATTTCTTTGGCCAGTTTTTGAGCTTAAAATTGGTGCGCATGCATAATAATTATTCAAAATGGCGCAGATTTTGAACATCGCCCGTTGAACCAAAAAATCTTGATTCTTCACACCTGGCATGCACAGGTATCCCATCGACCACAGGATAACCAAATCCGGTTGAAATTAGGATGGCGTTCTCCTAACGTCGAACGCGATTAGTGCAATAAATTGGGGGAGGGGGTACTCCCTTATATGACTCATATGGGGACATGCTGCTGGACAGGATATATAATTTAACAAGAGTCTGTCCTAAACAGGGTATAATGTATGGTTCCAGTTAACTTAGCACTTGTGGTGACTTCCCTTGTCAAGTTAGTATAATTTATATTTCATGTGAAGGCAAAGTCAGTTTCTTTTCAAAGGATGCGCCTGCCATTTTTTAAAAGCTCAGAACAAGAACCACATATGAGCTGTGCATCTGGCAGTATCTGGCAAATTTCAATTTTAAAAAGTTGTAGCCAAATAAATCATTTTCACAGTGTGTCTGGCTGCAGTATTTCCCAGTGGGGCATGTAGCAGGAGTATAACTTTTGCACAAATTTCTGGTGAAAAATGTGAGATACAAATCCTTTGTTTTGCCTCATGAAAACAGTTTGTGTATAACAAAATTTCTCTCAAACATCACATTATTGTTTATCATTAAATGTTCCTAACAAAACAGAGGGTGTTGTCCTACATGGGGCAGGGGTTTTTTTGGTCCTTATAAACAGGGTCAGGATCTCAGACCTTGATATGTCAAATTAAACAAATTAGAAAGTCTGTGTTTCATGAGGGAAAAACGAAAACAGTCATACCTCATTTTCACATAAATATTTAATCTACGGTGTATTTATCAATGTCATTTTCTATTTCATTAGGCTGGATTCTTCATCAAGGTGATGCAAGTGACCTTGAACGACAAACATTGTTAGAATGGGCACGAGCGAGGTTACAGCAAGTTATAAGAGAAAAGTAAGTACACTGTATATGCAACTAAAAAACACCTTAATCAACAAATACAGTCAAACCTGTACACTGTATATAACGGCCACCCTCAGGAGTTGAGGAACTGGCCGCTTATTTAATACAGGTGGCCACTTAATACAGGATCACTAAAAATACTCACTGGGCGTGGTCTAATGTTAATTTTAATGTCATATCATACAAAAACACTTCATGCAAGGAAACAATAGGACAATCAACACTCTTTCAAGTAATCAATACTTTAAACAAAGTTCAAGCAGTGCCAACTTAGAGACAAGCAACAAGAGTACCCCAGGCTCCCCTGATGGTGCCTTACATAAGCCAAATGTAAAGTGGATTTACTAAACACACTTACATTTTGGAAGCCTGCCCTTGATAAGTATTTTCATCATATAGAAATATTTCATACAGTTGAATTTACATTGTCATGTAACCAAGCCTAATACTTTGATATATAACAAATTAATTAATAAAAATATTTATTTATTTTTTCAAAAATGTTTTTGGGGTTTGCTTGTTGCAGGAACGAAATGAAGGAGAAAGCAAAAGAGCTTGGCATAGATGGGCTGCTGGTTACCAAGCACTATGGAGACACTCAAAGAGAGGCTGCTATGAAGTATAAGAAGGGTGTGTCATGGGCCAAAAGGTGGACGAATCTTTCAGATGAGGACAAGAGACCCAAGTTTCTTACCAGCTTACCTGATGGCACCTCATACTGTTAGTATCCTTTGCAAACTTCATTTGAATCTTTGACCACTCACCCTCTCCTTATTTTGGCTAATGGCCTTTTTTACAGCACAGTGTATCAGCTGCTTTAGAATCAATCACTTTTTAAATCCCCTCATAACAACCACCTGTCAAGATACAATGGCTAGTAAAATAATACTGACCGTAGAGTGGCTGGTCATGTCAATAGATTATATAATTTTCACACTTTTCATGACATAATTTTGTTTTCAACTAAATAGAGTTGTGATTTTTATGGTGTCAAGATCAAAAGCTTCCTAAAATCAAAAAGGTAGTTGCCTCTCTCGTACATATTGAAATTCTCCTTCTAAGAACCGACAGCTCGAGAGAAAACCTTATAATTAATTTTTAGTGATTTTTATGGTTGATTATACTTTATTTACATGTATCAGTACAATAATAACAAAAATCTCAAACAAATAAACAAAAAAAAACAAGCCATATTAGGATGGTCTGTAAAAAGGGCACATGACCCGGAAGGACAGACTATTAAACCAATAAAATACATACAATTAAATTGGAATAAGAATTGCATTTACCTTAAAAAATTTTCACACAAGTCTTAAAGATGTGAAATTATACAGAACTGTTGGATCTCCTGTATGTGAAATATGTCTGAAGTGCAAAACCAAGGTGGCCACTTACAGGTGATGATCATGCACTTATGAGAGGACATCAGACCACAGGGAGTTTTTACTTTGAATCATATGAATGTTTTGTCATTTCGATGTACAAAGCACCTACCGGTACATGTATCAGCACAAAATATGGTATCATTATTGAAGTTTTGATGCAAAGGACAAAATTGGTGTTTCTTGGTATTGTATTGTAACACATAACTTCTTCAAGAGGTCAGGGCGTAAACAGCCTATATTGCTTTTGAGGGTTTTTTTATTTTTTCTCACTCAGATTTGCCTCATTTTTGGCATGTAAACTACAAATGAATTGTAAAACATTGAACTATTCAGAATTTTTTTTCATCATTTTCGAGAAATAACATAGGCAAAAATAAAAGAAAAATAATTCTGTGTCTCCTGCTGAACCTGTGATTTTGCCAGTCAAATCAGACAGGTTTTGTATATAACTCTGGCCCAATTAATTCATGAGATTTCTCTCATTTGGGCACTTTTTGAAAGATTTCTTCCTTCTGTGTGAGTTAGCTAAAAAAGACAATTATCTTGTCATAAAGGATGGTGTCACAGGCAGTTTCAGGTGTTTTGAGGTGTCATTGAGTTAAGAAAAGCAGTGATACATTTTTCCTTCCCTCCTTATTTCCGATTTTATGCTTGTCATTTTAAAATCAGAGGTTTTGCATTCTTTAACACAATTCTCTTGAGCTACCCTTCTGGTCGAGTGGCTATATGTGCTATATACCCAGGTGTCAACATTACTGGGAGATATACCATAGTGTATGGAGACTCTGACAACAGCCCTATGTTGGCTATTTTTGTACCAGCAGGACAAGGCTGCTGTTACCACAACAATGGCAGTATTAGGTAAGTAAAGTAACATTAGGATATACCGTGTAACAACAGTCAGAGTCCATAAGACCTGTAACAAGCAACCTTAACCCCAGAATCAAAGGCTCCTAAGAGCCAACCTGTGAATAAGAAATGCTAAAAACGCGTAACGCAATATTGTGGTAAGGTTATGTTTTCACACTGTCACGGTTCAAATTATTTTTTTAAAATTAAATGTAAGGATTTTTGACAAACGCAAAAAGAAAAATACAGTATATCACTTTCATAATGTTCAGTCCGAAGACGAAAGAGGAAAAAGAAAAAAAAGGAACGGCACGAGCAAGATTTGAACCTGGGGCCTTTCAGCTGTTAGTCCGCGCTTTACACCATTCGGCCACTGTGATCACTGACCTGCAGCGGGATAAATTTTATTACTTCAAGGTAGATAAGCATCAAAATGCGTGTCTCGGTTGAAAATTCCTTTTAGATCGATTTTAACCTTGCATTAAAGACTCCAAAATAATGCAAAACATCTTTAAGCTTATTGTTGTTTATATTCATTTACAACAATTTAGTTATTGTTATCGCTGGATTCATGCTGTTCTTGTTACAAAATGCATTCATAACAAAGCATTACGTCACTAAGTTTACAGCTGATGGAAGGAGTAAGCGAGTGAATGACTCATTTGCATATCTGTCGCCGTTACCGATAACCCGTTCATTATGCATGCGCGTATTTTCATGGGTTAAAAAGGGTGGACATACCACAACAAGACTGCCAAAATGCTCCACAAATCTTGGAGCATTTTATCAGGTGAAAGCAAGAGAAACGCCTATGGCACCCAGGGTATCAAAGAATTGATGAATTATCGCAAAAAAATGAAGCACCAAAATCGTGGATTCTTGCGCAAATTGTCTGCTAGCGAATTTAATATTGTAAAATGAACCTTTCCCCCTCCTCACCCCACTTACCATATTTATTCGATTGAGCACCCAACCTTGAATGAGTGCACACCTGGAATTGGCGCCCACCCTGTAGGTAGGAAAAGTTAATAAGCGTCCAGCCTCGAATAAGCGCCCCCCCCCCCCCCAAAAAAAAAAAAAAAATTAAAATTAAATAAAAAGAAATAAAAATAATAAAACTGAAGTGCACAGGAGGAGTATTGATTATTTTTTTACTGGCTTACAATCTCTAAATTCGTTGTCTGACAGTCTGTGAGAATGTTGGAATTTTCCTCAAAGTTTCAACTGCAATGTCCATGTGGGCGCAAAGTTCTTTCAGCCGCAAAATCTCCCACTCAAACTTCATGGCAATAGCTCTGCTGGGTGTTCGCGCTTTGAATGCTCCTGGGACAATGAGTCCATTCTCAAGCCTTCTTGATCCTGTAACTTTTTCAGAAACCTCGTTATCATCGTAAGCTCTCAGAAATGTGTAGATAAAATAAGACAGTTCCATTGGTACACGTCCTGCAAACTCATCGTTAGCTTCCGAATATGTCCCAATTGCATATTCGTCATGATCTTTGGCTTCCTTGTGATCATCCTCACGGCAGTTAAGTTTCTCTTTCAAAGTTGGAGTCCACACTGATTTATAAATGTTGAAAATTTAATAAGCGCCCAGCCTCGATTAAACACCCACCTCGATTAAACACCCACCTCGAATAAGCACCCACTCAAGGTCCAAAACTTTAATAAGTGCCCAGGGCGCTTAATCGAATAAATACAGTATAAGTGTTTACTGCAGATTATAAGTGTTTTTGTACGGTTTTCTTCCTTGCTGGCTGAAACAATGTTTAATTTTTCGAAGTTAAAGGATAATCAAAAGCTCGAAACCTAATTACAAAACATCAAGAACAACTAAAATTATTACTCCATTGTTTTGCATTTAAGTGTTGGCTTTAAGAGCCTTACAGCTGTATGATTACCTTTATTTCTTTTACAGATTTGTTTCAACTACTAAATTTGGAGCTGTCATGGAGGATGTAAGCTCAAATGAAATTTAATTATGTGTGGATGCTGTACATGTATATAATAAAAGATATTATGTTTGTTGTGGGTTACTGGATGAAGTGTAATTAAATCCATTTGTCCAGAAAAATGCTTTTGAAGTAACTTTCTTATCAATTGATCATTGGATGACTGCAGCATTACAATAAGTATCAATATAAATTACAACAGAAAAATTGTTTAGAAAAATAAACACCCAAAGGACTTATAAAAATGTTGGGGGTTGAATCGAAAACTAAGACTCACGAAAACGAAGACCTAAGACCTGAGACCGAAATCTAAGACCTAAAACTAAGACCTAAAACTAAGACCCCCTATAATTTACCTTTTTTACCAGGGTCTTAGTTTTCGTCAGTTTTCGAAAACTAAGACCTAAAACTAAGACCCCCTTTAAAGGCCATTTTTTTCTTTTTCCAAAGCCAATTTTGTTATTTCAATCCGTTATTTACTATAAGACAATAAACAAAAACCAGATTCGAAGTCTATGGCAAACGTCATTTTGACACTGCTTACCAGGGTCTTAGTTTTCATTTTTTTGGAAAACTAAGACCTAAAAAATGCTTTTGAAGTAACTTTCTTATCAATTGATCATTGGATGACTGCAGCATTACAATAAGTATCAATATAATTAATTACAACAGAAAAATTGTTTAGAAAAATAAACACCCAAAGGACTTATAAAAATGTCACAATGGTTCCTGCTTGTTATAAGGTGTCTGCCACTTAGGGCCATGCACTGATGTGTGCTTGCTTAGTTCCTTTCCCTCAGTTGGAAAATAAGGCCAGCATGCATGTGTGAGGGGTGGAATATAAGTTATAATTGTATGTAACATTTTTAGTAATCATAGACAGTCATAACAGTCTAAATAGATTAATTTGTATTCATGTTCTTTTCAGGATGGTAAAGTGGAACAGAAGTGGAAATGGCCTCTTGGGCGACTTCAAACAACTGTTGTTGTACAGGTATACTCAATGCAACAATCAACTGTTAAAACTGTTAAATATTGTTATTTATATTTTTACTTCTCTTAAATATATATTTTTTCTTTTCATACATTTGATTGAATAAGAACACAGGAATACAAAAATAAATGAAAAAAAAAAAGAAAGGAAGTAAATTAATACATTGATTAAAGGAAAAAATTACATGGCTCAACAAATATAGAATAGCAGCTAATATGACTGAGACAACTTAGGAGATTTTTACTTACAACAAACCATTGTTAACAGTATAAATAATTACATTGTAGCTTATTGGCACTTCACAAGTAGGAGCAAAGCAATAAAAAAAAGACATACATAATATATAATAAATTTATGTGTCTGCACTCCTTGAGGCAGTATATTAGCAATATATTAGCACAAGGCATACTATCAATGTACATGTACTGTAGTACAGTGTACAGTCTGTAGGCATAGTTTTGGGTCAAGCAAGCAAGTTAAAAATGGCTAAGGCAGTAGGTCACATGTCAGGGGGGGGGGGGAAGGTGAAAAAGAAGGAAGAGGGAGGGAGGGAGGGAGGGAAAGAAATGTTTCTCTCTTCCCCACCCCCTCCTTGCCCTCTTTCACTTGTACATGTATTGTTGCAAATGTTTATGTTTGCAAAACCAAGATAATGGCTAATTTGAAACAAATGCTATGCAGTACTTACAGTGCAATCAAGCTTTACATGTACATTTACCATCTTTACTTCACTTAAGGATGTTCGTGCGATAATCTTCTACAAGACAGATTTTTTTCAAACTTATGCTGCGGTCTGATAATGAGTTACTGATGTCAGAAATGCAAAAAAAAAAATTGGGGGTCACTGAATTGATTTAAGGGATATAGTGTGTAGAAATATACCCTGTTTTTGAAAAGTTAGTCCTTGTAACATGACATGGTGCCCATGGCTTTTAGTTAAGCCATATCAAAGATGAATCGCTGGGGAGAAACTATTATATTCAAATGTCATCTAAGTGGTCCTGATTCGTAAATAATTTGAACTGTTTTCAACCTTTAAATGAGTTAACCCTTTAAAGAGGGCATTCGGAAACAACATACAGCTAAGATATGAGTGCAATTTGACGTCGCGTGGATAAAAAAATGAAAAAAAAAATCAAACTTCTACAAGACAGATTTTTTTTCCTTTTTTCGCAAACTGTAGATAATCGGTAAAGAAAGTTATATGAAGAAAAAAATAGGGGTCACCGACCATCCGAGTGAGTTAAATCAAAGCAAAGTTAACGCAACAGCTACCATCCCTTCATGTGAATAGATTTCTTCCTTTGCGTGCGCACTCGTGCATGATGTTGCATGGTGTTGCGACATGAATTGCGTGCACAGTAAGGATGCGCATAAACAATTGGCACGAACATCTTTAAAGCACAACATGTATCACACAATTGGACCAGACATGGTCATTTACTTACTTGACCAAGAACACCATGATATGAACCCATGACCTTCCTGTGCAGGTCGAAGGTCGAGTGTTCAGAATTTTTGTTGTTGTTGTTGAGTTGTTCCTAGTACGCATCTGAAAATTTGTGACCTCACACGGGAAAACGTACACTAACGCTTATCCGTTAAACGGATAAAAACTAACGGCTAACGCACGGATAGCTAACGGCCTTCAAAGCGTTCTAACGGTCGACGAAAGCATTCTAACGGATAGCTTGACGCGTTAAACGCTTCTGTTGATTCGTCTAACGGATAGCTTGAAGCGTTTAACGGTATGGCAAATTCATCTAACGGATAGCTTGAACCGTTAAACGCTTCTGTTGATTCGTCTAACGGATAGCTTAAAGCGTTTAACGGTACGACAAATTCATCTAACGGATAGCTTGAAGCATTTAACGGTATGGCAAATTCGTCTAACGGATAGCTTGAAGCGTTTAACAATGCTTCGGCAAATTTGTCTAACGGATAGCTTGATAGTTAAACGGAGTGTGTATAATATGCGAGTCAGCGAGTCAGCGAGCCATGCGAGTCAACTGCGAGCCATGCGAGCCAGTATAAAATACCTTTTTTTAAATTTTAATGTAACTGTTCTAAAGATTGCCGCACTCCTCGAAGTTATAAAAATACTAAGCAGTTGTCGGTTTCCTTGTGGCCCGGCTTGTGGCTGGATGGTGGATCTTTTTACATAAAGCCCTGATGCCAACTCAGTGATGCGAACACTACAAATTCTCCTTCCGGTCTCCTGAACATATAGGACCATATAGTATTAGTTTTGAGAATTTTGAGAACCCACAGTTTGAAAACGTTACATTGACGATATATTCTCACTATGGGACATCAGCAAACCAGATATTGTACAATTCATCGAACAAGCCAACTCACATCTAGACTACGAGCAGTCTCTCTTTCCCAGCGTTAGTCCGTCGAGCGAGAAACGAAAAAACATTAGCGAACGGATAATGGCCGCGCGAAACTGGGGGCGAGGCAGGCGCGCGGGAAAAGAGAGACTACAGACAAAGCCCAAGCGTTTGACTTACGCGTTGCTCTCACAACTCAAAAGTCTGATTGGTTCTTTATTGAAGATCTGTCAACAAGCGTAACGCCGCGGTGACGAGTTGTCAACAGTCGAGATCAATGTCATGGCTGACAAGCTCCAGGAATGTTTATCTCGATTTCCCATAGTTCAAACCAGCGTTGAAACCAGAGCAGATCGAAGCGCTTGAAGCTCTTATCGAAGGATGCGATGTCCTCGCTATTTTGCCTACTGGGTTCGGAAAGAGCCTTATGTATCAATTGTTTTGCCAAACAAAACTCTCTTCGAACCCGAAAGCGAGTGTTCTTGTGATTTCGCCGCTCAACAGCATCGTGGTCGAACCAGTCAACGAATTAACTGAACTTGGCCTTCCTGCCATCCATTTGAAGGACAACGACGCAGATTGCATGAAAGCCATCTCTGAAGGGAATTTTAGATTTATATTTTGTTGTGCTGAGGCCTGTTTATCGGAGGAATTTCAAATTTGTTGAATCAGAAAACACAAGGCCGGATATCCAAATGGTGGTTGTTGACGAATCTTACACGGTGTAAAATGGGATTGGCAGGCCTGCACGACTCTTACCTCATGTTTTAAATGCCATTTGTTCCTTCTATAGGCTTTGAACGGGTATTCTACATTTAGCCGTTGGTTAAGGAGGATTTTTGTTTAGACTGAGTTTTTAAACCTTTCAAAAGCCGCGTGCAACGGACTAAAGGTCAAGTCTGTCGGTTGTGGTTTCCCGTGGTGTTGCGCTTGTAGATTTTGACCTCATTTTAGCGTCCCTTTTTGCCTGGCGGTTGGTGTGTTGTTTTCGCCTTTAATATTGGCATGTAGAGTTTTATGTAGGAAAGGTTTAAATTTCTCTAACTTTTCTCTCTAAAATACCGGAAAGGATCTGAAATGATCTGTTGGCTGTGAATGTCTTTCCTGCTATTAATGTCACGCTGGGCCCAGCTATTTTAGTTTTGTCTTTGCAAGATTTTAATTTTCAGGATCCAAGCTTTATAGCAGACAGAGTTGTAACTTAATAAGCTATTCAACTTGTAGAAAGTTGAAGTTTGTCTCAGTCAAGGCTGTAATTTTAGGTTCCATTCTCTACGCTTTATAGTTGCGTGGAGCTCGCTGTTTATACTAAAAACTCCGTCGGCAATTTTGATAATCTAGCGACTGCTTCGTTTACGCCACTATGTCATTCAAGTGTAAAATGGGGTTGGCACTCTTCCCTTATGTTTTATAAAATGCCATTTGCTCCTTCTATAGGTTTTGAGCGGGTATTCTACATTTAGCCGTTTGTTATAAAAAGGAGGATTTTAGTTTAAACTGAATTTTTAAACCTTTCAAAAGCCGCATGCAACGGACTGAAGGTCAAGTCTGTCGGTTGTGGTTTCCCGTGGTGTTGCGCTGGAATAACTTTTGAAGTTACATCTACGGACACGGCAAAAATCATGGCAAGAAGGTTCCTTTGCTGGCCGGTCTACCTCTTATGGCTTTTTTCGGAGAATCGTTCGAAGAACTCATCTCTTTCGCGGCATTTTACTCTCTTCGCGCTAAAAGGGATTTGGTTTCGGGTAGATCTCCCGCATTGCGATGACATGTAGATTGACAGGATGTCAAAAGAAGTAAATCTGATACCGAAAAATCACTCGACCGTGAAAGTGCATTCGCTTGGGCTTTGTCTGTAGTCTCTCTTTTCCCGCGCGCCTGCCTCGCCCCCAGTTTCGCGCGGCCATTATCCGTTCGCTAATGTTTTTTAGTTTCTCGCTCGACGGACTAACGCTGGGAAAGAGAGACTGCTCGTAGTCTAACTCACATCACCCTACAATCAAATTAAATACGGCTGAAATCTCAGACATTGAAACTGCATTTCTGGATACAGTTATATACAAAGGCGAAGATTCAAGGAACAATCTAATTCCTTGATATAAAAACACATTTTAAGCCAACGAAAACGTTTTACCTCTTATAGCCCATTATAGGAAGTACCCCCCCCCCCCCTCCCCCCTACGAAAAAATCCTATCAGAAATAAAATTCACAGAAGGGGAATCGGCGCTTAAACAAGATAAACAAACTCAAAAAGACATTTTGCCTTTTGTAACACAATACCAACCATCAGTGCCAAACATCAAACAAGTTTTAATGAGAAAATGGCACCATATACAAAACCAACCACGTTTACGGCAAATTTTTAAAGAACCACCTATGATATCTATTATATTATATCTATTATATTATATTTTTAAAGGAAAATCTTTAAAAGATACACTCGTTAGAGCAAAATTGTAAAAGGTTCTCATATGTTTCACACTGGTAGAGATTGTGCGGCCTGTCACTCTTGCTATTTCCTGCTATGATAAGAATAGGATAATCGAAGGAAAGCGAAAACTCGTGCGAACTGAGCGAACTGCCAAAGGGTGAAGGAACTAATGTATGAAAGGGACTGGGAACTGATGGTTGCCGCGCATGACTCGCATGACTCGCGTGACTCACATGGCTCGCTGGCTCGCAGTTTGTCAAGACCCGACGAATGTTTTTCTCACTTAGATGGAGATCACGCGGATGGGATCGATGGAACCCTTGCGAAATCAAACGCGGCTTATGTTTATTCCCGGCCCGAAGACACTCCAAACTTCCTGTGATGTTTTAGCGCGGTGGAATACTTGGAAATGAAGGCTGAGAGTTTGGAAAAGCTTAATCTTAATTTGGCGAGCCAAACCACAAAGAAAACAGAGAATTTTTAGAAGCGCATAGTCTGTTTGTGCCAGCGTGGTTTCAAATTACCTTTTTGACATATGCAAATTTGGTGCGCTTTTACCACTTTTCCCAAGGGACCAACAAGCACTTATTTTTACCGAGTGTAACTTTTTGTCGCGGGTCGCGAGTCGCGACTGAAAGTCGCGGGTGCGGGTAATAGGTGCGGGTGCGGGTAATAGGTGCGGGTGCGGGTAAAAGTCGCGGGTAACAAATTATCAAAAAATTAAAATTAATATACCCAATAAAGGTTAATATAAAATAGCGAATTTTTATGTCTCACATAGTAGGTTTATAATTTTTTGTCTGACCTTTTCACGCAGCGGCTATTTTGTCTATTTTGCATTACAGTGAACCCATTAAACCGTGATTAATTATTAATTATTTTTTGCTTAGAGTTGCATTGTACACTGGAATGGGACAATTAAGGGACAAGTTTTGGGGCCTTTAATAAAGACATTGACATTGTGCCATTATAGTAGTACAGTGTATGTCTGTTGGGAAAGTTTTAATACAACAGGGAGTGTTTCACCTTATTTCCTGTTAGCTACTGCTACTTAATTGTATGTTTAATAATGTTTTTTTTTTGTTTACAGCTGAACAACTTCATTTCTCTCCGTTGTGTCAGCCAAGCTGGAATAACACTGTACTACAACTGTCAGAGTGAGACGGCTAAGTACCCTGTTGGAGTGGCGCAAGGAGCAAAACCTGTCAAACTTACTGAGCTGGTATGTGTTGTTGAAAGTCATATGACAAAGGAACATCACCTATGAGTGATTTTCAAGCTGGTCGTGAACCCATTTACAGATCAAAATAAGGATTTGCACCCTTGCTGTTTAAGTCTTTTATATCCATTGTTTACATTTAGAACAAGCATATATTTGTTGTAGTTAATTTTTTATCTCAGGTAATTTTCATTTTTCCATTGTTTTTGGGTATGGTAATGTATGCTAATAAATTTGAAACAAAGGAAAAATAAAAATTACCTGAAATAAAAAATTAACTGCAACATATTCACCTACAGACCTTTTTGTGTGTGTTCAACATTTAAAGAATTTATTGAATTATTAACATACACAATAATAGTGTTAACATACATATTAAACAATTATTTAATTAGATCAAGAGAAAATAATTATAATCTCTTGATTAGATACATTATCAACCAACCTATGACTGTCAGGTGTGGACCACTCTAGCATTTGGTGTCATTTCCACAAACCTGCCTTACATGTATATTAAATACAAAAACATTTTTTAAGCAGTCATGTGGTAATTTCATATTGCGATTATCTTCTACTGACCAAAAGGTTCCATCATATCCTGTTTGCAAAAATCCTGTGTTCAATGTGTTCATCAGAATGTGAACATGTTTTAATAAGTTTAAAAACTTTTTCTGTTGTGCTATTATAGGGATATCTTCAGACAAAAATGCAATTTTCATCAAATGCAGCACTGTTGGTAAGTAATAACTTTATTGTTAATTTGTTATAATACTGATACATGTGGTTGATCAGTCTTGCCTGCTGTGCTCTGTTGCTTTGGATAAAACAATAATATAATTGTGAATTTTGAGTTTTTAACTCACCTTGCGCTCTTGTCCCAACTAATTGAATTATGCAGTGACATAATTTTTTTTTTAGATTTAAAACTTTATTGAAAACATCCAAAACTTATAACAAGTTACATCATCACACTACTCTAACTTACACGTTACATTACTCTGCAGCATTACTAACCTACAAGTATAGTTTACAAACGGTGTACAATACAACACGATACACGTTCGTTATTAAACAAAAACATAAGGTCTATAGAAAAACAAGGAAGAAAAAAAGGAGAACAATACTGCTTTACAAAATAGAATAGGAGAGTAATAGTTTGTGTTCAGGTGTTAATGTATCAGATTTTCCACTTTGTATTTAAGATTAAGTTTGTTGCTAAAATCAGTCAGACAAAGTAAACTATTATTTAGCTTTCTTGCAAATATATAGTATTTCATGAAGAGGAGGGTGTAATTGACTTTTCTCTCTAGCACCGGGTTGTTTTGGTATTTACAGGATGAAAAAAGCGTTTCCTTCGAATCCGGTTGGAAGCTGGAGCCATTTTGAACATTAAACCAATCAATGACATTATGAATTCGAGTAAATGTAAAGGTTCGAGTAAATGTGCAACTAACGAAGGTGTGATCTATAGCTGGTTCACCGCAATATATGCAATCACTGTCTGTGTGGATCCCATATCTAAAAAGTTCTATCTTCGTGACGACAATCCTATGAATTAATTTGAACTGAAATTCTTTTAACTTATTTTCCTTGCATAGTCTTGAGGTTATGTTAAAAATTTCTTTCCAGTCTTCTGTATCCATTGATAGGTCAGTGCTCCATCTTTTAGGGCCAGTAGGGGGTGATTGATGTTTCTTGGCAAGAAGTAAACGGTAATAGTCCCTTGCTTTAAACTTTTCTAGATCAATTTGGGTGTTTTGGTTCAGTAATAACGATATACAATTTTCTCTGTAGTTTAGCATCGAATTTTGTCTTAGAGTTCGCTCTTTATCTTTCAAAGAACCAGGGATTGCGCTCAAGATTTGATAAAACTGCAGAAAATTTGTTTTGCAATGTAATTTTGACTGAAATTCGTTGAAGGTTAGATATTGACCGTTTTCATTCAAGAGCTCTTGGATCGTATAGATACCTTTATTAAACCATTCCCTAAGAAAAATAGCCGCTTTCCATCTACTAAAATATCTTTATTGTTGAAAAGGATTATGTATTTTCCTTGATCGTAGTTATACAAAGTTTTAATTTCATCAAAAGCAATAAGTATGTCTCTGTAAAATTCTGGAAAGTGCCCAAGGTATTTAGTATCATAGTTACATCGGAGCAAAAAGTTGAGGTCACCATGTTTTTTAAAGAGGTGGTCCGGAACTATTTTCCAATTGCCTTTGTTTCCAAACAGAAGTCCGTCTTTGAATCCATGCTAATCGTAACGATCTTATTGCTAGTTCTATATCAACCATCCGTAACCCTCCATTGCAAAAGTCCTGATAAAGACTTGTTCTCTTTATTTTGTCCTTTTTATTTTTCCAAAGGAAACGAAACATTTTATCTTTTACTGTTGAAACTATCTCCTTGAGAACGTTTGTGTTCGAAATTGAATATATTAACTTGGATAGCCCCAAAGATTTTATTATTAGCACCTTTCCATGTAGTGTTAACCCTCTTGAATTCCACATATCTAGATTCGTTTGTAATTTTTGCACTTTCAGGTTGAAGTTCATCTGGTTGTTACCTTTCTCATCATAAGAGACAAAAATTCATAGGAATTTTGTTGGACTATTTACCCATTTCATCCCTAACGGTTTGGTTCTATTTTTTTACCATTTTCCTAACCAGATGGCTTTTGTTTTCTCCACGTTCAGCATAATCCGGAGAATTTTCCAAAGACGTTGACTGTGTCTATAGCTTGTTCGACCGATACCAAATCACCGCAGAATAAGTTCTTGTCATCTGCAAACTGACTTAGTTTGACCTCAGAGCCAAAAATACGAATTCCCTTGACGGTCGGGTTTTGTCTTATTGATAAAATTTCTGCGGTGAAGACACAGGCGGCCCAAGCTCACTATCAGATAACCGGGACGTGACCCTTGCTTTATGAGCGGTATTGTGTTACAAAGATTCAATTTATAAAGGTTTGTATGGGAATGCAACGGTTTTGTTTTAAATCTTAAAAATTCGAATGTTTTTTTGAATAAAATTGACTTACCCCGTTGCTGTGTTGTATTTGATATTTTCCTGCTCCTCGGGGCGATTAAACGCGATTTCGGCGAGTTGTCGTTATTTCGGTGTTCCATTGCTAAGAAAAAGACAAGGCAGAACACTGATTTCCGGAGTGCCCACCGCTCGAAGCGAATAAATCCACTGAAAATTAACCCTGATGCCACAATTTCTCCATAGAATCAAAGCAGATATGCTAAAGTTCCCTGTCAGTTCACTTGCGACGTAATTCCATCAAAAATACGTCTACATCTACATGCCATCTACATAATTTATTTGCAAAATCCTATAAGGACATCTAGCAAATTCCAGTGCAAAGTGCAAAAATAAATGAATAAACTAGTAATTTCAATGTGAAAGTGAGTGCTGGCGAAGGGGGATAAAACAGTGGGAAGTGAATTGAACATTGGACAGCTCCGGTAAATTTTTTCAACTTTTTAAGAGAAGGTGTTTAAAGGGTGAGTAGAGTAGGCTTTCCCTGGATGAGTTGTAAAAATTACTACAGCAAGTGGTGTTTTTGAAAATTGCCCAACCATAGCCTTACTGACTTGAATTACCCACACTGCTAAACTAACTATGGACTATGGGCTGCTTTATAAAAAAAACCTTTTGCCAAGAATATATTGTTCAAGTTACAGATATTTTAAAGATACAGTAATAATTGACATTGAAGAGAAATAATTTTTTCAAAGGACAATTCAAGAGGGTTTTGTCTCAAGTTAATTGAAGATTTCATAATAGCTTTCTTAAAAAACAAAACAAAAGTACATTGCTTTACTAAGTATCTTTACTTACGGCTGTTTGTTTACATTTTTAATAATTCATTGTTCAAGTTAGAGTTATACCTAAAAACATGACTCAACGGTCGAATCAGCCGGCCCAGCCGGCACAGATTTTGAATGATATGCCTCCACGGGCGAAGAACTCGTCTGAATGTGCAACAAGTCGTTGGATTTCAGAGTGAAACAATCATTTAATTAGAGTAATGGGTCGCCAGTTTTGTAAGAGTAGTAATTCGGCGTCTTCTTTGGATAAAAGAGTAATTATACCCCAACGCTGTGAGATAGATAACCTCCCAAGCTCATAGGCTCTATTCAGGCTAGCTAAAAGATCTAATCTTAGAGAATTCTACGGTTAGGCCGTCCACTCCTGGTGATTTACCATTTTGAAACGATTCCAAAGATTTTTTGCATTCTTCATATGTCAAGGGGCCGTCCAGTTCATCCCTTTCCTCTCCTCAAGTTTAGGGATCTCCAGGTTTTCGGTAAATGTTTCGAAGTTATCCTGTGTCTCAGTTGTTTTGGAATTATACAGGTCGTTATAATACGTTTTAATCATCGACAAGATTTGCTTTTCATCTGTGGTTGTTTCCTCATTTTCCAATTTAATTTCATACATGGTTTTCCGATTGTAATTCCTTTTCTCTAAGTTAAAGAAGTACTTTGTAGCTTTCTCTCCTTCTTCGGCCCATCGGCATTTAGACCGGAAGATCACAGCTTTACCTTTATTGTCATAGAGTTGTTGAAGTTCCTTTTTAAGGTCATCATATTGTTTAAGGATAGGATCAATATTATCAAGATTCTGGCTATTGCAGATTTTTTTATCCAGCTCATCTAATTGTTCTTTAATCACTGTCTCGCGCTTTCTAACTGTCTGTGCCTTTCCGTTAGCAAATGAAATAGTCATGGTTCTTATTTCCATTTTCATTAGTTCCCAAAATAGCTGTTGGTCAGTAACATAAGAGTACTTTTTGCGAAGTTCAGGATATAATTCTCGAATTTTGGTTGTGTACTCCTCGTCGTTTAGTAGAGAGTATTATTGAATTTCCAAAATCCCGGTCCACGAGGATGTTCGTCTGGCCACGATAATAACAAAAATATTGCATTGTGATCAGGCGCTATTGAGGTTTGGATATCCACTTTTTTAACAAATTTTGTTAAATGTTTAGCAGCCAGAAAAAAGTCAATCCTTGATTTTACACCTAGTGCCTTTGACACATAGGAGAACGCATTAAGGTTACAGTGTACCTTCAGATCGAAAATTTATTGAAAATTTTTTTTTTGGCGTTAAAATAAAGTTTACAGAATGAACTTTCATCCAAAAAAAAAGTATCGAAAAATAGTGAAAATTGATGGAGAAATGACGATATAACTTTTGTGGGCGGAGTTTGTTTATTTAGCGATATGTTTTTTTAAGCGCCGTTTTCTCAAAGTTAATTTTTCGCTTGTTGGGGACACTTTAAAGAGCTACAACTCAAAGGGAATTTGTTCGATTTTCCTTAAATTTGGACAGAAGCTAGGCTAACATATAATAAACAAACGTGTCGGCGAATTTCTTAATTCCGAAAACTTTTTCGTCAACAGGCATTTCCGTGCGATCATTCCAATTTTTTTTCTCCCCTTTTCGAAAATATTCTTTTAACTTTTCACTGCAATTGAATATGGAAAATCGCCGACACGTTTTTTTAGCGCTTCGTGTCCGGAAACCCAAGAACAAATCAAATTAGCAAAATATAATAATCGCTTTGAGTTATAGCGTTTTAAAGCTGATTCGGACGTTCGAATTTAGACGTCGTAAAAAATTCGACAATTCATTTTATTACCAAATGGTTTCCATATTTAAATAGCCAGCTCTATAACCTTTAATTTGATATCTGGGTTTAGGTATATTAAGTGTAATCTTAAGACGCTAGAGCTGTTATACTGGAGACACTCCCGAAGGTACACTGTAACCTTAAGTTTCGGATGGCATGTTCTTTGAATATCAACTAGATCAAGACTATCCATTGTAATTTTGACCAAATTCCTATACGCTGTGGGCCTCCAGGGGACACCACCTTTTTTGTCTTTCTTTTCCAAGGTACAATTCCAATCACCCCCTACTATTCAGGTTGCAATTCAGAGGCAATTCAGTTCTTGAATAAAGCCCAGTTGTTGTGTGTGGTCGTTAGGCGCGTATATATTGCAAAGTGATAATTTCATACCATTGTATGTAATGTTAATTAGAATTATTCTGCCAGAGGTGTCACTGGTTGTGTATGTCACCTTTTTCTTTACCGCCCGGTCGACCAAAATGCAAACACCTTTACTGTGACAGGTGCCATGAGAAAAGAAAATTGGACCTCCCCATTCATTTCTCCAAATGGCTTCATCGCTTGGTTTGGAAAAAGTTTCCTGAAGAAAACAAAAATCGGCCTTCTGATCTTTTAAATACACAAAAATGCTCCTTCTTTTAGAAGTATCTCTTAGACCTCTTACATTTAAAGCAATTACCGAACGTTTGTGTGATTTATGCATTTATAATAGATTGTGTTTACGCTCTCCTACAATAATAATAATAACAATAAACAACAAAAAAGCAAATCAAAACAAAATTAACCAACACCAAATTTAAAAAAACAAACTTGTTTTAAGAGTTCCTTCTCTCAGTAATCCAGTCCGTTATCCCTTCATTTGTTCAGTGGTCAATTAATTTTCAAAGATCTTCTAAATCCTCCTCACCGTATATTCCAATTGGTGTTCCGTCTGGCGATGTTTTCACAAAAAGTTTACCATCGATTGTCCAAGCACTGATAATCATGTTATCCTTTTTCTTCTGATTTGCTTTCCAAAATAAAAATAACTTTCGCCTGTATTCCGTCAGATTCTCGTTTATGTATATACGCTGTTCTTGAAGAGAAGCGTTGGCGTAACTTGGAAAGATGACAGACACTTTTAAGCCCTTTAGCTTGGTTCTCGCTTTGTAAAGTCGCGACGCATCTTGTGGCTTAAGAATTTTACGATTATAGGACTGCTGTTCTTTCGTTTCAGCTTATGAGATATTTCTATGCTTTCTGAGTTGATATCAACGTTCACAGCTTCTCCTATGCAGATCACAACTTCCTCCGTGGATGAATACGCGCTTTCAGGGACTCCAACAATTTCCAGAGAATTTTTGCGCGAATATTGTTCCAGCTCATCGTAGTTTTCGTCAAGTCTGTTCGTCTCTTTTATCTGTCTATAAAGCTTGTGTCTTGCTTGTTCCAGCTCGTTTTGCGAGGCGTCGTTTGTTTTCTCAGTCTTTGTTAGCTGTGTTTTGATTTTGTCTGTTTCCTTTTGGTTGGCGTTGAGGGCGGCTTTCAGCGCCTTTATTTCCTGTTCGAGTTGTTGATTTTTCTTGAGTATCGTTGTAACTGTAGGTTGTATGTCAACAAGCAGCTCCTTGATGTCAGTTAGGCTTGGCTCGGGGGAAGAGCTGTCCAACATAAATCTAAATTGTCATTTGTTGATCTTTATTTAGTCAATGAAACCAAAAGTAAAGAAGAAAGAAGAAAGGAGAAGGCGAAGAGTACTGGTGTGTTAAGTTCATTTATATTAACAAAAATAACCACAGTATCACTGGAAACACAGATTTAAGGTAGAGAAATGGAGCTAACTGAGCTGACTCCAATACTTGGTCACAAATAACATTCTTCTCAAAGTCACGTGTTACCATTCATTTTTATATCATTTAATATGACATGGTTATTGATTACCTCCAAATTAACACTGTCACTTTTTCTCAAGTCTTCTTGGGGAGCTTGAGGGGGTAGTATTTTGGCTAATTTTTACTACCCCCTGGGTTACAGGTTTTGTTGTTTTTAAGCCATTGATCACCTTTTCACCATTTCCGTTAACTTCAATCTTTTTGAGTTTCAATTTTGCGCACTTATACAATGAACTTTTTTCAAAATTAAATAGAGAATAAAACATAATTTAGCAACGGTAACTGACGAGTTGCTTGAGCAGCGGCAACAGGAGTTAGAGGAGAAGTTTCCTGAGAGGAAAGAATTGGACTTGGATGCGCCATGGCAGATGGATTTGTTAAAACTCCAGCGTAAAGTCAAGTAAGAACACTTGTTTTATTCTCCAAAGTACCCTGGCTTCACAATGAAATAAAGCACCTCTCAAACACGCCAGCTTAAAAAAATCAAAGGGCTCTTAGGCCCAGTTCAAACGTCGAACTTCACATGTGCTGAACCTAATGCAAATGAGCAAGAACAATAGATTTTGCTCATTTGCATTAGGTTCGGCACATGTGAAGTTCGACGTTTGAACTGGGCCTAAGAGCCATCTCGTGAATGCTTATCACAGATCAGTATTAATTTTCCATACCGAGTTTGAAGGAAAATAACTGAAGATTACAACATATTTAAAACGAACAAAACATCTTAGCGTAACATAAAGAAACGAGACTGTCTGGATGACATTATTTCGCTGAGGAATTAAAGAAAGTTTACAACAGCAATCGTCTTTTAATTAACAATAATATTGGTTCATGCTTTAGCGTGCACTATGTACCATTTAATAAACGAGCAGCAGTGTTTTATACCTGATAAAACACGTGCTGCGAGTTTATCAAATGACTTAAAACACGTTTATTGAATGAGTTTATTGAATGACTTTAAAAAATCGTTAATAATTCATGACCATTTTGTCCAATATCGATGAAACTATGTGGAGTGATATGAGGCCCCGTCCACACGTATCCGGATATTTTTGAATCCGCAACTTTTTTGTTGCGGATTGGTCTTCCGTCCACACGTATCCGGCGAATTCGGGCAAATACGATTCGAATACGCTACGTGTGGACGCGAATATTTTCTAATCCGTAACAAAAAAGTTGCGGATTCAAAAATATCCGGATACGTGTGGACGGGGCCTCAGAAAACAAAAGAAGGTTGTTTGCATTTGGGAATTTGAACAACAATAATGAAGGAGAAATAAAATTAGAAATTTAAATATGCAGAACTATATCAGTATTTTATTCGAATGCGGTCTTTTGATACTTCGCTTGCATTAGTAAAAACATGCCTCCGAAGCGGGCGTTTAGGCCACCAAAGTCTAAAGAAGAAGAGGAAAACGGGACATCGTTCAAATGCTTTGTTTAAGTATGAAAAATCTAGCGTACAACAACAAATGATGGTCAGCAATTTGCTGGGTTCACCGGTCGTAAATCTTACAGATAGCGCGTCGACTAACACCCCCAGCACAAAAGTTAGTCTTTCTAAAACAGATGCAGCTGAAAGCAATTCAAATTTATTAGATTTTGAATCGTTAGATTTTGACGTCGCAGATGAATTGTTAGCTGACATGACTACACCAGATAGTTCCAACGTAAACAAAGTTGTTATGTCGGGCTCAGTATTCAATAATTGTACTTTTCATTTGTAAGTTAGCACAAAATAAATGTGTTTATTGAAATTAATGGTTGTTCTCAGTATTTAATTCCTACTGTATATAAACTTGAAGCATTATATAATATCACATGTGGCATTATATATGAATATTGATAGATAATGCAACGTGTGTCATTATTTTATGCTTCACGCTTATTTGTATGCCATTGTTTTTCTCCCCTGGGCCACATTCAAAACCCTCCCCGGGCTTTTTAGTTTCAAGCGTATTTTATGTGGTAAAGAACGATCAGAGATTGGAACAGTCTTCCAGACGATGTAGTGCAAGCATCGACCTTGGCCTCCTTTAAACAGAGGCTTGCCAGTCTTGTTTACTAGACATGACCACTCCTTTCTTCATTTATTGATTTGTTATTAATTAAGTTTTACTGCTATTATTGTGAATGTACATTTTTAACGCTTGCGAAAATCTTCAGAAGTGAAGGAGGCAAGTTTAATGGAAGAAGAAGAAGAAAGAGTGCTTTCCTCGTGACTAGAGAGGAGCATCGGATTGGACAAAATGGTCATGAATTATTAATGAGTTTTTTAACGAGTTATGGAGCACATGGGAAGTTTGGAGAGCGTAAGAGTTGCCCGAGGCGATAGCCGAGGGCGACTCTAGCTTCTTGAGTGCTGTCCAAACTTCCCACGTGCTCCATAACTCGATAGTGCACAGCTAAAAGTATGAACCAATTGTTTGATAACATAGCCGGTGGAATTGTGCATCAAATCCGACGTCGCGAAAAACGGACAACAATATCAGAAGTGATTGTTCGCGGCAAGCGAAATATTAAGCAAAATAGGAATTGGTTTTATTTCAAATTTTCTGTTGAAAGCTCGAGTTTTATTTTACTGCAGTTTAAATACAAAATTCTTTATTTAAAAAAAAAAGAAATCACGGTCAAGAATGGCATTTGCGATTTGCTCACGCTATCAGCGTGCACTATCGGGATTTTGAGCACGCTTACGTATACTAAATTTGATTGCGTGGCTCTGCTAGCTATGTTATAACACGTAAGAGACTGGGGAAATAAAAAAGTTTACAAGTGTCTCGTTCAATGCTTCGCGTATTCACGAGATAAGAACGCTTTGGCACCCAAGGTATCTCAACAGTGGCCACGTTTAAAATAAAAACTCTCACTGACGATACACGATACGCCTTTCTTTACTGCAACTGACATTGTACACAATATACTTATCTTTCAGGGGTTTGATCTATGACTGGATGGAACACTACCGAGTCGCTGTGGGCATTTCCCCGCCATTCCGCATCTCCTCCCGCGCCATGCGCCGTTCCATGTCCCACTCCGCCCGTTCTGTACCCGGTACCCTCCCATCAGGGTTCCAGACAACAAAGAGCTCTATTCGGCGATCTCCCTCAGCTCCTCCTGTGCGGCACCGTATAGGCACATCACGGGACCGGTATAGTTCCCAGTTAGGTATTCAACCGCACAGCTCAGCAGAGAAAGCGAAAGTTGGAGTGAGAGTAGAGGACATCAGAGGTGTTACTATTGAGGTACCTAGAAACGAGATGCTGGGATCAAGGATTGCTAGTAAAACTACCTCTGCACTCTCTGGGTAAGTACTGATCACACGACTGTTATCCACACAAAACAAGAGTACGCTGTTACATTAGTTGTTATTGTATGGCTGAACTGATCCATGGTGAAATGGTAACCGTTACATGTTGTTATTTTGTCATTAGGTACACCCAAACGGTTGCTACATCACGGACACCATTCCGCTGTGGAGTGATACAGCAACCACGTGCCGCCACGCCGCCCAAGAGTGGGTGCCCTGTGTATCCTTGAATACATTTTTAACCTGACTCTGAACAGCCTTTCAATCTCCGGAGTGATTCTCGATTACCTGTTGAAAGTAATTACGTGTTCGCTTTGGGTTGTCGTTTGCTGTGGGCCATTACCCAGTTTTCTTAACCTCTTTGAAAAATAGCTTTATTTTCAAATGGATGTAAACCAATATTCATATGAAAAGCTTGGCATGCCTTTGCAATAGCATTCCGACATGTTGCTGTTTTTTTTTTTTTTTTGAGTGTTGTTGTTGTTTTTCAAAACGAAATTGGATTGGCACACGCCTTTTTTCCCGCTTGACACCAGTTTAGGCACACGCGTTTTCCCCCGCTTGACACCAGTATAGGCACACGCGTTTTCCCGCGCTTGACATCGGTTGTCGATTTTTGCATGATTGGTTCATTGGGTTTATTCCCTTTATTGCAATTGACCTTAAATCTACGACGAACATTCGCGTGACTGGGACATTATCACTGTCCCGGATGAGAAAGCGATTACCATTTGTACATTTGGGGAAAAAGAGGTACTGTTAAGCTGAGGGTCTTGAATGCTGCTAGGCCTCTTATGTCCACCGCGCGTTTCTTGTTAGTTTATGATTTTGCTTGTTTGCCCTTGACCCTATGTTCAGTGCTTTGAGAGCCGAGATGCTGGGAGAGAAGGATCCACAATGCAGGTAACGTAACTTATGTGTGTCATGCTATTTTACGTGATTGTTGCGCTATTTTAAGTTATTCTGTCACGCTACACCGCGCAACTTAGATACAATGGGCGCTTACCATGTATACGGAAAAATCAGAACAGATATTCCGATTGGAGAATCAAATGGTTCACGTCATTCTACCGTAAGGTCAAGTTAAATTATTTTTAATGTTAAATTTCCTACTGGATGGTTTGTGTAAATAGTAAGTCTGTTGTAACGCCTTTTCTTGACATTATTCTGCGCACACTCACAAGACATTACGAATAACGTTAACGCAACGCTAACTTGTCTTTACCTGGTCCCAATATATAGCATCAGTTGATTCTGTCACGCAACATTGCATGATAAGCATGACCATAATTTGTAAATTTATGCCTCGTTTGGATTCCGTTTGGATATAACGTGTCCAACGTCTCTCGCCAGAGAAAGCGGAATCATTGAAAGCTTCACACTTAACCATTCTTTACTCACATGTTGTTGCTGTTTACGTTTTTTTATACGCAGATGTGATCGTCGTAAAATCCCGCATGTTACGGATCTAGAATACGATGCTTTTATCACCGAGCACGTTCCCCGGACACAACTCCTTGTAGTAAGCGTCACATCATCTCTGTAAGTTAAATTCACGCTTTCTTTTTTAACTGTCAATAGCTAGCAGTTTTGTCCTTGACCGTGGTGGACCTATAGGAAGTCTACTTGTGCGCTTGTATCAATAACGATGCTTCATCAATATTTTTTCTCGCGCGCTAAAACAGCCTCCAACTAAACTTGGGGAAAATCCAAGAGTATTCTTTACATTTCACGTTCGTCTATTCTGTATTTTTTCTTACTGCTAATAGGCCATTTGCACGATGGCGTCATTTGACTACAACTACCAGAATTCATTTCGTTTTTCCTTTCTTATTTAAATTTTGTAATCCCAGTGCGGTTTAAATAACAATAGCCCTAATTTGCACTACAAAACAAAAAACTGAAGGATTCTGGTAGTTGTAGTCATATGACGTCATCGTGCAAATGGCCTATTTCCTATGTGTGAACTACAACCTAAGACAAAATAAGTTGGGAAGGCTTGTAAAACGCTAAAAAATGACACTACCTTTGGGTTTCAGCTCAATTAAAGCCTCGCGCAACGCTTTTTATGGCCCCCATCTCCTGCAAATCCAATGTTGAAGATGTCTATTTAAAAGACAGTGTAAGGTAAGTATTTGCGTTAACCGCAACTTTGGAAGAGGAGGGATGAGGGGGGAGTGGGGAGGAAAACAAGGAACCTTCCCAACACTTTTGTCTTTGGTTGTATGAAAACTGAAAAGAACTTTTAACTACTCATAAAATAAAAACTATTAACGATATAGGGCTAAGATTTCGTCCGCTAAATGATAATTAGTCTTTCTTGTGTCAATGTCAGAGATCAAAACGTTCAAATTGACGGATTGTTACAAATGTATAATAATGATCAAACGGTAACGGTTGCGAGACATAAAGTCTGTGAAAACCTCGAAATACATTGATTGCACTCTAAAAGGCCAAATATTATTACATAGGAAAGTGTTTTAGCAACGTTACGTTATAAGTTAAAGCTATACGTGTTATTACTGAGTTCAATAATAGTTTTCTGGAATGACGCCTAAAACTGCAGGTCCACGAAAAACATAACGTGGACGGACAATGCAGGTGGATCCGAAACGAGAAAATGTCGTTTAGGAGTAACTTGATTGAGCTTTGGATGATATACTAACAACACAAGCAAACCCCAAAAATCTTCAAAAGCGAATAAAAACGATTATTGGTATATTTATTATCTCTGTGTTAACGACCTGTCAAATTTGCGTGACCTTTCTGTTTCGCATGAGTACTTCTGCTAACATTACTCCACAATACTCCACACCTAAAAGCACTCAAAAAATAGCATTTAAAAGGTCTTTCATTTCGATTACAGTGGATTGTGGTTAAGAACTTAAAAGCTGAGCAGAGGACCCTGTTATAAATCTCTAAAGTAAATGATTTTCCTTATTTTGAACAATACTCCATTTGAAAACAGTTCTTAAAACATAAATCTAATTATATCTTTCTATTTCGTACTTTTCGTGGAGTAATGTTCGATTTCTACCGGAATGAACCCGAAATAACTGGATTATTCATTCCAACAAGCCTTTATAACAAGGACATTAACATTGGCCATTTTGATTTCATTTACATTGCTTTCAACAGGTATAATTCACCATATATGAATGGAGTAATGTTGCACGTTCGTGGAGTAATGATGTACTCGTACAATTACAGTCATGTCCAGGATTGGAGATAATTAGATGCATGACAAATTTAATAAGCGTCACAAAGTGTCCTCTTGCCCTTCTACTCAACTTCAACATCACTTGTTTTCAAAAATACAGACAATAAACGTCACGAAGTGTCCCCTAAATTCTGCTCTTTAAGTAAAGATAAACAGCTGCGTTTAACCTAACCTAAAAATAACACTAACACTAATGCTAACCTTACATTTCAAAAGAGATAGTTAACACTTAGACTTAATGGGACACTTAACAAATTTACACCGGTTTTCCGTGGTGTGGACTCTTATTTACCACGATTTACGTCATCACATGGTCAAAATGTTGTGGACTCTCACGAGGCGCAGCCGAGTGAGTCAGCAACAAATTTTGACCGTGTGATGACGTAAATCGTGGTAAATAAGAGTCCACACCACGGATCAAAGGGCTCTTAAAGCCATCTCGTTAATGCGTTGAAACATGAGGTTAAAAAAAGAAGAATCTAAAATAAATATAAAATAAATATGGTAAAGATGGCGTTGTAGAATCAGACATTATGTAGAAAATGCGAGGCGCAGTAGTCAACTGGATATGGTTCTTGGCAGGATAGAGAAGATTGAGAGAACTTGGTTTGAAAATTCGTGTTGGTGCAAGTCAAAAAAAGTTATGAGTAACAAAGAATCACGAGTGTGAATGTAAATAATTTTGATGTTAGTGAAGTGAAAGTGAAAGACTTTTCCCGCCTTGCTAGCTAATTGACGATGAAAATGTGTTGTTGGTTCAATTTACACAGTGCATTTTCAGTTATTCATTGTCTATTTTCGGTTGGGATATTTGACAATGGAAAAGACTTTCTAAATCAAATACAATAGATTGCCGCAATTTCAAAACAATTAAAAGCCCACATCGATAATACGTCACGTGCAATGACTTTATATCTGATCAGATGAGACATTAATATTAATTATCAAAATATCAATTGACACAACAAATGGTGACTGAATCTTTAATATTCTTTAAAGTAAGGCCCGATTCAAACATTGAACTTCACATTTGCCGAATCTGATGAAAGGAGGCCGTAACAACATGTCGTTTCTCTAGAGCTGCCTTTCCCCATGCCAGGACAATTTGAGCTATGTTTAGCAGACATCGCGCCATCAGCCATTTCTTTTTCAACTCTCCAGCAGTATTCGAAAAAAGAACGAAAGTCAAAATTTATGGTATTTTGCTGTTCCTACTCTTGCATAATGAAACGGAAAGTTTTGTAGTTAGCTAAAGTATCAAGTCTGCTGTTTTATATATTTTGACATGAAAAATGGCGGGAAAATGGTGATCACGTGGTCATTTTTCGGTCACGTCTGCTATGGACGCACTTATATAGAAAATATTGGGTCTGGAGCGGATAAACGGGGCACCACTCCTGGCGGTCACTTTTTTAGTTTCCCTTAGATCGAAATGAGGTTCATGACAGGCCTGCACCGACTCCGCTATGTGGTTTTGCGGTTGCGATGCATTTATATTAGCTTTCAAAGTTTGGCTGTTATGAGTCGTGTCGTTAAGTGATTTACGTCTTGTATGATGTGTTAGACGGCGTTTTGTAAATAGTTTTCAGGAATGGTTGGTTTTGAACGAAACTCCATTTTTCATCAGTATTTGTTTAAGGTTTTTCAGTCGTGGGTGAAATGTTGTGACAAAAGGCGTTATTATCTCGCGAGTTTTTTTCGTTTTGTTTTCATGCCAATTGCGTTCCGGCAAAAGTGAAATTTAGAATACCAGTGCATTTAGGAGAGTGCTGATGGGGTTAACAGTTAACTGACAATTGCCCAAAAATATAGTAGTTAACTGATAAATGAAAAGTTACCGTATTTTCTCTATTAAATGCCCCCGGCGTTTATTTCAAACTTGGCCTTGTGGACCCGGCGTTTCTTTGTATCAGCAGTTTTTTCTCGCCCGCCATTTTTAAGAAAGGGTTATTATTCGTTTTTCTTGGCAGCCTTGTACCTTGCCCTTAAATCTTAAGTTTATTATACCACAAACAAACGTTTGAGGAGCTTACTTACAACTTCCTCAATTATACCCGGCGTTTATTGGGGCCCGGCGTTTAATCGAGAAAATACGGTAACAGTTAAGTGACATTCTATTAATTATACTAAATGAACGATTGTTGTTGTTAATAAAAGCAACATAGTTTTTTCCTAACAGCAAAGCTATTTTGTGACTTTTACCTGCCTCGCTGCGTGACCAGGTGACATATTAACCGATATTATATGCGAAAGGTACCAGGGTCGTAGAGCGTTGACCTTGATTTCCGTGATGGCGTCGAGTGGCGTGGTCAAAGTTATTCTGAGTTTTTATCGAGATGATGACAAAGGATCGGCATTCGAATGACACATAAGTCGCATACCGTTTGACATGACAAAGCACAATTCAATGGACATATAATCAAACAATAAGCGGAAAGTTTGGACTCGGTGAGTTTGATTTAAAGTTGTTGCGATTAGAGAAGATCGACGGGAAAGCTGTTACAAAGGCTCAGTTGGAAATGGAGCTACCTTTTCTAATGGGAAGTGCGACAAGTGAGATACATGGTATGTATTCTGTTTCGTCATTTTGTCCTAGCACGCGAACGCGGGTTGACTAAATAGCCGCCGGCAGTCCTATATTCTCAGTAAATTTCTCAAAATCGAAAAATTCCAGCTAATCTAAACTATCATATGTCGATTTAGAAAGGTCAAGCGATCCTGAAATGCTTTATAGATTTCAAGCCTAGTGTTTGGTTTACGCTAGGCTCAGTAGATGAAACCATGTTTTGTGACACTTAGAAATTTTTTCAGTTCGACTGCCGGTCAAGGTTTTCAAAACACTAAATGGCCGGCAGTTCTATATTCTCAGTAAATTTCACAAAATCGAAAAATTCCGGCTAATCTAAACTATCATATCTCGATTTAAAAAAGTCAAACGATCCTGAAATGCTTTATAGATCTCAAGGCTAATGTTTGGTTTACGCTGGGCTCAGAAGACAAAACCATGTTTTGTGACACTGAACTTTTTTCAGCTCGACTGCAAAAACATGGTTTCGTCGGGGATTTCGTGATATAGAAATCCCACAAAACCGGCTCGTTTGATCAGGATTACGACATATGATAGTTCAGAATGGCTGGATCTTTTCGATTTTGTGAAATTTACTGAAAAAATAGAACTGCCGGCCATTTAGTGTTTTGAAAACCTTGACCGGCAGTCGAGCTGAAAAAAGTTCCAAGTGTCACAAAACATGGTTTCGTGATATAGAAATCCCACAAAACCGGCTCGTTTGATCAGGATCACGACATATGATAGTTCAGAATGGCTGTATTGTTTCGATTTGTCAAATTTACTGAGAATATAGGACTGCCGGCCATTTAGTGTTTTGAAAACCTTGACCGGCAGTGGAACTGAAAAAAGTTTAAGTGTCACAAAACATGGTTTCGTCTTCTGTGCCCAGCGTAAACCAAACCCTAGACTTGAGATCTATAAAGCATTTCAGGATCGCTTGACTTTTCTAAATCGACATATGATAGTTTAGATTAGCTGGAATTTTTCGATTTTGAGAAATTTACTGTGAATATAGAACTGCCGGCCATTTAGTGTTTTGAAAACCTTGACCGGTTACCGGCCATATAGCCACAGCGTATTTTATTGGACACAAGCATCAGTGAAATTCGATTTTTTTCCTTCCCATACTCTCTGTGTACGATCCTGTATCAAACAGACATCTTTAATACTGACAATCCTTATTACGGTTTTGGAAGCTATCTTGACAGGTGAGAAATTATGGTTTTTAGATGAGAATCTAATGTCGAATAATTTTCGTAAAGCGGCTGTTCTAAGTCCAATCCCGAAAACGCATTCACTCTGGTCATTCTCATGGCCTTTAAAGTAACCTTATCTTAACTTTGCAAATTTAAAAGCCTTACTGATATACGTAATTTCCTACTTGTCAAGCTAAATCACTTGATAAGATCAATGAATGAAAATATTGAAATGAACCGATTTCCGACAGCGTGACCCAGTTAAAAAAGAAAAACATAAAACTTCCTTATACAAGCGCATGAGTATAGGCTACCAGTGTAGCCTCTTGTTAACTGACAATTGGCCGGAAAAAAAATAGTAGTTAACTGACAATTGAGTACCCCCATTAGCACCCTCATTTAGCAGTGCTAGATTAATTTGTCGTGTGTTTGGCCTTGTTTACAAAATGGTAAAGTAAGCTCACTGTAGCTGTCGAGAAAAAGCTGCGCCGGGTTTACAGCTCTTTACAGGCAAATTCACCGCGAGAAACAACTTCAAGCATCACGCTTCAGTGAATGTTCTGACACCTATAGAATGAATTGAGTTCTGGTCATTTCACGAACAAAAATCTAGAACCGGAAAGGAGGAAAGAGTTACGCGGTTAACATCGGAACGGATAGATTGCCGTCCAAAATGGTGGCGCTGTTCAGATGTGTGTTACTTTTCCTTTATACCCTCTTAAAGTTTGATGTTCCCAATGTTTACGTATTTTTCTACGAAAGAGACGATAACTTAATTTGTAATAGGAACGAAATTAAACAAGAGTGACAGGAGCAAAAGTTTCATTTGATTCAACAATATAAATTGATAAATTGAGACAATTAGCCACAGCTTGAATGATAATCGCATCAGCCCATGTTCCTTGACATGACATATTATTCAAATATTCTTGCCAAGAGTGTTCAGTATTACTCTCTATAAACTGTTCTGGGTTATATACTAAATATTCAATGCCAAGACTACGTATATAAAAATGGTTCGTAGCATCGCCATACAATTGATGTGATACGGCACGAAAAAAACAATCGCCACCTCCTCCAACATCAAGAGCAATTCTATTTAATTCAGATAACCTACTTTCTAGTAGTAAAACTGAATCTATAGCACCTGAACCATTAAAAGCAACCATTACAAACAATTGATAATTTTGTTTAACGAAATAATAGATTTAAATATATTTTTTCTTGCTTTAAGTGTGCTATATTCTTTGCTAATAGAGCTACGTTGAGCGCTCGAAGGCAACTCTCTTGTGTCAGGATTTCAATGCAATCAAGCTACGTTGAGCACTCTAAGGTAACTCTCTTGTCCGCTTTAGGATTTCAATGTTATCAGTACGACACGCAATTGATATTCGTCTTCTTTTTATAGACTTTATACGCCAAGAACGTTTTCTCTCTCTTACTTGCCACTCAAACAATACATTGTCTTTTTGTCAAATAGAGACAAAATCTCTCTTAAAAAAATAAACACGCTGAAATCGCTTATAAAATGCTTCTTAAAATGCTTCCTTGATAACTTTTATAAACAAAATCAAGAACATTTTTACGTCTTTTGCGTACTGTTGCATAATCAAACTGTAATAGCAATGATTAATTGTTTTAAAATAGCACAAAACCGAAATCCATACTCTTGCATAATCAAACCGAAACATTTTTAGTTAGCTGAATAAGCAAAATCTACCCTCTCTTGCATACTATTGCATAATCATGACAACTAAATATTTAATAACTATTGGAAAAGCAGACAAAGATTACAACTCAAAAAGCGAACAAAAATACAGCGTGAGATTTCTCAGCTTCGTCGAGCGCGAAAAGTTGACTCGTTTAACTTTAAGCGAGTTGACTTTAAACGAATCGTAAAATTAACTCTTTTCACGAGATTTCACTTTGACATTCGTTAAGCGACATAAAAAATCGCTCCTCGCTGTTCATCATACCGGGTAGACAACGTATAGCAGAACCCCGGAGGAGGACTCGCATATGTGGTTGGGTGGGGGTGCTCGTCGTATCTTTTAGGGGTTAAAATTAGGGGATCTAGGTATCTTTTAGAATATATGATTAAAAAAAACTCATTTTCCCAGAAAATAGTATCTTTTAGTGTGTTCAGGGTTTCACTTTTTTTCCTGACGAGCACCTCCGCTTGACGACTTATAGGAGTCCCCCCCCCCCCTCCGGGAGCAGAATATTCTTACCAATTTTTCTTTTCACGATATTTCCGGTTGTCACTCGCTAAGCGACTTAAAAGGCAGAGCAAAATAGCATGTTCTTTTGAGCGCAGCTATCAAATGTACTGAATAGGACAGCCTCTGACTCAGTTAAACTTCCCATATGACTAAGAAAAAAATTGCCGGATTGACCCCTTTCATAAAATAGAAGTCCGTATAAAGGTGAATATTTTAAGTTCGTTTACCTACAGGTTGCAACTAATTTGATTGAACCTGCACTTGGCACCGGTAGCATAGTATTGGCTGACCCGTGTACTTTCGCTTTTGTGCTATTTTAAAACAATTAATAATTGCTATTACAGTTTCATTATGTAACAGTACGCAAAAGACGCAAAAATTTAAGCCATTGAAGGCTTGCCGCAATTCCATTCAACGGTCATCATTATAAGCCAAAAAATCAACACAACTATGACATGTTTACCATACTATTGCACAATCAAACCGCTTGGCCAATCATAATGCAGAACGTAGCTAATACAGGAAATCGCCTGCTGCTGCTCTCTGAGTTGACCTCTGATACGCTTGGTTAATTGCACGCTTACTTGTAACTCTAAAGTTTTCTTTCCACCAGTGATCGAGTGCATTGTTATTTAGAAGTTGCTGAAACCAATTCTGTGGTCGTGGAAATACCCAAGCCCTCCTTGGCGGCGAGCAAGTTCGTGGCGATCTCCTAAATGTAAATAAAACGCCGACAAACCTTGAAGATAGCGTAGTTGAAGGCGTCTTCTTCGGTGTCTTCTCGCAATAAAAACTGCCGGATTGTTATATTTATCGAATGATAAGCAGGAGATTGACTGAAATTAAACTTTCAAGATCTCGATTCGTGTCATCCATGTCGATCTGTACGTTTTCGCGCGTAAACTGCAGTGTCAGTGAACTCATATCTTATTATATTTTACCCTGGGGAGTCTTTTACTGTGTAACCGCATCCCCAAGAGTAAGATGAAACCTGAGATAAACCGAACCCAAGCCATTAACCCTTGGGAAGGCCCCAAACCCAAGGTGTGTGTAACCACAACTCAATAGAAAATCAAAGGGCTCTTAAAGCCATCTCGTTAAAGCGTTAGAACGTGTGGTTAATAAAAACAAAATAGAAGAATTGATAGTGAATATGGTAAAGATGCCGTTGTAGCGCACCTTTAGATTAAGTCTACTTAAAATACGTACATGAAAACATCACATGATGCATATCAGCCAATAGAAATTTATGTTCACGAAATGGGCTTTACATTTTCAAAAAAAAACAACTTTAACATAAAAGGCTGATCAGACAGCAAATTTGTTCGATTTCTTTTAATAAGATATGCCCGATATTTCGGTTAGACAAAACTAACCTTCATCAGGGGCTAGGAAAGCTTGGTGAAGATGGAAACAAACGGTTACAATATTTAAAATGGGCTAAGATAAATTGCTGGCACACGATAGGCTAATAAACAAGTAACGGTCCAGCTATATATTGCTACTGTTTGTTCTAGTGGTCCTTGCATTTTTACAGAAGTTATTTACATTTTCACGCTAGTAACTAAAATGGGGTCCTATTATTTGGTTATACAATAGACGTGTTTAGAAAATGTTATAGGCTGGGCCTTATCATCATCATTATTATTTTTTTTGCAAAAGGAGGGGAACCCGTGCCCCTCTGCTAACAACTTCTCTGTACAGCATTGGGGGATCTTTTCTCATCAGTGCTCCACTTTTTCAAGACCAAAAGCCAGAATAATCCTCAACTTCGACGACTAAGGAGAGCTTTTTTTCACAAGATTTGGTGCCGTTTTTTCACCACAAGCAAGAAAGCGTCTTGTAACCAACTGTCTTCGCTTTGGTGAGTGCGTGCTTTTCAATTTGGGTTTTGGTCTCGCGAGTTTTCTCGCCCTCGCGTTACGTGGAGATGGCCGCGCGTACCGCACACCAGCCGTTCGCCCACACTAGAACTTACTGTCCGCTTGATAGTGGAGGAAAACCTGGATCTTGACTCGCTCAGTATAGCGCAGTCGTTACCGAACTTAAAGGAAGAAATCGTTGGGACAGAATCGGCCACGCGGTTGGCGGCATCGGGCTTTGACTGCGAAAGCCGCGTTATCCCTTTACGCCTTTTACGGCAAAAAGCACTACACGTGTCATGCTTCATTCCCGTTGAATTCCCCGATGAAAACCTGCTACAACTCGTGGAACAATACGGCGACCTCAAAGCGCGAGCAGTCCGCCGGCTTTGCTTCAAAGCTACGCGCACATCGAGAACGGCATCCGTGTCGTAGAATTCACACGTTTACAAAAGGCAGTGCCACGCAAATAAGTCACTCAAGGGCTCGAGTTATTTTTTTAAGTACACTGGCCAGCCAATACTATGCTACCGGTGCCAGTCTTCCGAGCGCGTTGTTAAAGACTCCCCGAAGGCGAAACGCCGCGAGGCGAACCGCGAGTCTCCAGTGCCCGGAGGGGGGACACCAGAGGCCTCCCGACCCCCACTACAGCAACCAGCAACGACACTCCCCCTGTAACCACAATAGGCCATTTGCACGATAGCGTCATTTGACTACAACTACCAGAACTCATTTCGTTTTTCCTTTCTTATTTAAATTTTGTAATCCCAGTGAGGTTTAAATAACAAAGGTCCTAATTTGCACTACAAAACAAAAAAATGAACCTCCGTGCGACCCTTCTCCAGAAACTGTCGGCCACCCCCTACTACCGATGCCGTGAGCGTAAGCGTGAGAAGTCCTGTCTCGTGGTAATTTAAATACAACAGATGATCACACGCGTTTGGCGGAGATCAAAGATCTCCTAAAAACGCTATCATTCGCAGTAAAAAACAGTGGATAAAGCTGGGGGAAAAACCGACCAAGTATTTCCCGGGAGTATTTCTACCAGCTTGAAAATCAGCGACAAACACGCGACTCAATTTCAGAGTTGCGTGCCAACAATTCAATCGTGACTTCCGATAAAAATATTCTTCGCGAATGTCGCGATTTTTATCGTAACCTCCATTCGGCTGAACAAGTTTATTTATCTAGCCAAGACTGGCTTTTAGACCAACTGGATAAAACTCTGGCATCTGAAGACCAGGAGAAATGCGAACTCAAGGTGACCTCACACTCTTCGAATGTCAATGTTTTGTAATAACGAAATATAATATCCAATTTATTCAACACTTTTGAACAGTTTAATGGTAAAATATTTATTGATTTCAAAGTTGCGTTTGTGAGTTTATTTTTAGAGATTTGAATTTACAAAATGGTAATTAGATGACGCCAACCCGGGACTTTGCCATTATTTCTACGCCAATTTACAATGCGCAGTTTACAGCTTGAGGATAATAATTTGATAAATACTAAAAAATAAACTGTGGAAAAACGTAAGAATTCACTAGCATCCGTGAGATTTTCAAAACAGATCACCATATCTGTACAAGCCATGTCGGGATGCAATCCCGAACGCCATTATGAAACAACGGATCAGGAGGTTCTTCAAGCTCCAAGAAACACTTCTCAAAAACAGAATAAAACAAGGAGCTAAAACATAAACTGCAAGAAGTCATTATTCCAGTAGAGATACGGCAGCTTCAGACTTTGATCTTGGACACTTACATCCGTGATAAAGATCCACTTTCTCACAAGTCTTGCACACCGCAGACTTAGACACTAAATCACCGGCTGAGAGATTGGAGACTCAGAGACCGGACGAGAGAAAGCGGCGGAAATCGAGCCTCAGAGATTGACTGATCCAAGCATATTCATAACAATTAATAAAAACTGCAGCCGATCACTACTTATCTTGCAACAAAAGTTAGCCAAAGACGCTCCAACATATGCCAAGAGAACTAGCATAACGAAGGCATAGACTGGAAACAATAATTCTATAAATGGCAGTGAGTGTGCACAGCATGTAAACTGACCTCCTGTCATTAAAGAGATTTATATCCCAAAGATAAAAGAGTCATACAATACATCGAGCATTTGTCACATCTCTATTTTGGTGATCAAAGGGGAACAAATATCTCGTAGACCTTCTTGGGAAAGCTATTCTAGAGGTTTCTTTATACATTATGCAACTAGCGGGAGTCGTGTTTGGCCTGTCACTTTTATAATACTGATATTCTCAAATTAATATATGTATCATATGTTTAATAGATAAATGTAAAGAAAGCCAAATTTAAAAAACGTGAAAAGTATGAAAAGTATGATTTTCTAGTACTTAGGAAACAAAACTCTTTCACCCCTGACCAAGTTAACTTTAAATATATATTACCAGTTATTCAGATTCCCATTTTGGCGATTATAAATGGCCAAACACAATAACATACGAGAGGAAAATAGTTAACAACTTCAAAGCTATAGCACACGCACTTTTTCTTATCAATTACTACCACAAACAGACTCAGTAGATGGGGTTAAACGGATGTTGAACTATGTTTATTCAAATTGATACTGCACAAGAAACAACACCCTAAACCGGGTGGGGGGGGGGGGGGTTGCTCTTGCTTTCACAAAGGATAACACAGGAATGAATGATCGTGACAGTGGAACGCTCAAAAAGGTCTTATCTGAATACATGCATTCCAAAGATATCCATAACGGAAACTAGTGTAGTAATTAACCCTTTTAACATATCTATGATAAAAACACTCAATTACTACCACAAACAGACTCAGTAGATGGGGTTAAACGTATGTTTATTCAATAAACCGCCAAACCCAAAGGGGAAAAAGAATAAAAAAAGGGTTTCAGAAGAAGAAGTTACGATGTGGGAGAGAGTCTGGTTGTGATAGAATGGATAATTTTAAAATTATTTTCGTTGGAAAGAGTGAGATAGATTAAATATGCGTCACTCTTCTAATCGCCATGCGATTTAATAAAAGCTGTAGGCGCTCGATTACAAAAAGCAAATGTAGCGCCTCCGCGACGAAAACTGTGCGAGGAATACTGTGTGAGGAATACTGTGCGGGATTAAACCCAATGGTTGAAAGAGCATTATACTGGTGAGCCAAGATAGGCCTGTACGATCCCCGAGATTGACAAACGAATAATGGTGAAGAGGGCGACAATTGTACACTAGCTAAATACTGCCTAAGCGCGGTGACAGGACAAAGGGACGAACCGGGAATAAACGGCAAGGGAATTTCTAAAACCCGCTCCCGAAACTGGAGTGTCTTAGTGCGCGTGATGCGCAACAAAACCCCTTGCGGTGTGAAAGTCATGCTAGATAGTGTCAAAAAACACGCCTGGAAATCGCCAATTTCAGACTACTAAATTAGTGATACGTAAAAAAGAAAAGAAGGCTACTAAAAATAAAGCACGCATGCAGACGTGCAAATGATTATCTAAATCGAAAAGACGGGACAATTGTAAAAGGATCTCAACAGTGATCGGTTCTTTTCGTGCGACACAATCACCCAAGATCCGACGCACCGCTCGTTTGGCAAGATAAACGTCATATTAAATCGTCAAGAAAGGCAAAACTGGCACCACACGAGCGGTTAATATGTGAAATAATGCTCAAATAATTAACGATCGAACGGTATGACGTTAAAGAACGTGACAAAAAAAAAAAAAAAGCAAATAAACGGATTTGGAAACTGGGAAAGGCAAGATATCGAAATATTGGCAAAACAATAAATATGTTCGCATATAGCATCTCATAGAGCGCTTTGTGGAGTCGCAAAAAGCATGGACCTGGATAGTTCCTAAATACTGCTGCAAAGCGTCGATGTGATCTGCGAGATAAGATTGAAAAACAGATTGAAAGAAAGAAAAATCAATAAACTAAATAAGGATCTATGAAAATAAATGGAAGTAGCTACTTAATATACATTAAAAACGAACATAGAGTCGCTAGGAAATACTTGGGTAAGGTTCAAGGTAGCTACGGCATGCTGCAAATAGTCTGAGTACGAGGAGTCTAAGTGAGAACGACTCAACGCATCCGCTAAAACGTTAGACTATGACTTCCCGCTAATGTAACGCGCAGATAAACGGATATTGTTAAGAGACAGCAACAACCAAATTTCACGTAGACAACGCTGCATGAAGGCGTTCGTTGAACGTTGATTGTTCAGTGCGTATACGCTGACCTGATTGTAAGCAGTTCGAGCTGGTTAATGTTCAAATATTGACTAGCAATAAAAGGAGGAAACTTGGCATGGAAGAATTCCCCAAAACACACTGCACCACAAGCATCAAGACAAGCATCACATGCCAACAGTTTTGGATCGGACACAGTAATGGCGGTCGGAATTGTTGCTCTTGCTTTCACAAAGGATAACACAGGAATGAATGATCGTGACAGTGGAACACTCAAAAAGGTCTTATCTGAATACATGCATTCCAAAGATATCCATAACGGAAACTAGTTTAGTAATTAACCCTTTTAACATATCTATGATAAAAACACTCAATTGCATCACCTTCCTGACTCTTCAACGAACCAGATACAAACACGAATAAAAAGTCAGAAAAGATTGTTTGTGAAGCAAAGTAACAGGTGAAGTTAAATCGAATTTAAGAACTCTACTAACTTACCGTTTCCTAAACACAGATTTTAAAAGCCCGTAATCGTCACACTCGTCGGACTCCATCCTCAAACACGTGCAGACTGCACAATCGGTCAAACTCGAAACGCAACATTCATATATTTTCCAACTAGGGTTGAGTGAGGCATGAAGTGGAACTTGAAGACAGTTTGGACAATAAAGTTAATGTTTCGTGTTTTTGTTTCGTGCCATTTTAAAGTTATTTCTGCTTCTTTTCTTTCTTTGTTTTTTGTTTTTTTGGTAAAAATCGTAAGGAATTATTTTTCTGTTTTTTTTTCATCCGCATTTTATCATCCGCATTTTGTTATCCGCATTTTATTATCCGCCGTCCGCCATCCGCCATCCGCCGCCATCCGGTCCTCATTTTACAGAACGGTGAACTCTCATAACTCATAACTCTCATAACAGTGAACTCCTAGACGACCGGCACAACAGTCATTTGTATTCCCGATTCAACTCCAGACACGTCCTCAAAAGAACCAGAGACTGTTATCATAATACTGATACGTTTTTACAACAAGGTACAATAATTCACTCACTAGTTTTCTCGTTGTTTATGTCAGTTCATATTGGCGCCAGAACAGCAACCATAACTATGGGAACTATACAACCTCCGGTCAGGAAGTAAAATTGCAGTTTAATACCGATGCCTTGGATTTTATTTATACTTCACCAGAAATCCGCAAACATTTCCTTCCAGCAGAAATTTTAGCTGTCTCCGCGACTCGCAAAATATCCTTGTGCACGGTAGCTAAATTAACAAAACTATGACGTCTTTCCCATACTATTGCATAATCAAACCATAATAGCAATGAATCAAAATAGAAC
This sequence comes from Cladopsammia gracilis, assembly GCA_022457155.1. Lineage (NCBI taxonomy): Eukaryota > Metazoa > Cnidaria > Anthozoa > Scleractinia > Dendrophylliidae > Cladopsammia > Cladopsammia gracilis. The sequence goes on from JAJGOT010000182.1 coordinate 294,276, forward strand.
AAACGCAATTTTGCTTTACCATATCGCTCATATTAAAACACAAACTTTCCCGTCCCATTTAACTTTCTTAAAACGTCTCCATTCGTAAAAATACACCGTGAAATTCTCAAACTGCGTTTGCAAAAAAAAAAAAACGCAAGGCAGCTTAAATGGCTTTACGACAAATGATTGAAACTGATAGGTAACGTGAGATATCGAAACTTAAGAAGAACTTAATACCTTTGCGGTAACGTAATGTGAGATATGACAAGTTCATCACAAGTTTTGACATCCCGATACCCAAGGGAAATTAACAATAGGTCCGGGGGTGCTCCCCAAAAATTTTAGGAGCAGTATGTGACGCCCTTCTTGAAATCCTAACCGGTTTAACCAACCATATCCTCAATGCCCTAATATAGCTTCTATAAAGAAGAAACAACTAACCCCCCCGGACAAAAGTCCACAAAAATTTGTTAACAACTTTTGTCCCCATATTCTACTGACTCCTATATCTCGTTTCGCGCGCATGCGCTTTAACGAGATAAAAACGCAAAGTTCATGCTATTTTGCTCTGCCATACCGCTCATATTAACACACAAACTTTCCTGTCCCATTTAACTTTCTTATAACCTCTCCATTAGTAAAATACACCGTGAAATTCTCAAACTACGTTTCCCAAGAAAACGCATTTAACCTATTTTTACCCTTTTAAAGTAGCTATAATGGCTTTACGACAAATGATTGAAACTGATAGGTAACGTGAGATATCGAAATTTAACAAGGACTAATACCTTTGCGGTAACGTAATGTGAGATATGACAAGTTCATCACAAGTTCTGACATCCCAATACCCTAGGGAAATTAACAATAGGTCCGGGGGTGCTCCCCAAACATTTTAGTGGCAGTATGTGACGCCCTTCTTGAAATCCTAACCGCTTTAACCAACCATATCCTCAATGCCCTAATATAGCTTCTATAAAGAACGAACAAGAAACCCCCCCGGACAAAAGTCCACAAAATTTTGTTAACAACTTTTGTCCCTTTTTTAGTACTCGACTCCGAAATCTCGCTTAATGCGCAAGCGCATTAACGAGATAAAAACCGGTGTAAATTTGTTTTTTACAACAATATTAAGAAAAAATACAAGGAAAAATCGAAGTCTTGTTACAAAACGTGACAGCAAAGAAAGAGCAAGCGTTGTCTATAACTTTCTCGGAATCTGATTGGTTGTTTTCAAGCGCACGTGATGTTAGCGTCAGCACCGTTGCCTGGACTCTCATTTACCACTCACGTCGACCAATCATATTGCGAGTTTAGCGGCAATTGTGGTAAAATTCGTGTTGGATATCAAAATTTGTCATGCATCTAATTATCTGCAATCCTGGACAAAAGTGCACAATTAACGGTGAAAACCGCTGACTGATAATTACTCTTTAGCTTACATTATCCAACATAGCTGGGCAAAACAGTGTCCATAGGGTACCAAGTGCAGTTGTTCTGCCAGAGGAATTTTGCCCCCAGAAATGTAGAAATTTCCATCCTACATTTAACATCTCTGTGTTCAGGATTCACTCGAATATCAACGTTCTTTGTTGGTCTTAATATTCCATTTTGATTTAATTATGCTGTGCTGTCATTGACCTAAGCAACTGCTAATGCTTCGATATTCATGCTAGATACAATCAGAAAACATTTCATACTATAATAATGTATTTGACGCCTTGAATTGTTGTAGAAAATGACGTTATGTGTAGACCACACCCAAGTAAACTTCAACACAACCTAAGACCAAATTAGTTGGGAAGGCTTGTAAAACGCTAAAAAATGACACTACCTTTGGGTTTCAGCTCAATTAAAGCCTCGCGCAACCTTTTTTATAGCCCCCCTCTCCCCTAAATCCAAAGTTGAAGATGTCTATTCAAAAGACAGTGTAAGGTAAGTATTTGCGTTAACCGCAACTTTGGAAGAGGGGGGATGAGGGGGGAGTGGGGAGCAAAACAAAGAACCTTCCCAACACTTTTGTCTTTGGTTGTAGTCATCAACAACTTAAGAGAAGTAATGAATCACTATCGTGCTTCCCTGTCAGCAGCTGCATATCCGGATCCAGCAACCACATAGAAGTCTTCAGGAGGAAACCATGGCAGGATGCAGTCGAGGAGTAGGGGCCGAAACTGGCTGCCATGGTTTCCTCCTGAAGACTTCTATGTGGTTGCTGGATCCAGAATGGAGCTGCTGACTGGGAAGGACGATACTGTTTTATTACTTCTCATTCTTCTTCATATGAACTAGTCATCAACAACTAAAGTATTGGTTGGTTCGAGAAGGATAACCACGCTCCAACAAACGTTCCTTGACTCATTTATAAATTTCACTTTTCTCCTTATAAGTAATAAACAGTTATCGACAACTATTTGGAGACACGGTGGTCTAGTGGTTAGCGCGTCGGACTTTTAACCTGAAGGTCGGTGGTTCGAAGCCTGGTCTCTGCCGTCGTGTTGTTTCCTTAGACAAGAAACTTTTCTCCACACTGTCTCTCTCCACCCAAGTGTATAAATGGGTACCGGCGACAAAATGCTGGGGGTAACCCTGCGATGGACTAGCATCCCATCCAGGGGGGAGTAGCAATATTCCTAGTCGCTTCATGCTACAGAAACCGGGTTAAGCTCCGGCCGTGTGGGCCATCTGGGTCGTGTGCGACTTTACTATTTGGCCCTTAGGCAGTATTTGTTATTTAAAACTTTTCGATTCATTTTTCGAAATAGATGTTGCTCGCGGACGTATATTCATGCGTATTTTCGCATCAAATGAGGTTTACTGTTTATTAATTATTGCTTGTTTTAATTTTTGTTGTTATTGCAGTTACCCTGATGCAAACCCTTGTGATAATATGTTGGATGAACTATTTCATGAAAAAAATCGCAATCGATCTCTGCCCTGTGTTCAGGTAACAAAAGGTGTTTAGTTGTCCTTAACGCTTTACCTCACAAAGGAGCCAGCTGTACTCAAAGTTTAGAACCACCTTGTATACAATAATAAATGTACCGAAAAGAGATGATTACATTTACAGTTACACGGGCTCAAACTAGACTGCCAGCATTCCCTCGCCTCTGGATAGACGAGCAAGCGAGCAAATTACGCGATCGGCGATCGATCTGGGCTCGATTTCCAGCCGTGCGCGAAGGAACGTGGGCGCACAGAGCGGCTGAAAATCGGCCCGTTCACTCGTTTCAGTCTAGCCGAAGTTGTTTTCGTGATTAGTTCGCTCGCTCATTTGACTGAAAAGGGACAGCGGCTTAACTGCAGAATACCCTGCCACATCAACTATTTTCTATGTAGGAGCCTGGAAAGCATTTGAAGTGATAGATGAGAGGGCCCAAGACTCCTTATTGAGTGAATCTGTGACCTCAGCTAGGCTTAGGCTTACATAGCCTACCGCACCACTGTACCACCTAGCTTCTTGGGTTGCTTAGTCCAAAATTTAACAATATAAACTGCTTCCCCTAACTGTAACTGAAAGCTAACCAGTTACTCCGTTATATAAGTCTCAATAAGGTGTCCCATTTTCCTGTTGGGCCCTCTCATCTATCCCTTCAAGTGTCCTCCTAGGAGCCTATGCGGTACACAGAAACTGATAAATATTCTGTTTCTTCATATAAACTCAGTGTAATATACATGTAAATACTAATATACCTCGTTCTTTAGCCATGATCACCGCGTACCGCGTATCGCGGTAGGCAATAAAATGTATTAACTTCACCTCTTGTATTATTTAGCGACTGAGTACCGCGTACCGCGTAGGCAATAACAAATGTTGTCCTGTCGTCTTTTCCTGAGACTCCGGGACAGCTAGTAGTCTTGGCTCAAACGTAAGAACCACATTACTGCACTTCAGTTTGCCCTTGTTTCTCTCAACAGGCACAAAATGATCCTTTCCGTTTGGTGCGTTACGACATCTCGTCGGCGTCTCTTGGCTGTACTCAGTCCCAGTCCCTACTCCTCAGACGGCATAACGCTGTACCAGGCATGTTCTTGGTAGGTTATATTGGAAGTGGCAGAAAATATACTTTAATGCTCCGAATGTAATGAGGAAAGAAATGCAAAACACACTTCATGTTCGTTACTGAATTTTGAGAACATTTGTGGTCGACATCGGTAAGGGATGAGTTGGATTTCCTTTAGCTAATATATCTTTTTTTTTTACATCTTTGTGCTGTAAATCGTTAGTCGCAAACAGTGTACAAGAACAACAACAAACAGCAAGCTTCATAAAAAAAAATAGGAAAAAATATTATAAGAAAATACATGTCACTTTAAGTTATTTAGTGAATCTGCGTTTCGTGGTCATGATTGCAGGGTAAAACGAGAAAACGATAGAAAATTAATAAAAATTGTACTATTTTACTCGAGCAATCTGAATGTTCTCACTTCTGGTTGTTTTCTTTTCCGTGCATGATAAAACGTTACACTGTAACTGTACACTGTAACGTTACACTGTAATAAAATGTTACACTGTTATTAATTGAGTTGTGTACCTGTTCTTACTACAGATGTATACTGGAGGCAAACTCCTGTTTGCTGATCATATATTTAACGGCTATGGAAATGCTAAGAAAGATTTTCTTAAACAGGTAGGACAAATTAAGTTAGTTATTATACTCTGAATACATTATCTTATTATTGCGTCGTACCTAAACACCCCTGGCCCTGAGCATTTTCCTGGTCGCACTGGTCTTTGGTGGGTATCCATTTCCGAGTGAACTTCAGGGCAGGAAGGTTAAAACACATAGAATGCCGTGTGAACATGAGATGTCATCATGGAGTTTGGTTTCCTAAACGCTTCAATGGTTTATATTTTACTTTCTAATAAGGAATTCTCCTTTGTGTTGCCTCAAATATCTTCCAAGAATCACAACAACAACCACGCGTTAAGACCTTGTGAGTGCGCATGCCCTGCAGTAGGTTAAAATCATATTCCGCAAATGTAATCCCGTTTGAAGCAGTTCTCAGTCAAACACTACTTGCACTTTAAACTCCTTGAAAGCGTTCGCCTCCTGTACGTGACGATTTTTCCTTTCCTGTAATCTTAAGACCTTGTGCAATGAAGTTTTTAATTTATCATTCGAAATTTTAATGTCTTTATCCTAAGGCATGGTTCAAACGCCGTACTTTCCATGAGCCGTATTTAACTAGAACTCGGGCCGACCCAATTGATTTCAGAGCGGCTGTTGATTCAGACGCCGTGCTCAATCAGCCGAACTTATGTAAATGAAGTAATAGAATAAAAGTGTACCGCGGTTACCTGCGCGAAATTTCCGTCGGCCCACGTGCCAAAGTTAAATAGGGCTTTCCTTTCAATGTTTAGAAATGCGAGACGGAGGAGAGCACGCATACAAAGCGCTGTACGGTTTATCATATCACGGAGGCGACAGCTAGTTAATGCCTGTTTTCTATTAACTTTGCTGATAATGTCTAACGAGGAAGCAACCCCTGAATACAACAGCTCCTGTCGCCGACGGATAAGAAATCGGGGATAGTTTGACTTGGTTTGGACCAAATACAGCCGATGCACAAAAATTTCGACGGGTCGAAGCAGGTCATACACACATCTTCATCGGAGTTCTAAAGCATTCTGCGATAAGCCGCCATGTTGCGCCACTGGAATACACTCTAATTTAAATAAAATGTATTTTGTGGATGCCAATATTCTAGCGCTTGGCTCATGTACGGGACGGCGTATGAAACAACAGTCGTACTTCAGCCGGACTTTAAAGTTAATTGCAAGTACAATATATTATAAAATCATTAACGTAATGTGTTCATTCGATACGGCTCATGGCTAGCACGGCGTTTGAATCAAAGACGAATCAAAGGCGAACCAGAGCCGAATTATACGGCTGAGTCAGCCTTAATGTACGCCTGAAGACGAACCCAATGTTTCAGCCGAACTCAACTGATTCAGACGCCGTACTTTCCATGAACTTTTAAAAACTTTTCGGTACGGCTCATGAAAAGTACAGCGTTTGAACCATGCCTTAGATTCATTATAAGTTATTTTTACACAATATTTCACCATTATGTAATGTAATTTTCAATTTATTACTCATGCGCGAAGCGGCATAAGGTAAGATTTGTTTCTTTGTTTCTTTCTTTATTTTTTATTATTGGTGTTACATTAATGCTGCAAATTTATGCACGCATATTTTATTATGGTCACATACAAATTCTACAAAAATGGCTGCCGCGCTCCGCATGTGCTCAGAGTAATAACACACATTTAAAATAGAGCGGTTTTCAATGGCCCTTATCGTAGATGAGTACGCCACGCCAACATATCAGCCGTTTTCTCGCTTTCTTGACCCTATAGTCTCGTTTTGATGTTTACGAGAACCTCTGACGACGATGAGCGTAAACATCAAAACGAGACTATAGAGTCATGAAAGGGAGAAACCGCTGATATGTTGATACGCTCGTCGTCGTCAGAGGTTCTCGTAAACATCAAAATGAGACTATAGGGTCAAGAAAGCGAGAAACCGCTGATATGTTGGCGTGGCGTACTCATCTATGATAAGGGCTAATGTGTGTCGTAAAACCAAAACCAAAGTAATTACTCTGACCAATCACAACAGTCGTAAACAATCCAATGAACCAATCAGAACTCGAAGCAAATACATGTGCAAGCGCGGGAAAACGCGTTCGAGCAAGTCACGATTGGATTTGGTTTTACTTCTAATTGGTTAATAAAGTAGATCGAGATTTTTTAGCCAATCACAAAGCGTAGCAATGCAAAACCAAAGAAATTTTGAAATTACTTTCGACATTCAATTGAAAACTGCTCTATTCAAAGTGGAAAGAGAAAACTTTAAAGAATACTCGGAAGCCGCTGCAGTGGAGAAAAAGGAGAGCTTTAAGCGACGAAATCTTGCTTCGAGGAACTTCATACGTTTTTATCAATGCGGGGCGATGTTTCTTTCGAAGAAGCGGAGTTTTACAGAATTTTGAAGCAGCCGAGTCAAGCCGAGGGACTTTACCGTAAAATAAATTACATTTTTCGACAGGAATTTATGTTGATATCAATTTGTGATTGACTTCTTCTTTGTGTTCTCGTTAGTTTTGGAGAAATGTTTATAAAACGTGTTCAAATTTAGTCGTAATGATATCTGAGATTATGTAAACAAAACAAGACTTATTTTTATAGTTCTAACTTCACCATACCTAAAGATGTCTGTGTATGTTTTGCAATTTTCATTTCCAAATCAGTTTCTCTGGCAATTTTCGATACACAACTGGTGTAAAATTAGTCATACTTGTTTTTCTAGGCCGAGAAAAAGTTTTTTTGCACTCTAACAGACGGTCGCGTAATTCTGTTATTGAGATTCGCTAAAATTGAAAAATAGCCCGGTCGTATACTGATTTCATTGCTTTTAAAAGTAGTCTTTAGAAATGTAACAGACAGACATACAGTCACGGTTTGGGAAATAAAAGACGAGTGTGTATTTGATCGGGAATCAGTATATTAAATATTCAAAGAGAGTACATAAAATGTGTCTCAGCATGTTCTTTAGTGTGTCACGCAAAATTCGTTGAGGGGGCAGGGGCGCGTGACCCATTTAAAATAAACCGTAAAACTCTGTCACGCAAGCGCATGAGTATAGGCTACCAGTGTAGCCTCTTGTTATACATACTTTTAACGTTTTTATCCAATGATTCATTTTATTTTATTTTATTTATTTTTACACTGTAGTTTTTTATGCGCGACTGAACTTTACATGGAAGTCTGCGCTTTACAAATTAAATATTATCCCTTATACTTCTTCTAACTTTTGTTTGCCCCTGTCGATTCTCTGATCAATAAGCTAATTATATTTTGTCCTATCTTGGGGGCGATGCGTCGCATTATAACTGTGTAATTTTACTTTATATCAGATAATGAGAACAAGAAAGGACGCTTTGGAAGGAAAGGCTCTTCCCCATGACTTCCGCCTCAGTCCTACACGCGGACGGTCAGGGCCGAGAGCAGCCTGGGGTGGAGAAATTGGCGGCGTGAAGATAACTGACCCAGCATTTAGCAAAAGTCCAGTTGTGGGTGAAATCGAGGTCTCTCGGAGTAGTACAAGACTTGATTCTGCTAATACAAATGAATCCCTAAGTTCTGCGTCGATTGAAATAAGGTAAGGGTGATCGTGGAGTGAAGCTCGAATTGACAAACTCAGGACATCCATCACACCATTGAATTACCTTTCCGAGCTTTTTTCTATCCACTTTATTTGTGGACGACTGAGATGCAAGGAATTCCAACCATTCATGGCAGAGAGCCCGGGAGGCGCGTTAAGACATCGGGTGCGAAAAGGAGCAAAAACAAATTGAGAGGGTGGAGGAGTGAGGAAGGAAAGGAACCTCCCCTCTTCCTCCTCCCAATATAATTGTGCGCGCCATGCCTTCACGCGCGCCATGTATTCACGCGCGCCTTCACCGCCGACAATTCTGAAGTTCATAGTTTTCAAACGCTTAGAACTTTTTTAGTAAACTTTCAAAACGTTTAGTGAATTGACAGTGCATTGGTAATATATTAAACTTCAAACAGTGAAAATGACAACCTTAACTTTTGAAGTACTTTGCTCAACTTTTCGCCCCAAAATGAGGTCTTCTTTTTACACTGCAAGGGACGCTTATGTATAAAAAGAAGAAGACGATATTCCCTTATCCCCTTACTATGCTTTGGTGTTGATTTAATCTAAGTCGTTATGAATAATAACCGACTGTGGCTGTGTTTTTTTTTGTAGGGGTGGTAGCAGTTCTGCGGCTAGTTTTGTTAATCTCGGTTTGTCGATTGACTCTCCATTTCCGATACAAACAAAAAAATGGGTGGCATCCACAGAAACAATTCCCGAGGACAGAAGAGTGCAAACTACAGCATGGTAACATGCGCTTAGGACACTGAAAATATATAGAAAATGATAAAATATTTTATGCTAGAAAAAAATCTTATTTAGTCTGCTTTGCGCAGAATATTGTAATGAAGAGAATAATATTTCCATTGTGTATTTAAATGAAGAGTAGTTTTGCTCGAGTTTTCTTAACAATATCAGGTTCTACCAAAACCTCGGGCAAAGCAGTCAGAACAGACTGAAATAGTTTCTTTGTACTATAGTTCACATGCAGAACTGTAAGATATTTTTTTAATAACTGCAATAAAGTATTTGTTTTATTGTAACTGTGTTAGATCTGTGTTATGTCCACAAAGTGAGCATTGCAATCGTTGCTTCTCATTCAAATTAAGTAATGATCCGCATAAGAAGGATAGTGCTGAACGGCAATGCACGATGGAATGTCAACTATTTTCATTGTTACAACTAGTGATCTCATTGGCCAAGACTCAAAAACCGCTAAAACGTTAAGGTTCAAGGTGCATAAAGTCTAAATTTTTTTAAGGTTTCAAGTATTTTGAGACCCAATCGCACAACATGCAATTTTTAAAATATATTGTATTTGGGGAACTTCATCAAAGAAGCAAAATTAGTCGCTATTGTCTTCTGCTATTCTGATTGGTTAAGCACGAACATTTCCTAAAATATATTTGACGCAAATGGATTTTCTGTATTTTTATAATGAAATATAATTATGAACCATCAGCTCCTCCTCTATTCTTAAAATCCAAGATATTCTATGTGGGAAAGAGCCATTGCCGCAAAATAATGAAGTTTACTATAGTTCTTATGTGAAGCATTACTTAAAGCTACTGAGAAGTACTTTCCTATGGTGCTGTTTATTATGCTGTACCAGGTGGTTCTAACGTTTTTAAGTGTGCTTTACTGTGGTACTGTTAATTATGTACGGGGTGGTTCTAACTTTTGAGTTTGTTCATATAATTGTGACATTTTTTCAATGGCTCGCACGCTGGCCATTGTCAATATTCGTACGGTTTTGCTGCGAATATTATATCTTTCTTACAAAAAGAATATTGTATCTTTCTCTACTAAAACGGAAGTTTTAAAGCGAACCTCTAATGTAAATGGTGAAACAAAAACAATTTTGCCTTCACTACACAACTGAACACACTCAAAGGTTGAGGCATGGGCGCGTTGGTCAGCCAGGCCCACGATACATTTTATTATCGACAAAGGACTATCATTACAATATTACTATAATATACTATACTATAATATTACAACAACACTAACCGCACCAGAGCCGGACACGTAAACCCCAAAAAACCAACTATTGGAAAAACTAGGGACCGTGTACCCCACTAGTACCCGGTTCTCTGCTCCGTGTCGGCAAAATATTAATTTATGTCAATACCCATTATCACAAATTACATCATTACTTCACTAGAAAATTCAAATCATAAGTTATGACGCAGTTTCAAAAAGTATTCCATAACAAATCACTGAAGTTGGATCTTACGCATATAATTTAACTACTTTCATTCGAGAAGACTCCATTGGAAACACTCAAATACAGCTATTGTGAAAGTAACAAACGATCTGCTGTTAATTGAAATAGAACTTTTTAGAGTTTAAAAAACTTTATCATTCGGAAAAGTGGTCAAAATCAGCGTAGTTTCGCTGAAAAATAAGACGGCTGAATAAAAATGAGTTGTCGAATTCACGATACTACTAATTCCAGGAGGAGCATCAATCAACCGTTCACCTATGTTTTTGTTAACATTGTTTACTAAAATCTCTGTTGATCAAAACAGTGGTAAACATACCGGTAGTTCAGTTTTCTTAGAAACCAGGTTGAGGTCAATATATGGTTACAAAACAAAAGCTTATGATAACAACTAATTTTAAAATAAAACTATTCGCCTTAAAAAAATTAATACAAAGGATCTTTGCAGTGCTTTTAAAACACATTTGAAAGATCACGACAGGTTTTGGACAATCCATGCTACAAAGACGCAAGACTTCGCAGGAACTCGTTGGCTTGTTTGTTCTGAAACAATGAAAAGGTGCATTAAAACAGATAATGCATATGCCCTCGCTCCTCAGCCTTTTAAATCAAATGATCGTGCGCTCTTTAAAGTAAAACCGTTAATCGCGCTCGCTGTCGGTCATAACTTTAAGTCGTCGAAAAAATATTGAAGCACTCAAAACAATTAAAATGCTGGTACGAAAGTAGCTCGTGATTGGCTGAATAAACAGGTGTGTCAGGTGGCAAGCGAGCTAAATAAACCTGTTAGACTTTTCACGCTCTCTTGTTTCATAACGCATGCGTAATTATGCAATGGCGAATCATTTGAACAAATAAATCGATCAGTGTGGACAAGGTTGTCTGGTGAGCCGCTGAATCGAGCTGGCAAAAAGTTCAGATGGTTACAGTGTAGGCAGTGTCGTACGCTCTGGAAATACGCCGCTCACTCAGACGATATCAAGTGAGGTTGCTGACGCTGGGAATAAAGGCCATCACATAACTTTCTATCTTAAACCTTCAGCGATGTTATGGCCAACAACGATAATTCTCCTCTCAATTCTGGAACGCTACAAGTGCGTCTCTCGTTGAAAAGCTGCGGAAAATGTCTCTGGTTTTATTCACGCTTGGCATTTCTTTAAAGTTACACGAGCGAAGACATGATTCGGAAACGACTGTCAAAGTGTGTCCTCGGTTTAGTTGTTATAAACTGTTGTTTTTATATTATTGCTATTCTCTTTAAGTTCTATCCATTCTATTTCGCGGAAACCTCGCAGAAGAAAAGACAACTTTCATCTGTTGGACAAAAATTGTTCGAAAACGCAGGAAGTGTAGCAAAAGGGTAAGTAAATCTCGGAAAGCAGGGGTATACGACAGTTATTTTTCTTTATTGCAAAGATAATTGATTTAAAAACGACCAGCAGGTCGTGCTTTGTTCATTGTGGAACAAAATAATCAGTCTGACTTGATTGATTGGTTTTTTTATTTATTTTTTGTGATTATGTTAATTTTGGGGTAGTCGCGTTTTTTCGTTCTCCGTCATTTTTGCTCTTTTTCTTCTGTCGGGTGCTCCCCTGGCGAACAGTTAGACATTTCTCACCAACTAGAGGCCATCCTGGAGGGATTTAGCGGTTGGAAATTCGACATTTACTAAAAAAAAATTTGAAGTTTGCTGTTTTGGATAACCAAAATAATCATAATAACAAGCCGTTGTTAACAAAGATAGCGAAAGTAGCAAACCAGCAAGGAAGGGGAGGGGGGGTGGGGGCAAAAATGTAACCAAAATAACAATGAATAATACGAGAAGCGTTGAGCGAGATAATCGGCAACAGTGTATGCAAATTTTCTCTCGTTCCATCATCTGTAAACTTTTGAAATTCCCCACTGTATTAGGTGTTAAAAGATAATGCTTTACAATATGTATTACGCCATTCAGTTGCCCAGACAATTTCGTTTCACACATTGCATATATTATGTCACGCTAAGATGTTGTGGTCTTTTTAAATTTGTTTTACTCTTGAATTCTTTGACTTCAAACTCAGCCCTTTGAGTTTCAATCAGGTTTATCTCATTCTTCAGTTTGTTTTTTTTTAGGTGGCTCATGTAGTATTTTTGAGGTCACACTTCCCGTTTTGAATCCGCTCATACATAATTTTCCTTCAGCTCAATAAATCTGAATTTGATACCAGATATTAGACTTGGATGAAAGGTTTGGACGATGCTCTTTTTGTGCTAATCAGCGTTTCCATAGCAACGTTAAACAAACATGGCGAAAAACAGTTTTATCTAAATATCTTTCGATTGTGGGGCTACCCGAGACAAGCGAATAAATGCTCTATACTGGCTACATATTGTAGCACACTAAATGGGGAAATTTCAAACAAATTCAAAAACTGTTAGATTTTGAAACATTTATAACATGTGTTTTTTCATGTTTGAAATATAAGCGGTCAAAAGATTCCATAGGTCTCACAAATTATCATTAAATTATCGCAGAAAGTTTCCTCAGTCTTAAGTTATTACTCCCTGTAAATAGTTCTGACTAACTCCTCGGCAATAAAGAGATCGAGCTTTTCATTCAAATGAAGTTTTAAAGAGTAAAAACGTCAAGTAACGTGTGTTTACCGTTGCTATGAAAACGCTGATTAGCATAAAAAGAGCATCTTCCAAAACTTTCATCCAAGCCTAACATCCGGTGTCAAATTCATACTCGTTGAGTTAAAGTAAGATTATGAATAAGCGCATTCAAAAGTGTGACCCAAAAATAAACTACTTGGAGCCACCTTAAATGGCTGTCTTATGTTAGCACCCATGCAGACTTTACAAACCTTGCATCCGCTTGAGTTCTTATAACTCTGATGAAGGCTGGTACTGTTGAGCCGAAATATTGTTCATGTTAAAAACAAAACATACGTTGTACTGGTCAGCTTCAACCTGATACTTGATATGTAATTCATCTACAATATATTGTCTGTAGCTTAAGCTGCTTTATTGAGTTTGAACAGGGAAAGCATGAAATTATTTTGAAATAACCACCATGGACGCTTATACCGCCCGAAGAAAAACTGTATTAGCCGGCTTTTTATTGGAAGACGAATAACTGCCTTTAATAGACCCGTCTAATAAAACGTATATTTTGAATCAACTTTTTTCTCAATCCGACATAGCGACTGGGATAAACTCCTACCAGTATGCAAGTTAAAACGGTACATAAACAACCCCTCCCTTCTAAGACATTATGTGTCCAGCATTATGGACTGTGTGCCTGCGTTATAAACTAGTTGTTTTGTTTTTAGGTGTTCACCTAAAAAGAACGTGGTTTTTCTGAAGACACACAAAACAGGCAGCAGCACGATAACGAACATTCTAAACCGGTTTGGAGACAAAAACAACCTTGTTTTTGTCGTCCCAACGGAAAGATACAATCGCCTGGGATGGCCCTGGTTCTTCGAGGAAGATCACATGATCCACTACAACCACACCAAACCCAACATGCTTTGCAGTCACGCTCGTTATAACCGCGCGGTCCTAGAGCGAGTAATGCCGAATGACACGGTGTACGTGACTATTCTGCGTGACCCAGTGCGGCAGTTTGAATCTACTTTCTCTTACATGGCATTTGGTGATATACTGGGCATTTCAAACGAAACAGATCCCTTAGACGCATTCTTTGAGAACCCAAATGAAATTTTAGTAAACTATATATTGACGAAGGACCTGCGGATTAACAGCGATCGTTTGAAGCTCATCCGAAATGGGATGTTTTTTGACCTGGGTTTGGAGAGCAGGGATTTTGACGATAAAGAAGAGATTCAAAGAACCATTCAGAGACTCGATAAGGAGTTTGATCTGGTCCTACTGACGGAGTATTTTGAAGAGTCAATGGTGATGTTAAAAAACCTCCTTTGTTGGAATACAGATGACATGGTACACTTTAACCTTAACCAAAGGCGCCAATCAGAAAAAAGAAACATTTCCTCCGAGTTGGCTACGAAAATTCAACAATGGAATAGCGCCGATAATACTTTATATAATTATTTCAAGGACGTTTTCTTGCAGAAGCTAAATAAGCAGAGAGAGGATTTTTTTCGCGATATAAATGATCTGAAAACAAACAACGAGGTTTTGCGCGACATTTGCTTGGAGTCTGTGTCAGAAAACGACGGAGGCTACCAAGATGTAGATATCAAGAGATTTGAAGTTCGCAAAAACCTGACGGAGCCATTCAAAACAAAATGCGTTAAAATGACTTGGGATGAAGTCAGGTATCTTGGTTATTTTAGGTACAAACAGAAGAAATTGCTCGCTTCCATAGAACAACCAACGACGTTTTGGGAATATATGAAGGTTTGGATTCCGTACTTAGGTGGAAGCTAAGCGGATTCCGGCACGGCTGAAAAAAAGAAAGGAAGATTGGCTATTCACAGGAAAAAAATACTGGTTTAAACTTTAGGAAATATAAGGTCACAGTCAAAGAAATAAGAATACCTAAGATCGAGCCGATGGAAAGGAAACAAAACAAAAAAGTATGATGTAATAGAGATTGGAAAACAGTTTTCTGCCTATAAGTATAGTCATGTTGGGAAGTGGACACTAGGTGCGTTTTTCCGTTTCATTCAATTTCTCGATAAGTGACGAAAGTCAGGAACAAACATTCTTCAACAGCGTCGAATGATCGATCAAACTGACTAACTTGGCTGGTCACTCGAGCGCAGTCCTTTTTTTTGACAGGGAGCATGCGCAGTTGTTTAGCCCTCGACTGTTGTTGTGCAAAGCAGGCGTCGGGGAGAAGGGAACTGGGGAGAGAGGAAAAGGACGCCTGCAATAAAGACACGTATTGACAGTTGACGTAATTCGATTACAAGGAAATCGGTGGGCGTAATGTGAATAGCCCGGTTCTTATAGCAGTCCGTCCTTCCCTTCTTCGCCCCACCCTCCCCCCCCCCCCCTCCCCGTTGTTAGGGACGGACCATTATTTTTTTCGACGGGAGGAGGGGGTTGGAAAATTTTGAAATAAATTGTTTACAGAGGCTATAAACACTGAAATAAATTGTATACAAGCAAAAAATAAAGAAAAAATTGTTTGCAGCAAGTGCCGCATATAAAAAAATGTTTGCATGTGAAAATTTTCCACCTCCCACTCCCCGTCAAAATAAATAATGGTCCGTCCATTTCTTGGCTCCCAAGGCTTTTTCTCGACCAACTGTGAAAGAAAGGAAACTGGAAACAAGATTTCGGTGCACTATGACAGCAACTACGTTCGTGTGTTATTTGGCCACCCAAGATAGCGGACACGTTGTTTAAAACAACCTTGTGCGACCAGAGTGCCAGAGTAATTAAAAGCTGCCATGAGTTTGTTTTAAGCTTGTTTTCTTGTTTACGGAAGCACTCACTGTCTTTCTCCTTAACGGTGCCGCGTCTTCGGCATACCGTGGCCAAAAGATAATCACGTACAACAACGACTTACTTAACACTGCTTTCTTAAAAGAAATTACAAAGTTTTTATTATAACCATGTCACATTCATTAGAGCGGTTTTCAATTGAGTGTAGTACAACCAAAACCAAAGTTATCATATGGCCAATCACAGACAAAGACATAGATAACATCGAGTGAAACCTGATTTCTGCGCCCGCGAGAATGAGCAACCGCACAAACCAATTGTTTTCACTGCGACCGCTGGGCAAAAATCAGGTTTCACCCGATGTTATCTAATGCCGACCCACAGACACAGGCAATCCAATGAACCAATCAGAACTCAAAGCAAATAAATGCAGTCAGCGCCAAATGCGGAAAACACACTGCCGCGACCTCAACCGCGGTCAAATGTCCGAGGCGTTTTTCGTTTTATTTAGTCGGATTTTATTTGATATTAAATGAAAATATGGGCAAGGATGTATAAATAAATTAGTTGACGTAACTATCTTTTAATTTTTCTCAAAAGGATGAGGTTTATTCCGTTGAAAACTGATCAAAACTCTTTGCGCCAGATGAAAATTATGTTGGCAAATGGCGCCGACAATTCTGCAGTTCACTGATTTTACATGTAAACGCTTTAGAACTTTTTTGGTAAACTTTTAAAATGTTTGGTAAATTGACAGTGTATTTGCAATATATTAAACTTTAAACAGTGAAAATGACAACCTCAATAACTTTTAAATTTCTCTCGTTTGACCGCGGTTAAGCCGCGACCCCAGTCGCTCGCGAAACTTTTAAAGCGAAGCAGGGCGCCTCACGCTCGTTCCCAGCTCTCCTAAAATACCCGCTCCCTCGCGCTTCTTAGAGAAAAAGCCTGTGTGCAGGAGGCAGGAAAACATGTGCAAGCAGGTTACGATTGGTTTTAGTTTTATTTCTGATTGGTTGAGAGAGTGGCCTTAGATTTTACAGCCATTCACTTTCGATACTCATTTCAAAACCGTTCTAAATACTTAGCCGATTTGTAATAATAACACAATTCTACATCGTTATTAATCAACACGTTTGGATTTTCAAGCTGTTGAAACCTTCCAACAGGTATCAAAACTTGTGAGAGGCGTCAAGATACATCTGTGTGTTTACCTTATCCAGGTGTCTATTGTAACATTGTTCTCAATTTACTCTTTGTCTTGCTCTTAGTTTTTTTGGCCTTGAAAAGAAGATAGGTACTTGCTAATTGCAAAACAAATTGCACGATTTCAAGTGTCTTTTTTGAAATATATGTCTATTTAAGGACTTGTACGAGTTGTATATATCTTGCATTTCTCAAGATATTGTGTTAAGCACAGTCACGTGTATGTTTTCGTAACTAATGCAGTGGCCTCATAACACAGCTACGCGGTTTGTCCAAACTAAAACGCAGGCGCACGATTTAGCTAAATGGCTGTGTGTTTCCTGTCTTGAATTTGCGTGACGTGTCGCAGAAGTAGAATGACGTTCTACCTTTTCAAAAGCAATAAAATAGGGACCGTTTTTAACTCGGGAATACGCGAAGCGCAAAACGAGTTGAAGCATTTAGGGGAAAAGTCCAGAGGGGGGTGGGGCCGCACATAACTATATAGCTTATATAAGGGAGTACCCCCCCCCCCCCCAAAAAAAAAAAAAAAAGGGGGGAAAAGTCACTTCTGTTGGTATTAATTTGATAATTGCATTACGTTATCCATCTCGTTTCACACAATACATACTTATGTAACGCTAAGATGTTTTCATCGTTTTAAATCTGTTTACCGGTACTCATCAATCAGTTCTTTGACTTCAAACTCGGCGTGGAACTGAAAATTAAAACCGATCTACGGACTTCGAATGGATTTTTCAAGACTTAGGTAAACACTACAGCACGATAAATGTTTTTAAATGTGTAGCCTCCGAGTACCCTCTTAGGTTCAGGGGCATAAACCAAATAAAAGAAACCTGCCTTAGCGTCACACAAACACGCATTGAAAACTGGGTGACGTATTGTTTTAAATTTGTTTACTCATCAATTCTTCGACTGTTCTGTGATACAATCTGTACAATAAAAGCTTTGATCGATTATGGGAACCCAAAGAAGTCAGGCCGTGCCTGACGAAATATTGGAAAGAATATTATAATCCTAGTTGTACAGTCAGTCTTGCTTTATTAGTTTTCGTATTTATATTAAATTTGCTGACTAGATCCACCAGGATCCGACGCTTTTGCATTGTCCGTTGGCCCTTGCAGATATTTCCAAAGTGTTCATATGGGAACCCACCCGCTTATTTGTAAACTGAATATGCTTATTTGTAAACTGTACAGCCAAGAGGAATTGTCGTCGTCATAGTCACTCAATTGTGAGGTGTCATGATTTTGCGGTAGTAAACGACTTTCGGTTCGTAGCTTTGACCACTATAAGATAACAAAATGCCTCTTTGTTTATAACGTGTTTCACCGCAAGGGAGTGATCTAGTTCTCTCATTTCAAACAATGCATATTTATGTCACGCTAAGATATGCTTTTTTTTAATTTGGAAGATTTATGGTGACCGATAAGTATAAGTGATTCGCTATCAAAATGCAATAATCAGTTATTTCCTCAGGCCGTGAATTAGAATCTTTATTAAGTCTGTGGCAAGCGTGACTTGTCCACTTGTAAGATAGTGTTTCTTAGGTCATGTCTCAGCTGGGAAATGGGAAATGGAGGGGGAAAGAGCCAGAACAATGGTGTGTCCACAGACGCTTACTTTATTCTACTTCCTTCTCCTCGCGTGTCTCGTTGTTCGCGCTTCATTACTCCTGTCCGACATCCACTAAGTATAAAAGAGCGTTCCATATTGACGAGTTCGCTCATAAGAGTCTTTGGGCGACCCCCGATGTCTGTGATTGGCGAACGATAAATTGATATATCACGTTAACAATGCCCATATCCCGAATCCCCATCCCAGGGGGACAAATCTATTGTTTTCTTAGCGAATCACAGACATCGTTTGGACAAGTGCTGGACTACCCGAGCCTTTGATTGGCTCGTGAATACGCCAAACGTTGAATGACTTATAGCATTTGGGCAGAAATTTCACCCAATTGAGCCCGCGATATGTAATGGTCACCTACCTTGCCCATGGGGACGACGTTGGAGGGAGAAGAGGGTTGGGAGTTGCACGCAGAGGGTAGGGTTCGGTGGAATGAAACGCCTGTGAGAGGGAAGGGTCCGAAGGTGTACACAGTGTTATTTAGAGCAGGCCTAGACAGATTCTACTCGGCAACTATTGAGTAACTTTTACGACTTTGAGCAACTTCTTCGATTCTGAGCATCTCTTCTATATCTTTTCTTTCACTATCTTTTACCCAAATTTATAAGTAATTGATATTTTAACACGTTTTCTTTATGAATTTCACAAGAATTTCACTAGAACATTTCTGCTTTTTGATCGGTTGGGTATCACGTGTTGACAGATTCCAAATATGGACGTGCCGGATGTGACTCCATTTCCAGAATGGGAATCCTGTGTTAATATTCCAAATATGGTATAACTCGCTCAGAGCAAAATGGCGGACGCCATGTCGCTTTCTTCTGACAATGAAGAACCCGATGATTGCGATGAAGAACAAAATCAAAGAGACCCAATCCAGGCTGCAATTGAAAAAGGTGCATTTGACCGCAACAGGTATTATTTGCCATGTTAGCAGCATGTCTCTTATTTATGAGGCCGTGTATTGTAATTCATTGATGTCACTTGTGGTACGACTTAGAAATTAATAAACAAGGAGGAGTTACAGTATATAATTAGAGTGATTATGTCAGCAAGCAACTTTTTAAATTTTTAAAGAAACGTTCTCGATTTTAAGCAACTTTTGAGCAACTTCTGGGGATATTTTTGAGCAACTTTTTAACAGTTTTTGAGCAGAATCTTTACAGCGTTTGTATCCACGAGTTGGCTCATAAGAGCCTTACATTTTTCTTGAGTGGCGGGGGAGAGCCAAGCGGAATGGTTGTCGCGAGATGAATTTTGCGATACGAAGCGATGTTCGTCGCGTAGCTTTGACCGTTATGTCACATCGTTTCGTATCGTAAAATGCATCTTACAACGGCGACCATTCCACTGTATGTTTGAGCGTAAAATTGTAAACGAAAACAAGTGTAATAAGACACTTGTTCTCAAAATAAAACAGAAAAACACAAAGCATCACGTACTTTTTAATTTCATGACTTCTAATAATCCTCAGCACTCCCCAGCATAGTTCTGAAGATATAGGCCACAAGGGAAAAGTTGCACGCTTCTACTTGACTCTGTGAGTTACTTGTACGTGCTAAACTTATTAATTCTTCTACGTTAACTCTAGCCTCTCCCGGAACGTTCCGCTGCGAATCAAAACACGGCTGTGTGACCTGTTCACAGATCGAAAATGGTAAATCCATCATCATACTCTTTCAAATTTGACTTATATGATTGAATGCAAAACATGTAACATAAAAGCAAGCAATATATTGGGGAAACTCAACGCACACTTTGCGAACGATTTACTGAACATAGACCCCGGGGGGGTACTCCCTATAATGGGCTATACGGGGATGCTCCGCCCGAAAGGGGTACCTTTTTGAGGCTGGAGGTATATGAAAGGGTCGTGATTTCACGAGTTGAAGTATATGAAAGGGTAGGGATTTCACGAAGAATAGGAAAGGGTACCGAAAACACGCCGATGAGGCATAAAAAAGGTAGGGAAAACTGCCATTTAAGTCTAATAAAAAGGGCCTTGCAAAATAAATCAAACAGACGTACGTAAAGGCTATATGAAAGGAGTACCATTTTCATTAAAAGGTATATGAAAGGGGTACCATTTTCAATGAAAGGTATATGAAAGGGTTACCTTTTCTGTCAAAAGCGGTATATGAAAGGGTAAGGGTTTGAACCTCGGGGCGGAGCATCCCCGTACAAAACTTTGTTGGGTACCCCCCCGGAACATAGACAAGCCACTAATAACACAAGTCACACAAATTCATCTGCTGCAGTTCCAACCTACTTCACCCTACCAGGTACGTCACTCCATTACAGCGACAAAAAACACCTTTCTCATTCAAAAAGGCAAAACACTAACACCTAATGGGCTAAACAGACGTGACGAACATTAAAATAGATGATATTTACGATAACTATGATATGCTTTTTTTTAGAATTTAATAGATTTACTAGCCATTGTTTTGTGCCTAAATTATACACGTCATTATATCTTGTTACAACTTAGATATTTTTCACGTAATCTTATATTAGTCAATCAAGAACCGTTGTATATTGTTTTCACTCCAACGCCGTCCCTGTAGAAGACTAGTTCTACTTGTCGAAATATTGGCCATTAAACCTGCCCTTAATCTCCGTTGTACTAGCCTTGCATTTTAAAGGTCTTTAAAAGGTTTATCTACACTTTGGGTGACGTCTAGTACTCGCATCCCTTTATAAAGGAGATCGGGAAAGAAAGTTACCACTATTTATCGTGTGTTGAGTGGTCCTTTGCATTTAAACATTAATTTTTTTATGTAGGCTTCTGTCTGGGCATATCAATTTTATTTATTTTTTATTAAAAGAAAATCCCGAAATAAGGGCTAGTTGTGGCAACTCGACATCGTGTTAACGTATTGACAATTTGCTATAGTATATAGGCGTGTTTATGGATAAAATATCTGAATATTTCGCGCTAAATCATATACCTTATTCTTACTAATTTTCACGCGTACTTAACTTCGCGAAAATTCGAGAGCTGTATTTCGATTCGCGAGTATTAATTTTCGCGATTCCAGGAAAAAGTAAAGAAAAGTGTATTTAATTTCGCGATTTTTCCATTTCTTCAATCTCCCAAGCCCAAACAAATGTTCACAACATAGCTATATATAGAAAACTACTGAGACAAGCATCAAATGTTACCAGAAGCTCATAACGTGATAAGCTTCTGGTGTTACGCGCTTTCTGCTTTTACAAGGTGGCATCTTCAATGTTTAGGTTCTTGTTCTCTTCTCAACCTTTATAATTTATGCATCGTTTTCTGTAAAAATGCGAAGAAAGCAAATGTCACACTCTAACACCTACCCCGCGGCCTGGCCAGTACCTTACGCATGCGCACAGCCATATCACCCGGGCAGTGGCAGGGTAGCCATGGACAGCTGTTTCGTCCTAGTTTGGACTCATCAGCATGGCATAGCCAGGCAGGCAGGGTCTCACATAAGATCATCGACCCCGCCACTTTACTGCAAAGGCAGTAAAGGACCACAAGCATCCCTTTTTTTTTTTGGAGGGTATGTCTTGATATAGGAATTTGGTTTCCCCCTACTACCGTCCTGTTAACCATTTTTGTATTTTTGTTCGATTATATGTTAGTATTAGTTTATTTGTATCAGTTATGTATGGTTACGAACTGTGATTAAAGATTTAAGGGCCAGCACCACATGACACATGTGGCAGCTGTGAGACCCTGCCTGGCTATGCCATGCTGATGAGTCCTAACTAGGACGAAACTGCAGCTGCCCATGGCTGCCACTGCCCCAATGCACAAGGCTAGGTACTGGCCATGCCGCGGGGTAGGTGTTCGAGTGTGTCACTATTGTTTTCTTGTTCTTTTACAATATAATATGGTATTTAATTTCGCGATTTTAATTTTCGCGCACTCTTAGGGTCTAAGATCGAGGACCAGACCGAGGACCTGGAAACGAATGAAAAACTTTTCGCGCCAATTTCTCAGTGTGTAATTGGTTCATATTTATCACGTGGTTTCTTAAAGCAAGATGGCGGATCTGATGACAGGGAAGATGCGGGTGCGAAGAAACTTCAAATGTAAAACGGACCTTTACTTTTTCTCCTTTTTTTGCTGCTGTGCTGTTTATCAATGTCGATAATTCCGGAGGTTCACTCTTCAAAGGTAATTTGCAGGTTTTCTTTAATAGTTGTATCGCTTTGTACTGGTTTAAATGTGGGAAAAAGGATTGAGTCATTTTGGCTTAACATGCACGCAGAACAACAACAAAAGGATTTTCGTTCAACCCCATTTATTAGTTATGCATTCCGTTCGTAAAGCTGAAACAAAAGCCGAAACAAAAGAACACCTAAAAAACAATTGCGCATACATGCATAATTAATGTATGGGGTGATACGGAAACTTACCAGCTTGGAACCCTCTCCGCGTATTTCGTTCTCAGTGAATATTAAATTATACAGGGAATAGTGTCTGTTGTTTCAGAGTTGGAAACCTAATTTCGAGACCACTTGCCGCGACTTTCAAAATAGTTAAAGGGACACTGTCCCGCCAAAATAGCAAAATTTATCTTAGCTTATTTCCATGCTATTCTTGGTTTTCACTTAAGGTTTCCGCATGTATTATCGGACACGATTGATTATCGGACGCTAACGAAAATACATCCAAAATCCCACGAAAATAAAAAGAAAGATGCTGGAACACCTGTGCTATCAGCTGAATAAAGTTTAATCTGTTCAACTACCGAGTCTGGTGTCATAAATCTGAATATCTTGGAAATAAAACTATTCCTCGTACCTGCAGCGATAATGGCGCTCGGATTTTCCAATCATTTTTCCCTTACGCAAGGACAAAAACTCCAAAACATGAACGCAAAACTGCAAAGATTGTTCTGAAATCCATCGAGTGGGAAACTTCCCCTCCATTTTGTTTCCTATACATGATGTACCTACTGTTTCTGAGCAGTTTACCGCTGTTTAGGGGTACTTCTTTTCGGGTTCCTGTGATCGATTATCGGACGGCCTATATACTGATGTGATAAAGATTTGCGTACGCACATTGTTGGCGGAAATTTTCAATAGGATTTGCATGTCCGATAATCAATCAGCGTGTCCGATAATCTATCAAGGCATGGGTAATTTTGTAATAAGTTTTGTCGTAGACTGCTAGCAGTCCCTCTCTGGATAGTCGAGCGGGCGTGCTAATACGCGATCGGCGATCCCAGCGGCGAGAGAACGAATGTAATGCGAACCGAGGGGGCTCTGGGGAAGAGGCGGGAAGGGAAAGAGGGACTGCAGTCTCTTCTGTAACAAACGCGTTCAGATAACTCCGCCCACCAAGTGTGAGAACTCATTAAAAATAAACTAATCTTGTCAACTTAATAAAAGAAAACTCCGCCTCTATTTGTCTCACACGCGAAACCGGTACGTGGGCTAAAATAGAACAGTGCTTTGTACTATACCGATTGTGGATTTGTTATTTACAAAGCGGACTCCATTCGCGTCGTTTATTCAAGGACAGAAAATGTAATTTCGGCTGTTCGTGAGTTTGTTTTGATCGCCTTGATGAGCGAAAAAAGGCCTACGAAACCGGTACGTAGAAGAAGTGGAGGAAGAAAGCCGAAGAAAGAGACAGAGGCCTCTGATTTTTGTCGTATGTATGGGACAAATTTTAAGAATAAGGGAAATTACATATCATCTAAAAACCTTTTCACAACTTCCAAGGATAAATGGCGCTCCATATAACAAGATCGTGACTGAAAGTCTAAAGCTTTCCGAAAACTCTGCACCCAATCTATCTACTTGTGTTTGCAAGAAATGTGCGCTAAAAATCAGAAATATGGAGGATTTTAAACCTTCAAAATATTGCGTGCAATGGACAAGAGGTCAAGTCTGTCTGTTGTGGTTTCCTGTGGTGTCTGCTTTTGTAGAATTTGACCTGTTTTAGTGTCCTTGTTTGCCTGGCGGTTGGTTTGTTGCTTTTGCCATAATTGGCATGTTGGTTTTTGTGTAGGAAAGGTTTTAAACTCATTCTCTAGCTTTTCTCTCTGAAATCGAAATGACAGGATCTGTGCTTCCTTTGGCCACGGAATGTATTTCCTGCTATTTTGTCACGCTGGGCCCAGCTATTTTAGTTTTCGTCGTTGCAGAATATTAATTTTGCAGATCCATTTAGCAAGCTTAGCGGAGAGAGCTGAAGCTTAAAAAGAAAGCAATTCAACTTGTAGAAACTTGAAGTTTGCCTTAATCAAGGCTGTGATTTTAGCATCCATTTGCTTCCCGTTATAGCCGCGTGGAGCTGCGATGTTTATAATTCCTCCGTTGTCAATTTTGACAGTCTAACGACTGTTTTGTTTATGCCACTATCATACAAGGACAGAGCTTTGCTAAATAATTATTATTGATTTTCCAAAGCCAGTTGGTAGCACAGCCATGACATCTTTCCCCGATAGATGCGCTTCCACCGCTAATGTCTGTTCTTCTTTTAAAACTAAACAGCCGAGGCGACCAGACAAATGTCTAAAACATTTTCATTCCCGCTATTACATGTCATCATCTCAACTCTGATGTGAAACTGGAGATATCGATTCACACTTGATGTGTCAAGATTGTTAATACTCGTCGAACCTCCCTGACAGCTTTCTATTGTCTATGAACCAATCGGAGTTTTCCGTCCCTGGTGCGGCGGGGAATTCGAACGCGAAAGTTACAGAAGAGACTGCAGTCCCTTTTCCTACCGCCTCTCCCCCAGTTTCCCCTCGGCTCGTTCGCTCGCTCCAGTCTGATCAGCTGGCCCGCTCGATTGACTGAAAAGGGACAGCTAGCAGTCTAGTTTTGTCGGAGATATATTGCTTTCTAGACAATTTTGGAATGAAACTATCGAGACAACTCTATAAAGCTTTTGGAGGAAGAAGAATTTGGTTGTTCGTTTGTCAAGCGCTTTGATAAAAGCGATGAGGTAAATGTGTCCAATAATACATGCGAATACCTTACGTCATATCAAAATTCAGAAGCATTAAACAACAGATTCCGATTCCAAAATGTTTATGGAATTGTAGAGTTTAAAACTACACATCTGGACCAAATTTTGAAGCGCAAAATAATTTCGTTCAAGAGTTATTGGCGAACGAGTATTAGACATTTTTAGTAAGAAATGTATGGAGCGGCCATCTTTGTGCCCCACTCAGGGGCACAAAGATGGCGGTCAAAAATTCAAAGTCTTATTTACACCAAAAATCAAATCACAAAATATTGTATTCTCTATAATTTACGGTGGCCCAGAAGTGCACACCGAATTCTACGGTGGCCCAGAAGTGCACACCGAATTCTAATCACTCACACTGAATTCAAATCAATCACATCGAATTCAAATAAGTCACACCGAATTCAAATAAGTCACATCGAATTCAAATAAGTCACACCGAATTCAACTGAAGTCACATCGAATTTAAATAAGTCACACCGAATTCAAATAAGTCACACCGAATTCAACTGAAGTCACACCGAATTCAAATAAGTCACACCAAATTCAAATAAGTCACACCAAATTCAAATCACTCACACCGAATCCAAATAAAGTCACACTGAAAGTGTAAAATGGGGGTGGCAGTCCTGCACTGACTCTTACCTCTTACTCTTACTCTCGTGTTCTAATTTATAGCTGCGTGGAGCTCGCTGTTTATACAAAAGTGGCGGAAAATTGAAACAGTCGCTAGACTGTCAAAATTGCCAACAGAGGTTTTAGTATAAACAGCGAGCTCCACGCAGCTATAAAGCGTAGCGAATGGAAGCTAAAATTACAGCTTTGACTGAGACAAATTAACTTCAACTCTCTACATTAAGTTGAATAGCTTGTTAAGCTACAACTCTCTCTGCTATAAAGCTTGGATCCTAAAAATTAAAATCCTGCAAAGACAAAACTAAAATAGCTGCGCCCAGCGTGATATAAATAGCAGGAAAGACATTCACAACCAACAGATCATTTTAGATCCTGTCATGTCCGGTATTTCATAGAGAAAAGTTAGAGAAATTCAAACCTTTCCTACTGATAAAAATCTACATGTCAATATTAATGGGGAAAACAACACACCAACCGCCAGGCAAAAAAGGACGCTAAAATGAGGTCAAAATCTACAAGCGCAACACCAAGGGAAACCACAACTGACAGACTTGACCTCTAGTCCCTTGCACGCGGCTTTTGAAAGGTTTTAAAACTCAGTCTAAACTAAAACCCTCCTTAACAAACGGCTAAATGTAGAATACCCGTTCAAAACATATAGAAGGAGCAAATGGCATTAAAAACAACAAGAGGCTGCAAGCAGCCTATACTCATGCGCATGCGTAAGAAAGTTTTATGATATATTTTAAACATGATAAGAAGATGTCCGACATGGAGAAGAGTTACTCCTTTCATTCAGTCATCGTTCCTGTAAACCATGTTGTTTACCATTGAATGTTTTGTAAATGAAGGCTGTACCACAATGAAGCCAGTGATTCTTCTGAATGTTATATATACCTAACGTGAACATTGGTAATGTAAGTAGGGTTGTAGAAGGTGCTTTCGTGACACTTCAGTAACGCTGTTTTACCGGAAGTGAAAGTATCCGGAAGTCACTGAACAGGAAGTGTAAATGGCAAAGCTATGAACCGGAAGTGCCAATTTAAAATATGCGTGCATAAATTTGCATGCAAAATCGTGACACAAAAAGTAAAAATAATAAAAAAAGAAAAACGGAGCCCATTTTATAACTCATGCCGCTACGCGCATGAGTAATGATGAGGTAAGAGTCAGTGCAGGCCTGCAAGCCCCATTTTACACTTTCAGTGTGACTTTATTTGAATTGGGTGTGACTTATTTCTGATTAGTGTGACTTATTTGAATTCGGTGTGATTTATTTGAATTCGATGTGAGTGATTTGAATTCGGTGTGAGTGATTGGAAATTGGTGTGAGTGATTTGAATTCGGTGTGAGTGATTTGAATTCGGTGTGAGTGATTAGAATTCGGTGTGCACTTCTGGGCCACCGTAGAATTCTAATCACTCATACCGAATTCCAATCACTCACACCAAATTCAAGTAGTCACACTGAATTCAAATCACTCCGACACCAAATTCAAATCAATCACATAGAATTCAAATAAGTCACACCGAATTCAAATAAGTCACACCGAATTCAAATAAGTCACATCGAATTCAAATAAGTCACACCGAATTCAACTAAAGTCACATCGAATTCAAATAAATCACACCGAATTCAAATTAGTCACACCAAATTCAAATCACTCACACCGAATCCAAGTAAAGTCACACTGAAAGTGTAAAATGGGGGTGGCAGTCCTGCACTGACTCTTACCTCTTACTCTTACTCTCATGTTCTAATTTATAGCTGCGTGGAGCTCGCTGTTTATACCAAAGTGGCGGAAAATTGAAACAGTCACTAGACTGTCAAAATTGCCAACAGAGGTTTTAGTATAAACAGCGAGCTCCACGCAGCTATAAAGCGTATAGCGAATGGAAGCTAAAATTACAGCCTTGACTGAGACAAACTTCAACTCTCTACAAGTTGAATAGCTTGTTAAGCTACAACTCTCTCTGCTATAAAGCTTGGATCCTAAAAATTAAAATCCTGCAAAGACAAAACTAAAAAAGCTCGGCCCAGCGTGACATAAATAGCAGGAAAGACATTCACAGCCAACAGATCATTTTAGATCCTGTCATGTCCGGTATTCCATAAAGAAAAGTTAGAGAAGTTCAAACCTTTCCTATATAAAAATCTATTACATGTCAATATTAATGGGGAAAACAACATACCAACTGCCAGGCAAACAAGGACGCTGAAATGAGGTCAAAATCTACAAGCGCAACACCACGGGAAACCACAACTGACAGACTTGACCTCTAGTCCCTTGCACGCAGCTTTTGAAAGGTTTTAAAACTCAGTCTACACTAAAACCCTCCTTAACAAACGGCTAAATGTAGAATACCCGTTCAAAATATATAGAAGGAGCAAATGGCATTAAAAACAATAATGAGGTAAGAGTCAGTGCAGGCCTGCAACCCCCATTTTACACTTTCAGTGTGCCTTTTTTGAATTCGGTGTGACTTATTTGAATTCGGTGTGAATTATTTGAATTTGGTGTGATTGATTTGAATTCGGTGTGAGTGATTTGAATTCGGTGTGAGTGATTTGAATTCGGTGTGAGTGATTTGAATTCGGTGTGAGTGATTTGAATTTGGTGTGAGTGATTTGAATTTGTTGTGAGTGATTTGAATTCAGTGTGAGTGGTTTGAATTCGGTGTGAGTGATTTGAATTCGGTGTGAGTGATTTGAATTCGGTGTGAGTGATTTGAATTCGGTGTGAGTGATTTGAATTCGGTGTGAGTGATTTGAATTCGGTGCGAGTGATTTGAATTTGTTGTGAGTGATTTGAATTCAGTGTGAGTGGTTTGAATTCGGTGTGAGTGATTAGAATTCGGTGTGCACTTCTGGGCCACCGTAATAATTTCCATTAAATCGGCTTATAAACATTTATCATGCAAAAAATAACTTTCAGTTGATTCAATTTTCTTTATTTTCATGGTTTATCTGAAATAGCATGACAAATTGCGTGACACATTTAAAACCTTTATAAATTGGAAGAAAAACATCGTTAAAACCTGAAACTTTTTGTGAAAGATTATAATGCTGGTATCCACATACCATGTTAGAAACAGCTTTGTAGGACATACAGTATACTTTAGATTTTTGAATTTTTATGACGTCATGTGAAAACCAAGCATGCCAGATACATGTACCACCAAATATACAACTCAATTGGATAAAAATATTCTATAGAGCAAAACAAAAGCAGTAGTTTGGAGCAGGATTGCAAGGATTGAAGTGAATTACAGTTCGTGAAAAATATGTTATTTCAGCTGGGACAATGTCCCTTTAATGCCCTGGGCTGGGGCAGATCCAGGTTTTTAGCAGAAAGGGTTCGATGAAGGGGCCGCCTAATCCCCCTGTAAGGGGGTCCCGGCGGCATCCTCCCCCAGAAAAAAATTGAAATTGCAAGACCTCGGAAACACGATTTCCACCATTCTGAGACCAAGTGCTTTATTTTAGAAGTTAACTGATTTACTAGCACGTTTTAATATCTAATTTTTAAAGTTAAAATGCAATTCTGTATTTATTTTATATTTTTACAAGTTTTGGACGTTAGCTGTTTCAATTTAGGGGGTTCAATCAAACCCCCGAACCCCCCTAGATCTGCTCCAGCTGGGATTAATTTTCACTCGTTCAAAACAAAGGACCTGGTGAGATGGCCGTATTACTCCATACATTAGTTATGCATACACTTTTATAAATTGAAACAAAGGCCAAAATGATTCGATGTCGAGGACTGGAAGATTGATAGAGCAGCTTTCAATTGAGCGTTGAAAGTAATTTCGCAATTGCTTTGGTTTTGCATTGTTACATTTTATGATTGGCTAAAAAATCCCACGCCACTTTATCCTTTATCAAACAATCGGAAGTAAAACCAAAACCAATCGTGACTTGCCTGTACACATTTTCCAGCCCTTGGAGGCAGCTACATGTATTTGCTTTTAGTTCTGATTGGTTCATTGGATTGTCTGCCTCTCAGTGTTGTGATTGGTTCATTGGATTGTCTGCCTCTGTTGTGATTGGCCAGAGGGATTACATTGGTTTTGGTTTTACGACACTCAACTGCTCTATACAGTTCATATTATTATAATAATAATTATACTCAACACAGTATACAGTTTCCATGACTAAATAAAAGATCTATGTTGTTGTTATTGGTCAATGAGGAATGAATATTAAATGGATTATAGAGTGCAAACCAAGGTTATAAAGTGCAGTAAAAAAGTTTCAAAACTTCGAAGTTCAAGCTTAAATATTTTTTAAAATGATGTCATCAATTTTTAGATTACACGCTTGGTTTACCTGTCAAAAGATTGGTATTGATTGGGTCATACACCTGTTGAAATCAGGCCTATGTCAAAATAATATTTTGGAGCATTATTGTATTAACTTGACATAATTAGTGTGTCAGTGGTGTGCGTGTTAAAGTCTACATCTGTACATTTATACTGTTTTATTGCATGATGTGTGACAAATTGTGCCATGATACTAAAGCTGTGTTTACATTAGACGTTTATTATAATTGAATTATAATTGAATTATAATTGAATTATAATTGGAGAACATTTGTATCAGCCAATTACAGTCCTCAATCACGATTCGATTATAATTACTTGAAACAACCTCCAGGGGGTTGTTGATATAATTACAATGTTTACATTTTATCAAGATGGTACTCAGTAGTTTTTTTTAAACAAAGCCAGACTCATTTTCTCAAGGAAAATCCTGGAAAACTTTACCGCTATTTATTTTAAAATAACAATATGGAAGCAAATCAGGCTGAGAAGTAGCTGGTGAAAGGAAACAACAGTCATCCTGAAAGGAATATGTATGAATGTACAATCAAAGATGTATATCTTTTCCAACAAATTGCCTTGTGGAGAAAAAAAAAATGAAATTTGGAAAAAGACCAAAACTATTCTTGGTTTTCATATGACGTCATAAAAATTAAAAAATCTAAAGTATACATCCTACAAAGCTGTTTCTAACATGGTATGTGGATACAAGTGTTATAATCTTTCACAAAAAGTTTCAGGTTTTATAAACGATGTTTTGCTTCCGATTTACAAAAGTTTTAAATGTGTCACGCAATGTGTCACGCTATTTCAGATAAGCCGTGAAAATAAACAAAATTGAATCAGCTGAAAGTTATTGTTTGCATTATAAGTGCTTATAAGCCGAGTTAATTGAGCTTATAGCAAATACAATACTTTTGGATGTGATTTTTGGCGTAATTAAGACTTTGAATTTTTGGCCGCCATCTTTGTGCCCCTGAGTGGGGCATGTATGGAGCGGCCATCTTTGTGCCCCTGAGTGGGGCACAAAGATGGCCGCTCCATACATTTCTTACTAAAAATGTCTAATACTCGTTCGCCTATAACTACCGCCTATACTCGTTCGCCTATAACTGAACAAAATACTTTTACGCTTCAAAATTTGGCCAAGATGGGTAGTTTTAAACTCTCTACAATTCCATAAACATTTTGGATTCAAAATCCATTTTTTAATGCTTCTGAATTTTGATATGACGTAAGTGAAAGCCAAGAATACAGTCTTTTGAGTCGCCATTCTTTCATATCGTCTAGACTTACAATAAGACATCGTTAATTTAAATTTTGGCATAGCTTGCAAAATAGAATTTAATACAAAACTGTGGACAGAACCTTAATAACAGTAATTGTGATTGCCTCAATTGCACTTTAGTGATTATAATATTATAGTGCTCTAGTCCAAACATGGCTTAAGGTGGCTCTGTTGTTATTTCTGGTGCATTTGTCTATGACAAAGTTTGGGTCATAACATTTTCAGTTTTAAAGCAATGCCTATAAAACTTTGTGAACACTTACAGCTACAGTCAAACCTCTATTAAGCGGTCGGGGAATAGCCAACTGACCGCTTAATGGAGGTGACTGCTTAAAAGAGGTCAGATTTACAGTAAATATGGGGAGTGATTTAAAAATAGGGGGATTTGTTAAGTGACCGCTTAATACGGGGTGAATTGAGGGTGACCGCTTAATACAGGTTTGACTGGATTATTTAGCAATAATATGATAGAATTTGATTTAACTGGGAAAAAAATTTTTAGTGATAATCGAGCTTAAGGACGTTCGTGCTGATTGTTTATGTGCATTCTTACTGCGCACACAATTCTTGTTGCAACGCCATGCTATGTCATGCATGAGGCTGCGCAAAGTAAGAAATCTAAATAGATAAAGGGCTGGTAGCCTTTGCATTAACTTTGCTTACATTTGATTTGCTTGGATGGTCAGTGACCCCAATTTTTTTTGCCTAGATTATTTCCTTTTCTTATCCTCGACAGATTGTGAAAAAATGAACAAAAAATCAATGTAGGAAGATTAAAATTTTCCAATTTTTCTACCCACACAACATCAAATCCTGCCAACTTCCGGCTGTCATGGTTTGCAAATGCTGTTGTTTAAAAAAAAAGATTTACTTTAAGAGACATCACCAATTGATTTAATTTGCTTAATAGACCCATTCACAGGGTGTTCATTAGGCATCGGAGATCGGAGAATTCTCCGCCTACTACACAGAATTCTCCGACTAAATTTCGATGGCAATATGTAGGTATCTTCGCTCTTTCATTAATATTCTCCTGTTACTTTACACTATTCTCCTGCTACTACAATTCTTAATGAAAACCCTGCATTCATATAAAATTTGGCATATAAAGTTTCATTTTAGAGATCATTTGCAATATTTTTAGACCAACAGACATTGGGACCATATCAAGTAAGGATCAAGACCGTTTTTTTAAATTAGGGTGGCCTTTCAGATATCTTATCTCTGAAACGAACTTGGTGACCCCCCAATTTTTTTGACATGAGTAACTTGTTACCTAGCTGTAGGAAGGAAGATCTTTGCTTGAACGTCCTTAAATGACCCCCCCCCCCCTTTTTTTGAAAAAAAAAATCGCACCCATGGAAAACATTTTGCCATTTGTGTTAAATTTCTGGAATCAGCTCACATTGACCTAATACATACCCTTACCAAGTTTCAGCAAAATCATTGGAGCAGAAGTGTGGAAGTTTAACAGCCATCGAAATGTAGCCTTGTAAAATTCTCTTTAAATGCATGTACAGTGATTGTACACTGTAAGTATACTGTATGCATGCAAATGTTTTATATGGGATTCCTTGCCTGGGGCTTTGTCTGCATGTCAATTCATTATAGACATATTATTACTGATCATTCTTTTTTTAAGACTGTCAAGATCCCTTAATTGGAGGCCGCGACGACCAGATGAGTTCATTCAGTGCAACATCAATACACCCTTCTTCAGTACAACCTAGACTCTCTGATGGATGGTGTCCAACTTTTCCAAAACAATATGGAGATGACCACTTGCAGGTAATTTTTATGAAACTGATAACACTGTAAAAAGCAAAATATATTTTTCAGTTTTAAAGTGCCCATAACCCATTTTTTTATTTTCTCACCTGAATCAAAGTTTCACCCAAGAACCTTCCGCAAATTTTTTTTTTACAATTTGTATAAAACAAGATTGTTTTATAATTGTTTCATTATCTTCAAAATCCAATATTTGTGCAGCCTACCTGCCCCGCTGATTTACAGTGTACATGTAGGTTGACAGGCTCACATTGTGACGTAGATTCAGGAACGGGTGTTGTTTGGTAATGCCAGGGTTCAAAATTGCGGCAGCCGGCACTTTGGCCACACTTGCCGGCTACTTTTCACCAAAGAATAGAAAATGTCATGCTTTGATCGGCCAACTGAAATCAAAGTCGCTGTAATGTTATAGTAAACATTATTTTCATATCAGACAATAAAGCAGCCAAGAAACGTTTGAAAAGCTTTTTGTAGAAAGAGAAGAAAAAGGTTTGGAAATTTGAAGCCTGCTGCAAAAGTTGAAATGGAGAATTCTTGTTCACCGCGAACGACTAACTCTTTTACGCGTTTGTTCAAGCGTGAATTCTGCATGTGTAATCAAGATTTATTTTGCACAAAAACTTATTTAGTGCCGGTTTTTCACTTGTTACTTGGGCGTAGCGACCAAGTATTAAAATGCAGTTTGGTCAGACACAAATGTGCAATATTGCGCAACTCTGGGAATGGCGGGATTGTTCAAACCTTCACCGCGGTTTAATACACGTCCGAGGCGTTTTTCGTTTTATTTGGTGGGATTCATTTAGTATCAAGTGGAAACGTGGGCAAGGATGTATAAAATAATTAGTTTATGTAAGTATCTTTTCATCTTTCCGGCTCAAACTAATCAAAACGTTTCGTGCCTGAGCAAAATTGTGTTGGCAAATGGCGCGCCGACAGTTTTGCGGTTCATAGTTTTCAAACGCTTAGAACTTTTTTTAGTAAACTTTCAAGACGTTTAGTGAGTTGACAGTGTATTGTTAATATATGAAACTTTTAATAAACAGTGAAAATTGAAGTACTTTCGTTAACTTTTGCAAATTTCTCTCGTTTGACCGCGGTGGAGTACACCTGTTGTTTGTTGATGCGACGTGAACGTTACAAAGTGCGAGTTGTGTTTTCGATCTCTGTTGCATCTAACAGTTTCATATTCAATATGCCTAAGGAAATTACGCTTATTTAATAAGAAGTGAACAGTGGACAGCGAAGGAAGAAATATAAGCGTGGTAGGAATCCCAATTAAATTCACTTCTTTCGGTTGTTTGCCTTTCATTAATTTTTATTTCGTTAAGTTGAAGGAACACAACAGCCAACTGAAACTTTGGGTGCAAAAATTCACCGCCGAGAGAAGATGTAAACAATGCAGCGGTGTCTTGCGAGACGTTTCTTGCCAGTTTTGCTTCCGCTAGTGAATGTTTCTCGTGCGAAAATAACCTTAAAGCGATCACTTTTTCATTTAAATTTCTTTTCTGTGTTTCGGATACAGAGGAATAAAAACCGGATATATTTTCTTGTGTCTGATTGCGAAATGCTTTATGAAACAGCTGCGTTATGCGTTACTGGAAAGGTTTCAAATTACTTTCACATTATGCAAATTGCAACATTTTTACCTCAACTGAAAAAATATATTTCAAAGGGCTAAATTTGTTTCTCTCATCCTAAATTATCACTTCTGTCGTTAACTCTGATTAAATTTATAAGTTTCATTCTAACTTTATTATAATAACGGCGGGAATACTTCCAGCAAAACTTTCAATTGGAAAAGTTGTTTTGACCTCGGATCCGGACCAGGCAATTACATCATGGCGTCGAACATTTGCATTCACTTCAAAAGTGTCGGAAACACAGACCAGCTAGTTACAAGATTTACCTAAAACCAATAACAACCCGATCGGGAAACTCTGACATACGGCCTTTTTTTCAACGGTAAGTACAAAGTAGGCATCGATTTGTATTTTTCAGTATGTACTCGTCTTTTGACACAGTGGACACGCTACTTTAATAATTTGCGTGCGATCTCGCACGCTAAGTGTACTGTGTCTTCTTGTTTTAGACGGTTAACGCGCTTCTTTGTTAGACTGCTCACACTATCCGAATACTCCCTATCATCAAACCGTGAAATAACGTGCATGCAGATTCCCAAGACAATTATCAGTCCAATATGCCTAATACAACGACGCCCAAGTATACGCTCCCACAGCGTCTTGTTCAAATTGAAGGCAGTTTTGTATTCATACTGCTCGACACAATGAATTTCCCATGTTTGAGAGTGAAGAAGCGCAACGGTTTGTCTAGACAAAGTTAGCAGCAATAGCAGCTCAACCTGTCGAAATGACACTGCAATTGTTAGTATGGTACCGCTAGGGGTAGTCGACCAATCAGAAGCCAGGAGGTAGGACAGTTGACCTCACCCAACCAAGCGGGAGCCAATCAGAGGCCGAGTGGAAAGGGGATGACATGGTTCTGCATGAAAGTGAGGCAAAAAAATTGGGGGGAGGGGTGGGGGGCATATAGTGACCGGAAGTGACTTTAAGGTGACTTAAAGGTCGTGATGAGGGTGTGGGAACTGGAAGTGAGTGACTGATCGCACTGATTCCGCTCGCTGGGTGGGTCCCAGATCCCGCTCGACCAGGGAGACAAAAAATAACAGAAAATAAGACAAAAAAAATGCAATTTAATAGCAACGTAACAAAAAACAGAAACTAGTTGACAAGCGGGGACATGGGTTCCATCCCCGAATGGGAGAACACCCCTGACATGTGAAGAAAAAACAACAACAAAAACATCAAAAAAACTATTTTTACAAGCAGGGACATGGGTTCATCCCCGATTGGGAGAACGCCCCTTTTTTTAGTAGTCACACAACGAAAACAAAACAAAACAAAATACTATTTTTACAAGCGGGGACATGGGTTCCACCCCTGACTGGGAGAACGCCCCTTTATTAGTTCGTCGGGTCAAAAGTCACGTGACCTGGGTCGTATCCGGTTTTTTCTTCGCGATCGCCCCTTTTTTATTCGGTGAGATCGTCGTCGGGTCGAAGCCAGCTGTAGCCGTTAGGGAGAGTCTTGAAAGTGAATTCGTCGTCGATGACACGTTTGTCGTAGATCACCCCCCATCGTTTGTCGCTGCGAACGGTGGTCAACGTCTTGGTGTGCTTGTCTACTCTGGATGAAATGCGGGTTGGGTACGTTGATGGTGCGGGGTTTGGGGAGAGGCGATCGCAGTTCGAGGAACAGGGTGTCTTTCATGGCTTGAAAATGAAGATGTTGTTGCCCATGCACGTTCAAGATGAACCCGCGAATTCTCTCTTCCGTCTTTCCCAAATGCGTCTTGTAGGCATAGTATTTAGGGCCGCAGGATACGAATTCGACGATGACATCGTGATTGCCTTTCTTGTCATCCAATTCGTCCGTCATCTCGCGAAGGAAATTGCCCAGGGGGATTTCGGGTTCTCCGGGTTTCCATTTGTAGACCACGGAATCCGTGTCGAAATACAGGGCATTGTCTCCCACGCGATTCAGGTGATGGAGACGTAGCCGGGCCCAACAGGTGGTGAAAGCGGCCACGAAGACATTGGTGGTTTGACCGCCAGGTGGGGTCGTTGTTGATTTTGTCATAGACGATCTCAAGGCTCTCCTCGTTCATGATGCGGAGATGTGGATGACGATCATCCTATCTTTCATGAATTTGTACAGCTTGGCGAGCACGGTGATTTGCTCGATCTTCCGCTTGTTTTCTCGCTCGCTGAATTTCCCCCAGAAGGAATTGAGGGCTAGTTTGCTGGTGGCTTTTTTCCCCTTGTTGGATTGCATGTTGGCCCGATTGAGGCGGATCCTTTCCCGCCCCCAATAATCGTTCAGGAAGAACATTTGCTGCTCGGGTGTTTTGAGACTCTCGTCTGCGTTCGGCGGCCATCCGGAGGCTTCCGTTTTTCCTTTCAGCCACACGTTGACGTAGTCCTCGAACAGCCTGGTACGTCGTTGCGCAGGGGGAAAGTGGTACACTTCGTGAATTTGGAGCATGCAGTACCCCTTTTCCACGGCTTTGACGAGTTCGGGGGTGCACCATGTCCCTCGGATGCTGCGTTGACTCGCCGTGTGTTCGCACACCCAGGTTCACTCGGTCATGCGTTTGGGGATCTCTTCTTCCACGCAGGCTCGACACAGGGGAAACGTGATTTTCTTTTTGCAACGGTACGGCAGCACGGGATGAAACAACCCCTCGAGCGGTAAGACGGTGTAGTCGGCGATGCTGAAGTATTGGTCGATGTCTTGCACCAGCTGGGTGACGATGACAGGGTGTTCGATGGGGTATGGGTCATACTTGTTGACGGTGGGGTACAGTGACATCACATCCACGTACCGAATTTCTTCCCCTTGCATTTCATCGATCTCGTCCCATAGACGCACGGCATTGGTGCGTCCCCAGAAGAAGGCGTTGCGTGGGTCCCATGGGTCGCGCGAAGGTGAACTGGTGCGACTTGAAAAAGGCGGCGATGTCGGCTCGTTCACACCATCTCGTCCAACCGTATTCCCAGATGACGACCACCCGGTAGCTGCCGGCTTCCAATTGCCTCTGTTTTTGCATCGTGGCTTCGTGCATATCCCACTTGGTGCGATCAGGGTGGAGATGGGTGGGCTTGGTCATGCTCCCCTTGAAACAGACAGGGCATCCGTGCCACAAACACCCATGAAATTTGTACACGGTGCGGGTTGTCTCATTGAACCCGTCCACTCGATAGCGATGGCCACCGACTTGGGTTTGTTGGGAATTCTGCCACTGGGAATTCTCCATGGGGTTGAAATCGGCTTTGGCGGCAAATTCCCATTGAATTTCGCAGCTGGCTTTGAGCACTTGCACGTCCAATCGGCAATAGGCTAGCATTTCCTTGTGCAAATTGAACTCGAGATGTTGCACGGTCAGGTACCATTTGTCAAACTCTTTTCGCACGTCCAGTTTCATGCCCTCGGGGTCGTAATGGCGTGCCTTGGGCCAAGGCCCCACATACTCTTGATGGGCCTCGGTGTTGAAGAAATGCGGAAAGTCTGAGAGGGGATAGGGGAGGGAACACAGACTGTCCTTGAACGTCAAGCGTCCGGCTCTCAGGCTCAAGATTTTCGATCCCATGCAAATTTGATCTTTAACGTCGATGCGATTGTAGTAGAGGTAGTGGAGGACGAACATCCCGTCATAACCTTTTTAATTGTGAAAGATCACAATGACTTCCTGCAGTTTGCCCAGCACTTCCGTTTTGGTCAGCAGCCAATCGTAAAATTGCCAGGTGCAATCGTGACCGTAGAACGCCAGGGCGGGCACGGTGTCGGGATGGTCTTCCCCTTTGGCGCAGATGAGGATGGGTACGTGCAATTGGTCGTCCTGCGTGCTTTCGTAGTCCGCATACACGAATAGGGAGGACATTTGGGCCGAGTCTCCTCCTCGTCTTCCTCCTTGTTCTCATTCTCGTCTCCCCCTGACTCGGGCTCGTTGGCGGCTAGGAAGCGGATGGCGT
This sequence comes from Cladopsammia gracilis, assembly GCA_022457155.1. NCBI lineage: Eukaryota > Metazoa > Cnidaria > Anthozoa > Scleractinia > Dendrophylliidae > Cladopsammia > Cladopsammia gracilis. The sequence goes on from JAJGOT010000182.1 coordinate 333,392, forward strand.
GGGCGGCGTGACGCGGGGCAGGTCTGGCGCGTTTGGCGGGAGGCGGTCCTGCTGCTGCTTCCTCCTCTGGGTCTGGGTCGTGCACCGGCTGGATGTAACAACGATGGGTGGTGACGTCCGCATAATCCTTGCAGGTCTTGCAAAAATATTCTTCACTCTTGTGGGGACGTTGACGTTTGTATCGATTTTTCCACCAATCAAGGTATTTGCGGCAATTCTCGCACTTTTGGAGATTGGTGCAGACGGAGTGATCCGGGGTGTCGGCCCCATGTGCGTTGGGAGAAAACACCCGGTGATTCTCGTAGCAACGGTCTCCGTAGAAACATTCGGCGTTGCGTCGGTCGTGCCAGGTAATTGCGGCAGTCTTTCTGTTTGTAGGCCACGCAACGTCGTTTCATGCAGGGATGACAAGAAAAATCCTCGTCGTCCTACCCCTTGTCGCACAAGTGGCAATAGTAACTACGACTGAGAATGGCGGGGATGTTTCAACCCGTAATAATGATCCTCGTGTTTCAAGAGAAACAGGTAACGTTGGTCGGCGCGTTTCTTACCCTGTCCAAAGATCACTTGATAACCCTCATCGGCGCTGAAGACTTTGATGTAATAGTCCAGCAACACGATTTGGAATTGACCGAGAGCTCCCAACCCGCATGGCCTTTCGGGAACGCGAGCCAATGCGTGCAAGGCTTTGGCCAATCGTGTTTGACCTTTTCCTCCTCTTTTCAAATATTTGTAACTAAGCTCTGGCTTTCTTTGACGCGGGGGATTGTTCGTCGGCCCACGCTTGCATGGTGACGATGGCTCGAGCGCAGCACAGCTCGTCCCGATTGTGGATTTTGACGACAGACTGTTTCTTCTGGAGAAAGGTCAGGAGGGGTACGTTGCCCAGGGTGGCTTCCTTTCGACGACCGCTGCCCCGTCCGGGATCCTTCAAGGTAGTGATTTGCACTTTTCAAACGATCGTCCGCTTTAAATTGTTCGTTGGAGTTTAATTTCTCTGACATTTTTTGCAAGAGGAGGGTGACCCGCTGACTCTGTTCGCGCCATTCTCGCACCGGCACGTGAAACGATTGAAAGGCGTGTAGCAAGCTGGCATGTTGCATGGTAAACAACATGTGATCGTCGTCTAGCTGGTCGTCCTCCAATTCGCGATCGATCGCCCGATGCAACGCCTGTTCAAGTTCGTAGCCCACATCGTATTGTGGGGAATGTAAGAGTTCCGTGCAAGCGTGGAGGGTGGCATCAAACACGCGACGTCGTAACCCAAACTTTTGTACACGTCGATCCGAGCACGGGGTGAGTCGAAACTCGAACAGGTGATCACGGTCTATCTTTGGCGTCTTCCATGGCCTCCAACAAGTCGTTATCGTCCATTTCTTCCTCCTCATGGTCGGCCATTTTGAAGGAGAAAAAAAAACGAAATAAAGTGTTCACTGACAAAGAAAGTGGCTTTTTGAGTTCTTTCGAGGTTGAACAGCGTTTTTACAGCCACGGCACAAAAAAACGAGTTGGTTAGGTTTCACCCTGCACTCTTCTATTCTCTTTGGGAGAATGATGTTGCATGCTGGGAAGGAACGGGGTACCCATGGGGGGTATGGGTATTTTGTTTCTGTCACCCTGGGGGTTGCGTGACATTTCTCTGAGGTTTATGATTTGCCAATACGACCAAACGGTTCATTCTGTGCTTGACGACACTCGTTCACCATGCCGTTGACCAAAGCCGAGAAGGTGAAACTGTGGAAACAGAGAAATCTCGACAAAGTGCGAGAACAACATCGAAGGTATCGCGTGAGAAATCCGGGATACCACGATTGGCAGAGACAGGAACGAACCAAGACAAACAAAGCGGCCATGCATACCTATCGGGCTTACTTGGCGAGAAAACAACGTAGAAGGAGACGTCGCTCGCAGGGTTCTCCTTATCAGGCGGTAACCGGTAAAATTTACTGCTTGAAGCAGTACCTATTACCGCCTGTAACCGCTTGCCCCCAGAAAATTTTTAACACACACAGTTTTCCCTTTACCTCTTAGCAAAAATCCCTTACCTGCTGAGCTGAAATTTAGGGAGAACCCTGCGCTCGGCCCTGAGACGCGCGGATTATCTCAAACCGAACTCGATGCGTGTGTTGTTGGTGCCCCTTCGACGCATAGCGCAGTTTCGATCCTGCCCCTTTGATAGATGTCGTGAACAATTACAACGCCTGCAATGACAATCCAATCGGAGGGTGCACCGACGGTGAGGAAGGAAATCTGTCCCCGGTTGCTCTCTTTCGTCGCTTGCATGGCAGCCAACAAGACGTCATCGTCCAAATCCTCGGGATCCTCCTCCAGGTCGGCCATTGAAGGGGTTGACGCAACTACTTTGTTTGACGCCATCTTTGTTGGGTGTCGCTCGTAAGAACTGAGTGAGGCGTGAAAACTGTCGGATCCCTGCTGTTATTATACCCTCGAGGAGAATTTCAAAGTATGTTGGGAAGGAACGGGATACCCATGAGGGTATGGGAATTTTCTTTTTTTTCCCATTTTTGTCACCCCGGGCGTTGCGTGACATTTCTCTCAGTTTTATAATTTGCTGATGCGGCAAAATGGTTCATTTTGTTTTATTTTTTGGACAGGAATTAAAACAAATGACTTTAATTCTTGCATGGAACACTCTGAAAAGATAATGACATTTTGACCTATTTCTTGTTAGCACATTTCCATAAACATCGCTTTTTGGACCTGAAACAGTGAGAATTCAAGGAAATCACTTGAAAACTTCCAGAAAGCAGACTGAACATGTGCGCATGTAGGAAACCACAGGGGAAGTCTGTGTGTGTCACCTTTGAGACTTTAGATGTGAAAACACAAGGACATTTTTAGTCAGACCTAATGATACAGTTGGGACACACAGACTTTTTTTGGACCTCATAAGCCAGGAATTGAAGCAAATGACTTGTAATCTTGCATGGAACACTCTGAGTATGCCTAGTTAATGGAAATGAAAGGGGAGGTCTGTATCTGCTGCCATTTGCAATTTAGGTCTGAAAAGAGAATGACGTTTTGACCTATTTTTTGTTAGCTCATTTCCATAAACATAGCTTTTTGGACCTGAAACGGTGAGAATTCAAGGAAATCACTTGAAAACTTCCAGAAAGTGCACTGAGTATGTGCACATGTAGGAAACCACAGGGGAAGTCTGCATGTGTCACATTTGAGACTTAAGATGTGAAAACACGTCATTTTTAGTCAGACCTAATGATACAGTTGGGACACAGACTTTTTTTGGACCTCATAATCCAGGAATTGAAGCAAATGACTTGAAATCTTGCATGGAACACTCTGAGTATGACTAGTTAATGGAAACGAAAGGGGAGGTCTGTATCTGTCACCGTTTGCAATTCAGGTCTGAAAAGAGAATGACATGTTGACGTCTTTCTTCTTAGCTAATTTGCATAAACATAGATTTTTGGACCTGAAACACTGGGAATTCAACGAAATCACTTGAAATATTGCAGACAACACTGTGAGTATGTGCAGATAATCAATCAATCGTTTATTTACCTTTTTTTTCAAAACTGACTACAAGAGTTACATGGTAACTAAGGCAGGAGCTCTCAGCAAACCCTTTAGGGCTTCGAGGAGAGCCCCTGTTTAATTAATTGCACAATAGGTGCTTTACATGAACATGGCTTTGATATCATCTACTGCATTAGGGATTTTGTATCATTTTTTTATGTATGTTGTATCCATTTCAATATTAATGCTACCATATTTTTATTTTATTTTTCTTTTGGAGGAGAAAATGATTAATTTTTAAGCTTTTTCTTGAATTAGTGTGGGCGGCACGGTGGTCTAGTGGTTAGTGCGTCGAAGCCTGGTCTCTGCCGTCGTGTTGTTTCCTTATAGACAAAGAACTTTACTCCACACTGTCTCTCTCCACCCAGGTGTATAAATGGGTACTGCGATGGACTAGCATCCCATCCAGGGGGGAGTAGCAATATTCCTAGTTGCTTCATGCTACGGAAACTGGGTTAAGTTCCGGCCGTGTGGGCCATCGTGGCCCAACTGCAACTTTACCTTGAATTAGTGAAACGTGTGTGGTTGTGGTTGTGTGGTTCCAGAAAAAATCATCCGCTTTAATGTTTTTGTTTTTGCCTTGAGTTTGACGAACGATGTGTCTTTGGAACAAACAGGATCAAGAGTCAAAATGGCGGACAAAACAGGAGAAACTCGTCCCCAGACTCCTAGCGTTGTCACGTTTTCACTTCCGTTAAATTAAAGGGTTATTTCATGACACAAGGGATTTGCGTAAAATTGCATAAAATTTCCACTCAGTTGTTGTTGTTGTTTTTATTTTCACGTCAAAGTTTCGTCAGTTGTAGAAGTAGTTTCTAAAAACTTCGCGGTGCCAGGGTCTTGTCGTTCCCATTTCTTGCTCAACCTTCAGAAGGCTCGGCTGCTCAGCTAGTAAAATTACTTGTTACGATCGTGACGATTGCTCACGAAATCAACCCAGCTTGATGGCCGCTTGATGGATATTGAGGGCATCCATTTATGAAGTTTAAGAAGTTGCTGGTCGCTTAAAGAAAAACATTAGCAGATTGCAACACAAAATTTGTAGAAAAATGAAAAGACAGAAAGGAACCCTGTAAGTTTCAACTATTATTTACTATTATCGTCTGCAAGAGTTGTTAGTGAGCTTTAGTGTACGCTAGCTTACGTTTTAAAATGACGGAGTAAAATAAGGTTATTGAAACATAATTTTTTTACACACTATTGATGAACGACGTAGAACATTTCAAACTGGATAGCTGAAGATGCGAATAATAACAAAGCATTGTTTAAAATGAATACCGAGTTTATATGTGTGGTCATAATAAAATGCTTTCATGTTTGCGTAACTGAGTAAGTCTTTTAGTGCAAAACCATTTAAATTTTCTGAGGGGGGAGGAGGGGTCCATGTTTAAAAATACTGGAAATTCCTGGGGAGGGGGGTCTTTGATGATCCCTTGGAATGGAAATTCCTAGGGTTTGGGGGTGCAATCCAAAAAACCTTCCGTGGGGGGTATGGATATTTTCTGGAACCACGCATTCCATCCCAGGTAAAAAGTCAGGCGGGATCAAGGCGGGATCCCACCATTCCCACCCGGGATCCCAGGTGGGATTGGCGGGATCCCGCCTTTGCTGGCGGGATCCCGCCATTCCCACCTGGGAATCAAAGATAATCCCACCTGGGATCCCACCCAAAATGCGGGATTTACACATCCCACCCGGGATCTTAGGCGGGATTCATACATCCCACCCGGGATCTTAGGCGGGATTCATACATCCCACCTGGGATCTTAGGCGGGATTCATACATCCCACCCAGGATCATGTAGTAGAGTGCAAGGCACCATGTACATGTCTCATATGTAATTGTATAAGAACTTTAAAAGACTGCTTGAAAATATCATTGGTATATTAAGTCTGTGCATCTCATAGAATTTATTGGGTTGCTCATAAGAGACTTCCCAATTTTTTGGAATCAAAGCTTATTTTGGGTACACTTTTTAAGTTTAATTACATTCACTGTCTCCAATGAAAGCTTAAATGAAATATATCCTTCGGCTACCTGCTTATCTCAAGCCATAAAATGTTTAGACAAATAATTATGACAACTCAAGTTTCTTACTTTTCTGATTCAGGTTTTACCAGTGTTTGTATAATGTTCCATTCACTGAGTTTCATTATTATTAGGATAAACATTTCTTTATCATTTATTATCAATAGCCTATAATTTCAGAAATCCAGTAAACCTTTAATGTTAAGTTCAAACATAAACAGAAGAATATATATTAGCCAGATTAGCTTAAGTTCTTACATACATGCATGTGTACATGCAGTCAACAATCTTGTATGCATGGTCCTGATCCTGTTACAATCATTTAGTTACTTCAATTTCACAGTAAAAATCCATTTAATCCAAACCTTTAGAAGAAGAATTAATCTCTTCAATATACCCTTGGACTTGTTTAAGCAATTCCTAGTTCTTATTTTTAACGGGATGTCAAAGATTTGAAAGAGAATGGCTTCCACAGCCGCCATCTTGCTTTTGAAACATGAGAAATGGCCGAGTAAACCTGGGGAGAGTGAGCCAGCGGTCAGCAGTTTTAGCCTATAGAGCAGGCACTGTAGCACTCAAAAAATCGTTTTTATCTCGTTAATGCGCTTGCGCATTAAGCGAGATTTCGAAGTCGAGTACTAAAAAGGGACAAAAGTTGTTAACAAAATTTTGTGGACTTTTGTCCGGGGGGGTTTCTTGTTCCTTCTTTATAGAAGCTATATTAGGGCATTGAGGATATGGTTGGTTAAAGCGGTTAGGATTTCAAGAAGGGCGTCACATACTGCCACTAAAATGTTTGGGGAGCACCCCCGGATCTATTGTTAATTTCCCTAGGTTATTGGGATGTCAGAACTTGTGATGAACTTGTCATATCTCACATTACGTTACCGCAAAGGCATTAAGTTCTTCTTATAAAGTTTCGATATCTCACGTTACCTATCAGCTTCAATCATTTATCGTAAAGCCAAAAATAGGTCAAATGCGTTTTTTGGCAAACGCAGTTTGAGAATTTCACGGTGTATTTTTACGAATGGCGACGTTTTAAGAAAGTTAAATGGGACGGGAAAGTTTGTGTTTTAATATGAGCGATATGGCAGAGCAAAATTTGCGTTTGTTCTAGTACGCGGGTGGCGGCTTAGAATTTTAAACATGAACGCTTATCAGCATAAGTGGAAAAGCGTTATTTCCTGAATTATTCTACAGCTCTCACGCAATGCAAGTATGAACGTCCCAGTATGGGAATCCCGAAACGTCGAGTTGGATATCGAGTTCGAGTTCGAGTTCGAGTTGGACTTCGAGTTGGATTTCGAAATATGAAAAACTATAATCGATAAAAATCGACAGTCTCCTTACGGACACCTCTCTAATACGGATACCTCTCTATTACGGACAGTTTCCTGTGTCCCGACAAAATTCTCACATATTTTCTTTAAAAAAAGACCTCTATAATACGGACCCTCTCTAATACGGACAACGGACACTAAATTCGGTCCCAGAGAGCAAATTAATATAAACTTAACCTCTTTATCACGGACACTCCGGTGATCAGGTGATGATAGTTTGAGTAAGTAATACAATTTCCTGTTTGCGGTTACAAACATGTATCGCAAGACGTTTTCAGAATAGACCTTATCACGGTTTTTCCAAAATTTTATATGGGCCTGATAGCAATAATCCATCGACACTGCTGGGAAAAGCGTCTCAAAATTAGTAAAATGGCCGAGTTTAAAAGCGATATCTTTTAAAATAATGGAGATATAGCTCCGCAAAGTCGGCAAATTTCACAGACGTTTGTATCGCGCGGCCAAATATCTTGCCTACCGGTAGGCAAGAAATTTGGCCGCGCGGATCTGGATCAGTAAAATCCTGTACAAGATAAACTAGTAGTTTCCATTGGAAAGTGAAGTGCTGCGAGTAAAGCTTATTGCAGAAGAAGACTTGTTTGGAGATATCTCGTTAATTGCATGTACTTTTATAGATAGTGAACAGATCATTGCCATTATTAGATTTAGGTACATGGTGGAATGTATTGACGGTGATAAAAATTGCGCTTTGATTATGCAATAGTATGCAAGGGATCTCGTGATTTTGCTGAACAAACTAACTGTGCAAATGTAGAAGTTATTGTTTGCTGCAATTCTTTCTACAGTTCTATTCGTGTAAAAGGAAAAGTTTGTTGTTCTGAATTGAATGACAAATTGAATGACAAAGCATTTTAACAACCATTTTATAAACGATTTCAGCGTTTCGATTCAAGACATACATTGGCATTATTACGGACTTAACTGAGAAGATATTAGTGCCATTTATACGGGAGAAAATAAGACGCGTCTTATCTAAGACGCGACTTAAATAAGATGCGAAGTGTACCATTTATACGTTTGCGTCCAACATAAGACGCGAAGATCACGTATAAATGGTTCGCGTCTTATTTTGATACGGCGCACTTGTTGTTCACGTCTTATTTAGGACACGAAAGCATTTATACGAGGAAGTTCACGTCTTATTTAAGACGCGGACAAAATAAGAACTTAAAAAATAAGTCGCGTCTAAAATAAGACACGAATGCTTATTTTGTACTGTTTATACGATCGGTTCGCGTCTTATTTAAGTCGCGTCTTAGATAAGACGCGTCTTATTTTCTGTCGTATAAATGGCCCTATTATTTGAGTGCCAATACTACTCAAGTAAAAAACATTTGATAAACGTTTTTTCACCTTTTTTCCGGATCCACGGTTGTGGCGTGCAGGAAAGACAGAAACATTTCCGGTGAAGATCACAAGAAAAGACAGAAAAGTCAGAAAAATATAGCACTGCGACAGCTTGAGACTCAGTTGAAGTAAAAAGTAGTGAAAATTGCTTTTCAGTGTTTATCTGGCTTTGACAGCTTTCGTAATAAAGTTTCCTTTTTATCATTGTGGAATGTCCGGTTTCCGGAAGATTAGAAAGAACGGGAGAGAGCGAATCTTAAAAATAAAATTAAAGTTGGAAAAATAAATATTTGCTCAATTCTTTCTTTGAGGAATAGAGGAATTCTAAGGATATGCACTTTTTGTCCTGACTTCCTAACTGAATTTAAGTCTTAAAATAGCAATGAATATGCGTGAACGGACTCTGATCGATCAATGACAGACATTGTAGCGACCATAGGTCATGGATCAGTTCTTTTCTTCTTTAAAATCTCAGTAAAATTCTTAGATGTTTATATCTTATATATAAAGATCTACAAACGCGGATAAGCGTAAACATTTATCCGATGCGTTGTGGCACACATCAAAGATTTAAATTGGATGATCCCACAGGCAGACCAATCGTGATATCCAGTACACAGTAATGAAATATACTAGGTAATAATACGATTTGTCACGGAATTGATAAGCGATAGAAAAATCGAAAGTATTACACACTAAAGTCTTCTCACCTTTACTTTATTGTCTCTTGATGTATCCTGACCGGTTTAAATGCATTTTTACAACTTTTGTCACTCACCCCACTATCCACTATAAAAGAAGGGAAGGCTGGAGACCTCTGAGCGAACCCTCGCCACGCGAAAGCCAATAATTTCTAAACAATTCAACTCAAGCTCCCCGAATTGCCACCAGTGAGGCCGCAGGTTAAATGTCTACCCGTGCGATTCGTGCTAGCTTCCAAATTCCCTTTCACGGGCTCTAAAAGGGCTCCGTTTTGGAGCGATTCTGGCCATCTTCGCTTCGCCATTGTCCGCGATCCAAACGGCTGTACCACGAAATTCTAAAGCTTAGCGACCGCGTCACAGAGACAAAATGACATTCACCCGAGGGGAGGGTCGTTACTTTTGCCCTCGCGCAAATTGACACCGTCGGGGGAGCCGGTGCGTGTAATTCGAACGGAAACCACACGCGTGACCTGTCACTTATTTGTCTTTATTTGATAAAGTGCAATTTTTCATCAAGATCAAAAGTAAAGTCTCTTTTTAAAATAAAAATGCTCGAAGGAAAATTATTAAGCTTGTTAAAACCAATTTGCGCCAAAAAATCAAAAATCAAAGGTCACGGATATGTATGTGTATACCGGGAGTCTAGGGTGTACTCTAACTGCACCTCCGATCCAAGAGAGAGGAAGATAGGGGCCTTGGGAACGAGGTTGGTAGACGTTTCAATAACAAATTGATCATTAAAACAGACCGTTGGCCGTCGGGTGTTGATATGAACGATATGGTCAATAATGTTTAATTTTTATTGGTAAATTGCACAACCTTCTAAAGTCGCTGTCGTAATTTGTCGTATTTTTGAAGCGGAATCGAGCCGCTTCTCGCTGTTCAGAACGTCTCATGTCGGCAATTTTCGGGGCCAGGTCGCTTGTCGTTTTTACCAAGGCTTCTTTAAGCCGAGATGTTTTGAAAACAGCTTCAGCTATAAAAGGAAACGAAATCCTAATCACCAGCTCTATTCCTACAAGAGTCACCATTCTGCCCGAAGGTACACAATTTTTTAGTTGACGGAAAAAGCGACAAGTCAAATATTTTCATTTGCCTTTTTTACAATAGTCTACCTTAGTGAAGTATTTAGATAAAACATTCCTTTTTTACTGAAGTCTTTTTACTGAACTTATTCACATGCACAAAGTTCTTGTTTTGTCTCATACATCCACATATACACTGCACATATAAATTGGCTGTTTAAAAACATTGCTAGTAAATCAATTTTAATCCCAAATGAAAATCGTTGCAATATGTTTTAGTTTTGTTTAAATGTCAATAAATAAAGATAGTAAATATTTTTTAACCTTCGAACATCTTTCCCAAATTTCGATTGATAAGAAAATCGCCATTGTAATGCCATACAAGACATTGCTACTAAAATACTGTGACTGATACAAAACATAGAAAATTAACTAAGTAAAAGGGCTCTCTAAAGATAGATTGAATCTAAGTAGTTTTGCCACCCCCATCCCTCCTCATAATTTTCCCCCGTAGCAACCAAATTGGCCTCGGCTCATTCGCTTAATATTATCAAGTTGAAGTTTCCCCTCAGCTGTAAAATGAAGACTATTTTGAACAAATACGCTAAATTAACATGAAAATTATTTATATTCATACTCGTGATTATTTTGTTGCTCATGACTTTTATTGATTTGGTGGCTCCTAAAAGAGCCCTTAAGTCCTCTATGACTGCAATGTCTAACTCTACGATTAGACCTACAGGTATTTTCAATCTTTCAACTTCAATAAACCATTTAGCAGCTTTACACATATTACCTATCACGTCTTTACAACATTTACCTATCAAAGGCACCCAACTTTTCCAATTCTTGTTGTTGTTGTTGTTGTTTATTAACCTTACATTCTCTCGCATTAACGAGATGGCTTTAAGAGCCCTTTGATTTGATGAAAATTCAAATTCTGGAAAGAAAGTGGTGTCAAAAAGAAGCTAAAGAACACAAAAATAAGGATAACCTTCGTTCCAAAGCTAGGTAAGTGAAAGAATGAATCTTTGCTGAAGTTCTGTTGCTTCAAACAAACACAGGCAGGTTAGATAACACAAGCTTTGGCTTGACTGCTCAGTTCGATCTTTTGACTGCATGTTTGAAAGGGTTTGAAATCAACATGCATGCATATTGTGTTTTGCGAACTTTTTTTACACACACTCCTTCCCAATTTTATATTAACACAAATAACAGTTTGACCAAGATAGACCAAACTGTCCATAATTATAACAATTTGATATATCTCTCCAAGCTTCCTATATCCTTACCTCAGTGTATACAAGCTTAATGCTTAATATTTTTTAGCTACATTGAAATTTGTCTCCTGTTTTCAAACATGTATGACCTTGCTTTAGAAGCTTTATATGTGCTGGATTATATAAGGGGGAAAATGAATACAGACAAAGAACTACAACTTAAACCAAATGTTTTGTTTGTTGTAGCTATATTCGACATGGATGCATGACTATGAGAGCTTTCAAACAGCTTGCATGGGCACTCTGAATTTAGCAAACCTCTGCTCAGATGTCCAGTTCAGCTATAAAAGTGTGGATTGAACAAACAGTTAAATAAAAGCATACAGCTGTTTATGATTATATTTTTTTGCAAGTATCAATTGTATAATTGGACTACTTCTGACAGTTGGTTTTCTTTATGGCAATTATAGAGTGTATAACTATTAAGACAGCAAAAAATATTTCAAAGCAAATTTCCTGTCAATGTTACCAAAATTTTATATGGAATGTATATAGAAAATACTAATAAATGCATGGTGAAAGAAGCTTCATGTGTAGCATTTTTTTATATTGATGTTGGGAAATATTATAGAATCCCACATGGGATGTCAAGATCCCTGGTTCCTGACCAGAATTCAGGTGGGATCCCGGGTGGGATGCGGGGTCCCAACCGGGATTATGGAGTGCGATCCCACCCAAAATCCCAACCGGGATCCCACCAATCCCAGCGGGGATCCCGGGTGGGATCCCGGGTGGGATCCCGGGTGGGATCCCGCCCGAGACGTTCCATAATCCCGGGTGGGATCCCACCCAGGATTGGTGGGATCCCACCCGGGATCCCACCTGGGATTAAGGTGGGATCCCGGGTGGGATTGGCGGGATCCCGCCTCGCATTTTTACCTGGGATATCATAGTTATTGCCTTTGTATTTTACTGAGTATTTCATATAATTGGTACCTAATTGGGGTTTATGTATATTTGAGGATGATCTTGTATTATAAATTAGTAATAATCATAGATTAGTAAAGTGCGTTCAATCTGTAGTAAAATAATATTTTTTATTGTATTGATTACCCAGAAATACTCAGCCTCGAAGCATGTTAACAAGCCATGTTTTACGGCTTCGAAGCATGTTTAACAAGCTGTGTTTTACGGACAATAATACAGTGTTTTGTATGAAAATAAAACACACAAGACATCTTTTTTCAACTACTTGTTTTTTTTTTCTTTTTTTAACAACAACAACAACTTGAACATGCTTCGAGGCTGTGTTACACGGCTTGTTAACATGCATCGAGGCCGTAAAACACAGCTTCTTACCATGAAAAGGGGGAGTGTTTTTTTTTTCCCGAAGAAACCACAAATGACAGTATGGTTCTAGTAAAGCGAGTCAAACGTGCTACTCGAAAGAGAAACGCCTCCTAAGAGGAAGCCAGAACATCAGATTGAACGCACTTTACTAATTTATGATTGTTACTAATTTATAATACAAGATCATCCTCAAATATACATAAACCCCAATTACGTACCAATTATATGAAATACTCAGTAAAATACAAAGGCAATATGATATGGAATGTGTGGTTCCAGAAAATATCCATACCCCCACGGAAGGTTTTTTGGATTGCACCCCCCAACCCCTAGGAATTTCCATTCCAAGGGGTCATCAAAGACCCCCCTCCCCAGGAATTTCCAGTATTTTTAAACATGAACCCCTCCTCCCCCCTCGGAAAAATTAATTTAAATGGTTTTGCACTAAAAGACTTACTCAGTTACGCGAACATGAAAGCATTTTATTATGACCACACGTATAAACTCTGTATTCATTTTAAACAATGCTTTGTTATTATTCGCATTTTCAGCCATCCAGTTTGAAATGTTCTACGTTGTTCATCGATAGTGTGTAAAAAAATTATGTTTCAAAGTTTAAACCGAGTGTTTTAATAACCTTATTTTACTCTGTCATTTAAATGCGTAAGCTAGCCTACGCTAAAGCTCACTAACAACTCTTGCAGACGATAATAGTAAATAATAGTTGAAACTTACAGGGTTCCTTTCTGTCTTTTCATTTTTCTACAAATTTTGTGTTGCAATCTGTTGCTTTTCTTTAAGCGACCAGCAACTTCTTAAACTTCATAAATGGATGCCCTCAATATCCATCAAGCTGGGTTGATTTTGTGAGCAATCGTCATGATCGTAACAAGTAATTTTACTAGCTGAGCAGCCGAGCCTTCTGAAGGTTGAGCGAGAAATGGGAATGACAAGACCCTGGCACCGCGAAGTTTTTAGAAACTACTTATACAACTGACGGAACTTTGGCATGAAAATAAAAACAACAACTAAGTGGAAATTTTATGCAATTTTACGCAAGTCGCTTGTGTCATGAAATAACCCTTTAATTTAACGGAAGTGAAAACGTGACAACCCTGGGAGTCTGGGGACGAGTTTCTCCTGTTTTTTCCTCACGGCCTTAACATTCGCGAAGAAATATACTAATTATTCACTTTTGTATTAGTTTCCTTTCATTGTTTTCTGTATAATTTTCATTATCAGTTATTTTTATTTCTATCTATCATTGTTATTTTTCTAGGCGTAGCCCTACGTATTTCCGTTGTTACGTATACATGTCAACTATATATAAAAAGCCAATGTAAATTTTACCCCATTGTACCTGAAGAAGGCTGGTTTGGCCAGCCGAAATATAGTACACCTTTTAAATTTGTATCTACGTTGTATCGGTCCTTGCTTTTTTAGTTTATTTCTCCTGTTTTGTCCGCCATTTTGACTCTTGATCCTGCTTTGTTCCAAAGACACATCGTTCGTCGGGGAATTGAAGCGCTAGGAAATTCAAGGCAAAAACAAAAGCATTAAAGCTGATGATTTTTTCTGGAACCACACAATGACTTACCAAAATCTATAAAAGAAATTAAAACGTTTCACTAATTCAAGGTAAAGTCGCACTCGGGCCACGATGGCCCACACGGCCGGAGCTTAACCCGGTTTCCGTAGCATGAAGCAACTAGGAATATTGCTACTCCCCCTGGATGGGATGCTAGTCCATCGCAGGGTTACCCCCAGCATTTTGTCGCCGGTACCCATTTATACACCTGGGTGGAGAGAGAGACAGTGTGGAGTAAAGTTTCTTGTCCAAGGAAACAACACGACGGCAGAGACCAGGTTTCGAACCACCGACCTTCAGGTTGAAAGTCTGACGCACTAACCACTAGACCACCGTACCGCCCACACTAATTCACTAGGTAACCCCCCCTTGGGGGGGGGGGGTTACCTAGCGTAGCGTGATAAATGGACATGTGTAAACCGCGAGCTCCGCGTCTAATCTTCTCAAAATGTAGAAATTTACTGGAAGCTTATACATTTGATATTGTCTCTCAAAAGATAAGCCCTGTTAATCTATGACCAAAAAAAACAAGCGAGGGGAGCGTGGCTCAGAAGATGATATAACATCTCCCGAACACAAGCTCCAGTGTGGTGATAATTCCAATATGGCCGCGTCTTCGCCTTACTCTCTGCCAGACGAAACTGAAGACCCTTCTTTGAAGCAAATGTACACACTTTTAATCGAAATACAAGGTACGGTAAAAAACTTTATTAAATAATAACTTCAAATTGACACAAGACGTCGCAGAACTGAAAGCCACTATTGCAAAGAGCAATCAAGAAGTCAAATCTCTTAAAGAAGAGTTTGTAAACCAGAGCAAATATGTAGCAACACTGGAAAGAGAACTTCGAAGCACGTGTAAATTGGCAAAAGAACAAGCAAATGATATACTAAAACTCCAGGTTAGTCTCGACAACCTGGAACAATATTCTAGAAAGTCGTCCTTGGAATTTCATGGTATTCCTGATAATATCAAGATGCCTCTGGACCAGATTATCTGTAAAATTGCACAGGAAATCGGGATCCAGTTAGAGGAAAACAACATCGAAATATTCCACCGCATCAAAACAAATAAAGGCGAAAAATCAATCCTTGCTAGATTTGTGAACTACAAGACAAAAGCCAAACTTTATAAAGCTCGCGTAAATCTGAAAGGTGTTACCGTTCAAAGCCTCTTCCCCGGCAGGGTGCTAGTTACTTCGGAGACGGAGAGACCAAAACGGATCTTCATCAATGAAAATCTCACGCCGTACCGAAAAGAGATGATGTTTCGAGCTGTAGAAAAAAGAGGGAATGGAAAAATTCAAAGCTGCTGGTCTTTGGATGGAAAGATCTTTGTCAAAACTTCGCCGATGGGCAAGCCAAGACAAATGCATTCTGTAGAAGAAATTCAAGATTTATAAAGGGCTCTCAGGTTTATTTTTTTTCTACCTTAAGGGAAGTACAGTAGACGCATAGCTCTTAGTAAATAACTTTATTTACCCTTTAAAGTATCAGTGTTTGAGTGTTTTGTTCAAATTGTTAAGTGTATTTTGTCTTAATATAAGACTTGTTTGATTTTGTTTTTATTTTGGATTCAGTCTCAAAATGACAAACTGTAATTTCTTGTCCTTAAATGTTAGAGGTCTTAAAAGCAAACGAAAAGGACTCAGCATTTTCTCTTATTTAAAAGATCTAAATTGTACTTTTTATTTACTCCAAGAAACATATTCTGAGCGTCACGACGAATTATTATGGAAATCTGAATGGGGAGGAAAAATATTCTTTTCCCATGGCTCCAACTATCAGAAAGGTGTCTGTATAATCTTGTTGAATCCTTTGTACGATATTCAAATTGAAAGCTCCTTTGAGGATTCGGAAGGCAGAATTGTCTTAATCAATGCTTGTTTTGAGGCAGTGACTTTTTTCTGTATGCAATGTTTATGCACTAAATAACCCGGCTTTACAAAAGGCATTTATTGGAACTTTGGAATTATTCATAGTGTCTAAAGCCGTAATTTCCGATTTGATACTGGGAGGTGATTGGAATACCACATTGCAGGCAATTGACAAAAAAGGCGGCATTCTGTGGAAAGCAACAGCCTACAGAGATCAACTTCTCTCTATGATGAATGAATTAGACTTGACAGATATCTTGAGACAAAAATATCCCAGGAAAAAATGCTTTACTTATGAATCTGGAGCACGCAATATGAAATCAAGAATCGATTTCTTTTTAATTGCGAAAATATTAACTCATCAAGTTAAACATGCTGATGTTAAAACTTCGATTGCTCCGGACCATAAAGCTGTTAGGCTATGTGTTCTGCTTAAAAATAGGAAACGTGGACCCGGGCTATGGAAATTTAACAACTCTTTATTAGAGGACGAACTTTACATAAATATGATAAAGGAGAATTATCCTAATATAAAACAAAAATATGCCAAAATAACAGACAAAAAGCTTACCTGGGAATTGATTAAAATGGAGATTAGGAGCTTAACTATTCCCTATGCTAAAAACAAATCACGGAAAACGAGAGAACTTGAGAAACAGCTCCAATCTCGCATAGACTTGTTGGATGAAAAAATTGCTGCTAATGAGGAAAGCGCCGAACAGAGTAACGAAGCGGAGTTAAAAGAACGTGGAGACTTAAAAAAGGAACTTCAACATATCTATGAGAAAGAGGCTGAGGGTGCTATGCTTCGCTCCAAAATAAATTGGATCGAGAAAGGAGAGAGACCAACAAATTATTTTTTCAATATGGAACGGAAGAACGGTAATAGGAAGACAATAACAGAGCTTTCTATTGCAGAAGGAAAAACAATCGTTAAAGAAAATGAAATCCTTAAAGAAATTCAGGCGTTTTATGAAAATCTCTACATCTCTGTTAAAGAGACCACAGAGGAAGCCTTCCAAGATTTCACTAAGAATTTGCGCTAGGACTTACCACAATTATTGGATGATAAACGCGAAGACCTTGAAGGGCCCCTGTCAAGAGATGAATGCTTGAAGGCACTTAAATCCTTAAGCAATGGAAAGTCGCCAGGAGATGATGGCTTTACAGTAGAATTTTAATATTCTAGTTCCTGATCTCCTCGATAGTATCAACGCGGGATACGAGAGCACTAAATTAAGCATTTCCCAACGTAGAGGCGTAATCACACTCGTTCCAAAAGAAAATGCGGATTTGAAAGATTTGTCCAATTGGCGGCCAATCACTTTGTTAAACGTCGATTATAAAATTTCCTCAAAGGCTATCGCCTCGAGGATTGAGAAAGTCCTTTTGACATTGATAAATCAAAATCAAACGGGGTTTATGAAAAGGAGATTTATCGGACAGAATGGGTGGTTCCAGAAAATATCCATACCCATACCACGGGCGGCATCTTGGAATTCTGAAGGGGAGGGGGGGTTCATTGGACTGGAATTCCGAGGACAAGGGGGGGTTCATTGGACTGGAATTCTGTAGGCAAGGGGGGATTTTCAGGTCTGGACTTCCAGAAGGGAAATACAAGTTCGCAAATCGAGCCGTACATTTCATTACGAAGAAGAAAGGCAAACAAAGCACCAGAGGGTCTAATGTTAATATACTGCATGTTAGATTAATAATTTCAAAAATTGTCGTTTCCTACCGCCTACATTATTACATAAAAGACACATTTTTCCCACCTGGTACGATGATCGTTCGCAAATGTTTTGAAAGCGGCGTGAGCGGAAACTCGGGCCAGTCTCTCACTGTCATTTGGAACGCCTGTCAGATTTGTATTTTTTAGCCGCGCGTCAGTTGTTGGGAAAAATCGACCTGTTCACGCTATAAATCACACATGAGCAATCTTCAAAGACAAAATAACTACCGTGATATTTGTGAGATACTGTTTTTCATACTTGCTATGACAATCTACGTTGCATAGCCCAAGTATTAACTTAGTTGCACGGTAAAAGTAAAAATTATATAAGGATGGCAGTCGGATGCCATCTCCCATTTCGAGGGAAAGAACGTTTTACACCCGACTGATCGGAAAATGTGCAAATAGACTGGATAATTTAAACAGCAACAAAAGAAAAAGCTTTTCATTTGCTTGCGACGCAAATTGAGCGTGAAATGCAGTATTTGCAAGCAGATTTGACGATAGTTAATTTCTGAAGAAATGGGTTAATTATTAACCATAGCTAAAGATAATAAGCGCTAAAAAATTTGCTGGTTTTACCAAAATTGTATACCTTTGGTGGGAAGCATGGATTTGCAAAAACGATTATACAAGCACTGCATTTTCACCTCGTTTGCCCACAGTGAAATTTATGCTAAGTAAATGTGAAGATGCGTCATAACTGTTCACTTGATGATAAAAACTTAGATTGTTTGTTACGGTGTATGGTTTACATTCCAACAAATCTCTAAACTGGGCCTTTTGCTTCTCATCCTGTCCACACAAGCCGGATGTGTAACACGAGTCTCACACTTGCAAATATAGGTTAAATTTTCCAGGCTGTCAGTTATGAATTTGAAGGTGCGGTTATCCACAAAGGCGTATGGAATAATCAAACCGGTTAACAGGTAATTGCTGCAGACGATCTGCGTCAATTCCTCGTCGTTGAAAAAGTAGCCCTCTTGGCAATCCATTGTCCTCAGGGACGAGCAGTGTTTTGCTATCACTAGCACGCCGCTCTTGCCGAATCTCGGCAGGCACCTTCAGGAGGAACAGCGATGTACCTAAGTTTCTTTTATAATAGGCCAACGATCGGGGGCAGGCACTCTTCGCTAATTATGCTTATGCTTGAAAGTGAAGAGCTAATGTCAGGGGGGCTTTCCTTGCCATAAGTGCTCGATAATGCCCGCCACACACCTTTGCGACAAAGCCTGGCCCGATTTTTGTCGTATGCAACAAAAAAACGAACTAAATTTAGACTTAATGGGAAGGTTTGCGGTTCCTTACGACACGATTTTCATCCATTGTTGTCGACAAAAATTGGGCAAAAAAAATCAAACATGCTTAATATTTTTCACGTGAAATTTTTGTCTTAAGTGTGCGCGGCTTCCATACAAGAAAGTTCGCAATTGTTTCTCATGCATGGCAGAAATCAAGCTTTGTCGCAAAGATGGTATCCGTAGGTCTTGGTATACACCCGCAAATGGCAAATTTAAACTGCTTACCCAAATCACCAATGTTATCAGTTGATTGACTGAACGGAGATTAAAACACTACAAGAGCTTAAACCGAGAAAAAATCCCCAGTCGACTGAAGTGGCATAAGAATTCGTCATAATAAATAACACGCCAAATTATTTTGCCTTTTGCCATTTGTGCCTGTATTCCAACAACTGTTTTAGAGTACAATACACTGACAATAAAAGATTGTTCAATTTGCAGTGTAGATTCCTCAGTTCAAATTGCAAGGTTATATGAAAAACTTACCACTGTTGAATAATACCCTGTCAAATCAAAAGAAATTATACAAAGCAAACGGATCGCAAGTTTATTCGTGTAAAATCAATTATCAGACAAGAGATTCAGGGCCGCTATTTGTCATCACGCAATGCTAAGAACCATGGCACGTAAATGAGCTTAAATGGCGTGATCGCTTAGACTTCTGGGATACAAAATGGTGGCCAAAGCTTACGTTGAA
This sequence comes from Cladopsammia gracilis, assembly GCA_022457155.1. NCBI lineage: Eukaryota > Metazoa > Cnidaria > Anthozoa > Scleractinia > Dendrophylliidae > Cladopsammia > Cladopsammia gracilis. The sequence continues at coordinate 353,183 of JAJGOT010000182.1, forward strand.
GAAGTTCGAAGTGTATCGGAGCTTGTTTTTCAGGTTTTTTGGTGTTTTTCAAGAATTTTCTCTCTCATATAAAAAAATTTGGCTACTACTTTCATGCTTCATGGAATTTGGCAGGTAAAAACAGTTTTAGTTTTGTTTTCCTTTTCAAGGAAGTCAAAGAGCTTAATTCGATCAGGTCTTTCCATTGATCGTTCGCTGGGCTGAAATTATAAACAAGAGGCCCCAAGCAGCCTTTACTCATGCGCATGCGTAAGAAAATTTTATGATATATTTTAAACATGATAAGAAGATGTCCGACATGGAGAAGAGTTACTCCTTTCATTCAGTCATCGTTCCTGAAAACCACGTTGTTTACTATTGAATGTTGTGGACATGAATGCTGTACCACAATGAAGCCAGTGATTTTTCTAAGTGTTATATATACCAAACGTGAACATAGCAATGTATGTAGGGTTGTAGGAGATTCTGTCGTGACACTTAAGTAACGCTCTTTTACTGGAAGTGAGAATAGCCGGAAGTCACTAAACAGGAAGTGTAAATGGCAAAGACGTCAACCGGAAGTGCACAATTTAAAATATGCGCGCATAAATTTGCATGCAAAATCGTGACACAAAAAATAAAAATAATAATAATAAAAACAAGAAAAACGGAGCCGAAACCTTACCTCATGCCGCTATGCGCATGAGTAATAAAGGTGTTTGGAAGTTAAGCCCGGTTTCCATATGATCGCTACGATCGCTACGATCGCTGCGATCGCTGGAAAAAAAGTTCAGCGATCGTAGCGATCATATGGAAACCACTCTCCAGCGATCGTAGCGATCACAGCGATCGCAGCGATCGTTGTCGCTGCGATCGCTGTGATTCTATCTCAGCGATCGTAGCGATCGTAGCGATCATATGGAAACCACTCTCCAGCGATCACAGCGATCGCAGCGATCGCAGCGACGGCAAAAATACCATGATGCACTACGTAAGCTCACTCAAAGGGTGCAATTTGGCCCTTTTTATGGAAGAAGTGCAAAGATACGACTGTCTTTACAACAAATTTTAAAAACAATTCACAGCCGCTATGTTGAATTTCAAGAATGAGGCGAAACGATATTGTCAGACCCAGGTCCCCTCGATTTTCATTCACTTTCTCAGCGATCGTAGCGATCGCAGCGATCATATGGAAACCATCAATCGCTGCGATCGCTGAACTATTTTTTTCAGCGATCGCAGCGATCGCAACGATCGTAGCGATCGTAGCGATCGTAGCGATCATATGGAAACCGGGCTTTAGAGAGGGGCTTCTCAAATCAGTTGGAAGGAAAAGCAGAAATTCCTGAGGGGGATTTGAATGATTACCGAATTCCGAAGGCATGGGGGGATAAAACGTTTTGGAATTCCGAGGGCAAGGGGGGATTGAACATTTTGGAATTTCCTAAGGCAAGGGGGGGGGTCTTGATGAAGATGCCGCCCGTGGTAGGGTATGGATATTTTCTGGAATCACCCAATATAAGACTGATAAACGACATACTTGAACAGACGGAGGTACAGGAAGTTCCTGGCATTCTTCAGATCTTACTTGATTTTAAGAAGGCCTTTGATACTATAGAGTGGACCTTTATTCAACAAACACTTGATTTCTTCAATTTTGGTAGTAGCGTTAAACGATGGGTGTCAGCTTTTTATTCCAATACAGAAAGTTGCGTATTAAATAATGGTTACACAACCGATTACTTTAAACTGTCGAGGGGAGTACGACAGGGATGCCCTCTCTCCCCCTACCTTTTAATATTGGGAGCGGAGCTTTTAGCGTCTCGGCTTAGATGCGATAAAGCAATTGAGGGAATTACAATCTTTTCCACCGAGCATAAAATTAGTCAATTTGCGGACGATACAACATTGTTCCTAAAAAACATAAATTCTGTCACAAGAGCGATGAATACAGTTGAATCTTTTAGCGACATCTCTGGCCTCAAATTGAATATCAGTAAAACTAAAGCAATATGGCTTGGGCCGTGGAGAACTAACCCGAGTAAACCCTTGGACCTAAATTGGAGTGAAGTACCCGAGCGTGCGCTGGGAATCTTCATATCTTACGATATAAAGGGAAACTATGAAAAAAAACGTGGAGGCCAAAATTAGAAAATTAAGCACAAAACTGGATATTTGGAGTGGTCGCAATCTATCTCTATTTGGCAAATGCCTCATAGCAAAAGCAATTGGTATTTCACAATTGGTATATTCGGCATCCTCGCTCGATATTAACCCAGATGATATCTTGAAAGTCAAAAAATCTAGTTTTAATTTCATTTGGAACAAAAAACAAGACAAGATAAAAAGAGATGTATTACGTAACAATTATGCTGATGGAGGTCTACATGCTCCTGATCCTATTATTCTCTTTAAATCGCTGAGGTTAGCTTGGATCTCGAGACTCTTAATAAGAACGCAAAATCCAGTAGAAAAATGGAAATCCATTCCAACACACTTTTTCAAAAGGTATGGTGGACTAAATTTCCTGCTTCATTGCAATTTTGACACCAAATTGGTTGAACAATCGTCAATTCCACACTTTTACAAGTTCATCTTACTTTATTTCCTCGAATTAAGGACCCTCTATAATTGCGTGAATGGTCACGACTTATTCTTATTCAATAATAAGGATATTTTAATTAACCGAAAACCTTTTTGTTATAATGCATGGATAGAGAAGGGAATAATGTCAGTACACGACCTAATGGATAAAGACGGAAAATTGTCATCTTTCCAAATGTTTCAAGAAAGATATGGGATTAAGACAAACTTCTTGAGTTATCTGCAGGTGCTATCTGCAATCCCAAAGCATATTATTTTGAAAGCGAGATCTGTTCAAATAAAACACACATTTCTGCCTGAAAATACTCAATTCCAACTGTCCCCCTCAGTAACAATCGATTTAATTAAATTGAAATGTAAAGATAACTACTGGCTATTTATCAATGGAACTAAGACTGTCCCTGCGGGTCCAAAAAAATGGGAGAATGAACTTTATGTAGGTAACATTAACTGGGAGCAAAAGTTCATCCAAATTGGAAAAACACGTCGTGAGAATAAATTATGGGAGTTTAATTTTAAATTAATTCATAGAATAGTTGTAACTAGGAAAGAACTATGTATTTATGGTATAGTAAACAGTAACAAATGTATTTATTGTGATGAACCAGACTCTATTTTGCATACTTTTGTCAACTGTCCTAAAACTAGATATTTTATAAATGAAGTAACTAGTTGGTTTAATAGAGTTCACAATTGCAGCTTGCAACCCTCTCTTACAGAGGAACTATTTGGCATTACTTCTAGAAATGACGCATCTACAAGCTATTTGCTTAAATTTATTCAGTGTCTTGTTTGCAAAATACTATCTGTACCATCAGAAATTAAATTCTATATCATGTAATTTAACTGAATTTATAAATCAGCTTAATTGGAAATATTGTATAGGAAGCTTTGATAAGTAGCTTATACAGGGTAGTTATCATAGACTTTTTTTTCTTTTTTTTTCTTTTTTGTGTTGTGTGTTGTCCTTTTATTTAACTTTTACAATGATTTATTGTTTTCACTTAAATAAATAAAAAAAAAATAAATAAATAAAAATAAAAGAAATTAAAACGTTTCACTAATTCTAGGTAAAGTCGCACTCGGGCCACGATGGCCCACATGGCCGGAGCTTAACCCAGTTTCTGTAGCATGAAGCAACTAGGAATATTGCTACTCCCCCCTGGATGGGATGCTAGTCCATTGCAGGGTTATCCCCAGCATTTTGTCGCCGGTACCCATTTATACACCTGGGTGGAGAGAGACAGTGTGAAGTAAAGTTTCTTGTCTAAGGAAACAACACAACGGCAGAGACCAGGCTTCGAACCACCGACCTTCAGGTTGAAAGTCCTACGCGCTATAACCACTAGACCACCGTGCCGCCCACACTAATTCAAGAAAAAGCTTAAAAATTAATCATTTTCTCTAAAAGAAAAATAAAATAAAAATACGGTAGCATTAATGTTGAAATGGATACAACATACATAAAAAAAATGATACAAAATCCCTAATGCAGTAGATGATATCAAAGCCATGTTCATGTAAAGCACCTATTGTGCAATTAATTAAACAGGGGCTCTCCTCGAAGCCCTAAAGGGTTTGCTGAGAGCTCCTGCAGCTTAATCTACCATGTAACTCTTGTAGTCAGTTTTGAAAAAAAGGTAAATAAACGATTGATTGATTATCTGCACATACTCACAGTGTTGTCTGCAATATTTCAAGTGATTTCGTTGAATTCCCTGGTGTTTCAGGTCCAAAAATCTATGTTTATGCAAATGAGCTAACAAGAAATAGGTCAAAATGTCATTCTCTTTTCAGACCTGAATTGCAAATGGCAGCAGATACAGACCTCCCCTTTCATTTCCATTAACTAAGCATACTCAGAGTGTTCCATGCAAGATTACAAGTCATTTGCTTCAATTCCTGGCTTATGAAGGTCCAAAAAAAGTCTGTGTCCCAACTGTATCATTAGGTCTGACTAAAAACGTCATTGTGTTTTACATATAAAGTCATAAAGGTGACACACACAGACTTCCCCTGTGGTTTCCTACATGTGCACATGTTCAGTCTGCTTTCTGGAAGTTTTCAAGTGATTTCCTTGAATTCTCACTGTTTCAGGTCCAAAAAGCGATGTTTATGGAAACGTGCTAACAAGAAATAGGTCAAAATGTCATTATCTTTTCAGAGTGTTCCATGCAAGAATTAAAGTCATTTGTTTTAATTCCTGTCCAAAAATAAAACAAAATGAACCATTTTGCCGCGTCAGCAAATTATAAAACTGAGAGAAATGTCACGCAACGCCCGGGGTGACAAAAATGGGAAAAAAAGAAAATATCCATACCCCCATGGGTATCCCGTTCCTTCCCAACATGCTTTAAAACTCTCCTCGAGGGTATAATAAGAGCAGGGATCCGACTTTTTTTCACGCCTCACTCAGTTCTTACGAGTGACACCCAACAAAGATGGCGTCAACAAAGTAGTTGCGTCAACCCCTTCAATGGCCGACCTGGAGGAGGATCCCGAGGATTTGGACGATGACGTCTTGTTGGCTGTCATGCAGGTGACGAAAGAGAGCAACCAGGAACAGATTTCCTTCCTCACCGTTGGTGGCACCCTCGGATTGGATTGTCATTGCAGGCGTTGTAATTGTTCACGACATCTATCAAAGGGGCGGGATCAAAACTGCGCCATGCGTTGTAGGGGCACCAACAACACGCGCATCGAGTTCGGTTTCAGATAATCGGCACGTCTCAGAGCCGAGCGACGTCTCCTTTGACGTTGTTTTCTCGCCAAGCCCGATAGGTACGCATGGCGGCTTTGTTTGTCTTGGTTCGTTCCTGTCTCCGCCAATCGTGGTATCCCGGATTTCTCGCGCGATACCTTCGATGTTGTTCTCACACTTTTGTTGAGATTTCTCTGTTTCCACAGTTTCACCATCTCGGCTTTGGTCAACGGCATGGTGAATGAGTGTCGTCATGCACAGAATGAACCGTTTGGTCATATCGGCAAATCATAAACCTCGGAGAAATGTCATGCAACGCCCAGGGTGACAGAAACAAACTACCCATACCCCCCATGGGTACCCCATTCCTTCCCAGCATGCAACGTCATTCTCCCAAAGAGAAAAAAGAGTGCAGGGTGAAACCTAACCAACTCGTCAAAGGTTACGACGGGATGTTCGTCCTCCAGTACCTCTATGACAATTGCATCGATGTCAAAGATCAAATTTGCGTGGGATCGAAAATCTTGAGCCTGAGAGCCGGACGCTTGACGTTCAAGGACAGTCTGTGTTTCCTCCCCTATCCCCTCTCAGACTTTGCCTCCATGTTCAATCTGATGGAAAGCAAGAAAGGCTTCTTTCTGCATTTCTTCAACATCCAGGCCCATCAAGAGTATGTGGGGCCTTGGCCCGAGGCGCGCCATTACGACCCCAAGGGCATGAAACCGGACGTGCGATAAGAGTTTGATAAATGGTACCCGACCGTGCAGCATTTAGCCTATCGCCGATCGGACGTGCAAGTGCTCAAAGACGGGAATCAACGGGAATTTGCCGCCAAAGCTGATTTCAACCCCATGGAGAAATGCGTCACCATCAGCTCGGCCTGCATGCGGTATTACCGCAAAAAACATTTACGGCTCCGCACCCTGGCCTTGGAACCCCCCTGCAGATGGAATGGAAAAAGGGGCCACCAATCGCTGAAAGCCTACCAATGGTTGGAGTGGCAGAATTCCCAACAAACCCAAGGGGTCATTGCGCACGCGTACAATGGAGGCGAACACACTCTCCAAGTCAGTGGCCGTCGCTATCAAGTGGACGGGTTCAATGAGACGACCCGCACTGTGTATGAATTTCACGGGTGTTTGTGGCACGGATGCCCCGTCTGTTTCAAGGGGAGCATGACCAAGCCCACCCGTCTCCACCCCGATCGCACCAAGTGGGATATGCACGAAGCCACAATGCAAAAACAGCTGCAATTGGAAGCCGGCAGCTACTGCGTGGTCATCATCTGGGAATGCGGTTGGACGAGATTGTGTGAACGAGCCGACGTCACCGCCTTTCACGAGTCACACCAGTTCACCGTCTCTTAGCTCGACCCGTGCGACTATGGGACGCAAGGGGAAGAATTCGGTACGTGGATGTGACGTCACTGTACCCCACCGTCAACAAGTACGACCCATACCCGATCAGACACCCTGTCATCGTCACCCAGCCGGGGCAAGACATCGACCAATACTTCGGCATCGCCGACTGCACCGTCTTACCGCCCGAGGGGTTGTTTCATCCCGTGCTGCCGTACCGTTGCAGAACGAAAATCACGTTTCCCCTGTGTCGAGCCTGCGTGGAAGAAGAGATCCCCAAACGCATGACCGAGCGAACCTGGATGTGCAAACACACAGCGAGTCAACGCAGCATCCGAGGGACGTGGTGCACCCCTGAACTCGTCAAAGCCGTGGAAAAGGGGTACCGCATTCTCCAAATTCACAAAGTGTACCACTTTCCCCCCACGCAACAACGTACTGGGCTGTTCGAGGACTACGTTATCGTGTTGCTGAAAGGAAAAACGGAAGCCTCCGGATGGTCGCAGAACGCCGATGGGAGTCTCGAGCAGCAAACGTTCTTCCTGAACGATTATTGGGGGCGGGCCACATGCAATCCAACAAGGGGAAAAAAGCCACCAGCAAACTAGGGAAAACAAGCGGAAGATCGAGCAAATCACCGTGCTCGCCAAGCTGTACGAACTCCGCATCATGAACGAGGAGAGCCTCGAGATCGTCTATGACAAAATCAACGACGACGCCCCCGGCGGTCAAACCACCAATGTCTTCGTGGCCGCTTTCACCACCTGTTGGGCCCGGCTATGCCTCTACCATCACCTGGATCGCGTGGGAGACAATGCCCTGTATTTAGAGACATTCTGTGGTCTACAAAAAATTAATGGAAACCCGGCGGCGAACCCGAAATCCCCCTGGGTAATTTCCTCGGCGAGATGACGGACGAATTGGATGACAAGAAAGGCAATCGTGACGTCATCGTCGAATTCGTATCCTGCGGCCCTAAAAACTATGCCTACAAGACGCATTTGGGAAAGACGGAAGAGAAAATTCGCGGGTTCACCTTGAACGTGCGTGGGCAATAACATCTTCATTTTTAAGCCATGAAAGACGCCCTGTTCCTCGAACTGCGATCGCCTCTCCCTAAACCCCGCACCATCAACGTACCCAACCCGCTTTCATCCAGAGAGACAAGCGCACCAAGACGTTGACCACCGTTCGCAGGGACAAACGATGAGGGGGGGGGGTGGTCTACGACAAACGCGTCATCGGCGACGAATTCACTTTCAAGACTCTCCCTTACGCTACAGCTGGCTTCGACCCGACGACGATCTCACCAAATAAAAAAAGGGGCGACCGGGAAGAAAAAACCGGATACGAACCCAGGTCACGTGACTTTTGACCCGACGAACTAACAAAGGGGCGTTCTCACAGTCGGGGATGGAACCCATGTCCCCGCTTGTAAAATAGTATTTTGTTTTGTTTTGTTTTGTTTTCGTTGTGTGACTACTAAAAAAAGGGGCGTTCTCCCAATCGGGGATGAACCCATGTCCCCCCGCTTGTAAAAGTAGTTTTTTTGATGTTTTTGTTGTTGTTGTTGTTGTTTTTTCTTCGCATGTCAGGGGCGTTCTCCCATTCGGGGATGGAACCCATGTCCCCGCTTGTCAACTAGTTTCTGTTTTTTGTTACGTTGCTATTAAACTGCATTTTTTGTTATTTTTTGTCTCTCTGGTCGAGCGGGATCTGGGACCCACCCAGTCACTCATTTCCAGTTCCCACACCCTCATCACGACCTTTAAGAACCTTTAAGTCACCTTATTTAACAAATCGTGTTTTGTGCAAGTTGCAAAATTTTTTCACAGAAAGTCCTTGGGTGACACTTCAATTCAGGTGAGAAATATTAAAATTTGGGTTATGGGCACTTAAATTGATTTTATAGGTGGTTTTGGAAACTTTTTGATCAAAAGTAAAAGGTCAAGGGTTTATGGAGTTGGAAGTCAAGTTCTCAAAAACAAATTGGAAAATACCAGAATCAAATAGTTCATGCAGCTAAAAAATTTCAAAAGTGTTTTTTGACTTGTATAGATTGTAGCAAATTTTGTCTGTTGGGTGACTACCATAATTATTATATAATTATTTATATAAGGTGTTAAAGAGCTGTCAGTGCTACAGTGTACAATGTAATACACCACTGCAGTTTGCATGCAATCAAACATTACAAGAGAATAAAATTAGATGTGAATGCATGCTTCTTTGGTGCTTATATTTACCAGTTATGAAAAGAAAGATCAGAAACTGTCTGAAGCAAAGACTTCAATTAAATTGTAGTTGGTATTACACACTTTTAAATACTGCCCAGCATCACCAATTGATCAAAATTTATTGACGATTGAAATAAATTGATAATCAGCATCAAATTATTTAGTAATTTACTACATAAAAGTTGATTTTGATTAGTATTGGTCAATTAAATTTCACTTAATTACATTAGATTGAAAAAAATGAAGCAAAAACTTTAAAATTGTGCGGGATACACCCTTTTATTACAGTGCTCAAAATGAATTAGCAGCATTATTGAGTCCTCCAAGATGCCTAAAAACTTTATTGGGCCACCATTTTTCATAAAAATTAAAGTCCAAGAAAAAAAAGTACAAACAATTTACCCTTGTCAGAATCTTTGCAAAGAAAAGAGGATAGTATTTTTTTTTAACATTTTTATTTACATTTTTAAAGTTTACATTCCAACAAATAATATACAAAGTAACAGTAATGTTGAAACTATTACATGTATTACAGCATAAAATTAAACTCTTATAACTTAATAACTAAAATAATAACTAAACACGTTTTACTCTACTGTCTATAAAAAACACAGGACAAAAAAAATCTATAAAAAAAAACAAAGAAAATAACAATGCACAAAAACAATGCACAAAGGCTAAGGGAAAATTTTCAATAAAGGGAAAATAATCAATTTAACTTCTCTATTTTATATTTAAAGAGGACGTTATTGATAAATTCCGATATAATAATTGGATTTTCATTTAACTTGCTTGAGTAGATATAGTATTTCATAAATAGAAGGGTATAATTGAACTTTCTCGCGACACCTTCAGCAGCGTGTTGCTTAGATAGACCAAACAAAATTTCTTCTGACACAGGGTTAAAGTTATAACATTGTTAGAGGCGTTGAACCAATTCACGACCTGGCAGACAAGATTATGCAGTAGTATGGGAAAGACGTCATAGTTTTGTTGATTTAGCTACCGTGCACAAGGAAATTTTGCGGATTGTCCAACTGAATTTGTTTTGCGGGAGGAAATTTTTGCAGGTCGCGGAGACAGCTAAAATTTCTTGCCCCGGTTGTTCAAAAGGTGGATAGCGCTATCCACCGGATAAATCACTATCCAGTAGATAACGCAATTGGTTTTGCACACCTTTATCGGCTGGATAGCGATTTATCCGGTGGGTAGCACTATTCACCTTTTGAACAACCAGGCCCTGCTGGAAGAAAATGCTTGTGGATTTCTGGTCAAGTATAAATAAAATCCAAGGCATCAGTATTAAACTACAATTTTACTTCCTGACCGTAGCTTTGTATAGTTCCCATAGTTATGGTTGCTGTTCTGGCGCCAATATGAACATAAACAACGAGAAAACTAGTGAATGAATTATTGTACGTTGTTGTAAACAGAGTTGTAAAAACGTATCAGTATTATGATAACAGTCTCTGGTTCTTTTGAGGACGTGTCTGGAGTTGAATCGGGAATACAAATGACTGTTGTGCAGGTCACCTCTGAGTTCACTGTTATGAGAGTTATGCCGATGAGTTATGAGAATTCACCGTTAAAAAGTTCCTGTTAAGCCGATATACATCATATACATAATATTTGCCGAAGCGTTGTTAAGGTTACAGTGTACCTTCAGATCGAAAATTTATCGAAATTTTTTTTTGCCGTCAAAATAAAGTTTACAGAATGAACTTTCATCCAAAAAAAAATTATCGAAAAATAGTGCAAATTGACGGAGAAATGACGGTATAACTTTTGTGGGCGGAGTTTGTTTATGAAGCGATATGTTTTTTTAAGCGCTGTTTTCTCGAGGCTAATTTTTCGCTTGTTGGGGACACTTTAAAGAGCTACAACTCAAAGGGAATTTGTTCGATTTTCCTCAAATTTGGACAGAAGCTAGGCTAACATATAATCAACAAAAACGTGTCGGCGATTTTCTTATTTCCGAAAACTTTTTCGTCAAGAGCCATTTCCGTGCGATCATTCCAATTTTTTTTTTCCCTGTTTCGAAAATATTCTGTAACTTTTCACTGCAATTGAATATGGGAAATCGCCGACACGTTTTTTTAGTGCTTCGTGTCTGGAAACCCGAGAACAAATCAAATTACCAAAATACAATAATCGCTTTGAGTTATAGCGTTTTAAAGCTAATTCGGACGTTCGAATTTAGACGTCGTAGAAACTTCGACAATTCATTTTATTACCAAATGACTTCCATATTTAGATAGCCGGCTCTATAAGCTTTAATTTGATATCTGGGTTTAGGCATATTAAGTGTAATCTTAAGACGCTAGAGCTGTTATACTGGAGACACCCCCGAAGGTACACTGTAACCTTAAATACTTCAAGCTATCCGTTAGACGAATTTGCCATACCGTTAAATGCTTCAAGCTATCCGTTAGATGAATTTGTCATACCGTTAAACGCTTGAAGCTATCCGTTAGACGAATCAACAGAAGCGTTTAACGGTTCAAGCTATCCGTTAGATGAATTTGCCATACCGTTAAACGCTCCAAGCTATCCGTTAGACCAATCAACAAAAGCGTTTAACGCTTCAAGCCATCCGTTAAAATGCTTTCGTCGACCGAAGGCTTTGAAGGCCGTTAGCTATCCATGCGTTACCCGTTAGTTTTTATCTGTTTAACGGATAAGCGTTAGTGTACGTTTTCCCGTGTGAGGTCACAAGTGTTGAATAAATTGGATATTATATTTCGTTATTACAAAAAATTTACATTGGAAGAGTGTGAGGTCACCTTCACATTTCTCCTGGTCTTCAGATGCCAGAGTTTTATCCAGTTGGTCTAAAAGCCAGCCTTGGCTAGATAAATAAACTTGTTCAGCCGAATGGAGGTTACGATAAAAATCGCAAATAAGATTTTCATCGGAAGTCACGGTTGAATTGTTGGCACTGTAATTGAGTCGCGTGTTTGTCGCTGATTTTCAAGCTGGTAGAAATACTTGGTCGGTTTTTCCCCCAGCTCTATTCACTGTTATTTACCGCAAATGATGGCTTCTTCTAGCTCGTGATCTTCGATCATTTTTAGGAGATCTTTGATCTCTGCCAAACGCGTGTGATCATCTGTTGTATTTGAATTACTACGAGACAGGATGTTCAAGATTAAATTTCTCACGCTTACACTCACAGCATCGGTAGTAGGGGGTGGCCGGCAGTTTCTGGAGAAGGGTCGCACAGAGGTTGAGTTTTTTGTTTTGTAGTGCAAATTAGGGCCTTTGTTATTTAAACCTCACTGGGATTACAGAATTTAAATAAGAAAGGAAAACGAAATGAATTATGGTAGTTGTAGTCAAATGACGCTATCGTGCAAATGTGGTTACAGGGGGAGTGTCGTTGCTGGTTGCGGTAGTGGGGCTGGGGGCCCTCTGGTCCCAGCTCCCCCCCCCCCCTCCCGGCGCTGGAGCCCCGTGGTTCGCCTCACAGCTTTTCGCCTTTAGGCAGTCTTTAACAACGTGCTCGGAAGACTGGTACCGGTAGCATAGTGTTGGCTGGCCCGTGTACTTAAAAAATAACTCAAGCCCTTGAGTGACTAATTTGCGTGGCTCTGCCTTTTGTAAATGTGTGAATTCTATGACACAGATGCCGTTCTGACCGTTCTCGATGTGCTCGTAGCCTGTGGCTTCGAAGCAAAGCCGGCAGACTGCTCGCGCATTGAGGTCGCCGTATTGTTCCACGCATTGTAGCAGGTTTTTGTCTGGGAATTCAACGGGAACGAAGCATGACACGTTTAGTGCTTTTTGCCCCTAAAGGTGTAAAGGGATAATGCTGCTTTTGCAGTCAAAGGGTGATGTCGAAGCACTTTCCCCCGTAGAGGGTACAATCCCAACGATTTCTTCCTTTAAGTCCGGCATCGCTGTACGGGAAAAATTTTGTTGGAGGGGGGGGGGGGCTGAACTTAATTTGCCGGAATGAAACTTGTGACGTCATGTTTATTTGTCATGATGATGATTCTAGCACTCGCTGACATTTTACTTTTCTACCACTGTGAACGATGCGAGAATAAACTTCTACATCTCGCATTCTTCGCACTTCACACGGTACTGATAAGATATATTTTACGAGACGTCGAGAGACTTACTTTGAACGACCAGATACCAACCACACGTACTGTCCTAATAAGCAAGATGGTCGCCAAATGTTATACTTAGTCTACAATATCATTCCCACCTTTGGCAGACCACAACGCAAATTTTTCGTTCTTTGGCCCTATTTACATGGAAAGAGGATGATCCTAGTGCTAGGATGATTCTAGAAGGTTCATTTGGTTTACATGCGTAAATGCGGCATCCAGGACGTGAAAAATTCGACAGGATGGCCCCAGTACCTTTGAGTTTGGCGCGGTTGCAAAGCAAGGTGGTGGGCGACAATAACAAAAGCGAAGATAACCTTGGAGCTCCCGAGGCCGTTTACATGGAGCTCAGATGATCCTAGCGCTAGGGTGATCTTAGCGCTAGGGCCAAATGCAACCCTTCGCATGTAAACTGAAAGTAGAAAACATGTTGCGCTCGGATGATCGTAGCACTAAGATCATCCCCTTTCCATGTAAATAGGGCCTACACTGCGGCTAACATCTTATGGAGCTATCACATCAATGACATGATCGATGTAGTAGAGCTTGGTTAGAAAGTTAAGTGAGTAATGTGAGCAACGAAATAAAAACAATTAATTTAAGACATTGAATCACAAAATAATTCAGTAATTTTTCTGTGCCCGAATAGTCGACCAGTTTTGCCCGAATAATACTATATTTTTTTACGACTGGGGGGGGGCTGCAGCCCCCCCAGCCCCTACCCCTCGTACGCCTATGAAGTCCGGTAACGACTGCGCTATACTGAGCGAGTCAAGATCCAGGTTTTCCTCCGCTATCAAGCAGACAGTGAGTTCTAGTGTGGGCGAACGGCTGGTGTGCGGGATGTGTGGCCATCTCCTCGTAACGCGAGGGCGAGAAAAATCGCGAGACCAAAATCAAAACCACAAAATTGAAAGGCAGGCACTCACCAAAGCGAAGAAGGATGGTTACCAGACACTTTCTTGCTTTTGGTGAAAAAACGGCACCAAATCTTGTGGCTTTTGGTCTTGAGAAAGTGGAGCACTGATGAGAACAGATCCCCCAATGCTGTACAAAAAAGTTGTTAGAAAAAAGTTGTTGTTGGGTTCCCCTCCTTTTGCAAAAAATAATGATAAGGCCCAGCCTATAACATTTTCTAAACACGTCTATTGTATAACCAAATAATAGACCCCATTTTAGTCACTACCGTGAAAATGTAACTTTGTAATCGAAAATTAGTGATTTCCTATTTTTAATACCCCAAATGGCTACTGAAATAAAACTACGCCTATTTCGTGAACATAAATTTCTATTGGCTGATTTGCATCATGTGATGTTTTCATGTATGATGTTTTTAAGTAGACTTCTAAAGGTGCGCTACAACGGCATCTTTACCATATTCACTATCAATTCTATTTTGTTTTTATTAACCTCAAGTTCTAACGCATTAACGAGATGGCTTTAAGAGCCCTTTGATTTAAAATCAAGAAATATTGCAATGCCTTTTTTGTTTGTCTGGTTTCAAGTCTTTTTGCTATGGCTTTAGTAAGGATTTTGTAATCGACATTAAGGAGTGATATAGGCCTTAGATTTTCTAAAATAGTTGTGTCTTTAGACTTTTTTAGAATAAGCGAGATGATACCTCTCCTCTGGCTAATAGATAACATCCCTCATTGAAAGGCAAAGTTGAAACTATCTGTCATTTCTTTACTGATTTCAGACCAAAAAAAGCGATAGAATTCAACAGTTTTCACAGACTTTGTCACGCAACCGTTACCATTTGATCTTTAATAATTATACATTTCTTATAATCCATCAGTAGTATAAGGCCAGCATTTTACGCCGTTTTACGGCATTCCCCTGCACTCCCCTGCATTCCCCTCATTAGCTATGCTTAAGGTTACAGTGTACCTTCGGGAGTGTCTCCAGTATAACAGCTCTAGCGTCTTAAGATTATACTTAATATACCTAAACCCAGATATGAAATTAAAGCTTATAGAACTGGCTATCTATGGAAACCATTTGGTAATAAAATAAATTGTCGAATTTTTTACGACGTCTAAATTCGAATTTCCGAATTAGCTTTAAAACGCTATAACTCAAAGCGATTATTGTATTTTGTTAATTTGATTTGTTCTTGTGTTTCCGGACACGAAGCGCTAAAAAACATGTCGGCGATTTCCCATATTCAATTGCAGTGATAAGTTACAGAATATTTTCGAAAAAGGGAGAAAAAAAATTCGAATGATCGCCAAAAAATGGCTCTTGACGAAAAAGTTTTCGGAATTAAGAAATTCACCGACACGTTTTTGTTGATTATATGTTAGCCTAGCTTCTGTCCAAATTTGAGGAAAATCGAACAAATTCCCTTTGAGTTGTAGCTCTTTAAGGTGTCCCCAACAAGCAAAAAATTAACTTTGAGAAAACAGCGCTTAAAAAAACATATCGCATCACAAACAAACTCCGCCCACAAAAGTTATACCGTCATTTCTCCGTCAATTTTCAAAAATTTTTTTTTTGGATGAAAGTTCATTCTGCAAACTTTATTTTGACGCCAAAAAAAATTTGCAATAAATTTTCGATCTGAAGGTACACTGTAACTTTAATCATGACGTCAATTACCTATACCTTTTGTCTTCCCGCATAATAATAAGTGCCCAGGTGCCTAGGTGCCTAGTCAATGACGTCACAATATGCCTTCCCGCATACTAATAAGTGCCTAGTCAACTACCTATTCCTTTTGTTATTCTGAAACAATAGACCGACCCAAACTTGCCCGCTCTATTCCAACTCACTTCAAAACAAAACACAACTGACACAGATAACTTTACAGACAAAGAGCAAAACAACATGCCTTGACCAGGACTCAAACCTAGGTTACGGCGGCCACAACGCAGTGTCTTTACCACTAGACCATCAAAGCTGTGGATATTATAACCGAATAAAACTTATTAGAGGGTTCCGAAACATTCAAGTTTAGAAGCAATAAAATTGCACAGTATAAAAAGCCGCTTTTTACTTTACTAATATCCGCAACATTCTTATAATCGATTCATCGCTAGACTATGTCGCTTTTCAGTTTGCCAGCCATCACCCACTTTAAGTTTTAATTTCTTTACCGGTAGCTTCAAAGTTCAAACTTTTAATTATGCGAACTTACACTGAACTAAATTTGCATGAAAAATTAGCACCTCTGAAAAATGAACAAAGCAACCAATTTCATGCGCGCGCTAAAACAGTAGACCCGCACTTTGTTTAAGTTCAAATAAATTTAATAATAACAAAACGCATTAAGGTTACATCAAACCATTATGTCAACAAAAGCTGTTTTATTTAAAACAACTCAAATCTACTGATAAGGAAATCAAGAAAAAATGTTACGATGAAATAGCTTTACGGACGTAGCGCGAATTCACTATAAGACCGTATTGCAGTCCTAAAGCTTCGTTGGCTTTTTTCGGAAGCAGAGGTTTCCTCTAAAAACGATTTTCGTTTGGTTCATCTTCGTGTTCGTAAACCACTTTGTTTTAGCGTTCGAATAATGTGGTGTCATATATAAAAAAGCAACTAGATAACCATGTTTACTGTTGTGATCAAATGATAGGGGTACAGGAAGGGTACAGGAGTTTTCACCACCACCACCACCACAATTCTACTATTTTCACCACCACAATAAATTATTCTCCACACCACCACCACCACCACAATTCACCACCACCACCACAATTCTTTAATTATGCGAACTTACACTGAACTAAATTTGCATGTGATAGATAAAATATGAGCGGGAGATCTGTATGGGTATTTACAATGGCGAGCCGAAGGCGAGCCATTGTAAATCCCATACAGATCGGACGCGAATATTTTATCTGACTTATGAAATGAAACAATGAGTAGAGATCTGTATGAAAAGTTAATGCATACTAATTAGCTCAGCAGAGATCTGTATCAAAAGTTAATGCATACTAATTAGTTCAGCAGAGATCTGTATCAAAAGTTAATGCTACTGTTTAATAATTCATCAACTCAGTTGATCTGTATTGGGGTTTACAAACCTTCATTCAACATTCATTTCTTTTGTATTTTCCTTATGAATTATTAATGAATTTTATAAGAAAAATTAGCACCTCTGAAAAATACACAATAAATTACTTACTTAATGAAATTTTCTAGGTTGATTTAAGAATTCAAGTGAATATTACTGGTATTGCTACCCGAGGATGTGAAGAAAGCTGGGTGAAAGATTATCACTTGTTTTATAGCAATGATGGGTCAAGCTGGATAACTCACAAAGAACCAGGAGAATTACATCAGGTAATGAGGTAACAATAACAATACATTTTTCAAGGGCTTTGGGATTTGTTGTACTTACAGTAATGTAATTTAATTGGTTTAACAACAGGCAAAGTTTTTATTTGATTCTGTCTCAAATTTATTACCACAACTTTAGTCAAAGAAAAAAGATTTAAACTAAAGAAAATAATAAATAAGCCATGGAAATCTGTGTAATCATTACATTAAGGGGCCTGAGGCTATAATGTCACCAATTTTTAGTATAATTGTATCAATCATCCATGTGCCTATTTCTTACATGTATATGTACTTTTTTTTTCAACAAACATCTTCATTCGATATTGAACAAAACTGATTACAATATGACATAAAAAATGAAATAAATAAGAGAGAAGAAACTAACCAAAATGACATAATTTTTATACAGTAAAGGTCTAGGAATTTTAATGAGAAAAGAGATCAGATTAGATTCTCAATTCCCCATTGTGTTTGTAGCTTAGTTATGAATTGTGAGTAGACTGGGCATATTTCAGTAATTTTGCAAGAATATAGATACTTTTTCATGAAAAGGACAAAAAGATAACGAGGGAGGAAGTATGTTATCTTGAAATACAATTTGCTCATTCGACAGATTTTTATTTGTGTTTTGTTAATTATTTTGTTGAATTATGATAAATGTCTTGGTAAAATTCAGTATTAATGGGACACTCCGAGAAAGTATGCTCTAGCAACTCAAGTCAGTGTTCTTGCATTGAAAGCATACACTTACTATCATTTTTTAGAATACTCTTAGGAGGTGTAAATGAAGCTTTTCTTGAAAATTCTGTGAGAATTTCCAAGGCATTTTTGAAGACCCTTTGAAGACTGTGCCCAGCTGCTGGGCTCACGCTACTAATCGCTGAAGGTTTTCCACTAGTTCTAACCCAAATTCCCTGAAAATCAACCGTACCTTTTGTTTTCCAACCGAAAATACTGGTTTTCTTGGCTAAATACATGAAGTAAGCACCGGAGGAACAAGTTCCCCACAGAAACGACTTGCAAACAAAATTTCGTGCAAACGAATTGCAGCGTGCAATCAAGGAACCAACGAACTAGCTAAAGAGGTCTAAAGAGATGCGCTACAAGACTGATTCTACGATTTGTAGCGACCATGAAAATGATTCCATTTTATAAGAAATATTGTTGATTTAAAACCATTTTATAAGTGTGGCTGATTTTCTACTCTGATAATGTTTTCAAGCTTTAATAATAGATAGCCTGAACCTAACAGCGTCACTCTTTGAATAGAAAGCCAATGATAAGCTTAACTAAGGTGAAAGGTCGGAAGCACAAGAATTAAGATTGATGACCGAGCTATTTTTCGATTTTAGCAATTCTCAAAAACAGAATTATGCGACTGTCTGCACAGTACATTTAGACCGTACAAAGGTTCACTAAAACAACTTTCTCTGGGTCTAGAATAACTAGTATGACTAATTTCCGAATAAAATACACCATAAAAATTGCCCGAGAAACTGATTTGGAAATCTAAATTGCCAAAAATACACAAACAGATTTGCATAAGGCGACGCAAGTGAAGTTAGAACGGTTGCTATGAAATCCAAGTCTTGTTTTGTTTACATAAAATCGCTTTTCAACCTATGTAATGAATGAACAAACACATAAAATTGCACAACACAATCTTGTTTCGAAAAATTTTATTCGCGTACCAATTAGCGCTGTCTTTGATGAAATTCAAGAAAACAATCAACTGAATTTAAGCACACACACACGCTATAACTTATAAAAGTCTAATCAGTGCAACGTAATTTAATTAATACATAAGTGATTTTTTGGGATATATGGAATATCAAATTCATCAATAATATCTAAAATATTTATAGTAGTTTTATTCTTTGCTTTACTTTTTAAGTAGTTACATGTAGGGATTGTGGCAATAAGTTGAAAATAGCATATGAAATTTAAATGCAGCTTATATTTAGACTGGAGTTGTTCAAGAGATAAAAACACTGTTTTCATCCAGCAAGTCTTGCACAAAATATTTTTGTTTTTCAAAAAGTTGTCTCCAGAAGATCGACTTATTCTCTATTGCTATTTATTTGTTGTTCCAGATTATAAATTCACTTTTATATACATCGGGATTGTTACCACGTAGTTCTTTGAAAAAGTCTAACATTTCACAGCAGAACAGTTGAAGGTTTTTGTCTGTGTATAGTATTTAGAGTCATAGTTGCTTTAAGTATAAAAGATAATCCTCCGTATTTATTGAAAAGCACGTTCAGATTGCTTTCCATTAGTCTGATTATAGAGCTATTTAATAATCTGCCCAAACAGCATAAATGTAAGGATTCAACTACTATTACTATTACGTCTGCTTCGGAAACTCAGTTTTTTGGCAAATTATTGGCATACCAATGGGCACTAATAGCGCACCTTTGAGTATGATTTCATGCTCAGAACAGTGAAGCGAGATATGACCAAAGCCGTCCAATTTAGCAACACCTTTCATTATATTGACGATTTATTGAGCGTTAACAATGAGAATTTTGGAATAACAACTGCGACATTTACCTGTCAGACCTGGAATTAAAGGGCACTACCTTAACATCAAATGAAGTGTGTTATCTGGACATGAGCGTCAAGAATGGTGACAGCAACACACCTTTCCATCTCAGCATCTATGACAAGAGGGATGACTTCTCATTTCGGATTGTCAATTTTCCTCATATGGACAGCAACAATCCCACCATTCTGGCCTGTGGTGTTTATATATCTCAATTAGTGAGATATGCTAGATTCTAACTATGATTTTATACATAGACTTCGCCAACTTTTATCACGTCTCCTTCACCAAGGGTTCAAATCTATGCTACTTCGTAAATCATTTATTAAATTCTACAAACGCCATGGTGCTATCATTGAGAAGTATGGCACTACTTTACGGGAAATTAGACAAGCAATCCAGAATTGGGAGACACCACCGTATCCTTTGTTACTTTATAGATCCTTTATATCATCCTAGCGTCCCTATTTTACTTCTATATTAATTGCTTCCATTCAGTTTTATGCAGGTGCGTGCATGCAATTTTCCTTAAGTTGTGCGCTTGTTTGGCTTATTTAGTTGACGTGTGTGCTTATATAGTTCTAACATACTACATTTATTTTGCATTGTTTTCCTTACTAATATGTCTTGTCAGTAAATGTGCTCACACTGTGGGTGGCTCGATCCTCCTAAAATGTTCTGCAGTTGGTATAGGATTTAATGGAGCCGAAACCAATTGTGGAATTGCACACATTTTAGGCATCCTACTGATGAACAGTTACGAAATTCAGATATGTTCAGAAGCCACATTTATTTGAAGTCTGTCCCCTTTGAATTCTAAAATTTGGAAGATTTAGCCAACGAGAGGGGTTGGAGAATAACTGATCGTTTACTTTCTTGATTTTGTTCTTCCAAAATTTTCTTGGGTTGTTTTAATAATTGTGTCAGGAACAAAGAGCATGGATGCAACGTAGACCAATTTGGATATGCCTATAAGTGCTTTAACATTGTGCATCCGAACATAGTTAAATCTCGCGTTTGCCACATGTTAAGCCTAACTTCCATCTAGTACATTTTGACAAAAAAATTTAAATTGTTGTTTTTAATCCTGATAAGTAAGTAAGTAATTTTTTTAAGGAGGAAACCACATCACCCATGGGTGGTTTTCATGAGGGACCTCCATATAAAAGTTAATTACAACAATAACTGACAAAAATTTTCGAAATACAAGAACTAATTACATTTGTAGAAATAGAATTAAGAAGAATTGAAATAAACTAATGAAAACTAAATATAATAATAGACAAAAAAGAAAATTATATGTTATTAAAATATTGTTTTTTAAAAATTCTAAAATTTACCGATGTCTTCAGTGATCCATTCAAGGAGTTCCATTCATTAAAAAACATATAAGCTGACTTAGATTTCCCCCAATTAGTTTTTGCTGTAGGGAGAGAAAACATAGATTTATTTCTAACTTTACCTGATTGTAAGATTAAATTATATTCCCACCCAAAGTTTTAAGTGGTTTTTGAGAGAAATGAAACTTTAGGGGTTTAGTTTTATTTTTTTTTGGCTGAGCCAATCCGCATTGCTTTAGTTTTCTTTTTGTTTAATTTAAGGCCAGAAATGTCACAAAATCGTTTAAAACTTTCACGTTTTCCTTTAGAGCATTTACGTCTTTACATATCAAGGTGGTGCCATCTGCAAATTGGCTTATTTTAGCTTCTACAGATCACGGGACCTCTATTCCTCTGCAACTTGAATATTGTCTTATTTTTTCAGCTAAAATCTCCATAGCTGATACAAATGGGAGAGGGCTTAAAGGACACCCCTGTCATATGCCTCTTGAAATTTTAAAGAAATTAGTCAAAAAGCCACCATTAATTTTTTATTACCTCACTTTCTACATCATTATAGAGAATTGAAATCCAATTTCTAATTACCGGGCTGAAGTTAAATGATTTTAGGACCTTCTGTATAAATTTCCATTCTATAGTGTCAAAGGCTTTATCGAATTCGACAAAAAGCAAAATTCCTGGAATTTTTTTTAAATATATGCATGTGTATTCCATTAGATCGGTTAGTTATCTTACATTTTGCCCGATAAACCTTTCCGTAATAAAACCTGTTTGATCTGCGTGGATCAGTTTAGATAATGTCGGTTCGATTCTCTTAGCAATTGCCCTAGCTACTAAGGATCTTACGTGTATGTAATCTACATTAAGCGGAGTTATTGGTCGCCAATTTGTTAGTACGATTAGGTTATTTTCATCCTTTGATGTTAAGGAGATAATTCCTCGTCTTTGTGATACAGATAGATTTCCGTAGCCATAAGCTGCATTTAGAGAATCCAGCAGAGCATTGCCTAAGAAATCGAAAAATGTCTCATAGAATTCTTTTGTAAATCCGTCCTTACTGGGAGTTTGTCAATCTGAAAACCTTTAGAGCATTTTTAAGTTCATCTAAGCTTAGTTCGCATTCCAACTCTTCTTTTTCTTGCTCAGAGAGTTTAGTAGTTTCTAAATTTTCGACAAATTCTTTAACTTTTCTTGAGCGTCAGTTTGGTTTTCAGAGCATCGAAATTTGATTTGTAAACTCTGTAAAAAAAACCAATTTGTTTATTTGTTTAAAGTCAGACACAATCTCGTCATCTCCAATTTTCATCTGTGACTATTTTCTTTTCAAAATTATTTTTCTCTAACATGAAGAAATATCTTGTTGGTTTTTCTCCTTTTTCGATCCATTTGACTTAAGATCTAAAGATTGCACCCCTGCCTTTTATTTCATATAATTTATTTTATTTAAGGTGGTTTGAGTGGATTTTTTTGGGGCGATACCCCCCAGGTTTGAGCATTAACTACGACTCCATTAACAACGTTATGGAAAAACGGTCACCACAGCTATAATCATAGATAAAGATGAAATTTTGTTAAGACCAGTGTGAAATTAACATCGGAGTTGCCATAGCAATGTAATGACGTCATGACATTTTTCACTTGCCGTCGTATTTCTCGGCACCAGGAGGTTTTTTCGGCAATCGCTTCAAGAAGCTTGTACTTCCCATAGCCGCCTAGAATATGGCAAAGATTGAACACATTCTATGAGAGCGTTTTTGAAATTTTTGAAGTTTTGGGGATTATAAATAGAGTGAAAAACATAGTATCGACATAATTGGCTAATATCTAAAGAAAACGATGCGCTTTGGGAATGCAGTTTCATCTCATAGTATTTTGATCGAGGATTCTGTTCGATGAAAATGAAGTTTTTGCTAAAGTTGTGCACATGCATGCATATGGAACTAGAAAACAATATTCGTGAATAATGAGGAGGCTCACTTGTAAACACAAAATCCATGGCAAAAAATTGGTACATTGGAGGCTCTATTTTATTGCCTTACAGGTTTTCAATGTCCTTGAAACTTGCAGGCCATATAAATTGATGATTAATCTCGAGAGTGTCAAATTTTAAAAAAGGATTTATCAAGCGGTTTCCAAATTATCATCACATTTGTAGGCCTAGGCCAAATTAGATACAAAAATGGCAAAAAGAGCGGCTGAAGGCATGTTAATCAAATCCTTCCTTCTCGCAATCGGCTAAAGCAATCCCCCTCACTTTTTCAAACATGATTTAAATGGAATCAAACTACTATGACTCAGATGAAACTACATTCCAAAAGATAGGTAAACGCTTTTTTTCGTTTGTCTCACGATGGAGTCACTTTAAGATGTTGATCGCGACGTTTCGACTGCTATTACTGCTAGTCTTCATCAGGCGATGAGGTCGATTGGTTACGTGTCGCTTATGTAGCACGTTGGCTTGTTGCTATTGGTACATTTCGATCCTCATTATTATTCCGAAAAGATGTTGTTCTCCTCTCTTACCTATCTTACACACCACGATGAACAACAACCACATTTTTAGTTACATTCCAAAAGCGCATCGTTTTCTTTAGACATTAGCCAGTTATGTTGATAGTATGTTTTTCACTGTATTTGTAATCGCCAAAACTTCAAGAAATGCAACGGAAAATTAGACTGCTTAATTTATGAGATGCTATTGATTAAGAAGTCCAGCTTGAACACGCAATCGGACTCCATCCGCGCAAAACTATTTGTTTAGACATACTTACCATATACACGCACTGATAATGCTAAATGTGTTACTTATTGTTAATTTTATCACCTTACGCATATATTAGTCATTTTGTGAATTTTTTATTTTTATTTTCTCACTTGAAAATGATGTCATGGCGACATCGAAACTTTGTGTCAGACTTCTTTCGCTAATCTTTGTTCTCAAATGTTTATCTAAATTTATTCTAATTCAAAACTTTATCCCCAAAAATTTCAAAAATGCTCTCATAGAATTTGTTCAATCTTTGCCATATCCGAGGCGGCTATGGGAAGTACAAGCTCCCTTGAGCGATTGCCGAAAAAACCTCCTGGTGCCGAGAAATATGACGGAAGGAAAAAACGTCATGACGTCATTACATTGCTATGGCAACTCCAATGTTAATTTCACACTGGTCTTAACAAACTTTCATCTTTCTCTGTTACAGCTGTGGTGACCATTTGTCGATAGCATCTTTAATGGCGTCGTAGTTAATGCTCAAACTTGGAAGGTATCGCCCCCCAAAACTCCAGTTGAGCCACCTTAACTCCTTTTTTATCTCGTTAATGCGCCCATGTGCAAATGAGATATATGTATGAGTATAGATGGATAGATGTAAAATCAAAGGGTTCTTAAAGCCATTTCGTTAATGCGAGAGAATGTAAGGTTAATAAAAAATAACATGAAGAATTGGAAAAGTTGTGTGCCTTTGATAGGTAAATATATTAAAGATGTTATAGTTAATATGTGAAGGTGTATTTTTTTTGCGGGAAAAGTAGCATCACTTTAGAATGGGTTTGACGTGTATGCCTTCGCGGGTGTTTTTCTGATAGTTGCGTCAAATATATAATATAATTTGTTTACAAGTTGTGTGTTTTAGATTTATAGGAGGTATAGCATGGAGATTAAGTATACAATGACTTTGTGGCTGCACGGGGTGGGATAAGACGAGGCGACTTGCTGCGTGTTTATTATTAAATAGCATAAGGACAAAATGCGAGCGACATGAGTCAACTGGATATGGTTCTTGGCATGATAGAGAACATTGAGAGGAAGTTTGAAAATATGTGTAGGTCTAATGGTGGAGTTAGACATTGTATTCATGGAGGAGTTAAGGGCTCTTTTAGGAGCTCCCAAATCAATAAAAGTCATGAGCAACAAAAGAATCACGAGTGTGAATGTAAATAATTTTGATGTTAGTGTAGTGTATTTGTTGAAAATAGTCTTCATTTTACTGAGGGGAAACTTCAATTTGATTGTATGAAGTGTGTGAGGAGGTGAATTTGGTTGCTACGGGGGAAATTTGTGAGGGTGGGGTGGGGGTGGGGTGTGCAAAACTAGTTATTCAATCTATCTTGACTAGAGAGGCGTTTTAGTTAATGTTTTATTGGACAAAACAAGAACTTTGTGCAGGTGAATAAGTTGAGTAAAACGAGGAATGTTTTCTCTAAAGACTTCTGTAAGGTAGAGTATTGTAAAAAAGGCAAATGAAAATCGTTTACTTGTCATTTTTGTGGCTACTGGTATGTAATACCAGTAGCTACATTGTCATCAGGTTTTAAGTAAGTCCGTAAGTCCGTAAGATGTAAGACCGGAAGTAATGTAATTTATGTCAGTTCCACATTACCATCAAGCGTTTTAAAAATGTCAATTCCGTCGATGTAAACTCGCAACGTAAAGACTTTGGGGAGCCCACTGGGCATGAGAATACGATGATGATCCGATATGTTGTGCAATGTTTTCCAATGTTTCTTCTTCATCATCTTCGTGAATCTTCGGCGTTTACAGCGAACGACGATAAACTTTGACGATTGTCGTCATCTATTGGAAGTTATCGACTTTCTATTGATTAAAAACGTTGCATGCGTCTTTCCACGTCTTTGCATGCGTCTTCACATGAAAACAGATAGCATAACTTAATATCTTTGACTCCAAGAATTAACATTTTCTTTGTTATTACTACAAAATCTTCCTTTACACTCTGCTACGCATTCTCAAGAATGCACAATTGCATATTCTTGGTTTTCACATGATGTCATAAAAATTTAAAAAAATATGAAGTATACACCCTACAAAGCTGTTTCTAACATGGTATGTGGATACAAGTATTATTAATCTTTCACAAAAAGTTTCAAGTTTTAACGATGTCTTGCTTCCGATTTACAAAGGTTTTAAATGTGTCACGCAATTCGTCACACTATTTCAGATAAGCCGTGAAAATAAACAAACTTGAATCAGCTGAAAGTTATTGTTTGCATTATAAGTGCTTATAAGCCGACTTAATGGAGCTTATAGCAAATACAATATTTTTTTATTTGATTTTTGGTTTAATTTAATTAAGACTTTGAATTTTTGGCCGCCATCTTTGTGCCCCTGAGTGGGGCACAATGATGGCCGCTTCATACATTTCTTACTAAAAATGTATAATACTCGTTCGCCTTTAACTCTTGAACGAAATGCTTAGGCGCTTCAAAATTTGGCCAAGATGTGTAGTTTTAAACTCTCTACAATTCCATAAACATTCCATAACATTTGTCTACTTCCCGACTCTTTCCATACCCGCGGCAGCAATTGTTTAGTAAAAAACTCAGGCAAAAATTATCTGCCAGTCATTACCCACAAATTATGCTTCCTGTAAACCACATACACTCCCGCAAGTGCCTATTTTTCAACTTTCTCACCAGTAACAGTAGCCACGTGCACTCCTTGAGTGCCTATTTTTTCTGTTGACTGAACAGTTGTGTATTTTCGGTCAGAATGGTGTCTTGTAGGAATAAAGCTGGTGATCGCCGGATCTGCGAGGCCGTTGTTAATAAACGTCCCCAGCGGTTAATCGAGAAAATATGGTAATAAGAACAGTACAAACAATAATCACACATCCATATCAACGGCAGGCCAACCTGGTGTTTTCAAACTTGTACCTTGTTTGTCTCTTTTTAAATACCATAGTCTCAAGCATGTGTTTCGGTTGATTTCATACTGGCCATTCAAATTATAGTTATTTAAGTATTTTATTAGACTTTAAATGTATTTTTTGAAATATATATTAATTTTATGCAAACCAAGTTTAGGTTGTTTTCTAATTAAGAAGTTTTTCACTTGTTTGGAATTGTGAAATGTAATACTCTAATGAGCCTCGACATGAACGCTTTAAACCTCTTGCAGCTAGAGCATGTAACTTATCCGATCTTCGACACAAGCGCAACAAATAAACTTCTTGCGGCTGGACCAGGTAACTTCTTGCGGCTTCTTGCGGCTAGAATTTCAACTTCTTGCGTTTCGAATGTTCTTGCAGGTAAACTGCAAAAACATGGCATTTTCGCTTCTTGCAACAGCTTACGCGTTCTTGCGGCGCAAGAACTTGCGCGTGCGTTATTTTTGGGCTGTACTGTATTAGAGGCTGGACACTCCCTATCACACTTTGCTGCCACAATCTTAGGGGTTCCCTTTTGGCTAAGAACCAATTTTACCTTGTACTTTACATTCCTTTTGTAGGAAGCCCAACAACAAGCACGCAAATATATCAGACTTTTCTCTGCACTGTTATATACTTGTAAATCATGCACAAAGCTCATCATGCGAAGGCCTTTGTCATTTGAGTTTATGACGTCTGCATTGGCAAACTTCATAACTGATTTTCCAGAATTTCTAACTTGTTCAAAGGCGTCCATGGGTACAAATGAAGGTAAAATAGAAAAGTCTTCCGAAATAACATGGACTCGTGTGGCGGGAAGGTATCGAAATGCAAATTACTGGAGCTTGTTTGTTCGGGCGTGCTCTCTACTGTATCATTTGACCGCTTTAGCTCGTCAAGCTTTGCCTTTGTGTAGCTTCTATCAAGATCAGGGTCATAAACCTTGTCCCTGTAGTAAGAGATCGAGTTGAATGCTTTCACTCTGGGGAAAAAGAATTATTAAAACCAGGCTATAGAGGTTTTATATGGAACAAAACTAGCAACAACAACCTTCCACACGACAAATTTTACGAAACTTACTTTTCAACGGGATCTTTCTTTAATCCTTGTTGGTTTAGTCTTCTACACTTCAGCCAGAATTTTAACCGTGGTATCGTCCATTTGCTTATATCCTATTCATTTTCTCTGGATGAACATGGGATATCGTTTGGTGTGAGGTTTATCTCTCGTAATACTCTTTCGTCCATGTTTTGCTACTGCAAGTTTTGAGATTCGCGCCATCTATGGCCCTTAGGCCTCGCTTTCATGCAACTTCTGGTAATAGCCTGAATAAGTGTATAAAGGAACTTGTGTCCATGGACTCCAGAGTCTCAATATGGATGGCTCTGCTACTGAGACAAGTGAACACGAGTCCCCAGCGCTTTGAGCTGGAGGTTCCTCCTCGCGTCTTTCCGGGTATGAATGGCCCAGGAGCCGAATACGTCAAAGCCAATGTTGGTGAATGGTGGGGTGACCACTATCCTAATGGCCGGTAGGTCAGCCATCCACTGCTCCAGGGGAGTCCCCATAGTTTTTTGCAGGTGACGCATAGACTCAGCTCCTTAGCAACCATGTGATTTCCATTTACTAGCCAATACCCGGCTTGAGGGATGGCACTGTGCATTATTTTCCCTACTTGTTGGTGAACTTGGCTGTGATAATGGCGCACTATTAGCTTCGACACATGGTGCCCCTCAGGTAATAGCACGAGGTGTTTCTCCGTGTACTCCAACCTTGCACGTTGCAGATGCCCACCTACTAGACTGTCCGTCGTGTAGTGAGCGCGGTGAACGAGCGCGGAGTGCGAGAGGGTGAGGGTGGGGTGAGGGGAAGGAAAAAAAATAGAGACTGTAGACGTCTTTGGAAAAAAGTATGTTTATTAGACTCCGCCCCCTTTCAGCTCCTTGTCCCCAACAGCTCTGCTCCTTGACCTATTAATTAAATTGGACCAATAAGAAATCTAGAGGTTAATTGCTTGTCTAATTGACTACAAGCTAAGCTTAGCTATCAAGTATCACTTTGCAAAACATAATACTCGAGTTCGCGTGTCGAAGTATGCCGTCTGAGATGACTTCTTCAACTCCAAAAAAATGTATCTTCAGGTTGAAACAGCATGAAACAGATAAGAACTTAAAGCGATAGGTTCAGATATTTTGGAAACGACCGTATTACCTCTGTATACCGAATACTCATTTGAAGAAATTCAATTTTACCACGTCTCCACAGTGTGACACTCGTCTACTACGATCAGTGAGACACAATTATGTAGTGGTGAATCTTCCTTCTTGAGAAGATTTTGGAATTTGGGATCCAAAAAGTCTTCAGCGGACCCATACACCAACTGATGTTTGCCTTGAGCAATATACATTCTAGAACGACGTCGTCCATTGACAAAACAACAGCAGAAATCCCCAGCTCTTTCATTTCTTCAACTTGGTCGTTCATAATACAGTGGAATCCCGATTTTAACTCCCGATTATTTGAACCAAAGCTCGTTTCCCTTGGATTTCATTTCAGTCAATACCACCTCCGATTTTTCGAACCAATTTCCGTTTCCCTTGGAGGTTTGAAAAATCGGGATTCCACTGTACTTTTCAATAGCGATACGACCAAAACAACAACATTCTCCTTCGTTTGCAGTTCCTTTGCAGTTGCAAACAGCTGATAAACTAAACTCTTCCCAAATCCAGTTTTAGAATCGCGACAACATCCTTTGACTCAAGCAAACACTCTATTGCCTCTTTCTGTTCATCTTTACAGCCTTTTTCCGTCATGCGTGACCAGTAATCCACAAGACTGAATTTTTCCTAACATCTGAGATTTGAATGTGTCTGCCAAGCGATGACAACAGCTTCAACCGCAAAACTCGCTCATGAATCGCCGTTGTCGAGGTGATGGCAGTTTTGACGCCTTTCAGCCATTGGGAATTTGCTGTTGTTGGAGAAACGGGAAATTCACTTTTTTCCAAAGATGTCTACAGTCTCTCTATTTTTCTCCTTCCCCGCCCCTACCCCCTCATGTTCTGCACTCGCGTTCAGTTCCAGTACGTTAGCTTCGCTCGGCGGCAGTTCTCGTACCCGACAGACTCTGAGAAAATAGAGAGGCTGTGGACAGTCTACCCACCTACATGCAATATACCATTTCCGTCAATGAAAGGATCAAGATGATACAGGGCGGACACTCATGCGCTTCTCCTGATGTGGACATAGTGCTGTAACTTGAACTCCTCGCCAAATGCCTCTTCTTGGACTGCCTGCATGATCGCCATAATGGCCTGCTCCAACTCCCTCTACTCTTCATCAGGGATGATTGCAGCCCGCTCTGTTGCTATGCGGCGTCTGAACTCCACCACTACAATAAGATTGGTAATCGCATGCTGAAGAGAGGCAAGGCTTAAGAAGTGTGTAAACCCTTTGGTTCCTAGGCCGTGGTGTTTTTTGGTAAGCATGGCGCAGGCTAGGACCTCTGCGTACTTCTGGGTCGTGTGCATCCAGTGAAATCTCCTCTTGTTTCAGAGGCGGCATATTTGAGCTCCTGAGAAAACATGGCCCCTTTAGCCAGTCTGAACCCACCAGATTGGAAGCAGTCAGGCGATGCGTAGCGAGGTCAGCAGGATTCTGGGTGGTGTCAACATATCTCCACTGGCTGGGACTGCACAACCGCCGGATCAACAGGACGCGATTGGCCACGTTCAAGTAAATCTCCGGCTATCATTCTGGTGGTAGCCTAGCACAACTCTTGAATCTGTGTAGTAACTTTGTCTACTTTCATATCGATCTCCTTGAGAATCCTGGCTCCAGCTTGAACGACTAACGTGGCAGCACATAGTTCTAGACAGGGAATGCTGGTAGACTGTGCCGGCACCACTCTCGACTGCCAAAGCAGCAAGGTTGTGCTGATCTCCTTTGTGGCTAATGAGATGTAGGTACACAGAGGCTCTGACTGCCTCCTTACTGGCATCGGAAATCCTTTGTGGTAGCAACGAGGAACAGTTATTTTCTCTAAATCTCCTTTGGAACTTTACTATCGTTGCCACTGCAGCTGTTGAGTTTCAGGGAGGGGGTCATCCCATCCAAGAGGCATGTCATTGTTCTTTTTTCCCATAATGACCAACTTCTGGAGCAATAGTCTACCCTCTATCAGGACAGGTACTGCTAGGCCAAGTGGGTCGTAGATGGAATTGACTATTGAGAGTACCCCTCTATGTATGAATGGCTTGTCGGGAAGAGCGACTCAAAAGGTGAATGCGTCTTCTTAGAAGTCCCAGTAGACTCCAAGTGACTGTTGAGCTGGTAGGCTGTTGTGGGGAAGGTCAAAATCGCGTACATCTTTCCCTCAGTCTTCGGTCGGAAATGCTTCCATAACTTCTACGGAGTTGGACACGACTTTGTGGAATCTTAGGTTTGCTGTGGCGAGGGTACTTAGAGTGGTGGTCACAAGGTCAATGGCTTGCTTAGCAGTGGGAAGCGAAGCCAGTCCGTCGTTGACATAGAAATTACGGTGGACAAAGTTGTAGGCTGCTTTGCCAAACTCCTCCTGCCTTCCTTAACCCAAACGTGGCGACAGCTGGACTAGGGCCATTCCCAAAGAGATGGACATTCATGCGATACTCAATTATGGGTTTTCCAATTACATTATCCTCGAACCAAAGGAAGCGCAGGAAGTCTCTGTGGCTGGGGTTGACGTGGAACAAGTGGAACATCTGTTCGACGTCACACAATATGGCAATGTTCTCTCCTCTGTTCATCATATCGGGGCCAGATAGTAGCTCTTTGTTCAGCGAGACTCCTTCAAACTCGGCGGACGAGTCGAGCACCACTCGAATTTGTGTAGGCTTTTTCGGGTGGTAAACTCTAAAGTGTGGTAAGTACCATACTTTTCCAGACTGACCCTCAGATTTGATGTTTTCTCGAGGGACTGGGGAGGCATGACCTTTGCTGAGGATTTTCTCCGTAAAGCCAATGTAGTCCTTTAATTTTCCATCTGGGGTTTCTTTATCAGCGTGCAGAGTGGTCCGGTTGCTCGGCATTCTCATCTCTGTTCGGCGGAAAGGGAGTGGATTCTCCCAGTGACCAGTTTCATTTTTATGTATTCCAGTCTGCATTGTTTCAAGAAACTTTCGATCCTCACAGGACAGGATGGTGTGGAAAACATTCTCCCTTAATGCTCTTCTTGTTCAGAGAGGCTCTCCATTATTTTTGAACCTGTTTGGGCAGGGTACAAGTTTGTAACTTTCTGTTGGTTGGCTGGGGTGCACTTCCAAGATTGACATTGGTCTGCCAATCAGGAGGTGAACGTCGGCATTACCATCATATGGTAGGATTTTGTTGGCAATCTCCTGCAAGTGTGGAAACCTCACCATTTTGGGTGTGGGGATCTCATGTTTGTCCCTTGGTATGCTATCGCACTAGATAAGTGTGGGCAGCTCGCTTAGTAATTCTTGACACTTGTCTTGCGGCATCCATATTTAATTTCTTTCTTGCTAGTGCATGTATAGTATACCAAGTTGAAAATGATAAAATGAGAAAATGATATGCTTTGCATTTACTGTCGAGAAAATGATTCCATTATTCACACTTTTTCTAATTGTCAGTGGTCTAAAGAGTTTTTCTTGGAAGTTATTAAGTGGTTTAACAAAGAAAATGGCACCTCTTTCTCCTTATCCTCAATGGAAATTCTCTTCGGCACGAACTCCTCCAAGACTGACATGATTACCAATAATTTAAACTGTACTCTGCTCTTTGCTAAATATTACCATTATACCCAAAAACTAGCACAGAAAAACCTATCTTTAGAAGAATTTGTAGTTAAATTAAACTGTCGATCTCATTTAGAAAAATTCCCTCTGCAATCTAAAACATAAGTATTATATAAATTAAAACATACTGTTAACTATTGAAGTTACCAAATAATTAGTGCAGTTTCAGACTATAAACAAAAATTGAAATTGCCAACGCCAACCCAGTCTCGGAATGTCTAGTGTAGTGTATTGTTGTAACATCTTGTCATGTATTCCTTTGTATTGTAACCTTTCAAATCGCTTGTTAAGTAAATGTTTTGCATAAATAAAAAAAAAAAAATCAGCCAGCTTGCTGCTAATCAGGGAAGAGTTACTTTGTTCGTCAATGATGGCGTAGATGCATCGAACGAAGTATGGTCTGTCCTCCAAGAACACATCGATGAGAAGTACTTTGCTGCATGACGTACCGCCACTACTAGTACTACACACTGCTGTGCATTGGGCATTCACCGTATCATTACTCTTGGCGTTTGTCCGCGGTTTTTCTTTGTGAAGGAGTGTGGGGTGGCGATTGTCTCCACCAGTGTCACACTTGATTTGCTGTTTATAGTTGTGAGCTTGATAGTCTCCAGAGAAGCAGCAAAAACAAAGTCTGTTATTTCAGATCCACTCGTTCTTTTCCTCAAAGGTCTTTGCATGGAAAGCAATGCATTCTTCCAAACTATGCCCAGTTTTCTTTCTTTCTTTCTTTCTTTCTTGTTGCAGTTTCTTTCAAGTTCCGCCTCGCATTCTCCATGCACGTATTCTTTCTCTGCAACAATTCTTTCATATTCGGCATTTAACTTGTTCCCATGTGCTGTCCTTTTGGACACATTTCACTGATTGGTGGAACGCAAAAAATCAAGAAGTTTTGACTCTCTCGGAGAAAAATATCATTTACAGTTTCACTAATTATCTCCCTCTTCGTCTTGGTTTAAACCTCTGCATAATTTTAGCCAAATACTATATTTACAACACTTCAAGGAAAGAAGCAGGATATATCTTGGAAGCTTTTTATGCCTTTATGAAAAATCATCTGGATATGGAAAAACAAATGTAAATTGGAAGTTAAATTTTGAGCTTTTTGTATATAATTTCCTTTTTGTTGTTGTTTTTGTGACATGTCCTTTTGGCTTATTTTAGCTTGTACTATGTTGTCGTAAATTTAAAAACTATTTTGTAGGTTAATACTAATCCTTAGCTAGTATCGTAGTCTATGCATGTTAAAAATCTAATGTATTGTAAATAGTGTAAGTAGTTGTAGTGTTGTAAGTACAGTGTATTGTTGATTCAATAAATGTAAAAATTAAAAAAAAACTTGCAGAGAGTTGAAGTTTAGTTTATAATTCCTTGGTTGGCAATTTTGACAGTCTAGCAAAACAGTTGTTTATTCCACTATTTTATTCACACCGAAATGCCATATATAAAACGTCCAGGGAGTTTTCTTTTAGACAGTGACTGAAAGCGAGAACACCCCACTGAAGACCCACGCAAATCGTGTCATTTGAGCTGTGAAAGATATCACGTCTCCCAGATGACAACAATACCATACGGCCACAACTGGTTGAGAGGGACCCTTTAAGCAAAATTTTTAACTTTTAAGAGCAATTTGCTAAAGAGTATGTGTGAGCAAATTTGTAACCCAATTTAATGTGAGCATCCTGGTGGTGATGGTTGCAAATTGCTTCCATCACATTGTCAAGCTAAATACCAATGTTGACAAAGAAGTTTGCAAAGTCATGCACAAAATGGACATCCAGTTTGACTTTAAAATTATAATAATCTGTATTTGCCAACAGTTGAAGGGCTGGAAACATAACCACCTTATGTCAAAATGAAGGTCCATTTTTGCAGGATGTGGGAGGGGTGGAGGTCAGGTAGATTTGTCTCCTTTTTTACATTTTTGGCCTACTGCTTAATGTTTTTTTTACAGCATTTTTTCCTGTTTTCATGTCAAAAGCAGAGGGTGGGGTACATTGTACTACTCCCTATTGGGTACTGTATGTGTCGAAGTTCAGCCCAAAGAGGCTCTCTTAACTGCAGTATGACCATGCTGTTCATTTTGAACTACAGTGTAAGTAAGATTAAACAATGACTTTTTTTATAACAGAGTCTTCTCACGGCAAACAGAGATCCTGAAACATTCGTTGTCTACAGGTTTGAGAAAATGGAGAGAGCACGACATGTAAAGATCCGTCCTAATTTGTATCAGGGTTCCGGTTCCTGCTGCTTTCGTTTCGAACTATTTGGATGTGATGGGGGTAAGTTAAAAGTTAAAACAATTTTAAACATTGAAAACATAAAATGAAAAGGTACCAAAATCACTTTACATGTATGATTGTCATTGGTTCATTACAAGTTTCATGTACATGTATGTTCAACAATAAATTTATTTTGCAATGTTGTTAGAGTTTGCAGTTAAAAAAATCTACAAACGTTCTGAACAAAGCATTCTGTGGTTTTCTATTATTATTTTTAAAAATGCCAAAATGACAGGTAAACTCTTTCACAAAACAAGAATAAGTTCAATGATTTTAATAGAAAGTAACAAAAAACAATTAATGTTATTTTTATTTTTTTTATCTCTCAGATCATATACCTATCCTTTTTTTTTTGCCGGAAACAACTTTATTTGAAACAATACATTATTTACATCACTACATTACAATGTGATACTACACAAAACTACACAAACGTACGATTACATTTACAAATTTACTAATACTAATTACAGAAGAACTGTCCACTTTCGGCGAAAAGCAGGCAAGCATTTCTTTGCAATTGCAGTTTCTTTAATTTCAATTTTTTCTTGTATTCACAGCAGGAAGTTACGGAAGTATAGTTCACCTTGGCGCCTGTTTGATGTGCAGAATATATAGTATTTTGCAATTAGAATTGAGTAATTTAAAGCCTGCCAGTATTTTGTATTGTCAAAGTAGCCGTATAATATGCTACCATGTTTTAAAGAAAGTCTTTCACATGCTTTTTCAAATCACCTGACTCCTGAAACGTATTCCAGAAGGAGAGTGATTTACTGCATTGGATTAACATTTGGTTTAAAGTTTGCTTCTCACGCCCACATAACGGACACAAATCACTTTCAGAGATACCGTCACAGTAAAGGCTCATTTGAGTAGGGAGTATGTAATGTATAATTTTGTATTGAAACATTATAAGTTTAACTTCTTTTGTAACTATAAAAGGCATTTGGTAAACTTTATGAACATTTTTTTCTAAAAAGCTGTATCGTAAAATTTTAGTTTGAGAAGTTGGTGGTACAAAAGTGTTTTTTAAGATTGCTGAATAAATGAAACTTGTGATTAGGGGTGTCGTAGAAGTATCATTGAGGCTGTTTTGACCATGCGGTTTTAAAGCATTTTTCCACGAACGAGGAATGGCATTGATAAGACCATAAAACTTCGTAAAGGGTACATCTAAATTAAACTTTGTTTTTAATTCTAAAAAGTTACAGAAGTTGCCTTGTTCATTTAGTAAATCTTGCACATGAATAACATTTTTTGAGAACCATTTTCTATAAAAAACTTGCTTCTTATCAATTAGAATATTACAGTTGCTCCATATAATTTCATTTTTTATATTGGTAGTAATACAATCAGGTAAGTTTTTGAAGTCGCGGCAATAATCGAGAATCATCCGATAAAAAATAGGGAGGCTCTCTAGCTTAAGTAATAATTCGGTTTTATAGTTACATTTTGTCAGGAAAGAGAAATTACCAAGATGATTTACACAATGGTTAGGAATAATTTTCCAAGAAGCAGACAGAATTGACTTTGAATTCTACTAATCCAAGCAATTTTCAACTCTTTTTCCATAATTTCAAAATCGCACATTTTGAGACCACCTTTTTTTTCTGTGATAACAGTACTTTTTTTAATTTTTGCAGGTTTGCCGTCCCAAATGAAACTGAAAATATTTTTATTTGTTGTATATAATGTTTGGGCACATTTAAAACGGAAGCGTTAAAAGTCAGTTTAGAGAGCCCTAATGTTTTTACGATATTGATTTTCCCGTACAACGTAAGTTTTCTTTTTTTCCAGGTATTTAAATTTTCTCTAAATCTCAAATTTTGGTTCCAAAGTTGAGTTCTTCTGCATCTGTTTCATTTTGTGAGAAAAATATTCCGAGAGATAGTATCGGTTCTTTTGGCCATTTGAAACCAAAAGGGGTGTCTTGATTGTTTTTCCATTGTCCTAGCCACATTGCTTCAGTTTTAGCAGTATTTATTTCCAACCCAGAGAGAGAGAGTTGAAATCATTTAGAAATTTAAGTAGTTCGGAAACGGATTCCTGGTCGCGGACAAAGACAGTAGTGTCATCAGCGTATTGTGATACTTTTATTTCTTGATTATCTACTTGGATGTCTTTTATAGATCTATTGCTTTTTAAGGCTCTTGCTAGAAGTTCAATCCCCAGGACAAATAAGAGACCTGATAAAGGGCAACCTTGTCGAACACCTCGTTGCAAAGAGAAGAAATTTGAAGCATGCCCATTATTTAAAACATTACTAGAAACGTTATTGTAAAATATGTTAAACCAGTTTATGATGTCAGGTCTGAAATTAAAAGATTTGAGAGCGGCATTAAGGTATGTCCATTCAATTGAATCAAAAGCTTTTTTAAAATCAAGAAATATTGCAATGCCTTTTTTGTTTGTCTGGTTGGTGTATTGTATTATGTCTTGAATAAGCGGAATGTTTTTACCAATGTAATGGCCTTTCACATAACCAGTTTGGTCAGGATTTATAATGCTAGGGAGCACTTTTTCAAGTCTTTTTGCTATGGCTTTAGTAAGGATTTTGTAATCGACATTAAGGAGTTATATAGGCCTTAGACTTTCTAAAATAGTTGTGTCTTTAGACTTTTTGAATAAGCGAGATGTTACCTCTCCTCTGGCTAATAGATAACATCCCTGATTGAAAGGAAAACCATCGGTACCAGGTGTTTTATGTTTTTTAAAGTCTTTTTGTGCGTTAAAGCATTCTTCTATGGTGATTTGGCCTGATTGAAAGGAAAACCATCGGTACCAGGTGTTTTATGTTTTTTAAAGTCTTTTTGTGCGTTAAAGCATTCTTCTATGGTGATTTGGCCTTCACAAGAATTCATTTCTTCCTCATTTAAAGTGGTTACGTTTTCTGGGTTGAAGAAAGCTGATTCTTTGAGTTCACATTCGGTGATTGTGACCTTTGATTTGTAAAGAGATTCATAAAAACGTTTTTCTCCTTCTAGAATTTTGAATTGATCATCAGTGTAAACGTTTTCAGCTAATTTTCATCTTGTCACTGTCTTCTTGGCGTGATTTCGTTTTTCTTGGCCGTAAAAGTATTTCGTATTGAGTTCACCTTGTTCGTGCCATCTTACTTTACTTCTTAAAATCGCACCTTTCGTTCTATATGTCATTAAGGTTACAGTGCACCTTCAGATCGAAAATTTATTGAAAAATTTTTTTTGGCGTTAAAATAAAGTTTACAGAATGAACTTTCATCCAAAAAAAAAGTTATCGAAAAATAGTGAAAATTGACGGAGAAATGACGGTATAACTTTTGTGGGCGGAGTTTGTTTATTAAGCGATATGTTTTTTTTAGCGCCGTTTTCTCAAAGTTAATTTTTCGCTTGTTGGGGACACTTTAAAGAGCTACAACTCAAAGGGAATTTGTTCGATTTTCCTAAAATTTGGACAGAAGCTAGGCTAACATATAATCAACAAAAATGTGTCGGCGAATTTCTTAATTTCGAAAACTTTTTCGTCAAGAGCCATTTCCGTGCGATCATTCCAATTTTTTTTCTCCCCTTTTCGAAAATATTCTGTAACTTTTCACTGCAATTGAATATGGGAAATCGCCGACACGTTTTTTTAGCGCTTCGTGTCCGGAAACCCGAGAAAAAATCAAATTAGCAAAATATAATAATCGCTTTGAGTTGTAGCGTTTTAAAGCTGATTCGGACGTTCAAATTTAGACGTCGTAAAAATTTTCGACAATTCATTTTATTACCAAATGGTTTCCATATTTAGATAGCCAGCTCTATAAGCTTTAATTTGATATCTGGGTTTAGGTATATTAAGTGTAATCTTAAGACGCTAGAGCTGTTATACTGGAGACACCCGCGAAGGTACACTGTAACCTTAAGTTTTTAAGACGCGATTTTTCAATTTTGAGTTCAAGTATAAAGTTTTTATTGTGTGGATGCTTCTCGGCTTGTGCTTGTAACTTGTTTATTTTTGCTTGTATGTCTTTTTCCTTGTCCCTAAATATTTTTGCCTTTCTTTTAGAGTATTTAACTGTAAAACCTCTAATCTCCATTTTTATAAGATCCCACCTCAACCCTAATATACTATCCTGATTTTCTGTATGCAAGCAGTATGCAGTATTTCCTATCTTATACAAACGTTTGAGAAAAATGTATCTGGCAGAATTTTTTAATTTCTCATCTCACGACAACCTTTTTGGAAATAACTTGATTTCCACTAGATAGATTTATGTTATAGCACCAAAAAGAAAAGAAAAGAAGTTGTGCTTTCCAAATTGTGAAAAAAAAACGTCACTGAGTTGTAGTTTTAAGGTTAATTAGTGAAAACTGAGTTTTAGAGGCTCTTTTCAGAGAGCTGTACTGTTGCTAAAATATAAAATATCAGCAAGACCACAGCGAGAAACCGTTGAGTGGTGCCGGATCTCCCAGTTGTAGACCTGGATCAGTACAATAATTACTTGTATAAAATCAGAAAACGGCAAACTGATCCTTACAGCAAGGCGTTGAAGGAGTAAATAAAAGAATAAAACAAAATTTATATATATATGATATATATATTAAAAATTTGTTTGAAATTAGTTAAACATAATTTAAATTTTTTTTTGGTCTTTATATTAAATTGTATTGTTTTTTATGTATTATTTAATATTTTCAATATTGTAGTTTATACCAGATGAAGAGCCACCTTTGTGGAAATGCTGATATTGAACCATTATTATTATTATTATTATTATTATTATTATTATTATTATTATTATTATCAAATTTTGTTTTATTCTTTTATTTACTCCTTCATCGCCTTGCCATAAGGATCAGTTTGCCCTTTTCTGATTTTGTACTGTTGCCATGGTAATGACTACAACATCATACGCACCCTTAAAGTATTGCCTGATAATAGTGTCGTATAGATATCCAAATTTTGTCCATATCACCAGTTGCATTATTTTTTAATAATATAAGCAGCTGTTGAGAAACCAAATGGACTCTCAGGGATGGAAATAACGGCTGGTGATCGGTAATTACCGATCAAATTAATTTGCTAGCCAAAAATGAAATAAAATAATAAAATTTCACAAGAGTCAAATAAAATCTTATCTGGACATTGGACAAAGCTTTTATGGGTGTTGTGGCTCTTAAAAGAGCCGTTGTAAATGGAAAAATGCGCAGTCAATGTCTCAAATTCAGTATCTCCTCAAATTCATCCAGTTTCACCAGCATCTTCATGGTATTTGCCTCCAGTGAAAGATAGCAGTCGAAGACAGGCGAGAGATCTTGGGAGCCATCGGCCCGGCAAACTTTCTAATGTTTCTGGTAGCTGAGTTTCCATTTCCTTCAGGTTTTCTAGTAAATCGAGACGTTGATTGTTGATAAAGCCCTCGATGTTATCCATAATAGTAATGGCAGCGTCTTCGAATGTTTTCAAACAACTCTGGCGTACGTGACTAAAACCGCTGTGCAACTTGTACAGCAGATACTCATTCAGTAGAGGGGGGTTTCAAAATTGACATTTGAGGTTGTGGAATGATATTGACTTGCTTGAGAGAGGATTTTTGTGATTTACAAGCGCTGTATTGTAAGCTGTTTTCAATCACTCTAATACTCAATCACTCTATAATACTAATCACTCTTAGTATTGTCAATAAAAGCACAGACTCACTGAGAGATGGATACAACACAATTTATTGTACAAAGTACTCTAACTTTATTGATGACGGTTTACCCAAATTTCTCTAAATAATTGATTATCAATATAACAATAATTGGTGGTTGGGGGAGGGGGTGGTTGTCGGTGGATTAGGGGGACTGGGTGGGAACCAATGCTGAGCCCCTCCCCCCCCCCCTCCCGGCTTGGGGGGAGGGGCATGATCATTTATACCCATGCAAAAAATCACGTATCAATCTTATTTCCATCCCTGACTCTTATCCCCAGTGCAACGTAATGGCAAAGTAAAGACAATAGTTAAGCGAAAAAAGGACCTTTTTGTAAAAAAGGAACAAATGAAAACAAAAAAAGAAAATAAAACTACCCAACCTAACGATGAATGAACGATTTGGCGTCCTAATTTCAGTGCATTGCGCCTCCAAAATGGCAGACTATAAAACTGCTCATGTTGCCATGGTACCGGCCGTTAACCGTCCAATGCTTAATAATGTTTTTGGACTGGCCGTTTTCAGAGGTAATTGAGGAATATATTGCTTTATTTTTTATGGTAATGACGGTTTATAACATAATATTTGCCTTTCATGCGGATTTTTGTTAATACTTAGCCCTACAAATGTGGAAAATTCACTTTTCGAAATGGTTAAGCAAAAACCTAAAAGTAAAAGTAAACTATTAACTAACTTATTATATTATCACAGTTTTCCATATACAATTCTAAGCTCTGGTGCAGTTTTAGCACAAATTATTCCCTAGCCATTATATTCAGTTTCAGTGATTCAATAGCAAGTTCATCTTCAAGTAATTTGGATAATGATCCCTTTTCTGAGTGTTCAATTGTCTCTGAAAGTAACAGTTAATCGTGGCGGTAATTCGTTGAGTCCACCCCTACAATTGTGTATGTCAAACAAAGGATTATCCCGGACAATACCTGTTTCACTCAAATAGCCATTTGGTGATATGGGATTTTTCCGTGGTGTGTTAAGCGGTGCTATTGTTGTTAGAAGGACAATAACAAGTTCAGCGAAACAACGTGGGCAAGGTTGGACTTCCTTTTGCTCAGATGCAGCAATTTGAGAGTGAAATCGGAAGCACTTAAACAATTTGTAGATAAATTCTAAGTCTCTTAACATAGCTGACGTTACCTTCTTTAAATTTTCACTTATAGACAACCTCGGACAATAATGTTGGAACACAAGCAAAAATGTATCCCCCCACCCCTTCACAAAGTTGAAAACCGTTCGTATTTTGAGTTCTGGTTGAAAATCCCTGGATGTTTGCAACTTTGAACAGGGGAACGGGGTACAGGATTATAAATTGTCAAATGTTCCAATGATTAATGGCTGAGATTGTAGTTGACTTGGTACAGTACACAGTCTGGACTCTCCTCGCACGTGTTTTTCTAATTTGGAAATCCAATCTACAAGTAATTAGATTCCATAACATTGTGAAAAGACTACAGGGGAAGGGGTGACACTAAACATCTTGAATGCAACTCCTCTAAAAACGAGAACTATCCGTGTTTAAAATCCTTCATGCAGATCATGCAACTTATAGACAGTCAGGTTTAAACTTGTCAGTCTTCCTCTTCTGCTTGCATCTGTGTGTCAATCTTTTCAGCTGCCCTTTGAGCTCAGGTCTCCTCACTCTGGTTCTTGGGTCGGATTTTGTCTCTCCTCCCCTCTTGAACATTCCTCCTCCCCTCTTGAACATTATGATCCACTCCCCTGATCTCCAATAGGCAAACTAGCTGAAGAGGTCGCTCAATGGTGTGTTCCTTATGCAACAATACTACACCTCTCTGTCCTTGCCTTGGATGAGGCGTGATATGCTTCTTTTCTTCCATTCTCTGTGGTTCTTTTCATCTTCAGTGACATCAACTTTTTTGACTACAGATGTACATGTAGCTTCAATTTCTTTGTTTAGCCAGTGGCTTTTCATTAGCTTATGAATTTACTCCCTTCCATTGTTTCATTTAATGGTCCTTAGCATCCTCCAAACTCTTATTGATCCCCATCGCTTATCCAAGCCTCTCATCTTCAATGTCTTTTATTGGATAGATTACGCATCTTGTCCCCACATGATCACACTTGGCATAAGCAATTCTTCCCCTCAGTCTACATATGTAGGGCTGATTGTTCAGATTTCTTTCAATGTCCACAATGACTGGTTCCAAAGCTTCATCAGAAAGATGTGACCACCCGAGGATCTTGTGTAGGGTCTTCTTGATTTCTTTGGTCAGTCTTTCATAGATCCCTCCCCACCTATTACACTTGGCATCATACTCGCAAAACCAAGATGCATTAATTGGTTGTGCAAATGGACAACAAGTGTAAGACAACATGCAGTCAAGATGACTGACTCTGGAAAACATGTTTATTCTTCATGCTCAGTCACATGATTAAGTACAACAAATATTACTTGCTGGGGAGGGCAGAGCCTAATGTTACATCCTTTAATAAAGAAATAAATAAAACTTGGAAATAAAATGAAATCAATCAATGTCATTGTCTCTTTGTTAAATTCTATCAACAGATGAAAAGTATTTCTTACTTCTGTAAGTTGTCTATAGTTCAAGCCTGTTGGGTTTAACAACCTTTTGACCACTTCAAAAGGACAGACTATTCCAGGCTCTCGGCTCCTTATTCGTTGGGAGAAAACATCCGGTGATTCTCGTAGCATCTGTCTCTGTAAAAGCAGCGTCGCCAGTCCAGGCAGGGATGTTGCATCGGTTGTTGGGGTTTGCTGTCGCCAGGATGGAGTGCCAGGTAATCACTGCAGTGCTT
The DNA here is from genome assembly GCA_022457155.1 of Cladopsammia gracilis. Lineage (NCBI taxonomy): Eukaryota > Metazoa > Cnidaria > Anthozoa > Scleractinia > Dendrophylliidae > Cladopsammia > Cladopsammia gracilis. Next base: position 396,544 of record JAJGOT010000182.1, read on the forward strand.
TTGTTTGCAGGCCACGTAACGTCGTTTCACGCGGGGGTGATTAGCAAAATCCTCGTGGTCGTACCCCTTCTTGCACAAGTGGCAATAGTAACTGCGTGTCAGAATGGTGGGGCGGGAGGTCAAGCCGTAGTAGTGATCCTCGTGTTTCAAGAGAAACAGGTAACATCAGTTGGTGCATTTCTTGCTACCCCCAAAGATCACTTGGTACCCCAAATCGGCACTGAGGACTTTGATGTGATAGTCTGGCAAAATTATGGCAAATTGTTCGAGTGCTCCCAACCCACAAGGCCCTTCTGGAATGCGAGCCAAAGGGCGCAAGGCCTTGGCCAATCGGATTTTACCTGGACAACCTCTTCTCAAGGATGTGAAACTAATCTCCGGAGTCTGTCAATGCAGGGGTTGCTCGTCAGCCCACGCTTGAGGGCCCGAGCACTGCACAACTCATCCCGATTTTTGATGGAGATGACACATTTTTTCTTTTGGAGAAAGGTCATGAGCAGCACATTGCCCAGGGTTGCTTCTTTGCGTCTTCTGCTGTCCTGTGTTGATCCTTCACAGTGGTGATTTGCACTCAAACGATCTTCTGCTTTGAATTGTTCGATGGAGTTCAATTTCTCTGCCATTTTTTTGCAAGAGGAGTGTGACCCACTGACTCTGTTCGCACCATTCCCATTCCGGCACATGAAAAGATTGAAAGGCGTGCAAAAAGGTGGGATGTTGCATCGTAAAGAACACGTGATCGTTGTCGTCTTGGTGGTCATCCTCTAATTCGTAATGAATCGCCCAATGCAACGGCTGTTTGAGTTCATAGCCCACATCAAATTGTGGGGGATGTAAGAGATCCATGCGAGCGTAGAGGGTGGCATCGAACACGGGACAAGATAACCCAAACTGTTGCAAACGTCGATCCGTGCCCGGGGTGAGTCGTGTCCAGTTGTCCCTGGTTCCGCGGCTTCTGTGGCTGCCAACAAGACGTCATTGTCCAATTCCTCGGGATCCTCCTCGAGGTCAGCCATTGAAGGGGTTGCCGACCCATCTACTTTGTTGGACACCATCTTTGTTGGGTGTCACTCATAAGAACTGAGTGAGGTGCGAAAAGGTCGCATTCCTGCTCATTATACCCACGAGGAGACTGACAAAGCATGCTGGGAAAGAATGGGTTACCCATTGGGGGATGGGTATTTTTTTGTCACCCTGAATGTTGCATGACATTCTCTCAGTGTTGTAATTTGCTGATGCAGTGAAATGGTTCATTTTGTTTTATTTTTGCGAAATCTTACTGTATTCGTCATACCGTTGACAAAAAATTAAAAGGTGAAGCTTTGGAAACAGAGAATTCCCAACAAGGTGCAAGAACAACATGAGGTATCGTGCAAGAAACCAGGGATACCATGATTGGCGGAGACAAGAAAGATCAAAGAAAAACGAGGTCACCAGGGTCACCTATCAGGAATACACTGTAATCGATCACTAGGTTGACGACAGGCTGAGGCCTTAGAAACTTTAAACTTTGCCGGTGTTGGTGATTCTTCCATCACGCTGAATTATCGATCAACTTTCTCTTTCACACTCCCTTAGGGAATGTCTGGAAGACTTTTGATACTTAATCAAAGGCTTCTTCGAGCCAACCCGTGAGTACGAAATGCTTACGGTAACAACGCAATATTGCGGGGTTTTTTTATATTAAATGTAACGACTTTTGACGAATGCAAATAAACAAACAAAAAAGAGTAACTTTCAGTTCAAAGAAAAAAAGAAAGGAAAAAATCCATCCTGGCGAGATTCGAACTCACATCTTTCACTTGACTCCGGCTCTATTGTCCTTTCACTTATGCACTGCGGTACCAAGGATTTGACTAATTACCGAGGTCAAATTTTGTTATTTCAACATAGATAGGAGGAAAAGTTTACATCTGAGTGATGGATCAATCCCATTTTTCCCGTGGGTACCCCCGTCCGTCACTACCATGCTAGATGCATACTTTCTAACAGAATACCATAAAATACCGTTATACCTTCCGCATTGTAGCTTTTAAGAGGGAGAGGGTCTTATATCCGGAGGGCTTATAAGTGGCATAAAAAAAACGTTTTGGAATGAGATAATAAGAAATATTATAATATGACCATACGGCCCCGCTGACGCAATCCTACAGAAAATGGAATGGTAAGGTGACGTGAGCCGGGCCGGATGGGTTGACGTGAGTCAGTCCGGAAAAAGTCGTCTGGCCCCGCTTGAGTTCAAGTGACCTCGCACTACATGACTATTCTTGTACTTTCTAGTCATATTACAAAATACTTATTGACTGAGTTAGGTGGGGTCGGACGGGAAAATATTTGGCTCTCGGTCATGGTGCAGTACCTCGTGCTTACGCCATGACCCCAAGCCAAATATTTTCCCGTCCGGCCCTCCCAGTCAGTCAATAAGTGCATAAACTGAGACTGACACACAGCATTATCAGATGTATCAAAATACGTCTTTAACTTAATTTCAATGTTGATCTATATACCGGCATACTGTATACATTCCTAACTTATTATTTGAAATGGTATAGTGTTGTGTGAAAATGTTTATATCAGGGAAGTAAAGAAAAGAAGGGGGACTTATATCCAGAATATTAGTCTTGTTTGCAGGTGGCCAATTCTTACGTCTAATGCAACAGTTATAATTCCAAAATTAGTTTTCTCGAAACTTCACATACTCTATGACCGTGACAGTCTACCCGATCTAGTAAAATAAAATCAGAAACTTATTAAGTATAGTTATAACAGTACCCATTCTGGGACAGCAAAAATAAGGTGTAACTCACCCCCATAGATCATTCCTGGATATGCACACATCGATGAGATTTGCCCACGGACCTCCTTACAGTCGGTCTGTGGGTACTCATCGATGTGTGCATACCCAGGAATGATCTATGAGGGTGAGTTACACCTTATTTTGCTGTCCCAGAACGGTATACCATTATAACTACCGGGGTTGTATTGAATTTTAAAACGTCGGTTTTAATGGGTAATTCCACCCATCGGAGCTTTACTGAAGAGATTGGGGTTCGATATCACCAATTGAAAAAATGTCTACACTTTACATTGCATATATCAATGATGACGAATGCTCAAGGAGTGACTGCACAAGTCATGGAGGAGTGAGAACGGGTAAACGCCCCGCGGAAATTTTCTAAATTTTTAGTTATTGTACCGCTTATGGAAAAACTGATTTCCACTGTTAAAAGAAAAACAAGATCCTCAGTTTCCTCGGACGATTCCTTGCGTTCGCCAGACGAGAAGAGGCAAAAGGACAGTTCCAACTCTGAAGACAACTTCCTCGAAGCTTTCAACATGGTGGAAGGCTTGGCAGAGAAAGTTGACCTTATTTTATCCAAGCTATCCAAGCTTGATAAGCTTGATTCCATCGAACAGCGTCTTAATAATCTTACCACTACTGTCTCCAGCATTCAAGAATCTGTGAGCAAGCTAGAGAGGGAAGTCTGCGTCTTAGATTCCAAGTTCAAGACCACTGATTTTTCAGTACGCAAAGTCAAAGAAAGTCTTGCAAGGAAGAGATTGTTGACATTAAGAAAAACGCTTATGACATGCAAGAGAATCACTTATCAACATCTGAAGAGTTATGCAAGCAAATTCTATATCTGGAAACCTACAGCAGAAGGGGAAACTTAAAATTTATTGGTATTCCAGAGAGTTTCGCCACTGGAAATGGCAGTCTTGATCAAAATGTAGAAACAAGCGAACACACCAAAGCAGTTATCCACAAGTTCTTGGAAAACGAATTAGAGATCAAAGATTCATGTTCCAAGATCGAATTTTATTGTATTCATTGCTTGGGTAAACAGGGTGGTAGAAATGGTCCACGTCCAATCTTAGCCAGATTTCTCCACTCCGCCGATCGTGAGGATGTTTTGCAATCAAGATCTGGCGATCGGGTTTGCCCGTCTTGTGTAGACTTTGTTTCACTAGAGCGGATCAAGGCTTTTAGCTCGTGATAGTTTCAATCTCACGCAGGATGATTCTAAATTCTGATTCGCCTTTGATACCAACTCGTTGACAGAGTTTTGTTTAGCAATGAAGAGTGTGTAGATTTTTTCATGTTTAGTGATCTTTCTTTCAAGCTGTTTGCTAAACACAGTAAGACCGGCTGATGAAAATCCTGAAATCGTTGTGATGCCAGCTAGTGGAACGCTAGCGATAATTCTGATCCCACTCAAAGTTGTTGCCAATGTAGCCGATGACAAGCCAGTACAAATAAAACCAAGGCCTACAGCTGTTCCATAAACAACAGAGTGTGTTCGTTTCTATTTCTTTGCGACCTGTCTATAGTGACTAGCCTCTGACTCAAGTTCTGTCTGTAATTAAGTCAGTCACGGAAGTCATCACCATTTGATAATACTGGGTAGAGCGGTAGAGTCTCGCTGTATTCTGGAGCTGATGGAGTAAGCACATTCGCAGAACTCATGGTGGTTATATATAAGATTTAATTTATCTCTATTTCAACTTCTAAGGGCATGTTGTTGAAGTCAAAGAGGTCGTTGTTTTCATCCTTCACTGATAGAAACGCGCTATTTACATAATCACCGAAGAGGTGTCACGCAAGATGTTTTGCTGTGTTGTTTCATAATAAACCTTTTTAAAGGGTTTACGACGAACATCAAATAGTGCTAAAACTGTAGAAGGCTTCCCATTGAGTAAGTTTTGTTCTTTATCAACCAGATCACAGTGGATAAAGTAAGTGTTGGGGGAGTTGAACCTTGCAATGTTTATATTTTGAGTGTTTATATTATTCTTAACGACAAATGTAGTTTCAAAGAAAGGTGGCAGTCCTATTGCATGATTATGTTGCTTTTCATTGAACAGCACAACTGCACCATTGAATGAATATGAACGCACCTTGAAATCAACTTCCCTTACCGCGAATTTCTCACTTATTGTCGTTGCTAAACTCTCAGGAGTGTAATGACCAGGATCAACAACCACAATAGTTGGTGGGCCGCTTGTGCCATACCGTTGTACTGATATGCCTAGTCTTTGTTTCAAATTATCCCACAAATTGTAGAGCAAGCAAGATAGAAGCCGGATGTAACTTGGTTAACACAAGTTGGTTTGTCTCGTATGAACCGGTCGATCGAGGCCTTTGTGTACTGCGTTATAGACTCACAGGTGAACGTTTGCAGCAGTATTCTTGGTAGCGGTGGGAGAGCTAAGGAAACACAGGATGAGTTTCTCGTCCTAATGGAAGACGCTATCAGAACACCTGACATTTCAAAGAGTGTTCAGCACTATCAGCTAGCCATCGACGAGGCAAAGGTGCGCTTATATTTTGCAGTAGCGCCTGGAACATGGCTTATGCCATCACGCATGGTTATAAACACTGAAAGCACTGTTGGCTAAAACAATCAGCTAAAGCAGGCAACGCAAGGGATGAAGCTAGGTGTGAACAACGATGTTAATCTTAGCACAAAAAAGGCCTCACTGCCGCTAATGGATGGTGGGCCATCAAAAATCAATCCACCAAACAGCCATCCATTGAATCCTATTTACAAACAGGCAGCACAGGGACTGGGTGAAAAGACCGCACCAAGCGCGCCAGCCCCCACACCAGCCCAGCCGGCTTAATCCCCAGAGACCCCTAAAGACATTAAAATTGAGCCGCATCACGTAAACAAGGCAATCATTGTTGTGGGTGTGCTTGCTTTGGCAGGTTTTGTTGCCTGGCTGCGTTAATGCGTGCATTTGATGGTCTTTTCAACCAAGAAGGCAACCATGGCAAGGATTAGCAGCCAAGCATGCTCACCAAGAAAGGAGATAACGTGACCGGCCGTTTTGAAAATAAAGCTCACGATCGAGCCGATGAGGCCGGGTAGGATGGAGGCTACTTTCTCGCCGATTTCTTTAAGCCCATTGCCAATAGCCTTGGTTCCGGCTTTCAATGCATTCATTGCAGTGTCACAGCCCCTATGACTATGCCGGCAGCCAGAACAACCGCTTGAAGGGTCCACCCATATTTCTTGAAAATATTTTTAACCCTTTCCCAAGAGGCAGTTCTCTTTCTCTTTCCGCAACCTGTTCTTAGCCTTGCCAACTCTTTTTCTCACTCAGCAACTCGGGCTTCTGCGGCTTCTCTTTCAGAGGGAGAAGTGTTCTCATCCTCTATCACGCGTCTGGCTTCCTCGATTTGGTGTTCAAGCTCAGCTTCTTGTTCTTTTAGATCATCAAGGGGTTTAGTGGAGTTTAACCTCGCTTCAACAGCATCTTTCTTTTTCTTTGGCGGAAAGTTTTGTTCTGAGTTTGTCAACCTTTGCCTGCTCTTTGTCTGTTCGTTTTTGTATTTTTTGAAGGGCGCCTAATTCTTTTTTTTCTGGTTTTCAAGATCACCTTGAATATTCTTTTTCAGTTGTTTCAGTCTATCTAGCTCGGCTTGACTCTCAACGCTTGAACTGTGTTCCTGATCCAGAGCGTCAATCCTCGCTTGAGTTTGTTCGATTCTGTTCCTGAGGTTTTGAACCTCACTTCCTGCTTGTTGTTGTTCTGCAGCAACCCTTTCTGCCTCCTTCAGTTGTTTTTCTGCTTCTTTTAACCTTTGTCTTTCTTCCATTATAGTTGCATTGTCTTCAGAGACAACCTCTTCAGCGCTTGGCCCAAGAGCCTCTTTGAACTTGTCTGTGAACGATTTAAGAAGGCCTTAGCCACCCTGCTTAATAATCGGTGTTTCACCACCCCTTGACCCAAAGGAAACGATTTTGGTTTTATTTCCTCTCTTTTTACCGAAACCAATTGGGCCTAATCTACTGAAATCCACTTTTGGAAATCGTCTTTTGATGAATTCCTTAGCTCTATCAACAAATTTTTGTTTGTCTTCAGCATGTGTGTATTCCCCAAGCAGAGGGATGTCCTCAGGATCAAATCCGCTCTGTTCGTGACGCGATTGAGTCAACCCCATATCGTGACGCCGCCACAATATGGGGTTGAAGCGGCGTCTGGTTGTGTCAACTTCTTCTTCGTCATCGTTATCTAGGTCAACATCGATCTCAGTATTGGGGTCTATATAGTTCCAGTCAAATCCGCCTTCTGCCATGATGTATATATTAATTTTTTTTTTTTAAAAAAAACATATATATTCTGACCATGGCTGTGCAACCAAACCTCTTGTCCTTGCATAACGAGAAGAATCTTGGTGCAATGAAAGCAGATCGCACCGTAAAGTGCATAACATTTGACCGCTCTGTGGCCAAACCAGGCGAGACACTATGTTTCGGTGCCCAAGCTGAATGAACATGAGGATATCGTGTCTGGCTCGCTGGCCCTGCTATTTAACATTGATCTTGCCAGCGGCCACGCAAACAACTATCTCGTACAGAATGTTTCTCGGGCATTGGTTGACAGGCTCGTTGTGAAGTTTGCTGCCACCACTGTCCAGGACACTGTCAGGTATGACATTTACAAAATCTTTGAAGACCTGTTTCTCTCAGTGGATGAGCGCTACAACATGATTCCGGAGGGCATCCAGAGTGTGGATTTGTATAAGATCCGCTCTGGCGCTGGCGACAAAAAGACCTCTGGTGTAGATGCAGAAAACAAGCTGGAAAGTGTGTACAAGAACAAATACCGCATTAATCTGGATTACCAGATTTTGACTGACCATGGTGTTTTGTATCCACAGGCCCTCTACAACGCTTGCCCATGCATCTCAGATTGTAAGAGGCAAGTAAACTTGGGTATAAGTTGACAAATATCCAGCTTGAATACGAGACAATCCACAGCGAACAACTGGCAGAAGAGGCAACGAGCATCTATTCTAGCGGAAAGGAGTTTGCCTACGACCACAATGCGAGAAGAGGTGGTTCCATTCTCGAAAGGCCCAAATGCTAGGCTGAATCTTTAAGTGAACCCACAGCGAAGATCGCTCAAAGGCATTCTTCTGTTATTTATCGAACCCTACATGGCAGGAGCCAGGGACTCTGAAAGATACTTCAACCCCGACATCAGCAAAGTGAATGTCACCATAAACGGCTCTCCAAACAGGGTTTACAACAACGGCATTGATGGCAGTGACATGTGGAGAGAGGTCAGCCGACTCTTCGGAAAGAGTGGTGGGAGCAGGCCCAACATGAATCTGACCAAACATCTCACGGACAACAAGTTCGGCCTCCTTATCAATCTTAGATCAATGGCTGATACAACCCTGCACGGCAACGGCCAACATCTCGTCAACACAAAAGATGGCGTGCACCTTGAGATTGAAAGAACAACCTCCGGCTCGGGAAACGTGCAATGCCACATCTACACCATCAGTGACTCACAGATGAACATCATAGACAGACAGCTGCAGGCTGTTCAGTATTAGACAAACATAGGTATAGAGGATGACCCACCCTAGTTGTCGGGCCAACAAACTCTGGCAAAACACATTATATTCTGAACCAACTACAAGGCCCCTTCAGGAGAAAGTTTGACTATATCGTGCTATTTTGCCCAACTTTTGTCCATAATAAGACCTACGATGGTTTCATGGATCACGAGCCGCGCATTTTCGTGATTGACTGCCAACAGCACGAGATGGAATGGTGGCTAAAGCTGGCAAGCTTCTTTTTTGAGAAGACGAACACACTCTTAACTGTCGATGACTGTGTGACTTGCGCGGGTTAAGGAGCGTAACTTTTCACATCTAGTTTTCTCTGTTGTATCCATATCAGTTCGAAGTGAAATTTTAAAAACATATATACACGATGGCACACGCAAACCCTGAAGAAGAGGCCACAGTAAACGAGGTCATGCAGATGCTTGAGGCAGCTCCTGATAATTCTATGCCTTCAGGGCCGCTGCCCTTCTTTACAGGTGGGGATGACATTCAGGCTCAACGCGAGAAGCTGGCAGTTCTGGTCTCGACTGTCAAATCAAAAGAGGCCATAGGCGTCCAGCTCTCACACGAGCAGGTGAAATGCCTCTCAGAAAAGGATGTGGTAAAGTACAACAAAAGATATGAAGCCTACATCGGCAATAAGACGACTGAATCTCTGGTTGGCAGCACTATAATGCATGTCAGTAAAGGTGTTGGCATGGTTGTTTCGATTGATGATGTGAAAGAGTTGCAGAAAGAACTCAAAAATGATTACATCATTAACCAAGAATTGTCATCCCTTGCTGGTGCCCTTGCACTGCAATGTGGGTGATGGATGGCGTTGACCAATACTGCTCTTATCACTACAAAACACATCGACTTCAAAAAAGAGCCTATTTTGGAAGAGCCGAAGCCTCTAATGCACCCAAGCAGAGACAGTGAAGACTACCCACTAGAGGGCTTTGATGGAGTTGACAGCTAACCTAACAAGAACCTGGCAGGAACATGGCAGAAACCGGGCAGGAACCAGGTAGGAACGAGCGCAGGGTTTTAAGAACTTTTATATATATACCTGATGGAGACGATCCCTAAAGAAACACCAGTGCCAACAACCACCACACACGTTACTTCTGATGTTCCAAAAACTCTTCCAAAAACAACAAGGAGCCCGTTGGGCTTCGAAACTGGCTCGTTTGGTCTCATTTTCCACCCAGTTTTCAAGAGAATGACATTTTGACCTATTTCTTGTTAGGACATTTGCATAAACATAGCTTTTTGGACCTGAAACAGTGAGAATTCAAGGAAATCCTTTGAAAACTTCCAGAAAGTGCACTGAACATGTGCACATGTAGGAAACCACAGGGGAAGTCTGCATGTGTCACCTTTGAGACTTAGATGTGAAAACACAATAACATTTTTAGTCCGACTTAATGATACGGTTGGGACACAGACTTTTTTTGGACCTCATAAGCCAGAAATTGAAACAAATGACTTGAAATCTTGCATGGAACACTCTGAGTATGTCTAGTTAATGGAAACGAAAGGGGAGGTCTATCTGTTACCGCTCGCAATTCAGGTCTGAAAAGAGAATGACATGTTGACTTCTTTCTTCTCAGCTAATTTGCATAAACATGGATTTTTGGACCTGAAACACTGGGAATTCAACGAAATCACTTGAAATATTGCAGAAAACACTGAGTATGTTGAGATAATCAATTAATCAATCAATCAATCGTTTATTTACCTTTTTTTCAAAAGTAATTACAAGAGTTACATGGTAGATGAAGCTAAGGCAGGAGCTCTCAGCATTTAGGGCTTTTCGAGGAGAGCCAGTGTTTAATGGTCTTAGAGGTTTAAATGGCTCAAGGAAACGGAGAGCTATCTTCAGACAACTTCATAACAAAAGCTTCTGTTATTTTTTTGCAAGAAACGTATAGTTCCATCAGTGAAGAAAAGAATTGGAGCACAGAATGGAATTCTTAGAATAAAAGACTTATTAGATGAGAACAACAGTTTTTTTTAATATTATGATTTTTGTAGGAAGACTGGTCTTAATACACCATTCACTAAGCTTTGTGGTTTGATATCCGCAATACCAGCGAAGTGGAGGCGTGATTTAAGGACAGTTCCCAATGCAAATGGTCAACAGGATAAGACAGTACAGGAAGAAACTGATGAAATTACTTGTAAAATTGCTCGCAAATTGTTAATTCAGGCAAAATTTAAAGAACCTTTAGCTAGCTTTAGATTAAGCAGGTTAGGTGTGACTGATACGAGGCTAAATGCCGTTTACAGACTGCCATTTACAATAACTCGAGAAACAAAATTAAGTATATTCCAGTATAAGATCATTCATAATATTTTACCACATAGAAATTGGTTACACAAAATGAAGATTTCAGATTCTCCTCTTTGTAAACATTGCAATGCAATAGAAACGCTGCCACATATGTTAGTTAACTGTAGCATTATACAGGATTTCTGGATTCTAGTGTTAAGCTGGTGGAATTATCAAAATAACGATAACTATTTGTTAGATGAATTAGGAATATTGTATGGTTATGATCCTGAAAAGTCGCAAACTCGTATCTTCAATTACTTTATACTTCTTGCTAAAAGGCATATTTTTGTACAAAAGGTAGAGTCTAAAACTCCTAACCTTGCCCTGTTTTTTGAGTTTGTAAAAACACAAATTACAGTGCAAAAATCAATATTATTTTCCAAAGGTAAAACAAGAACTTTTTATTCTGTGTGGAAACCACTATTGTCATTACTGTAAAGTGTAGTTAAACAATGTACAAGGTGTAAGATATGTTTATGAGTGTTAGTTGGTGTAGTTGTAACGTTTCTGAAATGTTTTGCACAATAAAAAAATAATAATTATGCAGCCATTTCTTTTTCAACTCTCGATCCACAAAAGAAAAATCTATGTCCGCTCGCTTTCCAAAACATTTCACATTGATATCGATAACAACATACAACTGTGTGAAATCTTTCCTTTAATAAGCATTGACAACTAAGTGGAAAACAGATATTTCAGCCCACCCACATCTGACGTCTGAGTTATAAAAAGTTTCTTTGCTTTTGTTGACAATTTTGTCGCGATTCTTTAGGGAAGCAGTAATAAGTAAATTCAATTTATGAAATGAATGGCTTTGAGTTCTCATGGCAAGATATGAGGAAAGCAGTAATTAGTAATGAATGGTTTTCAGTTCTCATGGTATGTTATCATTTGATGAACTTTTGATCTTAAATTACTGATCACGCGAACGAAAAGGCAGTATGGACTTTGCCTTTTGTTTATTTTGAAATAGTGATTCATTGCCATTAATAGATTTAGGTACATGGTATAGAATGTATTGACGGTGATAAAAGTCAAACTATTTCTTGTTTGCTGCAATTCTCTCTACAGTTCTATTCGTATACAAGTAAAATTTTGTTGTTCTGAATTGAATGACAAAGCAAGCATTTTAACAACCATTTTATAAGCGATCTGAGAGTATGCTGGAGAAACATTGTAAAGAAAAACAGTGTAAACGTAGCCGATCTGCAGAAACAGATTTCAGACTTTAAGAAAATTGTATGTACACATGTAGGTATGTAGTTTATATAAAGATTGTTTGTTTTTGTTGATAGTTTTGCCGCGGTTTTTGAAGGGAATTTATTAAATGGATGGCTTTGAACTGTCATGTCATGTTATCATTTGATGATTTTTTTATTTTCTCTTAGCGATCACGCGAACGTCTAAGTTATCTAAAGTTTCTTTATGCACCATTGCCTTAGTAATTAATTTTATTAAACTGCTAGTATTGTTTGTTGCCTTGGTTGCGCTCTGTTTGCTGGAAATAGAGAGATTCCCTTGAATGATGGACGTAGCACAGTACTCAGTTAGATGTTCTAGGCCAAAGAAGACCAAATGAACCATCCGCGCCTTGATATAGAGTGACTAGTAAGGGTATTTCCCTACGACCACCTGACCGGAAGCCGCAGAACAGATTCACTGCTACATGCAGTGCATAAAATCATTTATTTGTTAAATAAATAACCTTAGTTTTTGTTGATAATTTTGTCGCGAAAAGACAGAAAGTCAGAAAAATTTAGCACTGCAACAGCTTGAGAGTTAGTAGACTGCAAGTAGTCCCTCCTTTTCCCTCAGGGATAGTAGAACGAGCGAAACGCGAGCACGCGTGAAAATCATCCCACACGAAAAACGGCAAAAGATAGTGAGAATTGATTTTCAGTGTCTGCCTGGCTTTGACAGCTCTGATGTCTTTTGTAAGGGGTCGACCATTTGACTTTTAAGGGGCGGGGGGGCTGGGTGATTTCAGAAAAAATATCCTGCAGACTCATTTTGAGGGAAAAAATATCTTGCAAGGAAATACCTCGGGGAAAAAAATTCCTACACTGATCTCGAGCAAGAAAAAAATATCCAACCAAGGTCTTTCCATGCCAATGCATTGAAATTTGTTTGGCACATTATATACCCTTTTTAAATCAAAGTATAGTCAAATGACTAACATTTTACCGCATTTTGCACATAGCACCCCTATGAAAACAAAATTTCAGTGGCTTTTGCCAACATTTTCATGGCAGTGGTTGAGAACGAAATCTTAAGGGCGACCGCGGAGCTGTTGGGCTGGGTGGGCTATAGCCCCACCAATAATTTTGCCGGGAATTTTTTCTTTTTTGCATTTCAAAAAGTACTTCTAATCTTTGTGTTAAAAGCAAACCCAAAGTGTTTTTTTTCGGTCGCTCAACAACATTTACAATGACCACAACAATGCCGACTATGACACAACTGTCTTAAGTAAACAGTTACATGTATAACGCAACTATTGTTTCATAACACTGATAAAATGGGACAACAGGAAATTCGCATAATTGATTAATGGCTACTGTACCCATTAAGCATTATGCGAATTTTCTGTTGTCCCATGTTTCTGTAGTATCACGTGTTTTGTAATCGCATCCATTTCAATCAAATTCAACATGTCTCTAAGCGTTCGCATTATTTTTAATATCAGTATGTTCTTTGACAATTGAGTTTAGACGATCAGAAGTTAGCCACCGAAGTTTCGTTTCCATCGGTGGATGGGTATTATTCTCTATCGTGGTTGAAAGTTCGATTTGTGCTCATTATAATTTAGGTATGAGGAATGCTGTTGGCTTAAACGAAGCAAGAATTGGTCCCAAAAGTGGTATGTATCCACAGTCACATGGAGAGCTTTGGGATACAGCATACTCGTACAAGAGTGTGGACAGATCATTTGGATGGAGTCCTGGCAAATCAATGATTAATCACATAAAGTATCAGTTAATAACTACGGGAATTCATTTGCTGAGTGGATTTTTGATACAAGGCTGCACAGCTCGCAAATGTCCTCCTGGTAAGACTGAATTCAGTGTACGGAACTTGACCCTAAACAGCCAGGGCGACTACGATGCAGGCCGTTACGAATATCTCAAGTACAGAGGAAGTTGGGTAAGTTAAATGTTAACCTTTTGCTGCTAGCCATTTAGAGCTCCAAAGTACTAGTCTCCTGGTAAGCATGGATCCAGGATCAAGAATGTGGGATTTATCATAGCTCAATGATTGAGGATCACAAGAAATATAGTAATGTTGCTCAGATCTGAACTTTGGTCTCTATTAAGTGAAATGTTCACAATATAATTGATGGGCTGGCTGCAAACCGCCTCAGGTCAAATTTTAGGCCATTCATTTTTCTGCCCAGATTTGCATCATTTCATGCATTCGACCTACAAATTCATTGTAAAACATTAGTCCAGTCAATCTACGAAAATTTTAGGCTCCAGATCAAACTAATTGCAACAGAATTTATTTCATTGCTAAATGAAGGTTTGAGGTGACCTAAGTAACATGCTAAAAATCCCAAAAATCCCTTCGGTGGAACATCCCGAAATTTAGCGATAAAGATGTCAAACTTTTACCACAGGGTATCCACGTTGAGTGGTATTAAACGCACCGTAAAAAAATGCGTTTGTTTTCACAATTATTTCGTTCAATATGTAAAAAACTAACACAATTCACGGTATAGGTGATCGGAACAACGTTATAACTATAATAAAGATAATAAATGCATACAAAAATAAATATTTAAAACCACAGGGTACCCGCGACTGAAATATTTGCTTTCGCAAATATTTTTTGAATTATGCATCTATTTTCGGGAATTTGTTTTGTTGTTTACTCAGGGTATACAAAATGTAATATTACATTTCTATAACTGCAATTGCTGCAAGTGATATTAAAACAAAGTTTTAATATCCACTTTTTTAGAATATTCTTAGGATTTAATTTAAATTTAGTATTTTATTAGATTTTAATACAGTAAACAAGCAACGTACTGATAAGGCCGCAAAGAAGGGGGTTCTCGATAATGCAGCATAAAGGACAAAACAACAACAGAAACGAGACAACAGTTCAATAAAGATAGACAGCGGTAACCCTTTTGATTTTATTACTGGATGCTTAATAACAATAACAAGATATTGCCAATACAAAGCTATAATAAACAAAAAGGGGCAGCGTTTGTTTGCGTTGCTGTGCAAAACAGGATTAGAAACAACAAAGATCAGACAGTAGTTCAATAAAAGACAGTAAGATGCGATTATATTGGCTTTAATTTCATGGATGCTGAGTGATAATTTTATGGAGAAAGTGATAATAAAAATTAGAAATCTATTAGCACAACACATCTAGTACGACAACAGCCATGGACTGTCAATTAAAAATAATAACTTAGGGAGTGTTTTCTCCAGAGCTCATTCAAAATTATTCTTGACAACGTATCATTGTAGAAATGGTAGATAAATAATCTCTTGAAATTAGATGTGCATCCGTCCCAAGCATCGGAGGGAGAGATCCATGGCAGCGGAACAGCCGGACCTTGCTCATTCTTCATGCATCTGCGAATCTCCAAAGAATGAGACCTTAAAATGTTGTCAGCACTCAAATAGTTTCACATTAACGACGTTGAGCCCCGACAATAAACCCATTGTATACAGCACATAACCCTTACTCAAACAGAGGAGAAGAAAACACCCACACCTGCATAAATTTCCAATTTTTTTATTATCTATTTTAGATTAATTATTGACATGCACTTTAGAAATCATCCAAAATAAATTTGTTCGAACTGGGCGTTCAGCTGTAAAGTGTTACTACACAATTTTATGATTTTACGATTTTAATTTTAGTATTCTGTTTTAATGACCGGCTGAAACACGAGTTAATGTTTAATTTACAGCAGTTTTTTGTGTTCCATTGGGGTATACAAAATGCCTTATTGCATCTGTAACATTTTGCTGTAATTCAGTGAAATAAAGCCGTTTGTGTTTAAATATCTACTATTTATAACAGGTTAAAGTATCGACCCCATTACGAATTTAAAATTGGTAATTATGATAAAAACAAAGCAAGATTTACAAGTTTATTATTTTTACACATTTAGCTTACGATATGCGAATGAGCCAACCACTGTTTATAATAATAGTGATCAAGAAAAAGAGCCATAATTTTTTGATTTAGACGTTTTGCTTGAAAGCGCTAAAAAATATGAAAAGAAAATGCGACACTATAATAAATGCCTAAATGCATCAGTCAAACAAGCATTTATAAAGTTTGTAGCTCTAAGATACATCTGTTGTATTTTAACTGGTGTGACCAAGCCTCTAGGATCCGAAGTTGTTCGTTTGAAAGGACGCATTATGTGGCGCACAGCGGACTTAAGCTTCCCACCAACATTTTCATGATTATCCTTGTTTTCTGCTTCGTTGTCTCGTTAATTGATCAACCTTGATATATATATACTAGTTCTTTCGTGCAAGAGATGCTTGGCATCCACTTCGAAGTCAGTAGCCATTTGAATGCAAAGGAATGAATTTCATGTCTGCTATTTGATTCAGGTAGTATTATAAGTCACAGATATGCAGCTAAAAGTAACCAGTAACGTACATTGTCTTATTATGAATAACAAAGAAATAGTTAAGAAATAATTAAGGTAAATGACTAATTTTAGTGAGCTCACTAAGATAAAAATCAACATAGACTGATAGTTACTTTTCAAGTCAGCTCAGAAGGTCTGCCATTATCATCAGGGGCACAGTGAACAGTAGTATATCTAAACTGGCCTTTGTTTTATGGATCACTGATTAAGAATTGGGAAAGGATTGGACCCATTGTTCTGTGTATGAACAATGAGGTGGATCAATCCGCAAGGCACCGGGATCGTAGTCCCGCAGCCTCCTCCCACCCAAGCGACCCATTTTCCCATATCTCACTATTCTTCGCCAAACCTTACTCCCAAACCTAACATTGCATCCCAACGCTAACATTGCATTCCTAGCTGTTCCATGTGGTCCCCTTTAGGTCATGTACCCATGGGGGGGGGGGGGGGGGGGAGTCGTGCCTGATGCAGCACAAAAGCAGTTCTCTCACAACAACATGTTCACTATCCGGGACTGATGCCACATCACAGGTCCCCAGGAGGGTTGTCGATTGGATTACCCATTCGTGAAAAGATGCGACTGCTTCCATTGGGGTTAAGTTGGGTACAATCTCCCATTGAGGCTAGGATGACGGCTAACAGACACCGAAGAGAAGACGGGCGAGAGCTGCGAGTCCCTCGGGGACCAGTAGAGAGTAAGAGTCCCGGCAACAACTGCAAGAGTCGGGCACTAAGGGCTTTAGATAGCCCCAGGACAATAAAACTCACTGGTGCGAAAGGTGGGAAGCCCCCCTGGGCGTGTGGAACGAAAAGAGAAAACAAATGAATCCAATAGGGAATAAAGACTGAGTTCAGCCACCGCCAAACACACCAAATTAACACCTGAACGTAATCCAGAATTCATCCCCGGCCAGAGAGGCGCAGGGGTAAACAAGTTTCCACTAAACACTGAGTTCAAACTATCACCAAACACACCTAATTAATACATGGGCCTGAATTAGTATTCCTGCCCGGCCAGGGAGGCCCAAGTTTAAATATATTCCCACGGAACACTGAGCTGAGGAACTGTCAAGCACACCTAGTTGACACCTGAACCTAGATCAGTATTCGTGCCCAACTAGAGAGGCCCACACCCTCATAAATTTCCACCGAACACAGAGTTGAACTATTGCCAAGGACACCTAATTGACACCTGAACCTGGTTCAGTATTCGTGTCACGGCCGGGGCGCGCGCGCGCAGGGGGGCAAACGTAGATAAATTTCCACCGCATGCCAAGTTCAGATATTGCCACCTGAACCAAACCCAGTGCCCAGTCAGGGAGGCCCAAACTTAAACAAATTTCCACCAAACACCAAGTTTTGCCATTGCCAAACACACCTTATGGACACCTGAACCTAGTTCAGTATGCGTGTCCAGCCAAAGAAGTCGAAAGTGAAATAACTTCCACTGAACACATGCGCAGAGGTCAGTTATTATGAAACACACCTTATTGACACCTGAACCTAGTTCAGAGTTTGTGCCCGGCCAGATAGGCCCAAACGTACATAAGACTCTACCGAACACAGAGTTCAGCTATGGCCAACACACCTTGTTGACACCTAAACCCAGTTCAGTATTCGTGCCTGGCCAGAGAGGCCCAAAGTAAATAAATTCCAGAGGTCAGCTATGGCTAAACACGATATTGGCACCTGAACCTAGTTCAGTATTCGTGCCCGGCCCGAGAGGTCCAAACTAAATGAATTTCCACTGAACAGAAAGTTCAGCTACACTGTATGGCCACTTATTGGCACCTGAACCCAGTTCAGTATTCGTGCGCGACCCGAAAAGTCCAAAGTAAATGAATTTCCACCGAACACAAGGTTCAGCTATGGCAAAACACACCTTATTGGCACCTGAACCTAGTTCAGTATTCGTGCCCGACCCGAGAGGTCCAAAGAAAATGAATTTCCACTGAACACAAAGTTCAACTATGGCCAAACACACCTAATTGACACCTGAACCTAGTTCAGTATTCGTGCCGGACCCGAGAGGCCCAAAGTAAATGAATTTCCACCGAACATGAAGTTCAGCTATGGCCAAACACACCTTATTGGCACCTGAACCTAGTTCAGTATTCGTGCCAGACCTGAGAGGTCCAAAGTAAATGAATTTCCACCGAACACAAAGTTCAGCTATGGCCAAACACACCTAATTGACACCTGAACCTAGTTCAATATTCGTGCCAGACACGAGAGGCCCAAAGTTCAGCTATGGCCAAACGAACCTATCGAACACCTAATTGACAACTGAACCTAGTTCAGTATTCGTACATGACCAGAGAGGCCCAAACATGACTAAATAATTTCAAAAAGCACTCAGCAATACCTACCCTACAAACGCGAAAAACCAGTCGATGTGACGCCAACTGAATAGCGGAAAATATATTTGCCCCTGTGTTGGTAGCTTGAGGCTGAACGTGTGAAGCTTGTTGCCGTAACTGAAGGGCCACCTGTAGAGGTTGTTGGGGCGGTTGAACCGGTGGCTGTAGCGCTGAAGAATGGGAACTTGAGCCGAGCAGTGGAACGCGCTTCGAAACGGGTGGCCGCCACAAGCAGGAGAACATTGGAGACCATGCTTCTTACAGGTACACCTCTGCATACTATACAGTTGGATTTGCAGTTACAACTGATGATATCCAAGAGGGACTCGTGTGCTGCTGGTAGATCAGTTCTGATTGGAAGTAGCTTTCCGTCAACTTGTTTCCAGCCCCAGTTCGTTGGCTGTAGATCTTGATTACCCTTCCAGCTGTGGTACCACGGTTTGAAATGTGCGGTAAGAGAGAATTATCAAAACCCTTGTTTGATTTTTTTTACCTTTTACCATTATTTTATTTGTTTGTTTCTTTCGTCATTCTGCATGCGCGTATTTCCTGCACCGTTAGTGCAATTTTAAGCATTTGATTGGCGCGTGCAAAGGCGTGTGCAAAGGCCAGAGCTGCCTGAACTCGCCTGCACCCGACTTAGTAGAAGACGAATGACTGGATTACAACAAGTCTTTACATCGGTAGATTCCAAACTTGTAGTTGAGAGCAACAAGTTATAACGCGGGCACACCGACTATTACCGACTATTTCCGCAAATTTGTTGTCGTACAAATTTCATTTTTATTTAATCATGCAATAATTTTAGTGGCCAACTAGGTGAAGTGTTACGGAAATTTCAGCTTTGAAATATTAGATCCATGTTTTTTTTCAACCTGGCCCGTCAGGCCATGAAAAGATTCAGATAATCAACAGACAAACATGCAATCAGGCCATAAACCGATAGCAGTTGTGTTAATTCCGAGGTTCAGTTATCAATGCTGATCCTATTGTCAAATTGAACTGAAAAACAAATAAAATATGTTAACTGTAGAGTTTTCCTTTTTTTCACTGACGCGGGTACCCTGTGGTACGGAAATGTTATTTTAGTATTTGTATACACTAAATTGGCTGAAAATTGATTCAAATGATTTTGTTATATTTTTAGGGTTGTAATACATCACAAAACATGCGCAGGTCCCACTCAAAAAGAAGGTTGATTAGGTTTGTCACTTTACACAACGTGGGTATCCTGTGGAAACAGCTTCAAACTTTATTGCTTAATTTCGAGATGTTCCACTGAAGGGATTTTTTTGGATTTTTAGTATGTTGTTTAGGGCACTTGCCTTGGTCATATAACGCAAGTAGATAGTAAAGGAGGACTCCAGGCCAAAACCCAAAATCACCAAGCCCCCTCCTTGATAAAATTCGGTCAAAGTGGGAAAAACTTCATCCCCCACTGCTAGAATATAGCGGTTTTTATTTTTAAAAAAATTATCGCTAATTTTAGCATAACATTTTAAAAATGAAAAAAAGTCAAATTTGCTATTGTTAAATTTTAGCGGTACCAAAAAACGACACACACCATGTCCCAGAAAAATAAACGATATAACACAAAAAGTGTCATTTTGTAACCCTGATTTTAATGATAATGCATTCATAATTAAACCGCTATTTCTTGATGCTGGCACCTTGTTGCCCTTTTTAGCTTTAAATGCATTTCCAAATGCATCCCTTGGTTTCATTTTGTTTCACTGAGTTAGTTTGTTTGGGTTTGCTTTCTACTAGTTTGCCCAGAGTTTTCCCTAGAGGGGGCTTGGTGATTTTGGGTTTTTGCCCGGAGTCCTCCTTTTCTATCTACTGCCGATAGGGAAGAGAGATAAGCATTTTGACCAAACTTCACAAAAAAATTTTTTCACTGAAACAGTTCACAATTGTGAAACTCAAATGTGAAATTTATTGTGTAGCTTGTGATTGGTCAACAAAAAAAATCATGACTTTGAAAACAACAGCGCAACCTTGGATATGTCATTGTAAGTTCAGAATGACTAACATTTTAATTTAAATGCTAATTCTGTCATTCAAAACTGTTTCCCACGCATGGGACTTATTTTGAGATAATTATTCATGAGCTTTCCCTTGTCATGTGGCCTGTTCATAAAAGGAAAAAATCCTGAGAAATTGAATGCCCACGCGTGGGACTTATTTTGGGATAATTATTCATCACAAACTTTGTAGCCAGATTAATTTATCTTTGTCACATAACTCAGCGGAATCCACAAATTAAATTTATCGGAATAGCCTTTCCATTTAACCAAGGCTTTCTTTCGCTTGTAATCCCAGCGAATAACTTTTTCAATGCGGAAAATCGATTGAGTCATAGGTTGCAATTCGGCTTCATAAAATGATCCAGTTATTATTTCTCCCAACATATCAAATAATTTATATGTTACAGGATTTGTGTTCAATATTTCGTCAATAACAAATATTTCTTCTGTCCAGTTCGGTGTAAAACCTTTATCGAATATCTTTCGTTTATATTTTGAAATTCTAAGTCTGTTGCCGATTTTAAATTTTGCTGGGACGTGTTTCGAATAAATTAAATCTCCATATAAATTAGCGAAAACCTTTGTTTGATTCTTCTGCTGACTTGCCTCTGCGGGAGTCATCTTAAAGGGAACCTCCATTGTCAGAACAAATTGACGTTAAATTGTTGGAAATAAAGTCGAAATTTAAATTTTCTAAAAAGCAGGTGTAAATATAATTTTAGTGTACAAATAAAATGGATATAAATATCGCCTATTTTCGCTTTCAAATTTCCCACACGCCGCCATTTTGAATATTTATGACGTGTTACGGTTGCCGCTATTGTTAAGAATCAAAGTTCTTTTGTATGCAACAATAAGACAACCGTAACACGTCATAAATATTCAAAGTGGCGGCGCACGGGAAATTTAAAAGCGAAAACAGGCAATATTCATATGCATTTTTTTGTACACTAAAATTATGTTTGCACCTGCTTTTTAAAATTTTTTAATTTAGACTTTATTTCCAACAATTTAATGTCAATTTGTTATAACAATGGAGGTTCCCTGTAACGCGTGTATGATAAGAATGATTATATTAATAGACTAACCTGTGTTATTATTAGCTGAAAAAAGCTTCCAGAGTTTCTGTTTCATCATCCTGTTCCAACGTTCAATAACAGATGCTTTTTCCTCGTTCTCAGTCGAATACAAAGTTATGCTATGCTTCTTCAGGAGATTTTCTACAATTGCGTTATAAAATTCCTGGCCCCTATCCACCCAAATCATTTGCGGTTGTCGCTTCGTGTTAAATATATCTTTAAAAGCATCAGCAACGGACTGTCCTCGCTTGTCTTTTAATGGTCGAATCCAGCCATATTTTGAGAAAACGTCTATGACCATTAAAAGATATTTAAATGCCTTGTTCTATTTCGAAAATTTAGCCATCTCGACTAAATCCGCGGACCATTATCTTGTCTATTCCATATGCAATAACTCGCCTCTTTAAACCTGCGTTTAATGGGCCGGTGTAACTCTTCTGCCAGATTTTGAGACCAGCCGTTACTCAAAATCTTCTGCCGTTTTTTGATTGAACCTCGAGTCCAAGTTTCTGTTTTGTATTAATAACATTTCGAGCTAATGAATGACCCCACTGTCTCTGTTGCCATGGAATCGCATCTAAAGCGGCAACCATTTTCCTGTCTGCGTCATGTGTACATTTACGTGGGTCTGGTTTGTTTGAGCAGACTGAATAATGAATGTCATGCTGCATAGCAACTGCATCTGTTTTACCTGTAGGTTGTTGATAAATTTCTAAAATTTGCCCAGTGTTTGGATCAAACTTAAGCTGCTCGTGGAGCGGGTTATATGGGCCTGTACAACGGTGCCCTGGAAGAGTGAAACCTTTTTTCGGCTTCGGAAGTTTACCTATTAAAGCATGGGCAACAATCCCGCGTCCAGTTAAGGGATCTAATTTCTTTGAAATGTCTTTAGTAAATACATCCAAACCTTGATCGAGATATTTACTCACAGCACTTTTAATCTTTTGTTTGGCAAAATCTGATTTAACCGCTTTACTTAATCCAATACAGCCAAGATTATATAATCCTTTAACACTACCTTTTAAAGCCATTTCGCCGTGTGAATGGCTATTGGATATATCGAAAAAGCCCCCACCTTGTGAGGGCTGAATTAGTTCCCCACTGCTTAACGAATCTTGTTTTCTTGATTCCACATGAAGCGCAATGACAAAACCACACGGGTTTTCCATTTTTGGCTACCATATACCCCGATGGCTCCACGCAGCCAGTTTTCGTTTTTCTCTGATACAATATGTTTCCATTTTTAGTTGAAATATTCTTTTATGAATTTCTCATTATGTTTATGCTTTGATACTGACTTGTGTTGTAAATTATTTGTTTCCCAGCGCTAGTAAATTCTTGGGGATATCCCATCCCAAAACTATCGAAATACCATATAAATTCCCTATCATGCGATGGAATGCAACAAACCCAATGAGTTCCTGCATTTTTAAGCGAATCAAGATTTATAATGCATGGACTGTGTTTTTTGGGCATAACTTCATCTTGAATATATCCCTTTGAAATTTGGAATTCGAAGATATTTTATCCATTTCATTAAATCAATATTACTCAGCGGTTTTTTTTATGAATTTGGGCCTTACAATATTGCCCCCACTAGTGGAATGCTGTTGAATGGGCTGTTTGGCCCTAACAGAAGTCCCTCCCCATTTTTTTTACCTTGGCCTACAGTATTTCGCCCCCAGTTACCAATAAATGGTGGGGGCTGATACATTCCCAATCTTGGCGCGCCCTTTCCTTTTGACCCACCCATTCCTTTTGGTCCGCCTACTCTTGGCGCCCCGTTTACAGTCATTTTTTCAAACGCTTCAATAGCCAGTGGAATACCAATACTTGCTAATATAGTACCCAATGCTCCACCAGATTGTGTTGGTGTTGGATTTATCACTTATCGGCCTCCTGATTGAAGGGCATTTAATATTTCTTCTTTTTGTTTGTTTGTCAGCAAATGTTTATTGTCAATCAGTTTTTTATTTTATCTTGCGGGATGAGAAACCCACTGGTTTGACCCTTTCCACTTATTTTTTAACTACGTGACTTGCTCCTTCACTCGCTAAACCAGCAAGCGCTGATAATCCAAGTGTTTTAGCTAAAGTTGGGGCCAATGTTTTCGCTAACAGAATAACAGCGGAAAATAAACTTCCACCTTGTCTCATTACTTTTCTAATTTGTTTTTGATATTTTTATTTCTGCTCCATTTCCAAGCGATTTAGCTTTGTTGATTCTTTTAATTTGATTGGCTGCAAGCAGTAATTCATCATTACCGCTTGTTTGATTTTTACTTAATCTAATTGTTAAAGGGCTGTTTGTTTTATATGCTTTTGCGAGTTTTCCTTTTTGCCTTCAGACAAATTTACTTTGTATGGATGATATGTTGTCATTTTAATATAACAACATATCATTTTTTATTTTACACAACGACCAATTTCCAATTTTATCAATTTTCACTGTTTCTTCATAGAGAACTATAGCATGTACAATAAAGTTTGCAGCTGCATTAATTTGCGCTTAAGTTAAATCGAAATAAATTAGCGGATAAAGCGAATTGAAATTTGCAATATTCAATTGCGTTCCACTGTTGTAGTCATTTTTCCTCGTTGCATAAGACATTACATCATTAAATATTCTTACTTTTGATTCACTGTCATACTCTGTTTCTGGATAAAACACCCCATTTCCATATTCCAATCGGCAGTTGGACAAAGATGAGTTATTATCTGCCTCATTTAATTTGAACGTATATTATCAGCGGCATTATTGAGTCTTTTTAGATAAACAAAAATATGCTTAACATTATCAATACTGCTGGATATTTGAAAAAATCCTGATGATTGTGTAGGAGCTGATTGTTGACACATTTCCCTTAAATATTTCCATTGTGTTTCTTTCGGGAATGAACTGACAAATTTGTCATAAAGAGAATCTCTGGGCGTTATTCTTGGTACCCAAAGCAAAAACCTATTCACAACAACCCTTCCAGGATCAGTACCATTAGCCATATTATGAATTAATTCATCATCATCTTGAAGTGTAATCTCAAATTGTAATTGCATGGGCACAAGCATTTTATCTTCAAGTTCTTCGAAAAAGGAAAAATTATTTAAGGGAACAAATCGCACTGTTTTTAGCACCCCCGTTTCCATTGTTTTGAACTGCTTGAGATTGTATTCGCCTTGCTTCAAATTAGAAGAAAATCTTAAAAAAATCAATGAATCGCATATCACTTCAAACTCTCACTTAAAAGATGAATTCCGGTATCTGATGGAAGATGTGGATGTATCCAGCTCTGAACATAATATCGAGGTGACTGGTATCAATGATTTTCCAGCTTCACCTCATCTTTTCAATAAGAAGGCGTATGATTTGAAAATAACAAAAGATGCTTTTAATCAATACTCTGGGAGACTTGGATTCAACATGTATAAACTTCCAGATGGAGAATACACTATTTGCATTGAATTCTTTCCTGCTTCAATGAACTCTGTGAGTGTTAATGTCGTTAGCACAAGCCTGAATATCAATCAACAATCAACAAAACAATTTTCGAATTATACAAGATCCATCATCCACATGCATAAATGGGAGATCACTCCGCCTGAGTATATATATCTAGATTTAAAATGACAAGGAACCCCTGAAGCAGAAACTGAAGAAGATGCAAATCTGATCATATATGGTGTCAAAGGTTCTCAACCTGATGTTGAAAGAAGCGTCTTCGATTCTCCTTTCGTTTTTTTAAAACCAAAAGATGGTCATGGAGACTGATTTGGATATGAATGGTCATCAGTTGATTGGAAATAAATCATCTTTTTTCCTAAGTGGATTTATGGAGGATCCAGCAATATATATCAAATTAAATGGCGATGATGATGATTTAATCATTCCTATTAAATGTAAATTAAAGGCAGTTTTTGCTGAAATGTTGAATAAAAACCAAAGATTTTATCCACCCATTACAGTTGAAATTATGAAAAAAAATTCACATCAACCGTAGGTGGAAGAAAGCAAAAAATACAGACTGATATCTCATTGAATGAATGGGATGCAATACAAGTCAGACCCTTCATTGGAGTAAGTTCTATAAAATTTAATTATAGAGTTTGTTTATTGTTTGAAGTTTAATCTCCACATAAAATGAGCTTTGAAATCAAAATAAATTCTGAAAAACTGAAAGAAATTATACAAACTCTGAAGAAACTTTGTTCCTGCATAAAAAATGGAAAATAGCCTATTCCAATTCAATCACTTTGATCCAACGCTTTCTGAGGAGAAAGTTGATGAATTGAAAAAACTTTATTCTTTTTATCATAAAAAATGTTGGTGCTGCCGAAAAGCACAAAGAAAATATGAGAAAATGAATTTAGTGTTAACTCTTAGTTCTACTTTGCTGGTTGTTACAGGAACGATTGTAGGAGGAGTTACATTGAATCCAATTATCTTAGGAGTTATAAATGGTGCTGGGTTATTCTTTAGAAGAAAGATAGAAAGATAGAAATAAGTCAATTCGCAATGACAAAGTATGAAAATGTTATGACTGAAATGAGATCGTATCTTAGGGGTGATTACTTTGATTCACAAGAATTCTTAAGTGAAATGAAGGTTATAGATGGAATTGTAGCAGATTTATGTTTGAATTTAGAGAAGTATGAAAAAGAATATCCGGCTTCGCTGGCGGATTAAAAAAAAATAGTTATATAACTTGAATGTTATATAACTAATTCTTTTCTGTGGGGTTATCAACTTGATCGGCTTCATCAATATCCTCATAATGATCAAAATAACTCTGGGGACGAATTATTTCTTTCACAAGAACTTCCTTCCCAACAATGGAAAGGGAGTTAATGTTACCGAGAAAGACTTGACGGAGTTATAAAATAAGGCAACCATTGAAAGGAATTCCAATTATTGTATGCGGATCAATCTTTGTTTTAGATTTTTCACCAACCGTGTGATTGAAAAGACAATTAATTTTACCAGATTTATCTGTGTAAAGTTTTCCATAAATCTTTTGATAATCACTTTGGTCTTCTTTAATAATGGATAAAGAATCTAGTTGGAGTTTAAGTTTTGGATTTCATTACTTGAGTTCAGGCCGTTTTGACTCGGTGAGTTTTCTGATTCTTGATTCAATTTCCTCAAACATTGCTTTCTGGTTTTCATCTTCAAGGATGAAACCAATAGAAAAGTTGATGTTTTTATCTTCATTTTTATGTTCCCATATTTTCATACGGCCTTCAAGTAATATTTCTGCAGGATGGTTTTTGTATTCAATAGGAAGGACTGTGAATGAGAACTTTCCTGATCTCTTTGTTTCTGGTTCTGCGAGCTGGATATTTTGGATATCATAATTTTCTTTGGTTATCATTTTAAATACAAAATAATTTTTTTTATTTCTTTAACCAAGCAGTGAAAGTAAGAGGATTAACATCTAAAGAACCATCCGTCATTTTAACAGTTAGGGTGAGATCATTAGATTTTGAGTTCAAGACAGGATAAATGTTGGGGTTTTTGACGGCATGTTCGTAAAACATATTCGTAAAGTCTTCTTCATTATCATACGCCACATAATAGCCCTTTTCACGGTTCATTTTTCTCATTTGCATTACAATGTTATCCAACGTGGATGCGAGGCAATTTCGGGCTAAAACTACGAAATAGCCCGAAATTGCCTCACATACATGCTAGATTTCATTGTAATGCAAATGAGCAGAGTTAACCGTGAAAAGGGCTATTATCTGGTAATCTTTCATCTCGAACAAGCACTCGCATTCCCTCAGGCCATGAATTAATCTTTTTCTTTAAAGGAAAGGGAACTTTTCTATACCCAGCTGTGAGTTCTTTTAAAGGCAGTGGTTTATAAAATGTTAAACCATTTAATCTTCAGTAGTATTAGAGTTGGGGGCACCAGATCAAAAAAATATTTTTTTGATCTGATACCAAACCAACTCTATACTACTTTCCATATGATGGTAACCAGTTTTTTTTGTTTCCATTTAATGTAAACCAGTTTTTGGAAAACTATATGTTTCCATAAAATAATTAAACTATATGTTTCCATAAAATAATTAAACTATATGTTTTATAAAAAACAAAGTGCGTTTATTCCATTGCGTGATTTCCTTTGCGTTTATTCTTGTTTTTTGATAATATGGTCACAACTGCGGTTTTGTTTAAAAAATATAATCTCATATAATAGTATAGAATGAATTGTAATTCTGTAATCCATGACGAATTTGAGAATATGGGAGAGTTGACCTGTCCCTTTTGTGGCCAACGATTAGCAGATGTTGGTAGAAATACGGAAGTTGTTGAATCATGTTGTGATAAAAAAGATTTGTTTAATGACAATGGAATGAATGTTTGTAAAAATTGTGGTGTTGTTAATGGGTATGATTTACAAGCTCCATATATTGATTTCCATGATAACAAATATAAAATGACGAGAAAGAGTGTGTATATAAGAAAATATCATATTTTAAATGTGGTCAATCATATAGCACAACAGAATCATGTACAAATTAGTAATGATAATAGACAGAAAATCCTGAGAATATTCGCTTTGGTTAATGAAGTATTATCGCAGGTTAACAATAACCGTAAACGGATGATTAGTATTAAATTTATTATCAAGCAATTATTTAGGATGCTTGAGCTTCCATACAAGAGTATTAAAGTAACGAAGTCAATGAAGACATTAAAATTCTATGAGACTTGGTGGAAACATGTTTATGAATTGATAAAGAATGATATAAACAAAATTATTAAAAGGTGACCTGTTGCGTGATTCTCAGAAAAACAGGAAGTCATACGTCATGCAAAGGGGGTTTTCCCTATGAATGAGTTATTGAATAAAGTTTGTTAGTAAAATTTACTCTAAAAGTTTACTCGGAAGTGAATTTTTTATCATACTGTTTTTCAAATTTATCGGCAAGAGGACAAAGATCAATGATTATTTCATCTAACTGTCTCATTTCATTGATGAAAACAGTGTGGTTGAATTGATTTCCTCTGAGACATGAGCGTAAATCGACTAATACTTTTTCATATGTTGTGTATGCAAATTTAGACATTTCAATTTTTCGTTTATAGTTTTTAATTTCACTGTATGTCTTAATCAATAAACCAGCTCCAGAAATAGAAGCTAGTATAGCAGGATTTAATATGATACTACCAGCTACTGTACCAATAACTACTAAGCCTGTTGAAGTTACATTAATAATTAAATTCAATCTCTTGAAATATTTGAAAGCCTTCTTATAACACCAAAAGCGTTTATGATAAAATTTATACAATGCTTTGATTTCAGATAATTTTTCTGGGCTTATGTTTGTATCAATATGATTGAAATCGAATATTTCTGTTTTATCTGTTTTAGTCATTATATTATATATTTGGATAATTATATTTTAGGATTTGAAAGAAGACAATATAATACACCACTTATTTGGCCCATTATTGGAGATCTTTTTATTTTCTTAGGCAATGAAAGGCAGCAATATGTGTATCCAGGCCCCTTTTCATAGTCATTGTAAAATCTTCCAAATGCATCATGAAAAATAGCATGTTTAATTAAAAATTGGTATTTGGTGTTTATAGTACAAGAACCCGGTCCTATTAAGCCGATGTTAGGGTGTTTTTCTAATATTAATTTTGGTTCATTGATATTGACTCATTCAAATAGTTTACATACAAAAATTGATATATTAAAGCCGATTTTAATATTTCATCTTTAGTATTAGGATGTAGGGTTTTTTGGGCTGTGAAAAATTTATTACAAAAATTAATTGACTGTGTGAGAATTACCATTTATATATATCAATATATTAGATAATTATATATTAAAACTCCTCAAAAAGTGCACTGATATGGCAATCATAAGGCGCAAATGTAATGTCATCATCAAATGATATCAATTTGATTTGTTTGTCTGCATCTTCCCTGAAATTGATAACTGATGTTGATATATTGAAAGTGTATAAAATTTTCTTTGATGTTTTTTCCCAATTCTGCGGAGCGAACGAAGTGTTATGAATTAATATAAACATTTTTTCATATCCTTCAGGCGGTTTATCGTCCAATATCATCAGCCATAATTTTATAAGTTTCAAATTGATTAATGCAATAAAAGATAATGAACCGTTGAATATGATATCATAACTGTTCTTATTTTTCATATAATTGCCTAAAAATATGAATTTTTGTAACTGTTTGGGTTTTGGTAAACCAATTAGGTTTCTACCATTCATATCAATATCGGTCTCCATAACCATTTTTCCACCTTCAATTACAAAAACAGTATCAAATACATCTGGGTCGACACTCGAGACATAGCCTTGAACACCATAAACGATTAGATGTGCTTTCTTTGTATTACCAGTCGATATACTTTCATGAAGGTCTATCATTATATATTCAGGTGGAGAGACTTGATACTTATGTAAATGAACAATGCTTTTTGTATATCCCTCAGTGTTGAATATCTTTGTAGTTTGCTGTCCGATATTAAGAACTGATGAGACAACATTGACAGATGTCGAACTAATGTGAGCTTTATCTGGAACGAAAAACTCAATCACCATAGTGTACTCACCTGGAGGAAGTTTGTATGCATTAAAACCTATCCTTGACCTGAAGTCATCTTTATTGTCTGTCGTAAGAGTCATATCATAGGCTTTTTTATTAATTTTGTGTGGGCTTGATGCAAAATTGATAATTCCATTAACAACAATATTACTCTCCGATGAGCTCTCGTCCACATCTTCCATCAGATATCTGAAAACGTCTTTTTCTGCAGTAGAGGAAGTTATGTGTGACTTGTTAACATAACTCTTATAATCGTCTGTTATTCGTGTATACAAGTTTGTATTAGAATCATTGAGTTCGGCGTTGAAGAATGAAACATTTACGGCAGCGTCATTCTCATTTGGTTTAGGTGTTGCTAAATTAGTAATTTTGTAATTTTGCATATTGAGATTGCTGGAAATCGTTTTGTCTATTTTTTCGTTTAAATGTGTATCAACATAACCTTTATTCGTAGCCATATCGCTTACAGTTGGGGTTTGAACGTTATATATCACGTGGTTGTTCATATCAATTGAATTCTCCATAGGAAGCATCTCTTTACGGGATAAGAATATATTCTTGACGTCATTATAAGAAACCAGATTGTTATAATTGGCTCCCAAATCATGCCATGTTTGTTGTTTTGATTGGATGACATTGTATTTCTCTTGGAGGTCAATATTTTTAGATATATTCAAACTTGAACTAGGTTGTATTTTTTGAATCGCATTTTTCAAAGTTACCATATTCACCGCAGAAAGATCATTGTTTTCATCCGTATCCATATTTGTGATCAGTTTTCGATCCATATCAATTTCTCCAGGTAGAATTAATTTATTTCCTCGCAGATCCAAATCTGCAGTCATATGAGTTGTTCCATCTAACTTTAAATAATGTGTGTGTCCATACTCTTTGTTGACGACATCTTTAAAATTTGTAGGATCCTTGACATTAACTAATTTCTTGTTTTGCATATCATAATTACCATCATCTGTCAATTTGAACCCTATGCCGGGTAATCCACGTAAGCCATGTTGTGGGTGGTTAGTAGATTGTGACGATGGTAAAATTCCATTTGAGTAACTCATATATAATTGAGTTATATTATATTTTTCCATTGAAATTCTTAGTTGTGAATTTCCGTGGCTTATCAATATATACGAAGGAATATGGTTCTTTAGTTGCTTTATTATATAATTCTATTGGAATATTGTTTTCGCGGCAAATTAGACTCTTCTCATTAGCACTTGGGAATTCGTAAATAGAGAAATGTGAACAGTTCAATCTTATGTCTTTTGGTGTCTTATAGTAGCTTTGACTCAGATAAATCACACTACAATTTTTGTGTCTCCCTCGTATAAAATAGTCGACCAATGGTTTTTGGTTTTTATTACATACGAAATCGTCAAATACTACTAATTTCTGTGAGTCACAGTCAATGTCTTCAACGGGAATAATCTCATCGTTGTTTGCTTCAATAACTTCATAGCCAACTTCATCACTTATTGGTTGGAACATATCCATAAGATTCTGGTACTTAGACTGCTCTAAGTTTTTAGCATAAAGATATACTTTATCAAAATACAACAGATGGATGATCATATGCATTAGTGCATTAGTTTTCCCCGAACCGCTTGGTCCGCAAACCAACATCCGAAATGATCGATCAGGCATGAATTCATATAACTGTTTAAAGTTTGAGACAACATCGTCTTCAACGTCATAATTTGGTATTTTCATTTATATTATATGGGTATATTATTTCAATATAACATGGTGTATAACACGGTGTATAACACGGTGTATAACACAGTGTATAACACAGTGTATAACACGGTGTTAAACGTTATTTTTTATATATAATTTCCCATTTTTATGTAATGTAATAATATAACAATAAATGAGTTTACTTAAGTGGAAAGAACTCGCAAAGAGTAAATCTGAATTAGGGAATAAGATTAATTATGTTCATGATAGAATTACGAAACATGATATTAGTCAGCAGACGAGCCAACAGTCATTGGCGAAGGTATTTAAACCAGTGACTAGTAAATTAGATGATGTTATTGACAGTAATTTAGATTTAAGGATGCCTCCAAGGAAAAAACGACCACTGAAGAAAGGGGAAGTTGGTATTGACTATATGCCTGAAGTTGATCCATATGAAGACATGGATGTAGAAGGTCTGATTGATTTTGGTGATTATGTACCACCACAGCAAGATAAACAACTGGTGTCAAAACCTCCAACATATCAAGAATCTTTACAAGATCTTATGGAAGGACAGAAGGAGATTTATGTTGATCCTCAGTACTTCCCTCAGGAACTTGATGATTTACCACCAGAATATGATGACAATGAAGAGATCGATTATGCATTACATGATGAAGATGCGAGTAATGAGATTTTGGATGATGTTGGTATTGTGAATTATGAAAATGCGGATAAGATATTGAATCAATCAACAATGACACCCCAAAAGACTCAGAACTATCTTAATAAGATTATAAAGGAGGCCAAATCAAAAAGGAGCCAATTAAGTGGCTATAAAGCAAATGTTACAAAACAATACAATAAGGGGGAGATATCAGATGCAGAGAGGCAAATGCGAAACAAAAGAATAGACAACGCAAGAGTTACTTTAAATGAATACATAAAACATTATAATACTAAATTGGAAACAATAAAAGGTTCTGGAATCCAGAGTCGGGGAAAAAAACAGAGAGGTGGCAATATTATGTTTTTTAATGATGTAAAGCAGCTTTTGAAAAAATTGGAATTGATTATTGGTGAAAGATTGGCAGGGAATACCAGCATTGAGATGCGAAATATGGGAGTAACTATATTGGACACATTATTGAAAATGTCGACAATCAATAGACCGCAATATAATAAATTGTTTAGTCAATATTTTAAAATATAATTAATATAACTTTATTATATAAATGGAACGAGAGATAGTATTATCATCTTATAGTGTAAAAAATCAAGGGAATAATAAACCTGAGGATTTTACAACAAAATTTACTAGACCTATAATTTTGGATAGTAATATGCAATATGATATTGGTCTTAACAGAATTATCAATATGAGTTTTACATGGTTTAATGTTAATGCTGGATACAACAATCAATTAATCAAATATAGCTCCGATAGTGGTTCAACATTTAACAACATCACCTTTCCAGCCGGAGTATGGAATTATACAGACTTCAACACATATATCAAGGACATAACAAAGACTGGTGATACGTATCCGATCACTCTTGAATTTGATGATACAACATTTAGGGTCACGGTTACATTAGCTCAGAATTACCAACTTGATTTAAAAGAAAGTAATTTTAATGACCTAATCGGTTTCGATAAAATAGTATTAACAAGTGGAACGAATATAGGGCCGAAAGTGCCCAATCTCAGTCAAGACACTGACATACTTAATATTCATTGCGACCTAATTAATGATTCACTTGTAGACGGTCAAGATACGGACATCATTTATTCCTTCTCAACAAGTGTTTTCCAACCTAGTTATTCATTCACCTTAGAACCCCGGAGAGTCACCTACAATCCTGTGAATAAGAATACGATTTCTAGTATAAGGATTTATATCACCGATGGAAAAAGAAGATTAGTTAACCTGAATGGAGCAGATACATCTTTCTCACTAATTCTGAAAAGTTTAGAATAATATAACATAATAGTATAAATGAAGCCATATGAATTCAAAAGATTTTACCATCCAAAACTTGGTAAATTTGTATATCAACACAAAGGGTCTGGGCTTATCGTTGATAATATTTTCAAACCATTAAAGAGTGTGGCATCAGCTGTTTTTAAGAAATTTGCTAAGCCAATAGCAAAGAAGGCGTTAGAATCGGGAATTTCTCACGCTGGAGAAAAACTGGGCAAAAAAGCAGTTGAAAAATCTGGTGATTTGATCATGAAAAGATTGGCAAATTTGAGAAAAGGAGCTACAAGACAAACGGCAAATGTTTCATCCTCACCCATTAAAAAGCAACAGCAAGATGAAAGTACTGATATGATACTCAATAGATTGATATCAGGATCTGGTATAAAAAGAAGGCATAGAGTAGGAGTAGTATAGAATAAATAAAATGTTTGAGAATAGTGTTATATATAATAGTATATAATTGTAAAATTATCTAACATAATAATATAATGACTTTTAGAACAAGTGAATTTCTACAAAGATATGAGTTGGTGCGATTCCAACTTGATGATGTAATCAGAGCCCCAGCTAACAATCAACACCAAGTGAAAAATGGGTATAAATTTACAATTAATGATCGATCGAGTTTCTACGATTGGTACAATGTTTATTTCGAGGTCCAGTTCCAGGTACAAAAATTGGCTGATGGTACAGCCTATGCTGATGATAGGGTGACAGTTATTAATGGAGCCCATAGTTTGATTAGTCACATCATGATAAAAAGTGCTGGGAAAATTGTGTATGATACTGATAATCTCCATAAAGTGACTTATGTAAAGAACCTGCTTGAATATAGTGACGATTTTGCTCGTAGTGTTGCTAAAAACTCTTTATGGTATTTGGACACAGATAACACTACAGCCAATACTAATACAGGGTTTGAGTCAAGACGTCTTTTAACGACAGGTAACCATGATGTCAATGTAGTCATACCTCTTAATCGTTACAGTTTCTTCGAAGAGCTAGAGGGTCGAATGTTAGTCCCAATGCAACTTCAGTTTAATATACAGTTACAGAATGACAATGAATTAATATTTAAGGCAGGTGC
Source organism: Cladopsammia gracilis (assembly GCA_022457155.1). NCBI lineage: Eukaryota > Metazoa > Cnidaria > Anthozoa > Scleractinia > Dendrophylliidae > Cladopsammia > Cladopsammia gracilis. Next base: position 431,668 of record JAJGOT010000182.1, read on the forward strand.
AGTAGGTGACGGACGAGTTGTTATTGATAGATTACTACTTTGGGTACCAAAATTGACACCAAAAGACAGTCTCTACGATAAGTTTGTTAGTTCTTTTTTGAAAGATGATAAATGGACATATCTGAGAGAAATGTATGAGGTGTCCGCACCAACACATAGTAGTGGATTCTTCCAAATCTCATCCAGTATTGATAATGTTAAGGCTATATTTGTATATCTACAAAGAGCTAAAACAAACAATGCAGAGGCAAATCCGTACCTGTTTGACACTTTTAAAGTAAATTCAGGTGATAATGCTTGCAGTCTTACAACATGCAGATTGGAATACGGCAATGGAGTATTCTACCCAGAGACTGAATACGATTCAGAATCAAAAGTAAGGATATTCAATGATTTAATGTCCTATGGTATGAGAAAGAATGATTACAACAGCGGTACACAGCTTAACCTATCGAATTACAATGGTCTCTATCCACTAATCTATTTCGATCTATCATATCAAACAGAGAAAGTAACAAGAGACCCAAAGCAGTTGATCTTCAGGTATAAACTGAACGCCAATAGTGCTGGAAATAGTCCTTTCAGTGTTCATGCCGTTGTTCTATATGAGGAGACTGTCGTCATTGACAAAGTGGGAAATGAATTGGTTATAGTGTAAAAAAAGTAATAAATTACTAATCAAATAATATCTTTATTTCATATATGTTTTATAACCAGAAAATTATATAACATATATTATATACAACAAATGACTCAACTTTATGAGATTAATGTGAAATTGTCTGACAATCAAAAGAAAAATCTTAGCAATGCTTACCACAAAAGGGAAACAATTGTTCTAAGACTTACGAAGGACTCTCTTCGTGGTAATGATACTCTACATGTCCCGGCGATGGTAAAAAAAAGGTTGGAGAAAAATCGGAATTTGGGTAAGGGTATGGACATTAAACTAGCTAAGACTAATATTAGGAAACAAATCGGTGGTAGTTTATTGACTTCCATTCTAACTCTAGGTAAAGCTTTAGCACCAACCCTAGGAAAAACCCTTGGTCTATCAACTCTTGCTGGTTTGGCTTCAGAAGGTGCTAGTCAGGTTGTTAAAGCGATATCTGGAAAAGGCATACAGTCTGGTGGTTTTCTCATACCACAAGAAAAAATCAATAAGCTGATAGAATATAAGCATCTTTTATCGACGAAACAAAAACAGGATATATTGAATGCCCTTCAATCAGGTTCAGGTGTTCATATCACACCAACAAAAACACAATCAGGAGGATTTTTAGGCACTCTGTTGGCAAGCATTGGTGTCCCACTCCTTCTAAATGCTTTAACTGGTAAAACTGGTAGTGGTGCTCCTCGAATGGGAACTAGTAAGAAAAAGGGTTCGGGAGCTCCAAGAATAGGTGCATATAGACCACCACCCCCATTTTATGGGAGTTGGCCCGATAATACGATCGGTATGGGGATTAAAAAAAAACAACCCAAAAAAAAAAGACAACCAAAAGAGGCGAAGGCTTGCTATTAGGAAAAAACTCACCGTTCAACGGAATTCCACTTCTAGGGGCAATACTGTAAAACCGAAATTCCACAAAGACATCCCGTTAAGTAATCATGATCTAATAAAATGGTGCAGATATTTAAACATCCCAATCAGTGATGTTCTGTCAAGGGATGAAAGAGTTCCACATAATCATAGCCAAGCATTATTTATTTACAATCTAGAACCTAGTTATATGGCAGGATCTCGTTGGGTTACAACTTATGTAAAAGACAACGTGATAAATTATTTTGACAGTTTTGGTATGCCTCCATTTCAAGAGATCGTAAATCATGCGAAAAGAAGGAATATAACACTGCTTCACCAAAACAACCAAATCCAAAACATAAAAACGTCTACATGTGGCTACTTCTTGCAAGTATTTGACATATATGATACAATGAAGAATGAGAGATTCCTCGAACATTATTTTAGAAATATCTAACTTATATATATAAATGGTTAAATCATATTGCGTTAAGGAAAAACGACAGACGGAATCAGTACCTGGTTCTGAACGATATGTAAGAACTAAAAACAATCGATTGATGTTGAAATCACAATGTTCTTCTTGTGGAATAATAAAAAGCCGATTTGTATCCAGTAAAAAAAATTTAAACTAAATAGCCAGTCAGAAATGGCTGGCGGATTTTTAGATATTACTGGTTCCCACAGTCTTGGTGAAATTGCAGCTAAAAGCGCTTTAAAAGGTTTGTATAATTTAGGTAGAATTGGTGCTTCAAAGGCTATTAAATCAGATTTTGCTAAACAAAAGATCAAAGGTATGGCTAACAAATATCTGGATCAAGCTTTGGATAGTATTACATCAGATTTATCAAAGAAAATAGATCCTTTACACAAAGGCAGTGCTATTGATATACATAAGGCCATTGGGAAGCTTCCGAAACCAAAAGGAGGGTGGACATTACCCGGTCATAAATATACTGGGCCTTATAATGATTTAGAGAGTCAAGTGAAATATGACCCAACAACTGGCCAAATATTAGAAATACATGACCAACCTACAGGAAGAACGGATGCCATTGCCATGCAGCACGATGTTGATTATAGTGTTTGTAAAGACGACAGAAAGTGCAAGAATAGAGCAGACAGAAAAATGGTCAAAGCTTTAGATGAAGTACCATATGATGAGAGACAATGGGGTCATTGGTTGGCTAGAAACACGATTGATATAAAACAGAAATTAGGTCTTGGTGTTAAACAAAAAAGGAAGTCAAAAAACGGGAAGCGGCGTTGAGTAAAAATGATTGGGCTCAACAATTAGCCGATGAATTACATAAGCCAATCAAATGAAAATTTAAAACAAGAAGAGTTATTGTTAATGGAATAGATGATATTTGGAGCGCTGACCTTGTAGAAATGCAGAAGTTTTCAAAATGGAATAAAGGATATAGATATTTATTAAATATCATTGATGTGTTTTCGAAATTTGCTTGGAGCATTCCCATTAAAAATAAAACCGGTAATACAATTACTGAATCATTTGATGATGTTATTAAAAAATCAAAACGGAAACCGAAATTTATTTGGGTAGACCAAGGATCTGAATTCTATAATAAAACTTTCAAAGACTGGTTAAAGAAAAGTAATATTGAGATGTATTCTACTTTCAATGAAGGTAAAGCTGTTGTTATTGAGAGATTTAACAGAACATTAAAATCTAAAATGTGGAAACAATTTACAGCTCAAAATACAACACAATATTTAGACATATTACCAAAACTATTAAATGAATACAACAGTACAAAGCATTCAAGTATTAAAATGACTCCTACAGAAGCAAGCAAAAAGAAGAATGAAGGTTTAGTATATTTCAATTTTTACGGTGATATGCAAACATCAAAACAGAAGCCGAAATTCAAAATAGGCGATAAGGTTAGGATAAGCAAATACAAAAGACCAGTTTTTGATAAGGGTTATACAAGCAATTTTAGTGAAGAAATATTTATTGTTGATAAAATTCAAAACACAACACCAGTCACTTACAAACTAAAGGATCTCAATGATGAAGAGATACAAGGGAGTTTCCATCAACAGGAGTTATTGAAAGCTAAACAAGATGTTTTTCGTATAGATAAGGTTATCAAAAGAGACTATAAGAAAAAACAAGCTTTGGTATCATGGTCTGGTTATCCAAAAGAATTTAATTCATGGATACCGTTAAAAGATGTCAAAAATATATAATGTTTATATATATCATGAGTGGCATTGAGAAATATATCAAAAAAATAAATTTTCAAATTCAGGAATGTGAAGATGAAATAGACAATCTTCATGATAAAATATATGATAATGAGCGTAGATTGGATCTGTTACAATATAAAAAGAAATTATTGAAACTTTATCATAAAAAAATACATGAAATTGATGAAGATATAACATTGAAATAGTTATTGAATATTATCTGCAATGAGATAGAAAACAAAAGATACGATGATGAATGTAATGTGTTGAAACAAACCAAAGTTGATAATGTCAAATATCTCAAACGTGAAAATAATATTTTTACACCTGTGAATACAACAAGTAATGCAAATTTGATTAATGAGACTTGGCTTTAAAAAAGGTTTAAAGAGATGTTACTATTTACAAGTATCCCAGAAATTTCTGAGATATTTATATCTTTGCATTCGCTATTCATTGGTAGCCAAAAATATTAATGTTTCTGGCTATTATCAACCATATTTAAACGCACTAAAATGACTTAAAAAAATAATCATACTATATAGTAATGGTAAAACAATCAAGGGGAAGACCTAAAAAGTATATGACCGATGAAGAAAAACGTATTATGGGACGTCTTTATTGTAAGAAGTATAATGACAATCCAGATAATAAATATCATTGTATTGAATGTAATAAATATTTTCATCCTGCAAGTAAATATAAACACAACAAAACTATGAGTCATCAATTGAATTCACAAAAATACAACAACGAATAACACAAGGATATCATAAAAAGATAATCATATATGACCAATCATATATAACTATCTCAAATTATTTCCAAAATGATTCCAAAAATAAACGCACTATGAAAATGACTTAAAGAAATATTATATATGGTTATATATATATAGAATGAATTTTGAAAAATCCCAACTTATGAAACTTAAGAAGTCAGAACTAATTAAACTGTTAATGAAACAGAATGCTAAACCAGCTCCTAAAATTATAATAGGGGATGACGAAAAACAACGTAGGAGACCAGTGCCTACACCAAGACAAACAGTAAAAGAATTGGTTGACTATTTTGAGAGGAAAAGATTACCACCCCCACCTTCTGAATGGTTAGAAGAAATAGAACAATTAAAAAAGACACCAATTCCTACACCAAGGACTAAAAAAAACAGTTAAACCTATTCCAGCTCCAAGGACTAAGATAGAGCAAACAGACAAAGCTCTAAAAGGTTATACTAAATCCTTCGAAATTACATTAAAGAATAATAAAGACCCTTTAACACAATTACAACAAACAAGAAAAGGTATTGAAAACCATTTTAAAACCCTACTAAGTGATACAAAAGGAATTAAATTTGTTGAAACACTAAAGGTCACATTTGAGAAACTAGCTGGTGATGAAATAGTGTCTAAGACTGCATATTTTAACAGTGTTGCTCAGACGATTATTAACCACATAGAAATCGCTGAAGCGTTACAATTATCTAAACAACAGATATTAAATAGTGTAGCTCAATGGATTTCTGAGGGTTCTGGATGGACAATTAGATCTATTGACAACCACTATATTAATATTGTTAAATACGAACCATTAAAGGGATCATCTTACATTCAATTACCTTCAGAACTAAGAAATAGTGCTAAGGGATTGATAAACATGAAAAATAAAGACAATGAATGCTTTAGATGGTGTCACATTAGACATTTGAATCCTCAAGACAAATACCCACAGAGAATTAAAAAAGTTGACAAGCAATTCATTGAAAATTTAGATTATTCGGGGATTGAATTCCCAGTCACCACCAAACAGTACAACAAGATTGAAAAACAAAATAATATCAACATAAATGTTTTCGGTTATGAAGATAAACAACCATATCCAATTTATGTCTCAAAAGAAAAATATGCAGACCGTATGAATCTGCTTCTTATAACAGAAAATGAAAACAAGCACTATGTCTTGATTAAAGATTTTAACAAGTTAATGTACAATCAGACAAAACACAAAGAAAGAAAACATTTCTGCATGTATTGTCTTCAATGCTTCAGCTCTGAAAGAGTATTAACTGATCATAAAGAAAACTGTATACAAGTGAATGGCACACAAGCGATAAAAATGCCTGAGAAGGATAATAATATACTAAGATTCAACAACTTTCATAAACAACTACCAGTACCATTCGTCATTTATGCAGATTTTGAAGCTATCACTGAAAAAATACATGGTTGCCAACCCAATAATGACAAATCATATGCAGAAGCCTATCAAAAACATACAGATTGTGGATATGGTTATAAAGTGGTTTGTTGCTATAATGATCGGTATACTAAGAAGGTTCAATCTTATAGGGGTGAAAAGGCTGTTTATAAATTTATGGAAAAGATGCTAGAAGAAGTTAAGTATTGTAAAAATATTATGAAAAAGGAATTTAACAAACCATTAAAAATGACAAAAGATGATGAAGACGAATTTCGAAAAGCTAAAGAATGTCATATTTGTGATAAAAAATATACTGACAAAGACATTCGAGTTCGAGACCATTGTCACATCACTGGTAAATACAGAGGATCTGCTCATCAAGATTGTAACCTGAAACTCAAAATAAAACCAGAAGAAATAAAAATACCTGTTATATTTCATAACTTAAGAGGATATGATAGTCATTTTATAATGCAAGAGATTGGTGCTATTGTTAAGGAATATACATATACAAATAAGAAAGGTGAAAAGTGTGAAATGAATATCAATGCCATACCTAACAACATGGAGAAGTATATGGCTTTCATGCTTGGTAATCATCTTACCTTCATTGATAGTTTCCAATTTATGAGCTCAAGTTTGGAAAACCTAGTGAGCAATCTACCAAAAAAATTGTTGAAATATACCTCTCAAAAATTCAAAAATGAAAAACTTGATTTAATGTCACAAAAAAGGAGTCTATCCATACGACTTCATGGACAGTTTTGATAAATTTAATGAAAAGCTGCCACCAAAAGAAGAATTTTACAGCATATTGAATGATGAGCATATCTCAGATGTAGATTATAAACATGCTCAAAATGTATGGAATACATTCTCTCTTAAAAATATGGGTGAGTACCATGACTTATATCTTAAATCTGACATCCTTCTGTTAGCTGATGTATTCGAAAACTTTCGAAAGACCTGTCTGCAATACTATAAACTTGATCCTTGTCATTATTTCACGTCTCCAGGGCTTTCATGGGATGCTATGCTAAAAATGACTGATATCAAATTGGAGCTTATGACAGATGTTGATATGTTTCAATTTGTGGAAAAGGGTATGCGTGGTGGTATATCATATATAGCCAATCGATACGGAAAGTCAAATAATAAACACATGAAAACATACGATGAGAAGGCGCCCTCAAAGTATTATCATGTATCTTGATGCCAACAATCTGTATATGGTTGGGCAATGAGTCAATATTTACCAACTGGTGGTTTTAGATGGTTAACAGATAAACAAATCAACAAATTAGACCTAGCTAAATACAAAGAAGATAGTAATAAAGGTTTGATATTAGAAATTGATTTAGAATATCCTGAAGAACTACATGACCTTCATAATGACTACCCACTAGGACCGGAAAAGGTTAAAGTAGGTGAAAACATGTTGTCAGAATATTGCAAAAAAATAGCGGCTAAATATCAAATATCAACAGGTCTCGTACAAAAACTGATTCCAACTTTAAGAAACAAAGAAAAATACGTTCTACATTATAGAAACCTTCAATTATATACAGATCTTGGATTAAAAGTCATTAAAGTTCATCGAGTATTAGAATTTAATCAGTCACCTTGGCTTAAACAATACATTGACTTCAACACCAACAAACGAAAGAATGCTAAAAATGCTTTTGAAAAAGATTTTTTCAAACTTATGAATAATAGTGTTTTTGGTAAAACAATGGAGAACTTAAGAAAGAGAGTTGATATTAGATTAGTAACTGATGAAAAGAAACTATTAAAAATAGCTGCTAAACCTACTTATGTAAGTAGTAAGATCTTCAATGAAAACCTTGTAGCCGTTCATAAGATCAAAGAAACACTAACCCTAAACAGGCCGGCATATGTGGGTATGTGTATTCTAGAGCTTAGTAAGACATTAATGTATGAGTTTCATTATAACTATATCAAAGATAAGTATGGTAATAAGGCTAAGCTGCTCTTTACCGATACAGACTCCCTAACCTATGAAATGGAAACCGAAGACGTCTATAGGGATTTCTGGAACGATAAAGATAAATTCGATAACAGCGACTACCCTGAAAGCTCACCGTATTTTAATAAGTTAAATAAAAAAGTAATTGGTAAATTCAAAGATGAAGCCGCAGGAATTCCCATTTATGAATTCGTCGGTCTACGATCAAAAATGTATAGCTACATGAAAGACGATCAAAAAGGTGGAAAAACAGCAAAAGGAATTAAAAAGAATGTCATTAAAAACGAAATCCAACATGAAAACTATAAATACACGCTCTTCAATAATAAACAGATGCACCATCAAATGAAAACAATTAGGAGTCAAAATCATCAATTGGGAAGTTATGAAATCAATAAAGTATCACTCAGTTGCTTTGATGATAAACGATATATACTAGAAGACGGAATCAACAGTTACGCATATGGACATTATGCTATTAACAATTTCCCACGCGTGGGAAACGAATTTTAAGATAAGAAAACAATAGCATTGGATGACTTCATTTCATAGGGAAACCCCCTGTTTTTTCGAGAATGTCACACACGAATAGTTCCATCCTGTTTACAGTCAAATATTATCAGTTGAAAAAGGTTTTTTCCCTTCCCAATGGAAACAAAAGAGAACAATAAAGATTCCCACGCGTGGGAAACTATCTTTGTTCCATTGCGTAGATATTATTTTTAATCCAAATGCTAACTCTTTGATGGTTGTCATAAAAGGTGATGAGACAATAAATATTCCCACGCGTGGGAAACTGAACCAATACAACCAAGAGTGGAAGGCATAATATTTCACACACCTTTGATATCACTGATAGATAAACAGCGTTTTATTGAGTTTAGAACAGGCCTGGCAAAGTTGAGCGATCTTGTAAAGTTAAATCAAACCCCATAATATGTTGAAAATATTTTCTCTCGTGATCTGAAACAATAGCTATAGTGATGACTCATTTCATAGGGGGCTTCCCCTGTTTTTCCGAGAATTGTGTCACGCAAAGGATTCTATTATGTGGAATCACGCAATGAAATAAACGCAAAGGAAATCACGCAATGGAATAAACTCACTTTGTTTTTTATAAAACATATAGTTTAATTATTTTATGGAAACATATAGTTTAATTATTTTATGGAAACATATAGTTTTCCAAAAACTGGTTTACATTAAATGAAACAAAAAAAAACTGGTTACCATCATATGGAAAGTAGTATAGAGTTGGTTTGGTATCAGATCAAAAAAATATTTTTTTGATCTGGTGCCCCCAACTCTAATACTACTATCTTCCCTCCTCTTCTTGTTTCTTTGTTTTCCCAGACTTTCTTTGAAGTGCTTTTAATTCTTTTTGGCATTGTTTAAATTGTTCCTCATATTAAAGGGTCCATACTTTGAATATAAAACTCTCACGGCGCCGTGTAAATTTAAGTCTCCCACTTTTAATTGCAGCAGGAATTGTTTTTTATCAACTTTCAAAGCTCTTGTTGCGGCAATGATTGAATTATAAATAGTTTCTTTATTATCAGGTACAATCTTAATGGGTTTCATTTTAAAAAGGGTAATATTTTATTTTTTTATTTTTAACAAACGGCTATTTATATCCATTTAATTAGGGATAGTGATTTTAAAACTTCATTTGGAATTAATATATAATGATATGCAATGATATAATATAATAATTAAAAATAGTTTTTAAATTAATAATCTAATGGGTACTTTTATCCATTTAATTAGGGGTAGTAGAAATAATAATAAATTAAATTAATATTGTAATAATTGTATCTGGCAATAAATTAATTATTATTTATATTTGGCAATAAATTAATTATTTGTTTCTGGCAATGATATTACACTGAAAAATATTAATTTAATCTAAAAACCCTTAATATTTGGCAGTAATTTATTAAATATTTGTTTCAAGCAATGATATTATATTGCCAAATATTAATTATATCCCTAAACGGGTATATATTTCAAGGAATTAAATTAATTTATTATTATTTAATTAATCATATTAATATGGCAATGGTATAATATTGAAAATAGTTTCAAAATTAAATTAATAATCTAACGGGTACTTTTATCCATTTAGTTAGGGGTAGTAAGTAACAATAATAAATTAATTATATTTGGCAATGATATAATATTAAAAATTAATTAATTATTATTTATATTTGGCAATGATATTAATTATATCCCTCAACGGGTATCTTTTTCTTAGGGAATTAAATTAATTTATTGTATTATATTATATTAATTTAATTAGGCAATGATATAATATTGAAATTAGTTTTAAAATTAAATGATATTTTCAAAAATACAACCACACTTTTGATTTTGCGGAACATGTTTCGATGTTTCAAACATCATCATCAGCCATAGTGAGTGTTACAATAATTTTTAAAAAATAGACGTATATATATAATACTATTAATACAATGATTATTTGTAATGAAGTGTTCGTTAAAATTATTTAAAATTCAAACTAACCAATAACATTATAGCAAAATAAACAAATGACAAAAGAAAAAAAAACTGTAAAAGTTAAAAATGCAATGATAAACTGACATGATCAACTTGTTGGTTAAGTTCAGGTTTCAAACGCTCAATATGAAAGCTCTCCTTGATTTTGAGTTGATAATAGGAGGTGGCATTATCAGTTACAATATAAGGTAATTATCATTATTGTCAGTTTATCATTGCATTTTTAACTTTTACCGTTTTTTTTCTTTTGTCATTTGTTTATTTTGCTATAATGTTATTGGTTAGTTTGAATTTTAAATAATTTTAACGAACACTTCATTACAAATAATCATTGTATTAATAGTATTATATATATACGTCTATTTTTTAAAAATTATTGTAACACTCAAAGATGGCATTATTCATTAATTTAAAGAAATCCTTTTCAAAGTCATTCTTCCCTGCTTGACGAAGCTTTATATTGAAATCAATATATGACTTTAACCAAGGCTTTTCATCAAATGATATACCCCTGTGAATCTTAGTGAGTTTTAATCCATGTTTTAGAGCTTGTTTGAGTGCTCTATGATGGATAATATGTTTCTTATCTCAAATATTGGGGATTAATTTTTCAACCTTATCTCCAATTATTCTTTCAGGGGTAAAAGGATAATCATTGTGCAAATCATGAAGTGTTTCAGGATATTCTAAACAACCTCAAGGACACAAGGGGTTTTCTCCCATTTCTTAAAGTTTTTCATCCAACGAAAGTTTCCAGTTGGAAGTGGTTGAGTCATTGCCCAAGAATATAACGAATTTGCATCCAGATATAATATATATTTTGTTGGTTCGTTTGGGTCAAATTTATCTCCCATATAAGGATTATTAGCTTTTCCATGACGATTTGATATCATTGAGATAACCGCCTCTAATACCCTTCTCAAAAAACAGGAGCATTTCTGGATCATCTAATAATTCAATCTTTGTTTCCGATTTCTTGAGGCCAGCATCAAAAGAAAGGCCCAGTGCTGTATAATACCATGCTGGATCCAGTTTATAATTCTCCAAACAAACATTTCTGAATTCTTCAAAAACATCTGCAAGGAGCAATACATCTGTTGTTAAATATAATTCATGCTATTCTCCTAAGTTTTGAATATACATCTCATCCCAAACAGTTTGGGCATGTTAATAATCTTCATTGGAGATGCCTGATTCATTAACCTTGGAATAAAATGCATCTTTAGGAGGTAATTTTTGTTCTTTGAATTTTTCAATTTTTCGTTTCTGGAAAGAAGCTCAGTTTTATCGCCAAATTCTTTCCTTGTTTGTTTCAGTTTTTCAATCCCAGATGCTTTTAAATTCTTTGAAAGATTATCAAGGGACAATGCCATGAATTTCATTGAATCTATGAATCTCATGGGTAATATTCATGGGTAATATTTACCGTTTTACCATCCTTATTGGTGTATTCTCCTACAACAATAGACTTTGAAAATGAATTATATTTTTTTCATTGTTTGGATGGCATTTGATATCTCCGGGTGTTCTACCAAGGTTTTCACAAATAAGTGATCATCATATCCAGCAAGGTTATGAAAAATGCTAGGAGTAAACTTTGGTTTACTATATTGCAGATTGCATAGATTATGAGCTGCACCTGGATACTTGGCAGTGAAATGGCAATGATCCCTAACTTTGGCATCAAATTCTGTAAATTCTTCCGTGGCATATCCAACAGACTGCTGCTTTCTCATATTGTTCTTTATCTTCCTTGGTGAAGATCATCTTCTTTCTACTATCAAACTTTTTGTGAATAAACTGAACTGCATCAATCAGCTTATCCACAAATATTTGTGCAACATCATCCTCAGTGGTTTCAGCCCTGTAAAGAACAGGAGGTATATTCAGATATGAATCATCAAAGGGTACCACCTTAAAACAAAAGCCACAAGGTTTATGCTTTTGGAATTGATTTGTGAAACTCATATCATTGCCTGGGGAACAACCACTTATGGGTTCATTACACGCTTCAAAATCAGCATAAATTACAAATGGAACCCTTATGGATCTATTATGGTGTTTAAATTGTAGAATCTCACCTTTTTTAGCATTTCAATTTTTATCACTTCGTTGTTGCTACATAATTCTTCATGCTTGGCTAAGGCTGCTTCATCATAAAAATGATTTAAGCAATGTAAGCAAAAGAATTTACGAGTGCGATGATGATTAACTTGAGCAGACAGAAGTCGACTTAAACTTTAAACAACAGTATAATGTTGTACCCCATCCTTTTCAATGAGAAGCAAGGATGTATGATGCTTGCATTTATATTTTGAAATTCTCAAGGGATGAACCACTGATTCATACCCAAGAACATTAACAGAAATATCAGGATTTAGTTTCTCAAAATGGTCTATTTCCTTTAAAGATGTTGGAAATTCAATTCCTAGCCAATTTAAAACATTAGCTTGGGCTTTTAATTTTGGTTTGACTCTCTCAGGATGATCTTCACAAAGATTAAAAGCCCTTGTAACAGCCCATTTAAAGCATTGCTGATCATCATTTCTCGTATTAATCAGTGCCTTTTTGCTTGCAAGGAATTGAGGAAGGGGAATATATGAGCTTCCACGAAGCGGTTTATAATCAACTAAGTGCAACTCAAGATGATTAACGTATTCAAACTGCCAATTTGAACCCATCATTTGAAAAGTGGCCAATGATTCAAGAATTGTATCAATCATTTGATTGAAAAGGCCTTTTACATCTGTTGCTTCTAAATTAATTTCTATCCCTGAATAGAAAGGAGCATCTATTTCTATTACTTCTCCAGTTTGTAAATTACGACGATTCATTCGACAGGATAGAATCATTTTAATTTTAGTGCTTCTATTCTCTTTCAAAAGATTAAGGACTTGACCAGCAACTCGCTGGAAATAATCTCGTGGAGACAAACCTTTTCTTCCTTCTATGATATATTGCCTTGCAAACTTTTACAAGGCTGAAGGACCTTCATTGATTTTAAAATTTTGTTGATAAAGATTTGCAACTCTTTGGAAATCAGTAACACGGTTGGAAGCTTTTCTTCCAATATTTTCGGGAACACTCTTAAGCCGTTCCCACTAGGAAACAAAAGTATTTTGAATTGTTTTCAATAAACTGGGCTGTGGTGGTGTTGGTGGGGGTTGATATGGAGTTGGGGAAAGAATTGGAGTTGATATTAATGGAGTTGGTGTATCCAATGGATTGGGAGAAGCTTCATTTATCAAACGTATTAAATCTTCTTTTCTAGTAACATGGCTACGGCCAGGGATTTTTCTTTGTTTTGCAATTTGTCTTTAGTCTTTAACTTTAATTTGTTCCATTTTAAATTAGAAAAATGAATATATTTTTTTTATTTGTTTATTTTTTCCCTGGGAGAGAAACCCTTCCTACAGTAGATAGAAAAGGAGGACTCCAGGCAAAACCCAAAATCACCAAGCCCCCTCTAGGGAAAAATCTATGGGCAAACTAGTAGAAAGCAAACCCAAACAAACCAAATCAGTGAAACAAAATGAAATCAAGGGAGGCATTTAGAAATGCAGTTAAAGCTAAAAAGGGCAACAAGGCGCCAGCGTCAAGAAATAGCGGTTTAATTATGAATGCATTATCGTTAAAATCAGGGTTACGAAATGACACTTTTCGTGTTATTTTGTTTATTTTTCTGGGACATGGTGTGTGTTGATTTTTGGTACCGCTAAAATTTAACGATAGCAAATTTGACTTTTTTTCATTTTTAAAATGTTACGCTAAAATTAGCTATAATTTTTTAAAAATAAAAACCGCTATATTTTAGATGTGGGGGATGAAGTTTTTTCGACTTTGACTGAATTTTATCAAGGAGGGGGCTTGGTGATTTTGGGTTTTGGCCTGGAATCCTCCTTTTCTATCTACTGACGCATAAATAAATTCTGTTGCAATTAGTTCGATCTCAAAACACAGATTGACTGGACTACATTGCTACTAAATTTGGTCACTCTTTTTAACTCCTGAGTACGCAATTAGCCTTAAACGAGTTGTTGTATATGGGAAGAGATTATGCAAATAAGAACTCGATCAGTCCGTACGATGTAGGTCATCATTGGGATGTTAACTTTTTTTCGGTGGAAAGTTTTTTCTTTTTTCTTTCTCTTCTTCTTTTTCTTTCCAAACTGGACATTGTGTAAGTGATGTATAAACCGTGTTTACAGCGATATCCTGGAGTGAAGTGTTAACAAACTTGTTACATTTGCTTTACAGTTACATTTGCATTTGCTTGTTATTCTGCGCAAAAAAAAGAGATATTTTTGCTTAAGGTGCTTTGGTGCATAAAATGAAATTTATTATTTTCTTTTCAAACTAGCATGAATGCAGAGTAAATTGTTTATTTCTGTGTAGAGTTTGTGATGTGTGATTGATCGAAACAGGATATTTTAAACTGTCTAATTTACTTTCTGTGGGATATGCAACTGTATTTGTAGCTCTCCAAAAATAGGGAACCCACATGCTTATTTTGAAACAAGAACTCTGCCAGTATTACCGTGTTAAAGTCGAGCTTTAGGGTCACTGAAAACCAATTCAACTTCTAGACCGTGAATGTAAACCGATCTGGTTGACATTGCACTACACTTAGTCATGCTATTGGAATGTAAACATAATCCTCATCCAGTGTGGCTTTGTTGTTTTTCTGAGGTGTTCATTTTTTCATGCAAATTTAGTTCAGCGTAAGAAAAGAAATCAACATGCAGGGCTTAAAATAAATCATACTTACAATCCTTCTGTACACTGCATTTAAAAGCATGAGATAAAAGTTGCACAGGCCTGCCAAAAATATAATAGATAGTTTAAATCACTGTTTCGCACTGGAAGAAATTGTGTGGTTTGTCAATTCTGGCCATTTCCTACTATAACTAGGTTATATTTATGATTTTTGTTTTATTTTATTCCTTTTTTTTTTTTTCATTTATTTGGGTTAGAAAAATAGGGAGTCTGTGGACTGGAGCCATAGACCTGGTTCAATATAGTGGTCCATTGAACTCACCTATTTTTAAGAGCCCCGTGATAACAACAGTGGAGTATCCTATTCCAGTGTGTTTTCTCTTTTTCTTTAAAAAAAAATTGTAATCTAGTTATAGGGCATATAATTAATTTACCTATATCTTGCCCTTCTCCATTTTTTTTCTTATCTTGTTAACTTCTAAAAACGTAGCTAATAATAAAGAATGGAGTAAAAAAAACAGTGGAGTAAAACTCAACTGACTTAACTTGATTTGACTATTTGCAGTGGTTTCCAGTGAAAGAACCTTTGCTTCGAGATAAGCGGAAGTCAGTCGTTCACATGCTCAGTAAACCTATTGCTGCAAATGAATTCGAACTAAAGCTGTTTTTTAGTCAAGAGAAAGATAAATTTTGTCGTGGTTCCTCGAACGGTTTCTGTGTTCAAATGGAATTTTATGGAAAAGACTTAGGTTAGTACAAATAACTTAGAATACAATAAGATTTGGAATGTTTTCAGATTTAAAATTGATGTTAAACTTGATTTACTTTCAAATAATTGTTTCTCTGTATTCAGATGTGTAACTAGATATGGCCAGTGAACCGTTAGACTGCCAGGCTAGTTCTAATTCAGAATAAGAATCGTGTTTTAGATCATGTTTTAGATAGAGTAGTTCAAAAAAAATTATTAAGGATTTCAAGCACAAGAAAGTTGTTGAATTTAGCATTGGGTGGTCTTATCAGTGGAAATGCTATTTTAAATACTGTCTTTGTGATTGACTTAGACATGTGAAAAAGATCTGTAGACTGGAGTATTTTAAACCCACTGTCAGGCTTGTTATTACACAGGTAAAAAATTGATTTCAAGCTTTGATTAGCTTGCAGACAGATAAAATTTATCGGAGAAAGAATGGTATAATGTGACCAGAAAAAGAGAAATGTCATGTAGTGTAATTTCTGGGTAACTGAGTAATCTATGCAATACTTTCGTGCATGTCGTTGTTTTCCTTTTGTTTTCAGATTGTAAAACACCCCTCGGGCTTGAATGGAGCAACCACCATCCACATGGTGCAGTGAAAGATGATCAGATGAGTGCATCATCAGAAGATAGTAATTACTCTGCCCATGTTGGTCGCCTTAAACATAAATATGCCTGGTGTGCTGACCAATCTATGCTAGAAGACCCTATATTAGCTAAATCGCAGTTCCTTCAAATAGACTTCTTAAAACTGAAACGCATCACAGGAGTCTCAACCCAAGGACTTGGTTCAGGCTCTGTTGTGACGAATTACTACCTGTATTATGCAACTGATCCAGATGCTTTTCACAGCTTCCGACGTGGAGAAAATAATGAAATAGTTGTAAGGATCTTGTTTTGTGTTACAATAGTATTTAATTTCCTGGCCCAAAGAGTTAATCATGTCCGAGGGAGACATTTTGGTAAGATTTTGAAAAGGACATATAGCTTCTCTTTTAAGGACATCTACATGTATGTGGAAATGATTATGAAACTTGTACAATATTAATGACCTATGTCAAAGACGGAAAAAGTGAACGTTGTTTCTGTGATACGATTTTGTCAAAATCAGTTCCCATGCATTTTTGAAAATAACTACAGTCAACTCTCTCTTAAGGACGTTTATGCTAATTGTTAATGTGCATCCTTACTGCGCACGCAATTCATGTCGCAACGCCATGCTTAATCATGCACAAGCACGGGCGCAAGAGAAGAAATCTAAGCACATAAAGAGCTGGTAGCCGTTGCATTAACTTTGCTTAGATTTAACTCGCTTGGATGGTCGGTGACCCCCAATTTTGCTTTTATAGATAATTTTCTTTGTCAATTCTTGACAGATTGTGAAAAAATAAACAAAAAATCAATATAGGAAGTTTTGTTTTTCCATATTTCTACCCGCGTGACATCGAGTCCTGCCAACTTACGGCTGTGAGAGTTTGCAAATGTTGTCATTAAAAGATTAGATTTTCTTTAAGGGACATCATCAGTTGAACGAATTTGCTTAACAGACCTCCTCGCATAAAATTTGGGAAAGAAAGAAAGAAATTTGCAACATATTTAGACTTACAGGCATTGGGGTCATATCCAGTAAGGAAGACCAAAATTAGGGTCGCCTTTCAGATATCTTATCTCGGAAACAAAGTCGGTGACCCCCCCCCCCCCCCCCCATTTTTAACCCGTGAATATAAGCGCATGCGTAATGAACGGGTTATCAGTAACGGCGACAGATATGCAAATGAGTCGCTCACTCTTTCCATCAGCTGTAAACTTACTGACGTAATGCTTTGTTACGAATGCGTTTTGTAACAGCGTGAATCTAGCGATAACAATAACTAAATTGTTGTAAACGAATATAGACAAAAATAAGCTTAAAGATGTTTCGATTTTGGAGTCTTTAATGCAATGTTAAAATCGATCTAAAAGGAATTTTCAAACGGGACACGCGTTTTGATGCAATATTGCGTTACGCGTTGGCATTTCTTATTCACAGGTTGGCTCTTAGGAGCCTTTGATTTTTGCATTTCTGACACGAATAACTCATAACCTAGCTGTAGCAAAAGGTTTATAAAAAATCAATGTTAGAAGATTTTCACGCGAACATTCTTAAAGGTCAAATGAACCAAAAATTTGATTTTTTTTCTTTATCCATTTTAAGCTGTTTAAACGTTAAAGGAAACCATAATAAAGCACACTTACGCAACAATTTTCCTTCCCGAGTCTTTAAGTAAGTTACATAGCTAACTAGACGAAGACTTCACGAAAACGTTTCTGAAATGGCGCGCGCTTCAAGTGGTAGGATTGGTAAGGATTATGACGTCACTATTGGTGAGCCAACCATGTTCCCAGTGTCCTCTCTTCTGGCGAATACTTAACTTGCGTGTAAGATACTTAACTTGCGTGTAAGATTTTCACTGTTTTCATTTTTCGTATTGAAAATGGACAATTATTGCTGCAGTTTATCGCAGAACAAAACACCATAGTTTTCCGCTCAGTCACCAACTTTCAACTTCAATCCTTGACTGTTTTGAGGTAGTCAATAGTGACGTCACTGTTGGTTTCCGACAATTTTCGAGGCTGTACCTTTCCAAACAAGCCCAGTGATTGGTTAACGAAACAATAGGTTAAACAACAGAAACAATAGCCCTAGACCTAAACACAATAGAAGCTACAGTACTACCGGGCCAATAAAAATAGAGGTCTGGAAGAGCTACAGTACTACTCGAAATCCCGAACGCTCTACGATTATGAAGGCCAAAAAGTTTCATTTTTCAACTTCTAATATCTCTGTGATGCCAAGTTCAATTAGTTTTAAACTCCAGAATATGTTTATTTTTTCCTTTTTCAACACATTGATGTAATATCTAAAACAAAATAATGTCAAATTTTTGGTTCATTTGACCTTTAAGCGACCACCTTTGGTGCAGGAAAAAGTGTCAGCTTCAGAGAAAAATCAATTTGAAACAGTATTTGACTGAGAAACAAAACAGTTATTTACAAAGTGGTCGCTTTAGAGGGTGGTTGTTAAGAGAGAGCTGACTGTATAATTAAATAAATCGAAGGAGACAGTTTCTATAGTCAATGTTATCTTAGTAAGTGATCTATTGAGTAAATATTTTCATTACTGGCAACGCCCATTTAACTTGACCGACCTTTAAGCGGCTAGTCAGAACTGGCTAGAGAACTCCAAAAAGTTCAAACCAGTGACACTTTGTTACTTTCTTTCTTCTTTAATAAAATGTAGAGAATTGGGTTAAAGAAAGTGAAATATCCAAAGAAACACAAGGTCATCAACCACAATCAAAAAGAGTTAAATTCATCCAAAATTCCGACAATGCCTATAAATACTATAATTATGTCTACATTTCTGCCTTGGCGCATGCTTTGAATGATATGAAATTAGGACATACATTAACCTAAATGTGTGCATTTAAAGTATATGCATGATGGTCAGCCTGGGTATGAAATGCAGACTGACACCAAAACTGTTACTTCATCCATACTTTATAAGCAGCTCAGCATATCAACTGCAGTGTCACATATACTGTATAACTGCATTTTGAACTTTATCTGCTTTACCCATTTAAACTTAACAGCACTTTTGATCATTTATTTTTATTTGTTTAAAAACTACTGTGTCAAAATTGAAAACTAAGTTGCCACTGCAACATAGTAGCCTGCACTGACAACAGTCTGCATTTTATACCCAGTCAGCAATCCGCATTATATGCCCAGTCTCCATCTTATATTGACCAATAGATGTATGTGTGTGAACAATGGAGCAAACATCTTAAAAAGTGGTACAAGCCACGGCTTTTTCAATGTACCTCTAATACATGCCAATGCAAAACTGAATAAAGTTTTGTAATTTTATTAATAATACTATCTTAAAGTCCCAAAAAAGAAAGCAGCATTGGAAAGAAATGCTCAAATAGCGATAATTCCTCTTTAGAATTTTATCCACCAGCTTAAACATTTTCAAACATCATCAATTGAGTGAAATCTTCAGTTGTACCTTTATACTTGTAACTTATATTTTAACAGATGGCTGAGAATTTCTTTTCAATTTGGCCGCATTCGTTTATTTATCTTGGGTTGGTAGTCAACTTAATGTGGTTTAGGGACGGACCATTATTTTTCTGGAGGGGGGATGAGAAATTTTCCTCTGCAAACAATTTTTTAATTATTGCGCTGCTGCAATCATTTTTTTTCCAAGAGCACCTTCCTGCAAACATTTTTTTTTCTTTTTTTTTTTTTACAGTGCCATTTTCTCTGGTGCTAAAAATATCTGAGTTAAAGGGGCAGTATCATGAGGGCGAAACTTAAAACTGGGCCGAAGTTTTCAAGTTTGATTCGGCAAATTCAAAAAGGCCGTCAAGAAGTGGAGGTATAGTTGATCAAAAAAATCCGTTTTGATAGCCGGAAGAAAGAAAAAATGACTTTTAATAGTGATATGTCCAAAATTCCTAGAATTCCTAGAATCAATAGTGCTATAGCCAATTATTGTGCCCACATACACTCCTTGTAATTTATAGTTTGTTGTTCCTTTATACATCACTCACCGTTTTAATTCCTATGCAGCTACTGGCGAAAATGAAAGGCATACGACAGGAAATATGCAATGGGACCGAAGTCCTGATCCTCTTTGACGTTGTTCCCACAGGCCATTATACTCGTACCACCCGGCCTGTCGTACCAGCGGTAAAGGCAGGCACATTGCTGATTTAAAATAATTCCCATTGCCATAGCTCCAAATAACTTGTAAACAGTTAGTGACCCATTAGCTATCATGGTGATATCGTCAGGAAGATGACAGACTTCTGAAACTCGCCCATTTCTTGACAGAATATCAATGTTAAATGGCAAGGCAAGCGGCATTCCTTGAATGAAACCCGTTGAGATTCTGACCTTAAGCCCTAGCACAACAAAGAGCTTTTTGGCTGCTTTTTGCGAAGGCAAGGTGAATGAGTTGTCTTGTGCAGCCAAATGGAAAGAGACATCTTGAAGCTATTTTCAGCTGTATTTGCTTTCGTACCACTGACCAATATTTCAGTTTTGGAAGTAATCTTTTTTAAAAGTTTATCTGACTTCTCTGCAAACATTTTTTTTTTACACATATCGTGTTTGCAAACAATTTATTTTGTCTTTTCAGGCCATGCAAACAATTTTTTTCAATATTTCTCATCTCCCCCTCCAGAAAAATAATGGTCCATCCCTTATATTGATCTTGTGTCAAATTATAGTTGTATATAAATTGTCTGTCATTCAGTTTTTGGAAAGTGGAAAGTGTGTTTTTTTAAATTTGATTATCTCTCAATTCACAAAAAAAATAATACTTCATTTTTTAAATAATGTTAACATTTTTAGAGACTGTACAAGTGTAACAATTTTTTAAAGTATTGCATGTTTTTTTTATTTTATCTCAGTTGTTTCAAGGAGATAATGGCATAGCGCATAAACCTCACACCAACTGGCTGGATCATCCCTTTGTCGCTCGCTATATACGTTTCAGTCCGCAAAACTGGATTAAAAGCCCATGCTTAAGAGTAGAGGTTTATGGATGTGATGCAGGTAAATATTTTATAATATGAGTGTGTTGGTTAAGGTGGCTCGATAAGACACAAATGTACAAAAAACAACCCACATTTCCAGATCACATGTGGGAAACCACTTGCTGCCCACCAGTGCATCTACACTGCATGCAAGCTGACTTGTCAATTCTCCTAACAGGGTATGCAGATATCTTTGAAGGTCACTTCATTTAGCTTCTGATAATTCATTCAAAAGCGAGTCTTTCTGTATATTAGGACTATGGGTGGTACTGTTGGTCTCAATGAATGCTTAACCATATCATTCCGGAAGGCTGGATCTGGAATGTCCAGTGTTGATCTTGCCTCAGTGTTGCCCAAGTATATTCTAGTTAAAGCTCCGTCAATTCCAAGCCCGCTCATCCCCCCCCCCCCCCGGTATTTGTCGGGTATTTTATAACTTGTCCTTCCCAAGGGTGGGGCATTTGCTAAAACAGGTCACCGGGGGGTGGGGCATTGTCAAAAGAACGTTATCTTATGGATATTAAAATTCGTACATGCTTCGTTGTTTATTTTAAATTTTCTGATTGTCCCCAATATAAAAATATAAAAACTGAGTTGATAAACGTCGTTTGAGTCCCGCACTTTTCAAGTGAAAATATTCAAGTTTCCATTACAACTACACGCCGATTTGAGTGTGTCATTGAGAAATGGGTGATACTGCTGGATTTTGAGGCTCAAGTATGGTGGCCTAGCGTTCTCATAGCAAAACAGGTACATGTGAAAACGAATGCGGAAAACTGAATAAAACTGAAATAAAAATAAATAAAATAGTGAATAAAAGAAGAAAGAAGTGAAATAAAACAATACAAAAAAAAAGAAATTAAAAAGAAATTAAAAGAAATTAAAAAGTAAAATAAAAAAAAATTAAATAAAAATTAATTAAAAATAATTAAAAAAGCGAAATACAAAAATTGAAAAGAAGTAAATAAAAAATAAAATAGAAAAAAGTGAAATAAAAATTAAGAAATGAAATAAATTAAAAAAAATAAAAAATTTAGTAAAAAAAAAGTGTAAAAGAAAATGAAACAAAAATCACAACATGGTTTTCAGAAATTATTCTTTCTTGAATTTGCTACGAGAACGATCGGCCACGAAGCGGCCGAGCGTTCTCCTAACAAAATGATTTTCAAAATGAAATGTTGTGTATCGCCCGAGCGTTCTCATAGCCCGCTGTATCCGCCATCAGCGGTCTTTTAACCAAGATGGCGGAGAGTAGTGACTGGGAGGACGATGAACAACTGAAGTCAGGTCTGCAATGTTTACGTTATGTTATGCAAAATCTGAGGCGAAAGGAGATTTCGGACTTTATTTTCCACCTAGCTCGGTTTTCTTTGTTCTTTTCAGGGGAATATATCACATAACCCCGTTCATTACAGTGTCTGAAAAGCTGGGTGCGGCTTTGATTGTAACAGGGGAGAGGCGGGGCTGAAAACAATAGCTGATAACAATAGCAAAACAAAGGATTATATATTCCCCTCAACATATTCCCCTCGACATATTCCCCTCGACTTATTCCCCTCAAAATAGAATAACACAAACGGGAAGACAAAATAGGGCGTAACAAGGAAAACGCTCTAGCATCGGTCAATATTTTTTGTTTACAAAAAAAGACAACTTCATCAATCATATTCCTACGTAATTAACTTGCGGGTCGCGTCCAAAAAGCGAAATGTTAATAACATTATTCGATGGTATTGTACCTCGATTCAGGTTTCGGGTCTTCAATAATGTATGACGCCTCGTTTTACGCTTGAACCTGAATGTGTTTCTGCTGCTTTCCCTTGGAAAATACACCGCAACCATTCCATTGATCTTCGAAAGATGAAGGCAGGCAGTTGGGACATGGTGAGACCACGAGTACTATTCATACATTTTCTTCTCTCTCTCTCTCCTTCTACTCGCTCATAACGAAGCAACGTGCTCAATGCAAATTTGACAAAAGCGAAACATGTTTACCGTCTCGCTTCATAATGTGCCGTGATCCCAATGCGGCCTTGTGGAATCATGCTTTTTTGCATTTGAATTGAACGGAATGTTCTCTCCGAAAAGTTAATAGTTTCTTTGTTTTAGAAAACCTCACAAGGTGGAAAATAAGCATGTTATTGACCAGTCCCTCGGGGATATGTGATATATTCCCCTCGTGGCGTTCCCTCGGGCTATGCCCTCGGGTACGCCACGAGGGGAATATGTCACATATCCCCTCGCTCCTGGTCAATAACCCTTACTTGTTCACCGGGATTTTCCTGAATATGCCTGGAGTTTAGGAACTCTGAGCAGAAGACTGGCATTTTTCGGAACACAATACACAAAATACGATACTGACATCGAAGAAGTGGAAACGGCTGTACGCGAAGAAATTGAAGGGCCGGGACAGTTGCTTGGTTCGTGTTGTGTATCGGCCTAGCGTTCTCATAGCCCGCTGTATCCGCTGTATATATGATCTCTAACTGATATTTTGAATCACCTGTAGCTTTGGTATGACCAGGTCTTCCTCTTGCCCCGGACGCACCTGGCCCTTTTCCTTCATCCATTCAGTCATATCTATCTTGCAGGACAACAAAGGAACCATTCCTGTTTTGTGCGCAGCCCATGACGTGGCACCGCACTGATCACCTACCCCTCCAAAGGAACAAAGTGCCGTCGTGAAATTACCTTCGAATTTCTTACACCTGACAAAACATACCCGCGAAACGGAAGAAGAATAGGAACTCGGTCCAGTCCCCACTCTCTCCTATGTCCAAAATGGCGGGCCAGTTGATACATCATCTCAATGCAAAGATCGTTTAGTTGTTGTATTTGCAACAAAAGCTTTTGTTTTACTATCCAACTCTCCTAACTGTGCATTCCTTCTTGACGGATGGTTTCATTTACTCTGCTCTAAAGGACTCTGAAATAATGGGTCACATTGACACTGCTTTAAACTGCAGCTCGTATGTTTAATATATCTATGTGTGCATGGTCATGTTCCTTTACTGGTAGGTATTTACAAGAACTATGCAGGCTGTTAACAGACATAGATTATATGCTAACGAACATTTTGTTAAGCTAACTTTATTTTGTAATCATATAAAAAATCAGGCCTGACAAAATATGGAGATTTTCCATGCTTGGAGCAACAGAGAAGAATTATGACTTGAAACTGAATATAAATCAATGAAAAATCCAAGCATCGTTTAAAAAGATCGTTATATCTAGGTAAGGCCTTCATCATTTGTGCTGTTTGATGGGTACTAAGTATTGAAAGAAAACGTTAACCTTGTTTTGCCAAATCAGGCTGTTTGTTGTGCTAATCAAAGGCCTTTTAAGAGCAATTGTAAGGTAAGAATCACAGTATTTCTGAACAATGAAACTCACCAAATAGAGAATAAGGGCTTCATGTCAGCAATTTGGTTTGTTTATGGCATGAATTATGCTCAAAATTCCATTTTGAATGGCCTTAGAGGGGCATGGAGTGTTTGTGCCAAAAATTAAACAAAACTTGATAAGCCAAGTTTTTCTCAACTGATTTTGATAATTGGGTCACTAAGGTAAATAATGGTATAGCTATGGTAGTTATGCAAGAAGGCAGGTAGATACACTGATTTTTTGGAAAATGGCAATTTTGGGTTGTAATTTTGACATCAATTTTGGTTAACTCTAGCCTCAGGCTCATCTCTGTCCAATACCTTGAGAACAAAGTTACATGCATAAAATGAAAGCTCTATTATAGTAGTGTTCATGGTCAAATTCATTTGGCAGCACAATTTAACAATTGGGTTTTATGGCACTTTCAAAATGTCCCCTGAAAGGCTGAATTTTTGGTGCTCAAAGGGCATGACGTTTTTTCTTTCCGTCGTATTTCTCGGCACCAGGAGTTTTTTTTGGCAATCGCTTAAGGGAGCTTGTACCTCCCATAGCCGCCTTGGATATGGCAAAGAATGAACAAATTCTATGAGAGCGTTTTTGAAATTTTTGGAGATGAAGTTTTGGGGATTATAAATACAGCAAAAAACATACTATCGACATAATTGGCTAATATCTAAAGGAATTTGGGAATGCAGTTTCATCTCATAGTTTGATTCCACTTAAATCGTGTTTGAAAAAGTGAGGGGCATTGCTTTGGCCGATTGCGAGAAAGAACTATTTGATTAACATGCATTCAGCCGCTCTTTTTGCCGTTTTTAAGTCGTGAATACGACTTATCGCGGTTACTGGAAAAAGTCACTCACTCATCGTAAACTTTATATTAAATTGTTGATATGTTACACTTCGGTAAGCATACATGGAGTACATGAGAGTAAACCATCAGCCACCATTACGATCCTTGTGTTTACGAATATTCGATGAGATGAAACGTCGGTTTGGGAAAACGTTGGGGTTCTATTACTTGTTATTGTTTGGCAAGGATATCTGACATTAATAATGAAGGAAAAGGTAAGTTTGTCCCATAATTTTCATTTTTGCTAGTAAACACATTCCTTCGAATTCGTGTGAGGCTGACACATTGCTGAGCTGAGATTGTGCAGTACGTACTGTAATTCACCATCAAAGCATTGTTGATAAAAATCACAGTGGATTTTACTTGCCACGTGTTTGCCATACGCTCTGGAGAATAATCCAGGACTCCCTCAGCTACGTATACACACGAAGGTTTTAGAGGCCCTTCTTCTGTTTGGTAAAAGATATTGTAGCGGAAGTCAAGACCTGACCCTACCCCCCCCCCCCCCCCCCCCGCCCCGTAGCAGTACCATTATAACTCTTGTTACCAGTCCCCCGCGGAGTTGTTGTTGTGTGTCACGGTGAAAGAATAAAAATATAACATGGCCGCTCAGTGTGTGTAGATTCAGACGAGTGCCTGAGGACCCAAAACTTGGTGACTCCTAGTAAGTCAGCAAATCCATTTAAACAGGATTTGGAGGCAATTAGCCCATTTGTACGATCTGAGGTTGGAGATTCTACGCTCGCGGCGAGCGAAACACTACGTGCAAAACCTGCAAATCCGTTCCGCAGTGAAAACGATGATTGCACCCGTTCCAAGACATCAGAGCAGCTGACAGCGGCACGACAACTCAACAAATCGGCTAATCCTTTCTTCCTACGATCGGAGATTGGAAGTTTTAAGCCTCCTGTAAGCTTAACGCCACTTTCAAATTCTAGAAATCCTTTCCGTAGTGAAGACGACCTGTGCTCTTTCGTCAAGACAGCTGAATGGAAAGTCAAAAAGCCAGTCAAACTGCCGGAAGAATTCGATTGTAGACAACCGTTGAATGACTATTTAATGCATTTCGAGCGGTGTGCGATTGTCAATGGTTGGGATGATCAAGAAAAGGGGATGTTTTTGACGGCTAGTCTTCGCGGAGACAGTAGGAAATTGCTAAGTGGACTGGCAGATTCAGAATGTCGGCAATACGAAAAAATTGTGAAACGATTTGGTGTTGAAAAACAAGCGGAATTGCATCAGGCGAGGCTTCTCAACCGCCGACAGTTTGAAGGTGAGAGTTTGCAAATGTTAGCTACAGATATTCTTTCCACGGTAGACCTCGCATATCAGGATTTAGGTGTGGATGTACAGGAACGTTTTGCTGTGCAACATTTTATTGATGCTTTAAGTGATAAAGATGATAGGCTGTATCTAAGGCAGGAAAAACCGGGAACTCTTGACGAAACCCTTTCCCTTGCTAGAGAGTTGGACTCCCTTCGCCTATTAGATACCAATAACTCATTCAGACGGGCAGGCAGTAAAGTCCGTGCAATGGAAATGAAACGTACACAATTGCAAACTCAGATGGATGGGCTTAGGGTTCAGATTGAACAACAACAGCAGTTAGAAGCCCAGGAAAACATCATTAAGCAGTTAAATGAGTTTCTTGCAAGACAAGAGCAGCCACAGGGTACCCAAGCTAGCAATTATCGGGGGCCACAGGGACCCAGAAGGGGATGGGAATGCTGGAATTGCGGAAAGAGGGGACACTTGAGAAGAGAATGTCCTAACTTGAGAGAAAGCCAGGTGACTAGCCAGTTTCCGGGAAACGCGAACAGGGTGTCCTCGAGGGCCCAATAGGATGCCCAAATGACAGTACGCAAGGGCCTGAACGTTTTGACACTGTAAATTACAACTGTGAAAAGAATGAACATGTGACAGTACGGAGTACGAAATCTCGCCCACATGGACTTTACATTACAGGGTTTATAGGACAGTGTAAGATTGGTTGGCTGATAGATACAGGTGCCGTGAGGAACATTCTCTTTTATGAGTGTTATACAAGATTGCCTGAAGCTTTTAAGTTTTCTTTGCGTGAAGATGGTTCCCAAGTGTTTGTTGCAGATGGACGGAGAACTAACACATATGGTACAGGGGAATTGACTGTAAGAATTGGAACTCAGGATGTTAGCTTGAGTGTGTTGTTAGCTGATATCGAGGACACTGCTATATTAGGAATGGAATTCTTGTCAGATGTAGATGCTAAGATTGACCTAGTTCAGCAGCTCAGTCTCAGGTGTGTAACATGTCTTGTGGCAATCGAACCACATTGTGAGGCAGTGATACCAGTTCATCTCATCCAACGACAGTCAGTGGCTAAGTCTGAGAAGGCCAATCAAGGATTACGCATCTTAGAGCCCTGTGGAACCCGTTTGCAAGACAAAGGTCTATACATCGGCAGAACTCTGGTATCTGCGGGAGAAAATGGCCTTGTACCTGTAAGGATTCTGAACACCTCTGACAAAACACAAACCATCGGTGCTCAAACCGTAGTAGCTGTTGCTAAACCAGTAACCAGTGTGACGGAGTTGGAACTTCCTAGAGTTGACTCACAGTGCGCCCCAAGTGGAGTGGAGCAAACCTCAAGGAGTAGTGAGTTCAAGGGAGAAACATTACCCAATCCACTCAGAGATCTCTGGCAACGCAGCACAGAAGGGTTGGCTGAAGGGGATCGTGAGGAAGTTGCCAAACTGCTACATCAACACAAAGACGTATTCTCATTGTCAGAGCAAGATCTGGGTAGAACCAACCTGGTGGCACACCACATAGACACAGGAAATGCAAGACCCATAAAACAGCAACCTCGACGAACATCACCATCAAAGCATGCTGAAATCGAACGACAAGTGGAAGATCTATTGGAAGGAGGCATTGTGAAGAAATCCACCATCCCTTGGTCGTCTCCTGTGGTATTAGTTACCAAGAAAGATGGTACTCAAAGATTCTGCGTAGACTACAGACAGGTCAATGCAGTGACGGCTAAAGATGCTTATCCGCTCCCACGCATTGATGACTCCCTTTGCACCCTTTCTGGAGCAAAGTGGTTCTCAACGTTGGACCTGGCCTCCGGGTATTGGCAGGTTCCAATGGACCCAGCGAGTAGTGGGAAAGCTGCCTTCGTAACCACCTCTGGTCTCTACGAATGGAATGTCATGCCTTTCGGACTAACGTCCTCGCCAAGTACCTTTAAGCGATTAATGGAACTGATCTTAGTAGGACTGAGGTTTGAAACCTGCTTAATCTACTTGGATGACACAATTGTATACGGAAGAACATTTGGAGAAGAAATGGTGCGTTTGGAGGAGATATTTCGTCGATTTGCATCGGCTGGACTTAAATTGAAACCCAGCAAATGTGTGTTGTTTCAGAAGAGTGTTGCTTACCTGGGTCATATTGTGTCAGAGAATGGTATTGAAACTGATCCTGCGAAGGTTGAACGAGTTTGTGCGTGGCCAGTGCCTGAGAATGCA
This sequence comes from Cladopsammia gracilis, assembly GCA_022457155.1. NCBI lineage: Eukaryota > Metazoa > Cnidaria > Anthozoa > Scleractinia > Dendrophylliidae > Cladopsammia > Cladopsammia gracilis. The sequence continues at coordinate 460,920 of JAJGOT010000182.1, forward strand.
ACTGAAGTGAGAAGCTTCTTTGGACTTGCGAGTTACTACCGGAGGTTTGTGCCTAATTTTGTCAGTGTAGCCAGACCCCTGAACAAGCTGACTGAAGCAAATGTTGACCTAGCTTGGACGTCAGAGTGCCAAGTTTCCTTTGACGCGATAAAAAAGTTGCTGTCCACTGCTCCGGTCCTGTCTTACCCTGACTTTACTGCTGAGTTTATACTGGACACAGATGCCAGTAATCATGGCATTGGAGCCGTTCTGAGTCAGATGAAGGATGGAATAGAACACCCTGTTGCTTTCACTAGCCGAACGTTGACCAAAGTTGAGAGAAACTATTGTGTCACACGGAAAGAACTGCTTGCGGTTGTGGAGTTCACCAAGCACTTTCGCCATTATTTGCAGGGACCAAAGTTTCGCATCAGAACCGACCATGCACCCCTTCGCTCAGTACTGAAAGCTAAGGAACCAGAGGGACAGTTGGCAAGGTGGATAGAGCTCCTAAGTCCGTTTGACTATGAGATTGAATACCGGGCAGGCCAGAGGCATCAAAATGCTGATGCCATGTCGCGAAGACCTTGTAGTGATGGCTGCAAATGGTGTAAGGAGTGGAAGAAGGCTCAGCAAATGATTAGTGTTGCTGTTCAGACTGAAGTTTCACTTGCTGGGAGTGGCGATTTTGTTGTAAGACAAGTAGACAGTCCTCAGGTCGAACAAGGTGAAGCAGAATTGTCCTCAGCTACTACTGAACATTGTTTGACTAGCGATCAACCCAGTACAAGGTGCAACACAATCAAATTGGAACCAAGCTGGACTCGTGAGTACCTTCGTAAGCAACAAGTAGCAGATCCCAGTTTAAAGGTGATACTCCAGTTGAAAGAGGCCAGTGCTGTTAGGCCGAAGTGGGAAGATGTATCTCCCTATGACCGCACCGTGAAGTCACTCTGGGCACAGTGGGATCAACTGGAAATCCATGATCGGGTACTTTGCCGGAAATGGGAGGAGGGAAGTGGTACGAGGGTGAAGTATCAGATTATACTTCCGCGAAATTTGCAAGAGACAGCCCTTAGAGCGCATCATGACCACACAACTGAAAGTCATCGAGGTGTTAACAAGACGCTTGGAGCACTTAGAGCTCGTTACTACTGGCCAGGGTTAACTTCTCAAATCAAAAGATGGGTCATAGTTTGCCATGAGTGTGGTGCTAAGAAGAACTGGGGAAGAAAGCGACGTTCGCCATTAAGGTTACAGTGTACCTTCAGATCGAAAATTTATTGAAAAATTTTTTTTGGCGTTAAAATAAAGTTTACAGAATGAACTTTCATCCAAAAAAAAAGTATCGAAAAATAGTGAAAATTGACGGAGAAATGACGGTATAACTTTTGTGGGCGGAGTTTGTTTATTAAGCGATATGTTTTTTTAAGCGCCGTTTTCTCAAAGTTAATTTTTCGCTTGTTGGGGACACTTTAAAGAGCTATTACTCAAAGGGAATTTGTTCGATTTTCCTTAAATTTGGACAGAAGCTAGACTAACATATAATCAACAAAAACGTGTCGGCGAATTTCTTAATTCCGAAAACTTTTTCGTCAAGAGGCATTTCCGTGCGATCATTCCAATTAGTTTTCTCCCCTTTTCGAAAATATTCTGTAACTTTTCACTGCAATGGAATATGGAAAATCGCCGACACGTTTTTTTAGCGCTTCGTGTCCGAAAACCCGAGAATAAATCAAATTAGCAAAATATAATAATCGCTTTGAGTTATAGCGTTTTAAAGCTGATTCGGACGTTCGAATTTAGACGTCGTAAAAAATTCGACAATTCATTTTATTACCAAATGGTTTCCATATTTAGATAGCCAGCTCTATAAGCTTTAATTTGATATCTGGGTTTAGGTATATTAAGTGTAATCTTAGGACGCTAGAGCTGTTATACTGGAGACACCCCCGAAGGTACACTGTAACCTTAAAGCAGTATGTAGTCGGTGCGCCCATGGAGCGTCTCGCCATGGACATACTGGGACCCCTACCTCTGACTCCCCGTGGAAATAGATTTGTACTTGTTGTGACAGACTATTTTACAAAGTGGACCGAGAGTTATGCTATCCCAAACTAAGAAGCTGTTACAGTGGCTGAAAAGCTGGTAGCTGAGTTTGTGTGCAGATTTGGAGTGCCTCGCGAGCTTCACAGTGACCAGGGAACCAATTTTGAGTCCAAGGTTATGGCTGAAGTATGTAAGCTCTTGGACATTGAGAAAACGAGCACATCTCCGTTGCACCCACAGTCTGATGGTCAAGTAGAATGTTACAATCGGACATTGGTTGAAATGCTTCGAGGTAAACTCAAAGAAAGTCAAGAGGACTGGGACCTGCAACTGCAACGCTGTATGATGGCTTATCGAAGTTCTATACACGAATCTACTGGCGAAACCCCAAACATGTTGATGCTGGGACGAGAGATTGAAGTACCACTAGATGTGATCACTGAGTCAACTCCAGACTCACCACCTCTGACAACTGAGTATGCCTTGGCCCTCCAACAGAGACTGGCCGGCGCCCATGAGATAGCCCGGCGACACTTAGGCAAAGCCGCAGAACGTCAGAAGAAAAACTATGACAAGCGAGTGTCCAGCAAACCATTTCGTGTGGGAGACAGTGTCTGGTTGCACAACATTCGACGGAAGAAGAGAAGGAACCCCAAGTTAGATTGTCTGTGGGAGGGACCTTACTTAGTGGTGTCTATGTTGTCGGATGTTACCTATCGAATCCAAAGAAGCCGAAGAGCTAAACCTAAGGTGATCCACGCCGATCATGTCAAGCCGTATCTCGGACCTGTGTTGAAGAGCTGGATTGCAGAGGGAGGAGAGACTGTTGTGCCTGTTCTTTCCCCAGTTGCGACTGCTGAAGGAAGTGAGCCTGTTATCCCGGGTGGCTCTGTGTCAGCCGAACTGAGGGAAGGCCATGTGGATGGCTGTGTTGCCGTGGAGTCTCCAAACCCTGCTGTTGAGAGCATCCTTCCAGTTGCAGCGGCGATGTCTGAAAAGGCTGAATCAGATGCAGAGAACAGTGACTCGGGAAGCGAAGCAGGTGTATCGATGCCTAGTGCTGCCCAACCAGGAGTTGACTCGCCTTTCAGTGCACGTGAGAGCGCTCAGTGCAATTCGAGGAGTCGTCATGGAAGAGAGCAGAGGATACCACAACGTTAGGGTGACTGGGTATAGCCCTATCACTAGCGTGAACATTGAACAGTTATGAGACAGTTTGATCCAATCTAGTTATTAGGATTAAGTTTTCTTCTGGACACGTTCCAAATGTTATCTTAAGAAATCAGACAGATTGCTGCCATTCAACTATATTTTTGTTCGTTTACGTTTTAAGTTTTATTACACTGGGACAGTGTTCCTTAAAGGAGGGGGTAGTGTAGCGGAAGCCAAGACCTGACCGTATTCCCCCCCCCCCCCCCCTCGTAGCAGTACCATTATAACTCTTGTTACCAGTCCCCCGCGGAGTTGTTGTGTGTCACGGTGAAAGAATAAAAATATAACATGGCCGCTCAGTGTGTGTAGATTCAGATGAGTGCCTGAGGACCCAAAACATGGAAACATCACAATATTGTTATGTGGATCCGCAACATAAGGGAAGTAGTCATAATATGTACAATCTAAGAGGACCTGTTTTGTGTAGGGTAGGAAAAGGTCCGATGTTTGTTTCGTATTCACGACTTGGCTCGCAAGGAGCCTTTGATTGTATGTAATTTGGTCTACGCCTGCAAATGTGATGATAATTTGGAAACTGCTTGATTTTTTTTTCTAAAATTTGACAATCTCGAGATCAATCATCACTTTATATGGCCTGCAAGTTTCAAGGACATTGAAAACATGCAAGGCAGTTAAATAAGGCCTCAAATGTACCAATTTTTCCCCTCAGATTTTGTGTTTACAAGTGAGCATCCTCATTATTCACGGATATTGTTTTCAAGTTTCATATGCACATGCACAACTTTTGCAAAAAAAAAACTCATTTGCATCGAACAGAACGCTCGATTGCTTTGCGAAGAATTTTCCGAAACATGCTAATAACTGGCTTGAGAATTGCAATAACATTACGCACTCGATGTCACGCTATTACGTGGGTCTAGACTTTTATCCTGCTCTGTTGTTCTGTGGAATGATACCTTTTTGTTTTCTGGACATAGAGACCCTCGGCATGGCTGCATTACAGCGTAATAACATGACGTCGAGTGTACAATGTTGTAACAATTCTCAAGCCAGTTATTAGCATATTTCGGAAACTTGTTCGGAAAGTAATCGAGCATTCTGTTCGATGCAAATGAAGTTGTGCACGTGCATGTGGAACTAGAAAACAATACCCGTGAATAATGAGGACGCTCACTTGTAAACACGAAATAGGAAACCCGCCTAATTGAAAAAAGCGTTTTTGGGGGGTTTGAGGCGCCTTTCAAACCGGGTTTGAGAGGGTTTCAAACCCTTTGCAAACCCTTCGTAAACCCTTTTCAAACCCTTTGTAAACCCTTTTCACACCTTTGCAAACTCTTTGCAAACCCCTTGCAAACCGTTTATAACCCTTTACAAACCCTTTTGAAACCTTTCAAGCTCTCTGCAAACCCTTTGCGGGACAAATTAAATTGTTTTCTGTTTGTATACTGCATGTAATCTTCTTTTCTGTTGATTATAAATTGTATGGACTGTCTGTATTGATAAAACATGTGTCCATGACGTTTATTTCAAAACCCCGCTTCAGGTGGACACCCAGATCAGTGTTCTCCCCAGCCTTTTCCAGCCACGCAGGGCCCCTGGCTTGATTTTGGAAAAAACTGAAAGCCACCTGGCTTGAAAAGATGGTGCCAGCCTGAAGATACAGTGTTGTGTATTTTGAACCTTTTTCTCCATCCTTGTACACTTATCACCTAAGTGATATAATTTTCAATCTTTCTGTTTAAATTATACTCATTAATAATTCAAAAGAAAATACAATAGACATGATTGAATGTTCAAATGAAAATCTGCAAATCAGATACAGATTTCGTCCTGATTTACATAAACTCTTCTTTTGATGATTGGTATTGCCAAAATAATCAATAAATTTGATTTCTTGGCGAACTTACTTTGCCGCCAGACAGCAGCAAAATAACTTGCCAAAATGAGCATTTGATGGAAGTCAGAATACCCCCTGGCCTTCCCAAATGCAGATAATACAGACACTTAAATTTATGTCCATATTAACCGGGTTCTAATGTACATGAATCTTGGTCTTATACATGTACTGGAGCCATCCTACTCGGCATCAACCATAGTGTTCAAGTCAACACCAATGATACTAATTACTATAATCTTTGGATGTTGTCCTTCAGTAGCATTTTAAGGATATAAAAATTATCGAATGAGGCCTTAAACTACTGTGATAAAACGGTAAAATCCAAGGTTTCGCCGATCAACGGCATCATCAGGGATAAAAAGAAAAATATTCCGCTTCGGTCTTATATATACAAATTATAATGTGTAAAAGCGTAAGAATGTGGCAAGGATGTAACTTGAAATACAAAAGAATAACGAGGTATAAATAATAAGGTGCAAATATGGATGAGATATGAATAAGAAACAAATAAAATGGTCTAACAAGCGAGTGTATTGAACAAAGAATCTCTCCAAATATGATAAAATATGATTAAAACAAAAGGTCCGCGAATCGCTGCATTCTCCTCAGGAGTTAAGGGTCAGTTTATATTTTCTTATGTAGAATGCTTCAAATAGACGTAAATTTACTGGGTTGCTTTTTAGTGCAATAGTCTCGATTACAATGCCTTTGTAGTCTTTGTTTTGACATGTAGAGATGTGTGAGTCTTCACTGTTGAGATGTTCTCTAATATGATCGTGGATGAAACGTGTAGTGCTCCCGATGTAGTGTTGATGGCAATTGTTACATGTAATTTGGTAAACGGCATTCCTTAGTAAGCATAATTTTGTACTTGTGATGGGGCAGTTGTTCCTGGTGCATGTGCGCTTCGTAGTGTTGTAGGAGAGTGCTCGTCTGAGGGTGTATGATCTGTGCGTAACACGTACTGGTATGTCCTCTTTCCGGAAAATGTTAGTGATCTTGTGATTAAGTCGTTCAGAGATATATGGAATCTTGAGGTATGACCATTCTGTGTTGGAAGGTTTGGTTTGGGTTATCCTGTTCTCTGAGTACCCGTTGAAATCGAAGACAGATGCCGTTGAGTATCGAAGACAGATGCTCCACACAATTGACGACCGCAAAGCACCAAGACACATTTGACGACATCCTCCGCCTCAACGGGTACTCAGAGAATAGCATAACCAAACCACACCTTCAGAGACTTTCAACCTTCGAACACAGAATGGTCATACCTTAAGATTCCATATATCTCTGACCGACTTAATCACAAGATCACTAACATTTTCCAGAAAGAGGGCATACCAGTATGTTGTGTTGGGGCCAAATAAGCACAGACTTTCAACGCGTACAGGTAACGCAACAGACTTTATTTAACGAAGTAACAATCTTGTAGAATCCTGACATTCACATTCGATTCGATATGTTCGCTGATGCTCACACGCGTACATACGTGTACAGTACGTGGTACGGTGAAAACTAAACCAAAACAGAGAAAAATGTCAACATTTAAGAAATAGTCCAGTACAATGTAACCATAAACACTTACAAACGAATATCACTTACTTACTTATGCTTATTGTCGTTAAATGTGAATGTATGAAATGACCCCTGACTGCATTAGTTAATAAGATCACTGCGAGGATCACAACTGTCACTCATCGCCAGTTTCATCCTCAGTTTGTATATATGATTACTTCATATATTCATATTCAAACGCATTACTGTTAGACATGGGTTACATTGAGTATCTAGTTTGCATACAAAATATTGGGCTTCCATTTTTAATTTTTTTTGCTGAATATGTAGCCTGGCTGTGTTTGATTATTTGTTTTATTGTTTCATTTCAAGCACGATTACCCCCTAATTACTACATGTAATTAATCACATCAAAAAAAAAATTCAAGATTAAAAAGTCTGTGTGGACGTTTTGTTGTTTTTTTTTTTCAACTAAAGATCATTTTCTATCGATTTGAAAGCAGGAGGAAAACAAAAAAAAAAACGTTAAGTGCACCTGATTGATGCGGGAGCAACATAGGTGTCCAATTACAACTATCCAATTGCAAAAAGTTGTAATTGGACACCCATGTGACCATACGCCAAATATGTAACAAAAAGGGATGCGAATACACAATCCCAATCACGAATTTTGTAATGGATACGATTAGAGGGTAAATGACACTCAAACTACATAAAATGCTGGGTCCCCTATAATTAATATTACTACTGTTAAATAAAGTCTTCTTGCTGATGATGCAATCCGTATTTGCTAAAACTGACTGCACTAGTGCAGTTATCTTACCTCATCCTATGTAGGGTTACTAATCATGTAATCCTATGTACTGTTACTAATCATTATTAGTATAATTTATTATTCTTTTGTATCTCTAAACAGAATGTTCTTCCCCACTTGGAATGGAGTATGGGTTGATAGAGAACCACCAGATAAAAGCATCAAGTGAGACAACGAAAAACAAAAAACACTGGGGTAGATTAAACAGTGTAGGATGGTGCGTAGCAGGTGAAGTTTTGTCATCTGTTGCCTCAGGGGAGGTACTTTACCACTACTTGCAGATTGACTTGATGGAACCACATTTGATCCGTGGAGTGGCTACCCAAGGAAAGGAAGCGCAGAACCCAGACGACCCGAAAGAGAGACCTGAAGCTGTCACCTCGTTTTACTTGAAGTACAGTTTTGAAGGCGATGAGTGGTTTCGTTATCACAAGGTATTTACCTACATTTGTAACGTAAATTTAAAAGGCAAATTTGACACGTAGAAAGAAAACACTCCCTTAACTTTTTTATGTACTAGACGTTTTATGCTACACAACAAATGATCCTGTTAAATATTTTGCACAAACTATTAATAGAAATTACGAAATGAATACCGTCAAATCCCTGTTACAAGTCCCCTGCTCATAACCAAACATTATTCTGGTTATATCCGCTTCTTCATTGGCGAAAAAGGCTGAGGATGGACAACTTCTTGGAAGTTTAAAAAGTAAAAATTGGATGATTTGTGGTTTCTGAATCTTACTTTGATTTTGGTAGTAGTTGAGCCAACATATATTTTGTAGTTGGCATTTTTTACGTTTTCAGAGTAGCAGGTTAATTGAGATCTTATCTTTATTCGATTTGCCTGTTTTGTAACTACAAAATTATTTGGACTCAACAAAAAAGTCCCATCTACTTTTGTTACATTTAAAACTACCACCCGCTGGTGTGTTGTTGGCTTGTAATTCTCTAGATTGAAAACTTACTGGAGCACACGACGTTTTACAATATTGCCTCCTGGCCTTAACAAAGGACAAGAATTCCACTCCAAAAACAGAATTCACTTCAATTAATTTGCATTGTTTATTAAAACACCTTGATTATTGATTTCACCATTCATAAACTCCGTTCGGGGAATTTGTTACTTTTTCTTCAGTGTGCTTTGGACACATTCAAGGGCTTTGAATAGAGAACTTATTACAATTGTTTAGGTGCCCTATTCGTGGAACTTGTTACATGTATGTGTCTAATCGCTGAAACTATTCAGGCCGGGACTCGCAATGGGGAGCTAATGTTATGTTCAGGTCTTATCTTTAATGTTATACGTTTTGAAAAAATCTACTTTTACCTTGTAATTAGTTCTTTTTAAAACTGCATTTAAGATCACTTTTCCCAATAGCTGTACAACTGATGAAGGTCACAAGACCGAAACATTTCTTAAGAATTTTTTACTTTTTAAGTAATGGTCCTAGTAAGAACTAGGCAACTCAACGGCAAGGAATGTAGAAAGTTGTTAATTGTGATATTGTTGAAACGGTCCACCTCATTGGCTAAAACATGAAAATCTACTATCGCTTCATCAGGTAGCGCATTTATTTCAATCTAGTTTACTTTTTGATTCCCTTTTAGTGAAAACTATTCTGCGTTCTAATGCAGCAAAATTTCTATGTGGGAAACATGGAAAATTAGAAGTTTTTCTTGGTCATTGTTTTGGAGTCTTATGATTGGATAAAATCTTGTAACACAAAAGAAATATCGCTTTAAAATAAAGTTTCAGTACATTTTATTTCAAAAACGTGTTGTCCATAGGTTGATGTATTCTCAGTAAGAAAATCTAAACAATCGTATGTGGGGAAAGCGAAATGCCGCAGAACAATAGAGGATTGCCTAGTTCTTACACGCATTGTTACTTAAACTTCCAAGAAGTTTTCTGTCCTTAGCCTTTTTAACTTTTTATCAAAATTACAAATGCCGAGGTTTGGACTGAGATTTTCAACAGATCCTTCTTGGAAAGAGACGTCTTCGTTGGCCCGGGTAGCCTTTTCAAACTACTATATAATTATATAGTAAACTGATTGGCAATATTGATATGGAAAATTGACTGAAGGGAATATGGCCCATTGCCAATGTTAAATTCCGAAGGATGATATTCCATTTGACGAAAGGGTTTCTTGTAGAATCCAGAATGCTGCAATATGTGCTCATGCGGGTTTTTTATTAACCAACCTATAACTGTTGCTCCCTGAATATCATGGATGCAATAATAATTGATAATAATAATATTAGGAAAGAACATTGCATGCATGAAACCTGGTTGGGCTACATGTATTTTAAGACAAACAAATTAATACAACAATTTTGTTTCTTTGGCTTAGTAGTAGTAAATTCCTGAAGATGTTTGGCGACAGCCTCTAAATAGTACACTGGACAAAACAATTGAGGATTAGATTAAATGATAATAACTTTCAAATGCTTTACCTAAATTCTACTGAAAACAGTAACATAAGCTGAGTAAGTAAAGTTAAGCTGCAGTGCAGTTTTCCTTCTCTTTAAAATATGGAAGAAATCAGTGAAGAACTGCCCAATTTTTCTATCGGCATTGACCTATTAGGTCCTGATTCAACAAGCAGCAAAGATAACGCCGAAAAAAACTTGCAAGATTCGCGTTTCGCAAATTTGTCGGAAGACCAGCCGCAGCAAATTTTGGCTGAAAGACATTCACTGGGAGCAAAAAAAGTCACCAATTGGTCATTAACAACATTTAAAGGTAAGATTTCCGTATTTATTGTTGTTTTTAAATTTGTTCAACCTGGGGAACGCAGTATACAGTTATTAATTGGGAATTTACCAAACAATCAAGGCTGCAAAAAATCTAAACGCGACAAATATTTTCGCAACAAATCAACAAATTATAGTCACACTTTGTCTCAAAATTAAATGTTATTACCTCATTTCTCTTGGAATTTAGCTTGGAGTAAGAAGAAAAAAATCCAGACACAGCGGGAACATATGTCGCGGGCCACGGAAAAGAAAATGTAAAACACAAACCGGCGATTGAAACCGAAGATTTGGTGCGGTTGAAATCCTCGCAAGTTCTGTCACCCAGCAACCCTCTTGGCTTACTTCGAAATGTTTGGTTCCATGTGATTCATTTCTTTTGCAGAAGGGGTAGAGAGGGACAGAGGAACCTCAAAAAAACCAGCTTCAAGTTTGAAGTAGACTCAACGCGCCGAAACTACGCAACAATGGCGCATGATGAGGCATCAAAAAATCACCCCGGTGGAGTTGGCAACATTCCGAGCATGGAAAAGTACGCCAGAATGTACGAAACAAAAGATACGAACGACGGCTATAAAGCCTTGAAGCTCTACCTCACCAAGTTGAACCCAAAGTGTGAAGCGTTTTTCCAATATCCTCGCAAGAATTGGAGCGTAGAAGACAACGTCTGGTATAAAGCGCGTCCCGTTGGGGTGAACTCGCTGGACTCCATGATGAAAAATATCAGTAAGGCAGCATCCCTATAGCATTCGTACACAAACCACAGTCTCAGAGCGACGGCAATAACTTTGTGGTCTAATGCTGGAACTCCCAACAGGCACATCATGGCTATCTCCGGTCACAGAAACGAGCAAAGCCTTGCACATTACAATACCCGACCATCCACTACACAGCTACGCAATTGTGATGTAGTGATGTCCTATCAAGAAGCTTCAACTCTGGCAATGTTAGCAGCCAACCTGAGTCTTCTGCTGCACCCATAACTGTTCGTCAAAATAACAGTGTGGTTGTTGCCCAGGATAAAACTGCAAGTTTACTGCAGTCTGTCTTCTCCAATTGCACCGTGCACGGCAGCGTAAACATTATTTTGAACAATCAAAACCCTTGATAACTTTGGGTCTTTGACTTTTCAAACACTTTTTAGTGACACTTGAGTTCATTTGGCTTTGATTTTCTCCATTTTCCCCGTAAATTTTGAAATTTTCATTCACAGTTATCGGTTAATATGGTTAACTGGATCAAATGTTCTCCCTGAAACCAAAGTATAAATATGTGGCGTGTTTTCGACCAGCCAATAGGCACGTTTGTTTACTTTTTTGTGCGTTGAGAGAATTTTGCGCTCTATCACAATAAAAAAAGGCTTCTTCGCGCAGATCCTTGATGTTGCTCTGTTACAAAAGAATTTGCTCATGCTTTTAGCTGTGCGTATATCAAGTTATGGATGCACTTGGGAAGTTTGGAGAGCACTCAAGAAGCTAGAGTTGCACGCGGCTATCGCCTCGTGCAACTCTTACGCATCTTTCGTGCTCTCCAAACTTCCCGCGTGCATGCATAACTCGATCTACGCACGCTAAGCATGAACAAATTCTTAAGTGAACGATATTCGTTGAATATTACGCTTTGTTCATGCGATATTTCCCCGAAATCTCCGCGAAATATCGCAGTTACGATAGTGCGTTGAATCAAACGAGATTTCATTTCCGGGTTCACAGCAATGAAACTAAACGAAACTTTCAAACAGTTCCCGCATCACCACACCGTTGACGTGGCCGAATGTTTGGATGTGGCTGTGTACTTTCTACACGAAATATGATTGGTTTCGAGTCAAAAAAAAAATTATCCAAGTGATGCAGCAATTACTTGCAAATCACGTCACTACACCGCTGTGTCTATTTGTCCGGCAGCCGGATAGGATTTTTAAAACACTCCATGACCGGCAGTCTGAAATTATTGCAAATTCGAGTCAATCTACTTAACTCGATATATTCGATTAATACTATGCTATCCCTGTTTAGACCGCTGAGACGTTTATGATTAATCGTATCAGCGGTCTAAACATGAATAGTATAGTATAAATCGAATACATTGAGTACACTGACTCGAAATTACAATAAAATTGCAGACTGCCGATATTTCGTTTCAGACAAAATCTCGTTAAAATTCGCCGAGGTATCGCGATTTTCGCGAAATCTCGCGAATGACGTTTACATTTCTTTTTCACAATACTGTAGATTAAAACAATCCTTTCTTACAAACAGAACGCAAATTTGTATCATAAACATAGGAAAAAGCACAGAAAAAATATGGCTCTGCAACAGGAAATCATGAAGAAAAAAGTTCTTGTCCAGATGTATCAGAGCTTTTCTAGCAGTAAGCAGTGCACCTGCAGAGTTTAATAAGTAAGGGTTATCGGCCTGAAACGAGGGGATATCAGATTTATTCACCTCTGGTTCCACCCAAGGGCGCAGCCCGAGGGCGGAAGCAGAGGTGAATAAATCTGATATCCCCGAGTGAAAGGCCGATAAAATGCTTATTTTACACATTGGTGAGGTTTTCTAAAACAAAGAAACTATTAAATTTTTCGGAGAATAACATTCCGTTCAATTCAAATGCAAAAAAGCATGATTCCGCAAGGCCGCATTGGGATCACGGCACATTTCGAAGCGAGGCGGTAAACATGTTTTGCTTTTGCCAAATTTGCATTGAGCACGTTGCTTCGTTATGAGTAGAAGGAGGGAGAGAGAGAAGAAAATGTATGAACAGTACTCGTGGTCTCACCATGGCCCAACTGCCCGCCTTCATCTTTCGAAGCACAATGGAGTGGTTGCGGTGTGTTTTCCAAGGAAACCGGCGGAAACATATTCAGGTTCAAGTGTAAAACGAGGCGTCATACATTATTGAATACCCGAAACCTGAATCGAGGTACAATACCATGGAATAATGTTATTAACATTTCACGTTTTGGTCGCGAGCGGCAAGTTAATTACGTAGGAATAAGATTGATGAAGTTGTCTTTTTATGTAAACAAAAAATATTGACCGATGCTAGAGTGTTTTCCTTGTTACGCCCTATTTTGTCTTCTCGTTTATGTTATTCTATTATGAGGGGAATAAGTCGTGGGGAATAAGTCGAGGGGAATAACTGGAGGGGAATAACTGCAGGGGAATAACTGCAGGGGAATAACTCAGCCCTGCACTCCCCTGTTACAATCAAAAGCCGCCACCAGCTTTTCAGACAGTTTATTATTGGCGGGGAATATTCGATATAATCCCCTGCGAGAACAAAGGAAACCGAGCCATGTGGAAAATAATGAAATAATATTATACTGCAAAAGGATCAAACACTTTTTTGTGATTGGTAGTACGTGAGCCTTTTAAACAAGTATTGTGAGATGAAAGAGATTTTTGTCACAGGTTTCAAACAAATTTTGCAGCAAGCAAACTCAAGCACATTGTAGATATTCGCTACCCTTTCGTGAATTTTAGGCGTGAAAACCAATGCAGTTGCACACTGCTTTTGTTGCTCTTAATGTTAACACTCGTGTATTTTAAGAATTGTCCATGTGTGAAATTTCCTTGTCTCTTATGTTGCTGTTTTTAATTTAAAGCATTTGAAAGTTATTAACATTGATATACTCCTCAATCGTTTTGTTCAGTGTACTATGATTGGAACCAACCATACATGTATTGCCTAAACATTTCTGATATTAGTTGAGAATGAAGCAAAGCATATTGGTGTTCAGGTTTTTTGACTACCTTAGAGCTCGAGAACTCTATTTAGGTCCACATCAGCAACTTTATCAATTTAAAACTGGTATAAGTCTAATAGCAGTTGTTTCATTTTTTAATGCAGTTGTTGGTGGGTGAATACTATAGTAATTCAGTAATGCGATACTGGCTGGAACCTACTCTGGCGGCAAGGTTCATTGAGTTTAATCCTCAAACATCCTGGTCTCCAATGCACATCTGCATGAGGGTGGAGGTTTATGGTTGCCCTATCAAAAGTAAGAATTTCTAATAAAAGGAGACAACGCCATGACTTTCATTCATTTACAGTATAAAAGGTTATAACCTTTTGTTGCAATAGATTCAAATATAGCCATGATGTATTGCAACTTGATTTTGCCATGATTTGCCACATGAGGCGTTGTGTAGTTATGTGTGGGTTATGTTACGATTTTTCGTGTATTTTACATAAAGAGTGTTTCGTGGGACTCAGATTAAACTAAGTTAGCCTTCGCGTTGTTTGGTACTATTCAAGTTCTTGTCTTGTTTCTCCATCTATGTTATCATTCGTCCTGCTGTAAACATCGTTACATGTTGTCAGAAGTACTCTTTATCTATGTGTTTATTGTCCGCTTGGCAATGCTTTTTTTCCCAACAACTTTGTTGCTCTGAACTGCGGCTCTTTGCTGATGATACTGTGCGCTGTCGGGCCATTAAATCTCAGCACGATCATGAGATACTTAAGGAGGACTTACATAACCTAACCAAATGGGCATCTGATTGGCAGATGGACTTTAATGTGTATAAAAGCCAACTACTTCGCGCTTCAAGCAAGTGTAAGCTACGTGAATTCACATACTCTGCTAATTCAGAAGCCCTTAAGAAGGTTTCCCAATGTGACTACCTAGGCGTAAGATGTACTGAAACTCAAAGAAATGAAAAAAGGGGGTTCTGAGAATGAATTGAACCCCGGGCGCTAACCCACGGACCATCGAGGAACACATACTCAATTAAGACTGAATTTTGTTATTTTAAGGTAGATACGCATTCGCGTGTCTCGATTGGAAAATCCTTTTAGATCGATTTTAATCTTGCATTAAAGACTCCAAATGCGAAACATCTTTAAGCTTATTGTTGTTTATATTCGTTTACAACAAATTAGTTATTGTTATCGCTGGATTCGTGCTGTTCTTGTTACGCATTATGTCACTAACTTTACAGCTGATGGAAGGAGTGAGCGAGCGAGTGAGTGAGTGAATTAGCCACCGTTACCGATAACCCGTTAATTACACTTGCGCGTATTCACGAGTTAAAAACGGTAGTTGTAACAATATTTCTTTCCTGTACTGTTGTTTGTCTATAATTGTATAATCGCACAATAAAAACGCTTTGACCTTTACTGGATAAAGATTAATCAAGTTGGCAGTACTTTGAGGTAGCAAATGTGGCATCCAATTTATATTGTTGGTGATGGAAAACATTTTGATCAATGTAAGGTCACTTATATTGCTTCTTAAAAGAAGGACTTTACAGAGGCCCTGCCAGGAGTAAATTCCGACAGGCGACATGGCGTTGAAACGGCGACACGAGAGCCACGAACTAGCGACGAACGACAGACTGCTCCAATGAATTATTGAAAGTGACCCCAATGCCAAAATAAAACGACAGCGAATTTCTTAATTGCTAAGATTTTGAAAGCATTCGCGTGCAAATAATAACTCAATAATAAAATCACGTCTCATTTTACTGTCTCATTTTCTTTTATTTGAAATAATAAAATTAATAACCAACTAAAAGTCTGTGTTCTTAGGGATCTTGCTTTTTTGCGGCTGTAGATTGTCATTTTATAGCTTTGCGTAACATGTTCACTTCCCCACGTGCTCAGTCTAGCTGTCGTCAGCAGACATGCAGTCTCGTATGTTTGAGTGATCATGAAAGACTTCACGATTCGGATTTGCATTACTTGGGTTTTACTTGGATGACACAAGAATAGCTAGTTGCATGTAAGTGATTGGTACGCGAAACAAAACACAAACTGTCTCAACTGTGCAATAGTACAACTGTACGCATTTCTGCTTTCCGTACGGGCTGTGAGAAATCGAACAAGGGCGATCCAGAGAATGGCGTGACTCGCGAGTGGCTAAGACGGCTAAGCCTTCGTACTTACAATTTTTTTACCGTTGACTTGCGTTATTAGCAGACCTTTCAACTCGTGCGTGTGAGCCTGAGGAATAAAGAACCACGGCTCGCGATCTATTTTCCGCATCACGCACCGTTTTTTCTAACCTTAAATTCCGACAAGGACAAACGATTTCCATTAAATTTCCGACAGCCACATGAACCACTGACAAAACACCGACACGGGACATTTTAAAATTCAGACAAGCGACACGGGACCGCCCCTCCCCCCCCCCCCCCCCCCTGGCAGGGCCTCTTTACAGAATATATAGAGTGGAGAGGTCATTATGATTTGAATGATGCGTTTGTTATTTCTGGGTTTTTTCATCAGATCTTGCAGGTGTTGCAAACTACCTGTCTCTTGGCATGGAAAGTTTTCGAATCAGTGATGTACAACTGTCAGCATCTTCACAAGCTGATGCTTCACACTCTGCTGTGTATTCACGTCTGAATCAACATCTTGAAGGTGGAGCCTGGATTCCAGAAAAATTAGATCAATCAGAATATCTTCAGATTGACTTGGGATGGGCCATGATACTGACTGGAATAGCAACTCAAGGGCATCCTGACAAGCAATATCGTGCTCTGACGTACAAAATAAGCCATGTAATTGCCTTGGATCAGCCTTTTACCTATTATCCTAAGGTATAGTATGACGTCGTGGTATAATACAAATTGAAGTGGTCTCTCTGATAAGAATTTCGATGGTTAT
Organism: Cladopsammia gracilis; assembly: GCA_022457155.1. Classification (NCBI taxonomy): domain Eukaryota; kingdom Metazoa; phylum Cnidaria; class Anthozoa; order Scleractinia; family Dendrophylliidae; genus Cladopsammia; species Cladopsammia gracilis. The sequence goes on from JAJGOT010000182.1 coordinate 477,722, forward strand.
TGCATTACACAAGGTGTTTACACTTTCTTATAGGTTTCCATATGCGTTGTTTAGTAAGACTAAGACAGGAATAAAATAGCAGGATATTGAATTGAATCCAATGCGAGAAAAGAAATGACCAAACCGTTTGAACTAACTGTGATGCACTATTGTATGTTAAGCTGCGTTTGAGTTAGTCTTTTTATAGGGAATTGCAGGTAAAGTTTGGTTGAAGAAAATCGTCGAAGAAATATAGCCTGGAAATATTGATTCAAAGGGGACAAACTTCAAATAAATGTGGCTACTAAACATATCTGAATTTCGTAACTGTTCATCAGTAGGATGTCTAAAATGCGTGCAATTCCACAATTGGTTTCGGCTCCATTAAATCCTAAAAATTAATATCCTGGGGTGTTTCTTAAAGGTTGTAATTACTAGATGATCATTGAATCTTTCCAAATTCTTCAGGAATTTGATGGCAATATTTGAAACAATGTACATGCAGTATATGACCTTTGACTTAACTGAACCCAATGTTGTATCTTGGTATATTTCATGCAGCTTAAAATTGACTTGTTTCTGTACCAGACATGTATTAGAAGTTATTTCCAAATTCTTCAGGAGTTTGTTGGGAATGTTCAGGAAGGATCTACAGAATATGAAACACTTAACTCAACACAATGTCGTTATGTGAGGATATACCCACTTAGTTGGTCAGAAAAAGTAGCACTGAGAGCAGAACTTTATGGATTTCAGGCAGGTAAAAAGACAGTTTAGACTAGTGTTGTTTCATTAGGTATACTAGTACACAAAATATCACTCAAACACCCGCGAAGATCAAAGAAAGATTGCTGAAGCTGACATGACAGAGAAATGGCTTCGCAAATCCCCTAATTTCTCAATCCTGTTAAGACCGGAGGTAGGGTGGAAAGTGCCCACACGGACTTTGAACGTTTATAACTTTGGAAGCATTTAACCACTACCCACCAAATGTGTGACGTTTTCTGGAAATTGATCTCGGAAGAGTTTGATGTGACATGTGACGTTTCCATGGCAACCATATTTTGAAAAGCATGCCTACCCAAATTTTGAATTTTTTGCTTAAATTAACGTTTAAACGGAAAGTTTTAAACTTTTGTAGCAAGTGTCAGAATTTATGATCATATTAGCATTTTGCTTTTTATTGTTATTAGTTTTGACCCAATTTTGACACTTTACTAACATGCCGGAAATCCAAGATGGCAGCCATTCAAAGTGATGATTTAATTGGACGTGCTATAAAGTATAAACCCTTAATTTTATAGCCATGCCTTTAAGAGTGTCCACCACAGGAACAGGCAGGATGTGATAATACTCGAATCACTGATTTCACTCAAACTTAGCACAAAGGTTCAGGGTCATGAGTAGAGACATGAACCAGAACATATGGTAAAAACTCTTATCCTCCCCGGGTTGTAGCCCAACTCTCCTCTCCCCCCCCCTGTTCCATAATACATTCCAATTCGTCATTAACTGGCGCGCACGAGCTGTGTGCGAGCACAACAAAGGCAAATTAATGTGGGAAAAATACCTCAGTGCACGTACCTCCGTCGCACCGCGATGTCAATTTTCTACTAAGAAATGGGCCTAACTAGTCTCCTATGCAACTGTTAGGGTCGCCACGCAATGAGCCAATCACCGGCGGCTGGGTAGCAAACTAGGGTCTTTCCCGAACTAAACATAAACAAGCAATGAGTGCTTTTCCATAAAAGATTAAGATTTCTGAACGATGTTATATTGCAAATCATCGGCCTAAAACCCTGGCGAAACAGAAACGCAAGTTTTAAATATTTTAAATGCCGGGAAAACTAACGTTGCGTGGTCAAGCAGGCTTGCAAGTATAGACGCAAATTGTTCGCAACTGGTAAAGCCATTTCATGGCAATCATCACAGCAAACTCACAATAGGCCATTTGCACGATGACTACAACTACCAGAATTCATTTCGTTTTTCCTTTCTTATTTAAATTTTGTAATCCCAGTGCGGTTTAAATAACAAAAGCCCTAATTTGCACTACAAAACAAAAACCTGAAGGATTCTGGTAGTTGTAGTCATATGACGTCATCGTGCAAACGGCCTATTGACCAAGCTCCCATCTGGCCTTGTAGCTCCGTGCAAAACGTGCAGGAGACTAGAGGATCAGAAGGTATTCGTGGGAACCTTTGATTAACATTTGGCATTTACTTCCACATTTAGTGCTACCTTCGCACGGTGGGGGAATTGTGTTTCTTCATGACCCTCTAATTAAGAACCAAGCAGGGAGGGTGTATATCCCATTTCAATAAACGCAGCAATCTGGCACTGTATGTAGTCTGGCTTTGAACAAATTGCCCACTCCTGTAAAAAAGCAAATGTCTATGCTCTTTTGTAAATTTTTTTTTACTGCATTTACATTCAAAGTGATGGGAAACCGTTGTGAATTATAGTATTAGATAGAACATATAGGCATCTACGATGTCATAGACTGCATAAAAAGTCCGTATTTTTGCGCATCCACAGAAAAAAGGTGTCTGAATATGGAGAGTGAGACTGGAAAAAGACGCCCTACTGGGACGTGAGGCTCGCTCACGAGGTTTTGCAGTTTAGTACAGTCAAATCCCAATTGGCAGACGCTAAGCACTTAATGACTGGTTCCAAGGGAAACAGTGAGTTTTGTTTAACATCGAGGGGAAACAACACTCACTGTTTCCCGTGGGGCCAGTCATTTTAAAGTGTTTAGTATACCTCCCAACTCCAAATTTTAAAAACACAATTTTTTTGTGTTGCTGGCTTACAAATTTGCCGCGACTTCAAGGCAACTACCTGATCACGTGCGATTCGAAAGTTCAAGTTGTTGTTTCCCAGGGGAGTTAGTGAGTTTTGTAAACTTTTGTTCGCCCAATTGGGCGTTAGACTGTTTTGATCCATTCTGCCCACATGACAAGTTTTTGTCCAAAAGACGTTTGAGTTGGGAGGTATAACAACTTGCTTTAACGAACATTCTGTGATTACGAACAGATATTGGAAGTCAAATGAAGAATGATCCTCGCAGTTGTGAACGCAATTTAAGCAATTGTGAAAAGAAGCCTGAAAAAAATTCAGGACTTCAACGAGGTTCGAACCCGTGACCTCGCGATACCGGTGCGATGCTCTACCAACTGAGCTATGAAGCCACTGACGTTGGGAGCAGGTCAATTGTAGGTTCATATGTTCCCGTGAAAGGAGTGAATGTGAATGATATACATGAAATAAATCATATATGAACTGCGGAAATGAAATCAAATGAAGAATGATCCTCGCAGTTGTGAACGCAATTTAAGCAATTGCGAAAAGAAGCCTGAAAAAAATTCAGGACTTCAACGGGGTTCGAACCCGTGACCTCGCGATACCGGTGCGATGCTCTACCAACTGAGCTATGAGGCCACTGACGTTGGGAGCAGGTCAATTGTAGGTTCATATGTTCCCGTGAAAGGAGTGAATGTGAATGATATACATGAAATAAATCATATATGAACTGCGGAAATGAAATCAAATGAAGAATGATCCTCGCAGTTGTGAACGCAATTGCTTAAATTGCGTTCACAACTGCGAGGATCATTCTTCATTTGATTTCATTTCCGCAGTTCATATATGATTTATTTCATGTATATCATTCACAGATATTGGAAGTGCTGGCGAATATGATTTACTGAAAAAGCCATCCCGCTATAACGGATTCACCACGTATTACGGACTTCAACACGTGGTCCTGAAGAACGGGACACCATGTTTTTGTATGCACTTGAACCAGGCCTTTTAAACGCAGGCAGCCCATTGTAGTTTTGTTGACAAAAACTAGCGATACCTACGTTACAATGATTATTTTAAATGAGTAGCAAAGTAATTTAGATCCACTCAGAGACAGAAAATATTTCATTGAAAGTACGCTTATATTGATGAAAAAATGTTACGCCCCACACTAACGTATGTATTAATGCCAAAAAATAAGAAATATTCATATACATCTAAAAATTTTCCCCAAAGGGGATTTTTGCGTATTTTAATATGTTGTTCTACTCAGAATTCTGCTTCGTTTGACACCAAAACCAGCTCTATACCATTTTTTACGTGTAGCACCTAATTTTACTCTTCAACGATCAGACTATTTATATTGATCAGTTTTATAGCACAGTGGAATTGAAATCAATTGCTTTGATTTGTTTCTTTACCAATATTGGGTCATTTTTAATTTGTGAATATGCAAAGCTTAAAGTGAGTTGCAGTATTTAGGGTAAAAAGTCACTCGCTCGCTCGCTCACTTACACAATGCCTCTATGTGTTTATATTAATATATAACGTCTTGTGGTTGCTAATCAAAGGTCACAACAAATTTTATGCATAACGTCATCCAGTTCTGTCATTTTGTACAATGCATATTTATGTTACTCTAAGACATGTTTTGGAAACATAAATGATTCACTGTTAAAATGCTAGAACCAGTTTTTTTTTTCAGGCCATGAATTAGTGTCTGAAGTCTGTGGTTAGCATGACTTGTGAGATAGTGTTTCTTGGGACATGGATAAAGATTCAAGCTTGTTTGTGAAGGCAATTCTCTCTGAAATAATTATTCTCTTACAATTGTTGTCAGTTCCTTAGAGTTTATGCTGTGTATTAGTTGAGTCTCAGAACTAGGAACCTCCGTCATTACATCCAGCATCAGTTATTTCAGGGGAAGAAATTACATTTTCAAACTAATTAAAGGACATGTCTTGCCGAAATATTGAAATTATGCAAACCTAATTTACATGATTTATTATATTGCCAAATACCACCAAATATATTACTTAATAGACCATTTAACAGTTGTCTTCTTAGTGTCCTGGCCTTTGAGTGGAAGCGAGGCTGAAGTTGACGCTGTTATGATACCTTGAAGCTTTTCAGATGCAAATTTACCTAGTTAGCATGAGAAAAGCATTATTAACATAAAAAAGGCAGGAAGGTTTGTATCAAAGCAAGGTCACCTCCAGCCTCGCTTCCACTCACAGGCAAGCTTACCAAGCACACAACTATAAAATGGACTATTGGATAAAACGATTTTACAGCAAAACAAAACATTAAGTAGTTTTATGGATAAAGTGAAGAAATACAGGGACTGAAGTGGAGTACAGTTAATTAAATTTGATTTTGTAACAGGCGGTCAAGAAATGAAAATGCCATTCTGGTGAAACCTTTGCGTTATTATGTCTCTTTAGTTTATATTTCTTCTCTTTCATCACTTTTGGCGATATTTCTTCCTATTTCGAGATAACGAAACAAGCTCTTGGTCATACAAATGAGAAAAGGTATATCAACTAGAACACCATCTGTTACAACCAGAATTACTTCCGGTCGTTATAGGACTTAGTCCTGTGCAATCCTGCGCATGCATGCATCAATTATCACATGCGTGGTATATGTAAATCGTCCAGTTCACACATTTCTTTGTTGTTCGCCCGTTGTATGTTGTAAGCCAGGATCTTCAATGTCAGGTACATAATATCGCGTTGCTTTCGTTTTCTTTCGTCGCATATTACAGCAAATGATTATTTTATGTTCTAGAAACCACTAGAATGGAAGTATAGACGTTATGTGACTAATGGTTAAGCTTAAAATGTCATCGCTTAAGTTGTGATTTCTTGAAATATATGATACCGTTAAATTTCTATTGGTGTGTTTAATACACTGTTTCTTTAATAATTTTTTAAGTTTAAAAGAAAATCATAAGTTGTGACAGCGATTTGAATACCTGGTCTTCGGGAACATCAGTTGTGTGTATTTTTCCACGTTTTTTCTTTATTTAATGGCTTGTTTGAGAAGATATAATAAACGTTCAAACGTTTTTCATCGGGATTTTTCAAGTAAAAAAACTTTTTTAATAGACCTTTCTCTTTGGTTGGATGACCTGATGAAATATGCCCCTTTGTGCTTGATATATTACTTCCTGGACACGGTGGTACATGAGGGACATTTTCACTAGTTTTTAGATGATCTTTCTATTCATTGGCGGTCTTTTTATGATCTTTGGCTGTCTTCAGGTTATTCTCGGGTAACCTTTGGGTGATCTTAACCTGCGAAAGCCGAACAAATTCTGATGCAATTGCAGATCTAGTGTTTTCCACAGTGGTTAGTTGATCTTATTTTAGCTTGTAGGTAGTTAGAATGATCTCATACCAATTTGAAATTGTGTTAGCGATTAATGCCAATGACATTAATCATGTAGTACAAATGGAAAGATAAGACAGATTAGAATATTGTCTGTAACAAATGCCAATAACTTGTTCTTTTACTGAAAACGAATTTATTTGTGATAAATAAATACATGATTTAGAGGTTTGTGATTGACGGGCTGATCACCTCAGTGTTAGTCTCATAGGCTCGTGAGGTAGCTTCCTTTTTAAGTTTACACTAACAGTGATGCTCTGCTGAAGAGCGTTTGCTCCTTTGTAAATATTTGTTTATTGTTATTTTTTATATGTCATCATTCGTCACATGTCAAGAATGCTACAACCGACTTGGAGTCAATTCATCATCTGGACAGTTGTTGTTCAGTGCTTCGTCCAGTGCAAAGCTTAGTTTACCAGGATACAGTCACCTCCATTCAGGGCTTGGAACTGGAGCATGGTGCGCTGAGAAACAGGATGCAAACCAATATCTCCAGGTTTGAAATCACATTGAATAGCATCACTCTGGACAGACATTAAGAGGCCCTGCACCTAAGAAACGACCGATTTGTCAAAAGTAAAGGTTGCCAAACTTTATTTAAAAATGAATTTCGTTTGTGTTAGTTTCGCTTTTTTCCTCAAATATTGACTCGCAAAGTTGTGTTGTCTGATGGCACTAAAATAGAGCGTAAAATATGACCTTCAGAAAGGAGGGTCAGAATTTCATATTGCAACGCAAAATGATCAAACACTTTCACGTGAGTAAAGACTATTTATGTTATATCATTGGATAATGATCGAAAAATAGTCAAAGGGAATGCAGAATAAACATTTAAATATACCACACCAAATTAGATATAGCATTAGGGCTGATTTTAAAATAAATATTTCTAAAAAGTGAAACACTATATAAGGTATACTGGAAAATCTAAAGCTATAAGGATAGACCTTGCGTCCATGGAAAACCATTTGGTAGCCAAAGAAAATTGACTTTCCACGAAGTGTTAAAAGTTACTGTATTTACCGTTATTTTGCCACTTTGGCGAAACACTTCTTTGTTGTCAAGAGACTCTCGATAGCATCGTAAATGGCACATTGAAATTTGTTAAGCACTCATCAACCACCCTAAATAGGAGAAAATATTATTAAAACAAGAACAACAACTCTTCGAGTAGTGAAGTCGTGCTTTAAGAAGCTTTAAGGGTCTTGTAAGTGCCCCTTAGGTACGAGAATTAATTCAATGTATTGTTATGATTTGTTTTACATGTATAGTCGCTTTTTCCGGTCACACTAGGTGATCAACCTTTAATCATTCTTTCGCAATGACTCGTGCATGAAAGGTCAACTTAATACTTCCGTATATCTGTTGCTCGAAAAGAAAGAAAACAAAATCGTTATCGAATGGAACTCTCGCCAAACCCGGCAATAATGTAAGTTCCTTTTACTTGATGTGTTTCGTTTCGTCATTTTCCTTTTTCTTATGTTATAAATAAATCCAATCATCCATGATCTTGAAGTTGCTACAGTATATGAATGATATGACGTCACTAACACTTCGCCTCAGGCTATAAACCACTTGAAAAATCTAAACTTTTTCACAAATTGAAGCCCATTTTATAGAGTCGGTCACCTTGGCTCAGAGCCAAGGCACGACTCAATAACACAGAGGACGAAAAGTACGAAAAAGGTGAAAATTTTCTGGGGTTACCATCCATTTTGAAGAGTTGAATCTTCGCAACATGGTTGCATGACAACATTCGTATTTCCAAACTGCAGCGGAATCTAAACATTTCAGTGTCTGAACAACTTTTCCACGGCCAGAAACTTTGTAGTAATAGGATGTTATGAAATTTTGTACAAGAAATTTAAGAATCGAACTCAAATTTACCTTAAGGTGGCTCCCAACAGTTTCCAGCACATTTCAAGACTTAGAATTTGATGGGTCATTATAACCACTCTTTATCAGTTGATGCTACAATCATGATATCAAACGAATGCCCAATGATTGGTGAACGTGTTGTTATCATTTTTGTGACACAATATGTTACTATAGCAATAGCAACAGTGGCTCTCAACCCCTCTTACCTCTTACTTATTTTTTTAAACTTTGCCAAAAGTTGCATCTTATCCTACTGATCAAAATTCGACAATAAAAAATGGGGTTCACCGAGTCATTTTTTGAGTTATTAACACTTAAAGCTAAAATTAAGGGTGTTCTCAGCACGTTATGCTGTTGCTATAGTAACATATTGTGTCACAAAAATGATAACAACGTTTTTACCAATCATTGGGCATTCCTTTGATATCATGATTGTAGCATCCAAACCCATCCAAATCTAAGTCTTGGAAAGTGCTGGAAACTGTTGGGAGCCACCTTAAATCGGCCGCAGTCATTGATAAGTTCGAATGCGTGTTGCATTTTGTTACATACAACGGACGTTACAGGTCAACGCTTACTCAAGTGGTGAGGTCAGCGGACTTTCATTCCCATTTTTCGATGATTATCGAATTATACAACATAAATAAGCTTTTTTCTTTTCTCACGTGAAAGTGTTTGATCATTTTGCGTTGCAATATAAAATTCTGAACCTCTTTTCTAAAGGTCATATTTTACACTCAATTTTGGTGCAATTAGACAACACAACTTCGCGAGTCAATATTTGAGGGAAAAAGTAAAATTGAAACAAAAGAAATTCATTTTTAAATAAAGTTTGGCAACCTTTACTTGTGACAAAACGTTGGCCGATTTTATTTTTCAGGTCGCCACGTAGCTCTTGGAACGCCTCGCAGGATTGGCTGAGAAAACAATAGAACAAACAACAGAACAATGGCTAACAATAGACCCTAGACCTAAAAACAATAGAGCTGCATGGTATACAGGTCCAATTAAATTAGGTTCTAAAGAGCTGCGTGACAATTGTATTTTTCAGCCGGGAATCATCGGTCGTTTCTTAGGTGCAGGGCCTCTAATAGCCAAACAAAATAATGCTTATCACTTTGGTAAAATAAAACTTTCTGGTTTAAATTGTAATTAATTCTGTACACTTAAAATTCACCTCTGCTAAGATGCATGCGTCTGTCCCTGTTTGAAGTAAGTAGGTCTGAAGTAATTTCACAATTTTGCTCTCGATGTTTTGTTGTTAAACAGTTAAACAGGTATTATCAGTTATGTAAAACGCATACCAACTCTTTTGGTCTCCGCTGGGTAACTGGATAATAGGTATTATCAGTTATGCAAAATGTATACCAACTCTTTTTGTCTCCACTGATGCAACACCTTAGACTGCTCTGGCTAAAAAGTTTGTTTTCAAATAACATCTATGTGACACAAGGTAATTAGTTATAACCATTAAGGAAACAATAACTACGTATCAGATGGGCGTTGTATGTAAGTATTCACCAAGGAACCCTAAAATGAGGGCTTCTTATATTAATAAATAACAACCTTTATTTATATACAACAATTATTAAAGCAGAAAGTTTGAGGGTTGGTGTGTAAATGAACCGAAAAAAAATACAGTTTTAATGGCTGTACCGTTCTTTGATGAACACGGTAATATAGTAGCAACAAGAAATATACCGGTAAAGAGTACGTATTCCTTAGTATTGAATTGAAACAGTTCACGGCACACATTTTAAAAACAATTTTGACATTGTTCCACAAGGTGATCTAAGTCTTTCTTGTTACGCTTTTAAGGTAGTTATCAATTACAAGATAAGAGCACAAGAATAAAATTATCTTATTTGCCGAATTGTGGAGATATAAGGTCACTGATGTTCTTAATATGATGCCTATTTCTTTTATGTAAGTAAGTTATCAAATTCTTTATATTTTTAAGTGCTCTTCCCAGCTATATTTTTTTCTGTTCCAGCTGAAATTTAAACCTTGAAAAACTACTACGAGGTTGTTTATTGCATTTATATACTTTTTAAGGACAAGGACCACTAAACCTTAAAGTAGATTGACATCATCCATACGAAGCCAGGTTTTTGTTATCTATAACGTTTTAATAAATTATCTATAACTTTTTATTTCTTTAGTTAATTTTTTAAATTTGGTGTAGCATGGCAAAGTAACGTTTGTTGAAGGTCTAGAAAGGCCATGTGCAGTGTGGCTTTTTTATTCTTGTCAGGTTGATCTCAGAGAAGAAGTTGTTGTAACAGGTGTAGCAACTCAGGGTCAGAAGTATTCGGACAACTGGGTTTTGTACTTCACTTTGGCGTACAGTCTAGGTGGACGTTCATGGAATGAGTATACTGGAGTAGATGTTGCCAAACGGGTGTGTTACGGTTAATTGCTAAGTATTTTTAAGTTTTTTAAGTATTCCAATATTAACTGGTAACTCCTTAATTTAACACAGTTTAGGTTCAGTTACGGTAAATGTTTGTCAAGTGTTCTTTGTAATATATATGATTGCATCTATAAAAATAATGAAAGCAAAATATTGTAAAAGTGAAATAAGGTTGGATTTTCCAGTATTGAACATCTTATGTTTTCTCAGTTTAACAACTACATCCCTAAGTGGAGGTTGGTTGAAGTCACTTCCCAGATGGAGACCTCTTCCATGGTTGGTAAATCCTGGCGATCTATCAGTGAGCCCCCATACAAATTGAAATAGGCACCCACCACCCTGAAGACAGTGGAATATTGGGAGGTAGAAAGGGGGAACAGAGGCTTGCAAGGCGCTAAACCTCAAACAAATGCAACGTCTATTCTACAAGATCGCATTTGAGTCCAAGAGCATAATTATGGAATCCTGACATATGCTTCCATACATGTATAGATACTGCTTACCACAGGGAAACACTGATCCTCATTGTTGTTACATGTAACTCCGTTAAATTGCATTTAACTACATTGCAACACCCGCATCGGTAAGTGGACAAGTGGACATTGGATGTCTTTGACAAACAGGAGCTTCCACTATTGGCGGCCAGGTCCTAGATTGAGACTGCTCCCACAGCTGGCAAATCCTCAGCTTTGAGTCCCCACGCCAAGCCAAAGGATTTCCAAGCTATACAACAGAACTGCCCAAAATGTAAAGACAGGAGAGCACGATTCCAGTAAAGAAACTGTTCCTGAATGTGCACGTATAACATGTAAGCTTTCAGTACCAGACAAGTGTCCATTGATATTGATAAGATCATCAAGGAGTCCTCTCCGAGCGGCAGTATTCACTGCGCCAATTCTAGAGCTATGGCCTGAGAACTTTCCCAGAATACCCAGGGACTGCAGGGTGGTTTGTACGAAATATTATCGCAGAGACCTTGAAAGAGGGTAGCCATCTGGGTAAATTAAAAGAAGCCCAGGGCCAGGCCCGCGGAGACAAAGATAGGTCATGATAGCAACAACTGGACAGAGGGTTGGGGTAGCCGCCTTGGTGGATGGATGAATAGTGAGAAATGACCAGCCAGGTGTGCACAAAAGTGCATCAGGGTTTGTTCACTTGGGATCAGCATAACCATCCCGAGTGAAGAAATCCAAAAATTTGTGTTGTGTATGTAGAAGCGGCTAAGCCATTGGTTGGGTAGAAGTGGCATTTTTCTGCCAGAGTGCAGGAAGCTGGGCCAGCACAGACTGCGGCATTTGGGGTTACATGAGTCGGTGAAAGTACTGGAAGTCAAACTGGGATAAGGCATCAGCAAGGGAAATTATTGTCCTTACCAGGTCTGTGAAAGGTAGTAAAGACGAAGGAATGTGCTGACGGAGAGGTGATGGGAAAGCACCATGATGTTTGGATCTGGCCCCATGAAATGCTGCAATAACCACCGGAAAAAGCTCCCTATTTGTCCATGTCCTACTGCGCCAACTGCTTCTGATGAAACATGTAACTTAAACATTGGTTGAGCAACAAATGTTGAATGATGTTGCAACTTGTTGAATGAGCAGAAAACACATTCAACATTTTAGAAGGATTGACTGTTACTTAACTTGTTAAACAGAATGGAGCCAGTCTCTATTTGCATTCAACAACATTCAATATTTGTTGAACAGTCCTTTGATCAACAGATGTTGAACCGTGTATCATATGCTTTAGGAATCAGCAGATGAGAGGAGGAAACTTATTAGAGGAAAAATATTAGATGAAAATCCCTGCTGAGCCTTATACAATGGTCCTCCCATTAAAATGGGGACAGCAAATTAATCATGCATCGCAGAAAGGTGCAACCCCAAGGAATCACCTTGCATGCATGCTGAAGGTTGCCTATGCGAGATTCAAATGAGAGATTCCAGTGTCGTTTGAGCGACCATGATTCCAAAAGAGCAACTATGCGATCAAAACTGTCATATGCAAGGTGGGCCTGAAGTGCGAGGCCTGATCTGAGAAGTTGAATTGAGTTGGTTACAAATTGCCACTACACATTTCATTCTGCATGAAGGGACCAATTACACTAACATTAACTGGAAACTCAACATCTGGATCAGAACAGGAACATCTGGTATTTACATTATTCAGGGGTTCTGACAGGGTGCGCGGGTGCGGGACCGCACAATTCGGTCAAACCCACACAATTCCTAAAAATCCGCACAATACCGAAATATTTACTTAAAACTTTAATTAAATCATATTTTTTATTGATTACCAAGATTTCGAGAAACGTTTTAGGCTATTTTCAGCCCATTTTCCTTCCAAACAATAGAGAAATCCCTCGCTTTCCTTGAACAGCTCGAGCGGATCGATATAAAAACAACAAGGCATTCTCTTCGCCGTCCTGGGAACTAAACTCAGTTTTACTTCTATCCGACCTCCTGCCGAATTTTTCGCGTAGTTTTTTAGTTGTCGTTTTCCAGACATTATGTCGTTTTTCTTAGCAGCCTGTTGATATTTTTTCGAGCACTTTCACTTCCTCTTTCAGTTTAATATGTCGGGGACCAAAGAAAAAACACCGAAGAAATGTACCGTCGCGCCGAAATTAATGTCACTCTGTCTGAATTATTTTCGCAAAGAACTGATCAAGTTTGTGAATCGACAAACAAACTATTAAAGTGCTGAAACTTCGGATCTGAATACCGGATTTGATTTTTTCAATCAAGTGCACGAAAGACGTTTTCATTCAGGAAAATGCAAAACAAACATGCTATCAAAATTACATTTAGCACGCAATTTGCATACATCTCGGGTTTGTGTTTTTGTGGCAAACTTCCGAAGAAATTGTGCGAACCATTACTGGAAATTATTCACACTACATAAAATGTATGGATTTTTCACAAAGGAACTTGCTCAGATCAGAATCATTTTATTTTGAGGTTGTATTTCGATTTTACCCGATCGAGTTCATCGTGTCACGCAATTCACTACATAAAATGTATGGATTTTTCACAAAGGAACTCGCTCAGATCAGAATCATTTTATTTGAGGTTGTATTTCGATTTTACCCGATCGAGTTCATCGTGTCACGCAATGTGATTTTGTTGAGACAAATAAACTTTGGTGCATTTCAATCCCCAAAGTAAAACATCAATTTGTATTTTTCATTTATGCAGAATTTCCCCCCTGTCATATTTTTCTGGCCTGGCTAGAACACTAGTGATTGAATATTTGGTTGGTCACAGGATTGCACAATCCCGCACAATTTCCCGCACAATCAAAGTTATTTCCTGCACAATTTGCTCCAAAACTCCCGCACAATTTTAATTTTTTTCCCACACCCTGTCAGAATCCTTAATTATTTGAAACGTTCTTCCGGACTGTTGCTTCTAATTTTTTTCAATTTCTGGGAGTAAAATTTGCCGAGAAACTCGAAACAACAAAAACGCATAACGAGTAAGGAGTAACGCAACACGTTATCCTAAAAAAAAAGACATCTTGGTGTGTTTAAAAACTTGGGTATGGCAAGATTTACAGCACGGGTCATTTGACACACAGTTACTACAGATTCACCTCACAGGTACAACTAATAACATTTCACCAACTCTGCCTATTCGATGTTCGTGTTCATCGTTGTCGTCCAGAGAAATTTTTGAGTGTGAATTGGTACATCTAACACCTTTGAACTGGCTACATTCAAATGAACATGGTAGACCGAATTTCCTGCAACTGCATTTCCAATTGTCGCATTCCTGCTTGCAGGTGCATCTGACTATTTAAGAAGCTTCTCAGAGGCTGGTGCTAAATCTGTCGTCCATGCTTCAATACGATCTTGAACTCGTATCCAGCCCGTCTTTTGGATGTCATTTTTCTTACCCCATCCATTACTGAACTTGTAAGTAGACGTGACCACTGTGGTAGCCACAGTAGACGTGACCACTGTGCAGCTGCAGTAGAGAGTAGACTGAGGACTTGCACAGTTGTGTTGCTTGTCACTACTTTCCACATCCGCATGGAAACACAGAAGCACCAGAAGGTCAGTATCCTTTCCTATAAGGGCTGTGGCACACTTTAAAGTGAACTTACTGCCGTTTCGACAATAAGAAGGTCGGCATCTTCCACGTGAATGTCTCAGAGCCCTGTTTGTTAAGCTTGTTAACTGAGCATGTTAATGAACCTCTTGTTTGTTCTCACTGTTCGAAGAGAAAGTGTTCTTTCTTTGTTTTTAGAGGCATAGATCCAACAAAATTCACTTGCGGACCTACCTCTCCATTTGATCGACAAAGGGCAAAAGATAATCTACCATTAACTTTGTCAGCCCAACTGTCACCTCGCTCGCTACAATTTCGTTTAATTGTGTTTGAAAAATCTGAAGTTCTTACAGGGAAGGCATGTAAACCTCTTTTATTTCCCAACAGTTCAGCTGACTGACTGCAAAACAAACAGTGTTCGCAAAAGTTAAATGTTGGTTCACTCGACCGAAGATTGTGACAAATGTTTGGTTCTTTGAACGTTTGATTTTTTGGCATGGTATATGTACTAATAAAGTTCTTGTTACAGTAGTTGCGTCTGCTTTCTTGATGTACAGACTGTCCTGCTGTGGCTCGAATGGTTTCGCCTTGTAATTCAATTGCATTATTAATACCATTGCTGCCTTTTTGTCCAAATGTAACTGTTTGCAAATTACACAGTGGTCCATAGCGTCAATTATGTACCCGTTCTTTTCAAAACATCTTCTTGACTCACTCATTACAATTTCTTGATACAATTAATGTACACGAATTTACACGTTCGGTCGCTTTGTTTCCTAAGAACGCCTATTGTTTTGAGCTATTTGTTTTGAACGCAGCCATATCTTTTTTTGTTACTACGCCTGGCAGCGATTGGACAAGAGGCGTATGATAATATTATGAACCAGAGAAGTCGACCAGGAGCATTAAGTTCATTTCTTTAATACCATTAGTCATTCCACGAGCAAGCTAGACCCCTTAAGCAGTCCTGGCGACACAGCATAATATATATTACAACAGCATATATTACAGATAATGCATTTGTGGCAGCAATAGAACCAAACAAAGATGGTAGCCCTAGGTCGCCGAAGCTGTTATAGCAGAGTTGCTCAAAGTGCAATATTGCCTGGCCAAGGAAGACAGCAGAGGTTGACTGACAGTGGAACCTGCTAAGGTCGTAAACGATAGCACACTTTCCGCTGGCGCAAATGTGATCGAAGCTGATGTGTTCGCGAGTGTTGGATGCAAAATGCAAGGTTAAGAGTCGCCTTGCCAATGTCTGTGAAAAGGCATAGGTGTGAGCTTCTTGTGAAACGGTGAAAGAGGTTAAAGCAACAGCAGGAACTAATGCACCACTGATTTTGACACCAAGGAAGGAGCTGGCAATGTTCGATGTTGCTGCTACTGCTGTACATTTGCTATTATTGTTGCTGCTTTAATTGCTGCTGCAATTTTAATTGTTAGGCCTAACATCGCTTAAACATTTTCTGTGTTTTCAGCGGTTTTAAAATCAGCATTTAAAAAGGCTGGTTTTGTTTCACCGCTTTCAGTCATTCTTTCTGTTGTTCCATTTATTGCTTCTTTATTTGTTGCTCTTCATTCCTTCCGCATTCAAACTCCTGCTCTTGGAGATAACCATGGCCTCTCTCCATGAGCTCATTAATGAAAGGTCTTTGCTTTGTCACTTTTTTGTTTTATCGAGCCAGTACTTTTAGCCATTGTCAGAGGTGTCACTAAAACTTTTTAAACACTTTTCTTATGACAGATTTAGTTTAATAGCGTACCTCCTTTTATGAAAACATGTTTTTGCTTTAGGCCTATTTTCGTTACTTTCGCCATTTGAAAGTTCGCGATTGTTTGGATTGGTTGATTCTCACTAGTGTGTGACTAACTGGCCATTGTCCTCTCAACCCCTGAAGCACTGTAAAAATGTTAATGGGTTGTATTAATTAAGCAACTGTTTGATCGATGGATACATTTGCATTATAATTTTAATTTTGTTAATTGATTATTAATTGATACATGTACACCATTGCCTTTTAAGGTGTTTACAGGTAACAAGGACAGGGACACTGCTGTTCTTCATTTTTTTGTATCTCCCCTTGTGACACGTTATTTGCGCTTTCAACCACAAACCTGGAACAACAACAGTTGCATGAGAGTAGGAATTTATGGCTGTGCTTTTAGTAAGTTTATTGCCTCTTGGCTTAGGAGCAATTTTTAATTATTTCAGAACAGGTTTTGCTGTTTCTTTTTGTGCAGTTTCAAGCAGCTATATTAAAGGGCTGGATACGATATTGGTTGCCTTGGATAGTTATTTTCGTAACCGTACGCAACTATCAGAAAATCAAGCAATTGTTATTCAAAATCACCATTAACAATAAAGGGAGTCACGTGTTTTTGTTTTTAACCCTTGTAACATTGTTGGCCAATATTTGGTGGATGACGATGCTAGACGTGCAAGCTAAATACCTAACATTGTTGGCCAACATTTGTTGGATGTGTTGCCGCCGAAAGATGATTGGCTGTTGCTAAGTTGTTGTGTTGGTAAAGGGGCTAAATGTTCAAACTTTCAAGATGTTGTGCCGTATGTTTGACCGAAAACAACTTCCACCAACTTCACGAACAAGTCCAACATGTTGCTGAAACGTCATTGAAGTACATGGAGTGCTAAACTTTCCAACATCGTTGGCTTTGGACTAGTGTGTGATACTTGGTGTCGTTAAAAGAAGCATCTCATATACACATGGGCAACATTCAATTGTAGTCTTTCGACAGAAACACTTCTTATTTCGAATTTAAAATTTAATTCCTAATTACTTCGCCAGACTTAACACTCCCCCCCCCCCTCCCATTCCATCCCAAGGATAGATTAAACTATACCTTCGGCATTGAATTGCTACACTGATCAGACTGACAAGAACTTCTTCTTTTCAGGTGTTTCAGTTTGTAACAGTTGTAGTTCTGATGCAAGATGCATTCGTTACAATGACGAGACCGATATTTGTGTTTGCAATCATGGATTTGTTGGAGATGGTAAATCTTGCAAAGGTATATGAAGCATATTTTCTTCCAGCATTGTGCCTCTTAAACACTGATACCTTTTACACAGTCCCCCAGATTAATCCGTTTTTGAGTGGGCTTGTCATTTAGTTAGTCATTTGAAGTGGAATCACTGTAAAGGTGATGTCATAAGTTGTTGTCTTTATCTAATGAATAAAATGCGTAGGAATACAATCAATTTTTTTTATTGAACTGAAAATTACTGTTTACTGATCACTATTACACAAGCTTCCATTTCTTGCAGCATAAATTATCCATTGCAGACAGTATTGTTGTTGTACAAAAAGCTTCGTTTACGGTTCATCGATTCTTGGCAACTTCATTGTGCATTTCCATTTGCGTGAACAAACTATTTTTATAAACACTAACACACTATCGTGAAAGACTAGAATGCTCCATCAAAACGAGGCGACCAATGAATGCCTTTCTAATTTCAGTCAACCAATCAAAATCAAGAACAAAAGAACGAAAGCTTACCCATTGTAATAAGTAATAAGTCTATTTAAGTATTATAATTTGTAATTAAGTAACTTAAGCATTGTAAGTAGTAATAAGTTAAGTATTGTAATTAGTTATTTTCATCGATTGTTGCTGGAAAGCCCCACTGGGAGGACACAATAAAGTATGTAACAAATAACAATATCCTAGAACCAAAAATTTACTAACAACCTGTCAAACCGTTTGCAATGAATAGTTATGACATCATGATTCCTAAAATAACTTAAACCTATCAAGCCGGTTTAAAAGCTGTTTGTAAGCCGCAAATAGAACATGATATCTTATATTATGTACTCCTCCTACACTAATGAGATTCTTTCGCATTTCATAAGTCAAGCTGCTTTTGTTTCTCCGTAAGAAAAGTCTGTTTCCAGTGTTTTGTAGCCTGTGGTTAAGCATTTCTGTTTCAAATGTGTTAGAGATTAAGAGTTCAGATAAATTGATGAAAGGGGTTACATTATTGCCGGATTTGGCGAGAGTTCGGATCGATAACGATTTCCTTTTCTTTCTTTTCGAGGAACAGATCAGAATGGACCTTGTATACACTAGTGATTGCAAAAGACCGATTAAAGGTTTTAAATGACATAGTAACGTACCTGACTGATCACCTTGTGTGACCAGAAAAACAACTGCGCCAGTAATGAGGAAAGGACAACCCGAAACAGCGGACGTACATGTAACTCCAAACGGTTTATTAAACAACAGTAACAATTA
The DNA here is from genome assembly GCA_022457155.1 of Cladopsammia gracilis. Lineage (NCBI taxonomy): Eukaryota > Metazoa > Cnidaria > Anthozoa > Scleractinia > Dendrophylliidae > Cladopsammia > Cladopsammia gracilis. The sequence goes on from JAJGOT010000182.1 coordinate 496,493, forward strand.
ACAACTCGGCAATATGGCGACCGAGGACACGAGGGCGAGAGAGCGAGAGCATGATACGCATGCGCGGATAACATTGCCCGCTGGCGCAACCTCTTCTCTTTTTTTTTTAACAAAACTAGAACTAAGTCTACAATCGCTGCGGCCAGCAAGCGAATAGTGATTTAGAAACAATAATTGTTAACAGTTCTAAAATAGAAGCAATGTCTCTGAAATGAGTGTCCAGGTGAAAGAGTAACTAATTTCACAGTTCATAACAATCTTGCAAGGCACGCTAGTCCAGTATGTAATCCTGGAGATGCTTTGGGGGTCTGCAGGTTCGTTTAGGTCTGGGCTCTGAGGTAGCAGGGTCGGTAAAATCCGGTGTGAGGAGCGGAGGAGAGGTGGGAACTTGCGTTAAGATGGGGCTTGTATCATCTGAAGTGCCAACATCCGCGTGGTCAGATTGGCATGGGGAGGGAACTGACAGGTGCGGGCTGTGAGGGCGTAGGAGGTCCTGAGGAGCGGATAGTGGCTGAAAAGGTAAAGATGGTTCAGAGGAATTGTCGCATGCGTCATCATCATGAGCAGGAGAAATTAACGGTTGAACCACAGTCGGGATGGTGGGTGGTACACTGTAGCACTCCGCTAGCTTGACTTTATACGACGTAGCGCGCAGCTGGGAGCCAGAGAACTTCTTAATGAAACACCACTCTCCATCAATACTCACGATAATATACCGGTCGCGGGCCCTTGATTTATCTCGGTCTGCTTTCACGTATACGAGGTCTCCAACTTGTAGGGGGATCATGGAGGGGGATGGGCCGTGGCCGCCTTTTGCTTGTTCACTGAACGGATGGTTGATTTGGCGATCCCTGTGCTTCTCCGTTATGTGTTTTAGGTCAGAAAGAGGGATTTGTTCGTTGGAGAACTGATTACGTTGTGTCCAAAGCTCACGGGAAGAGAGACCTTGGTTGCGGAGTCGGGCGTTTAAACGAGCAGTGGCGACCGCGAGGCCTGTCTCGGTTACAGGGCCACCACCTGGCTCTTGGCGTAAGAGTTCCTCTTCAAGCTCTTGTACTGCTTTTTCAGCGACAGGGTTTTTGTTAATGTTCTTGATGCGGCCGACTTCAATAGAAACGCCAAGGTGTTGTAAGGCATTCGTATTTCTCAGTGAAACAAATCCAGGGGCAGGATCAACGCGTATGACAGCCTGGGGACCATCTAAAGGGTGCAGGCCCACGACTAATCGGGTGAGGGCGTTGCGAAGGGTATCGCTCTTTTCATCAGGGACTATGCACGACACAGTGTAGGAAGTTGTAGTTTCTCTCAAAAGTAAGATGAGTTGGCGACAGCGCCTGATGACATCAGCTGCAAATGATAAACCCACAACTTCAGGTGGATCATCTGACGACTGGCTGGCGAGGGCACCTGGGAACTTCTTGAGTGAGGCACAGGTGTGACAGGAATCAGACACGCGAGTGATAGCAGTGCTCATATCAAGAGCAAAAAAGTGACGTTGCACGACCATGAGGAGTTGGTGCTTAGAGGGATGGTCTAGTTTGACGTGAAGGGCAGTAAGTAGACCATCGAGTACGGGACGTGGGACAACGATCAACTCAGTGGGGGGCGTCAGCGGTTGAGAACGATGGACGACTAGCAGGCCATCTTTAGATACAGAGGTGACATTCAGGTAGCGCTTCACATCTCTGATGTTAGTCAGTTTCTTAGATGGTCTGGTGCCTTGTTTCAAGTGTGCGCAAACACGACGTAGATCGGGGCACTCGTTCTGGACGTTGAACCATGCAGATCTGCTAGTAAAAGGTAGGCGCTTGACGTTGTCTAAGATTTCTTGAACGGAGGTACCGCGTACAACTGAATTCTCTGTTTCATGTATGAAGGAGCAGATTTGACAATGGTGTTCGTTGCAGTCAGGAGCATTTCGGCTGGCAAAGTCAGATGGTAAATTGGCATTGCCGGCAAGGTGTTGAAGACTAACTTGATATCTGCTGACGGTAGTCAGGAAGGAGGTGACGCGTGGGCTTGCAGAGAATTCTCCTCTGTAAAGTTTGTTGATAGCCTGGACACAAGGCTGGCTATCAGTTAGGACACAGGCGCGGTGTTTGGACTGAATGATGAAAGGACTATAATGCTTAACGGCAGCTGCGATGCTCAGCGCTTCGACTTCACAGGGTAACCATGTAACTTGGTGCTTGCGTAACTTTGCGCTGTAGAAGCCCGCTAGGTGCAGATGGTCGTTGCGAGTAACGTACAAAGTAGCTCCAAGGCCACGCTTGGTAACCGAACCATCAGTCACGATCCAAAGTTGGTCGGAGGGACGGGGGAGAACGATAGACTTGTGTAGGTTAAGGGCTTCTTGAGCAGCGGTAAACTTCCGGCGGAGATGGTCGTCCCACTGAAGTACATCGTGTGATTGAAGGCTGGATATTGACGACTCAAGTGGGTCGATGAGTAGAGAGCAGTGGGGTACAACACGGCTAAGAACCTTATAGGCGCCGATGAAGGAACGCAACCCTTTTACGGTTGTGGGGGGTGGGCAGTTGGTGAGTGTGGCGATGCGATGAGGGCTCGCCGAGAGTGTGCCCTGTGACCAGATCCAACCCAAGACTGTGGTGGATTTGGGACAGATGACGGTTTTGGCGGCAGACAATCTAAGATTGCAGCGGCTGAGAGCCTCGAGTATGCGTGACCAGTTAGAGATGAGCTCTTGTGGAGTGTCGCCTCCGCAGTAAAGATCATCGGCTAGTTTTGCTGCGAATCCTTCCTGAATGAAGTCGCCGAGCACACGGCACATTAACTCTTCTAGCGAAGTCTCAGACCCAGGCATTCCCATGGCTGATCTGGTGTACACTCTGATGCCGCGAAACGGGGTTGCAACGCCACAATATTTCATTGAAGCCTTTGATAGTGGTATTTGGTAGAAGGCACGCGTGAGGTCAGACTTAATGATGTATTTCCATGGAGCAATGGTGCGAAGAGTAGAGTCAACGTCCGGCATCAGCGACGGTTGAGGTTTGGAGTACCGACCTACATCTGCAAAGGCCGTAACAAGACGAAATCCACCGGATGGTTTTTTGACAAGAAAGGATGGATTTAGGTATTCGACAGTGACTCCAACGACCTCGGGACGGCAGAAGACTTGACAACGTTCTAGTTCATCGAACTTCTCTTGTAACTCGACAAGCTTGTCGCGGGAGTATTGGGGAACACGGCCCTTGCGTTGAGGGGGTTGTACAGGACCCATGTTGACGGTAGCTTCGATGGGGCCAGCAGCACCATTGTAGCCTACGACTGTGGGGTTAAAGACATCATCGTAGGTCTGGAGTACTTGACGGAATTGGTTGCGAACGCTTTCGGGTACGATATGATCAGGGTCAACGGTAACTGCGTCTGAGAAAAAGCCGGGCTGAGGTTGGGTGTCTCTGTTGTTGAAGGGAGGTAACGGGGCTTCTACAGGAGCAGACGCAGAGTCTAAGGTGGTGGTGTGACGTACTTGGCAGAAGTGCTCATGTCGTCGGATTGTCCGTGGCTCATTGGTGTTGTTGACTATGCGAACTTTGTGGGCTACTGCTTCAACAATGTGAGGCTGAGGCCAGAGTTGCGCAACCTTGGAACACTGGTTGGATGGAGCGTCGGTGCGTGCCTCTATAGCCAAGGTACAGTCAGGGCCAAAGTCAGGGGGTACGTCCATTTCGAAGAATTCACCGGGAAACACAACGGTGGTAGGCGTTGACGAGCGCAGGAGGTAAGATTGGGTGCGGCGAACCGCGTGGGCCTGTGCGCTGATATTCGCATCCGCATTGTAAAGGATAACTTCGGAGCCTTGAATCAGAACTTGCCTTTTTGCAGGGCGAACAGATATGTCATTAGCGATCATGAACGGTGTTCCAGCCAAAATGTCGACGTCCAAATCTTCCACCACAAGGGCATCGAGTGTGAGGGTGAGATGAGCTCTTGAGAGGGTGAGGTGAGTTTCACCGACAACAGCGAGTGGTGTGACTCCGTCTGCTTGTAGAGCCTGTTGGGATGATTTGACGATGGGAGCATCAATGGAACGAGCGACGGAAGCTTTTATCATGCTTGTTTCGGCGCCAGTGTCTAAAGTAAGCTTAAGCGGGTGTTGACGATAGAAGGCGTTAAAATGTGGAGATTGTTTTGTGCTCACACGGCGTGAAACGATCCTGGCTGAAGGGCAGGGTGGAGTCACTGTGTCCTCTGCCTGGAGCGGATGGAATAAATTGGGGTCTTCGGTTTCAACATCTTCGTAAAGGGAGCTTGTGAGACGTGCTTTAGTGAGAAATGCGCGATCATCGGCTGGCAGGTAGGTACATTTACTCAGGAAGTGGTAATCGTTGCGGCCGGCCTGCTTGCACAAGGGGCAGGACCTGACGGGGCGCTTAGTGACGAGCTGTGGGCGTGTATTGTAAGGAGTTCTCGTAGATGGTCTGAATGTCGATGTAGATGCGCGGAGGATCTTGGCATCGGCCGAGGTGCGGATTTCTTCGAGAAGCGAATCCAAAGCTTGGGAGATTTCCGGTTTAAGGGATGCGAGGGACCTCGACCTGAGCTCGGTGCCATAGCGTTGTTTTACAAGGCTTGGTAGCTCGTTGTGGACTAACCTTAGCCAAGTTAGTACGATTAGGTTTTCCAAGGTCGGTGACATTTCCTCGTCGGTGGTGGGTGTTTCGCCGTGATGTGAAATATGACTGTTTCCCAGTAATAGGTTGTCTTCGATAAATGACATCAGGCGCTGATACAAGTCTTCGGGGCGTTCATCTGGGTCAAGCTTTATGTTGTTGAAGTCCAGAAGGTGAGCGCCGGTCGATTGAAAACCGTAATGAAGACGAATAGCTTGCCAGATAGAATTCATAGAGGTCGAGTTCTTAACGATAGTGTTGCGAGAAATCACGGGGCAATAGTTTGCTATCTGACCTAGCATTAGTTCGAGGTGGGTGCACTTTTGCTGTGCAGTTCTGCGGGCAGATGCACGTACAGATTCAGCGTCATCTTGAAAGCCGCGAGAGGGAGAAGCGGGCGATTTCTTCAGCCATGTCACGTTGTCAGCTAGGAAACATGCAAAATTGGTATCGAGCGAAAGGATGTACTGAAGGTTTTGTCGCCAAGCTTCGAAGGAGGTTATGGATTCGTGTTTGGTCAGGGACCATTGTTTCGGTGCTCTTGTGTTCATAATGGTGTTCCGTTGAAGTTAAGAATAAACGAAGTTTACTTAGCTTTGAGTCTTGGAGCCCGGACTGAACAACTATAGAGTAAGCTGCTTCGCTGTCTCCTCGTGTGGAATTCGGGTGAAAAATCCGCCACTATCCTGGCTTTCTCTTCGTTCGAGACGTGGATACGATGTACCGCTGCCACCACGCCAGTAATGAGGAAAGGACAACCCGAAACAGCGGACGTACATGTAACTCCAAACGGTTTATTAAACAACAGTAACAATTAACAACTCGGCAATATGGCGACCGAGGACACGAGGGCGAGAGAGCGAGAGCATGATACGCATGCGCGGATAACATTGCCCGCTGGCGCTGTAATACAAATCATAATAATTGGATTAATTCCCCAGCTTTAGGGGCACTTACAAGACCCTTAAGCCCGACTTTACTATTTGTATAGTTCTTGTTTATGAAATAAAGACGTCATTTATGTTAATGTTTTCCACCACATAAATGGGGCTAATTCAGTGCTTACCATACTACTGAGTGACAATAGTTTTGAATAGTTCCCCTGTTTTAAACTTATTTGAAGTAATTTTTATCTTGTATCTAGTGCTTAGGGTTAGCAGTAGTTCATTTATTGTTTGGTTTAAGTAGTGACTACGACTTTGTTTAGCCAACGACTGTAAGTTGCGTTCTTAATATTGAATTAATCACTATTCCGTTTTAGATCTGCAGTTCACACATGTCTATAGTACTATATCTATTATCTTGTTGATCGATGTGAGGACAAAACCGTGTAAAACTTCAAAACCTCCAATGTCAACGTGGCTCTCGGCATGCCAATATTATTTACAATTCTGTGATTAACTTAACATCATTCTAAGTTGTGAAAGTGTTATGGCCATGGTATTGAAGAAGTGTTTCAGAATTTTAACCTTTTTCGGATTGCTTGCAACAGTATTGGTCAAGTACAAAGTTTGATTGATGCATACATAGCGTAATCGTAAGTTCCATTAGGCAGTTGAAAACAAAAGTTGAGTTGTTAAAATCTCCCCTCAAACAGATTGGGATGAATGCTCAAGTAACACAAATCCTTGCCAAGAAAACGCAGAGTGTGTGAACACAGTGGGATCCTATCGCTGCTATTGTAAGACAGGATTTACGGGATCTGGTGGATTTTCCGCCTGTGTAGGTAAACCATTAATTTGACGTGCTCGCTATTTTTGTATTATTCCCAGCAAAACCAAACTTGGGCTTACATCATTCCAGACAAGATTGTGAATGACAACATTCAGCAACATTCAGTAAAAGTGCATTGAACATATTACACGATGTAACGTGACAATAAATCATCCCTTCAGCGAAAGCATTCAACTCAAAAACACTTAATCCATGTTATTAAGAACACTGTAAAAGAATGACACTCTAGTCTGCACTAAATTTTTTCCATTCCTAGCGTCACTGCTATTATACAATGTGGTTCTATTGAAATATCAAATAAACAATGGTCTAGTTTCGTTAACAATTACTTTAATAATGCACTAAAACAACTTTGACAGAATGGAAATGGATTGCAACTTGGAAAATTTACGCTTACTTTTTCCAATTCTTTCCCTGTGCTGTGAAAAAAGTGTTAAAAAGTGGCTGTAACTTATTCTCCCATATCTTTCTCATCGATGCCAATAAGAATGTTGTTTGTGAGTAAAGGTACTGGCAGATAATTTTAGCGAAGTTTTGACCAAGAATATTAAGGTTACAGAGTACCTTCAGATCGAAAATTTATTGTGTTTTTTTTTTTTTGGCGTCAAAATAAAGTTTACAAAATGAACTTTCATCCAAAAAAAAATTATCGAAAAATAGTGAAAACTGACGGAGAAATGACGGTATAACTTTTGTGGGCGGAGTTTGTTTATGAAGCGATATGATTTTTTAAGCGCTGTTTTCTCAAAGTTAATTTTTCGCTTGTTGGGGACACTTTAAAGAACTACAACTCAAAGGGAATTTGTTCAATTTTCCTCAAATTTGGACAGAAGCTAGGCTAACCGTTAATCAACAAAAACGTGTCGGCGAATTTCTTATTTCCGAAAACTGTTTAGTCAAGAGCCATTTCCGTGCGATCATTCCAATTTTTTTCTCCCTTTTTCGAAAATATTCTGTAACGTTTCACTGCAATTGAATATGGGAAATCGCCGACATGTTTTTTTAGCGCTTCGTGTCCGGAAACCCGAGAACAAATCAAATTAGCAAAATACAATAATCACTTTGAGTTATAGCGTTTTAAAGCTGATTCGGACGTTCGAATTTAGACGTCGTAAAAAATTCGACAATTCATTTTATTACCAAATGGTTTCCATATTTATATAGCCAGCTCTATAAGCTTTAATTTGATATCTGGGTTTAGGTATATTAAGTGTAATCTTAAGACGCTGGAGCTGTTATACTGGAGACACCCCCGAAGGTACACTGTAACCTTAACGAGCAGTACTTTCCAGTGGATTAACATTCCTAGAAGTTAAAATGCTAATGTTCATATCTGTCGTTTGTTTTTCTCGTAGATGTTGATGAATGCTACGATGAAAGCAAATGTCCACTTAATTCTAGGTGCATCAACACAGTTGGGTCATTCAAATGCGAATGTGCTGCTGGACTGATTTCCAATCCAAATAATATAACTTGCGTAGGTTAGAAACCCTTTTTAATCCACTGATTTAGGGAAGATCAGCGATCTAACCCATCTGTGGGGTTCAAAGCGTTATTGTGCTTTTTACTTTTCTGTTCTGATTTTCTTTTCAAGTTTGTTTGTGTATTCCAAGTGGTTTCTTTTTTATGAGAAATACATAAAATGCATAAAGACATCAACACTTAGCAGGACAAAAGGTATTCCAGTTTAGTTAATATTTACAACAACAATTGTGGCATCTCCAAGTCCTTTCCTCACTCAATTTCGCCTGTGTCCGTTCCCGTCTTGTCAGTTCTGTTTTCTGTTACTTCATCATTTTCCCTTCCTTAGCACCTTAGAGTCATGAAAGCTTTTAACCCACAGCTTCGCCGGCTAGATAAATGACAAATGTTCAGCCATTCAATTGTGCCGTCATTTACGCATGTGGCTTCGCAGCAGACTATTTCAATTTCACCACTTTTTCCTTCATTTCGTGGCCTCAAATCGAGGTCCTTCATTTTTTCTACTCCACGCGATTACTACTCGATTCAGAAAGGAAACACACCGTTTTATCGTTGGAAATGAAAAGTAAATACCCCAAAGAACACTCCACCGTCGATAAAGTGGGATGTGAAAAACTTATAGAGGAGAAACCCTGTTTGGTGTAGAAAGCCACGTTTTTGCGAAGGCAAAGAGTTTGAAGGCAAGTGAAGATAAATTCCCGTGAATTGAGGCAATACGTTTCTTAGAATATTTGAAGCAATTCCTGGAACTCTACGGTAAAAAACATTCGATGTTTTATTATAGATTCACTTTGTTGTATTTATTTAATTGATAAAATGCTGCAGTTATTGAGAGCTTTATGTGGAAAATATGTCGAACTTTTGCTCATAAACATTCATATCGCCCGCAAGTCGCCATAAACATTATATGTATTATATGTGACCTCTCACACGAAAACGATACTAACGGCTATCCGTTCAAGCCGTTCGCTTGCTGTTTATCAGCTGTTATTTCGCGAGCGAAACTAGGATAACAGAGAATCTTTGGAAGTGCTGTATTCAGGTTTCAAATTACCCTTTTGACATATGCAAATTTGGTGCACTTTTTACCGACAATTAACTATAAAATTTGTTTTTCTGTTACATAACTTTCCCTGCCGTCTTTAACTTCGATTATTGTATTTTTCATTCAAGATTTATTTTAATAATTAGTAAACATAACGTTCAGAAAGAATTTTACACATTAATTTTACCCATGAATTTTACACATGAATTTTGCATGACAAATGCACTTGGGACTCGGGGCCGCTTGTTTACATTAAATAAAGAACCCATTTTCATCATTCTCTGGCCTTCAAGTCCTTCAAGTCAAAGCGACACACATGGTTTCACCGTCCTTACAATGTAATAAAGTACTCGGTAAAGGTAAACAATTAGCGTGCAATTTACTTAATGCGTTCACAGCCAGCCCTTCGAATTTTTTTTCTGCTGTTAACCGCGAGGTGTTCCAAATAATTCTTGAGCCGTTCAGGCTCCGTTCACAGGCAGCTGTTCGAAATAATTATTTTGCCGTTCAGGCATTCAGCTCTTCGAAATTTTTTCTTCAGCCGTTCATGATAACCGTTTTAAATGGCTCCGCCACCCGTTTTTCATCCGTTCAGTAGCCGTGCGTTTTGCCGTTCGAACGACATATATATTAGCCAAGTTAATCCAATGGCAAAATAGATCAAGTCGCTCATCAGTACATGTAATTAACGAGATAGCCCACAACAACTCTTCTTCTGCATAAGCTTTACTCCCAACACTTCACTTTCCAATGGAAACTACTACATGTAGTTGTTAACCTCGTTTGATCATTTTGCCATTCACATCCACTTAGTCTGTTTCCACTTTGACTGCGATGTTTCACTTACACCACTTCTGCTCGTTCTTGGTGTTGTTGATGGACAATTTGCGTTGTTGTTGTTATTGATCCTTGTGTTCTTACTTTATTACTTAGTGCATTTAAATTCCGTTTCATTATCTCAGGAGATTGATGAATGTTGTTTTGCTTGCTTTACTTTATTTTCGATCACTTTCGTCTCAAGTTCTTATTAACAAGAACCTGTACACAGGTTGAACTCGTGACGTCTTAACCCATTGCAGTATTGATTCCCGAGTGTTTTTAGTGCTTTTACGGAGAAAACTGAATTTTTGTTTAAAAAGTAAAACAACATTACATTCACTACATTCAGTAGCCGACACTTGAAACCACATAAAACACAAAACTTGCCGGAACAAAAGTATTCCCCCCCCCCCCTTCCGGAATACGTTTCATCATGAGTTCGAGCAATAAGCGGCAAACACAATATCAAACAATCCTATCCATCTATGAACGCCTTTGTATTGTATTAAAAACTTGTACGCTGTAATTCTTCTTTCTGCTTCTTCAGTCAACAAAGGGAGAGATTTTGCCACCATCTTGTAATCAAGAGCGAGATCACGAGGTCACTTGTCAATCAACCAGACCAGTGAAACACTAATACGCCACGAGTAACAAGTTCAATTGCATGTAAATAAGAAGTGTCCCTACTTGCCTTCCTAGGCGACCAGTTTGTCATACCATTTATTCATTAGACTTTTTCCTATCAATTCTATACACTCGCCATTGTAGTCTTGTACAAGATTTTCGGTTGTTGAGAGACTTGCTTCAATTTCTCCTTGAGAAATATGTAACAAAGGAATAACATTAGCACTCCCTACTTTGTATTTAACTGCTGTTTCACTTATTTGTTTTTTGCCAGACATAGATGAGTGTACAAATGGAAATTTCAAGTGCCACCCACATGCAAGTTGTGTTAACACCTACGGCTCATACTCCTGTTTGTGTGATAAAGGATACACAGGCAGTGGCAAAGTGACTTGTGTTGGTATGTATGTCTACACTCATCTCACACAAGTAATGTCTAGTGTGCCGGACTGACGTTTGGAGTTTTCATTTCCAATACGTTATTCCTCAACTGTGAAAAGCTCTCAGTGTTTACATCACAGTCATGTATATGTTGTGGTGCAATTTTGTCCTTGGTGCAAATTTTCTTTTCCTTTATTGAAAACTCATTATCATACATTATCATAAATTTCCATACCCAAAAACAAAGGAAAAGAAAATTTGCACCAAGGATAAAATTGAACTACAACATATATAAACGCTTTTCGTTTATGTTTTCAGATGTTAACGAGTGTAGACAGGAACCAAGCCCTTGCGATAAGGGTATCGTTTGTAAAAATACTAAAGGATCATATCAGTGTTCTTGTGAAACTGGTTTCATAATGGAGAGTGATCAATGTGTCGGTAATAGTATAATAATATTTTCTCTTTTTTCTATAAAGCCAAATACTTGACTTTAATTTAGAGCATGTCTGACGATATTCTGGTCCTGTTAAGACCTAACACATTAATTATCATTGAACGACAACTTAAGTTGGTCACACAACTTATTTATTTATTGTTCGTTTGTTGTTGAATCTGGTAAAAAAAAAAAAACAAGCCTCATTTGCCTTTTTCAGACGATGATGAGTGCAGAAGCGTATCATCTAAATGTCTGCCGCATAGTGACTGTGTCAACACCATCGGGTCCTACATATGCAATTGTAAACAAGGCTTCTATAGCAATGGGCCATATTGTGTTGGTAAGAATTTCAGTTGTAAACAAGGCTTCTATAGCAATGGACCATATTGTATTGGTAAGAGTTTCAATTATAAACAAGGCTTCTATAGCAATGGGCCAATTATTGTATTGGTAAGAATTTCACTTGTAAACAAGGTTTCTATAGCAATGGGCCATATTGTATTGGTAAGAATTTCACTTGTAAACAAGGCTTCTATAGCAATGGACCATATTGTATTGGTAAGAGTTTCAATTATAAACAAGGCTTCTATAGCAATGGGCCAGTTATTGTATTGGTAAGAATTTCACTTGTAAACAAGGTTTCTATAGCAATGGGCCATATTGTATTGGTAAGAATTTCAGTTGTAAACAAGGCTTCTATAGCAATGGGCCATATTGTATTGGTACGAATTTCATTTGTAAACAAGTCTTCTATAGCAATGGGCCATATTGTATTGGTAAGAATTTCACTTGTAAACAAGGCTTCTATAGCAATGGACCATATTGTATTGGTAAGAGTTTCAATTATAAACAAGGCTTCTATAGCAATGGGCCAATTATTGTATTGGTAAGAATTTCACTTGTCAACAAGGTTTCTATAGCAATGGGCCATATTGTATTGGTAAGAATTTCAGTTGTAAACAAGGCTTCTATAGCAACGGGCCATATTTTATTGGTAAGAATTTAAATTGTAAATAAGGTTTCTATAGCAATGGGTCATATTGCATTGGTAAGAATTTCAAATTCAAACAAGGCTTTTATAGCAATGGGCCATATTGTATTGGTAAGAATTTCAATTGTAAACAAGGCTTCTATAGCAATCGGCCATATTGCATTGGTAAGAATTTCAATTGTAAACAAGGCTTCTATAGCATTGGGCCATATTATATTAGTAAGAATTTCAAGTGTAAAAAAGGCTTCTCTAACAATAGGCCATATTGTATTGGTAAGAATTTTTAACCTTTCGTCTCCATAGAATAAGATGTACAGATGACTTTATTTTACTCACCAGTTCGAGTTTTCTGAAACACTTTAACGCATGATTGAAAATAGTACAAAGCACTTTCATGACGTGATTTGTGTATTTCGTTCATAGTGAGGCCTCATCCACGCAAATTCGTTTTAAGGTGTTTCCCTCCAGTTTCCATGCAGCCACACCGAACATTTTTGAGCGGCCGTTTAACTGACTTTCCTTTATTGAACAAGAGGCTCCTAGCAGCCTATACTCATGCGCATGCGTAAGTTAGTTTTATGATATATTTTAAACATGATAAGAAGATGTCCGACATGGCGAAGAGTACTCCTTTCATTCAGTCATCGTTCCTATAAACCACGTTGTTTACTATTGATTGTTTTGGAAATGAAGGCTGTACCACAATGAAGGGAATGATTCTTCTAAGTCTTATATATACCAAACATGAACATTGCTAATGTAAGTAGGGTTGTAAGAGACGCTGTCATGACACTTGAATAACGCGCTTTTACCGGAAGTGAGAGTAGCCGGAAGTCACTAAACAGGAAGTGTAGAGGCAAAGCTATGAACCGGAAGTGTACAATTTAATATGCATCCATAAATTTGCATGCAAAATCGTGACACAAAAAATAAAAACAAGAAAAACGGAGCCGAAACCATACCTCATGCCGCTACGCGCATGAGTAATTAGTATGACTATCATGTTTTGCAAACTAACGTGGGGGCTATTTTCCACGTTATTTTTATCATTCTCACGAATTTCAGTAGGACATGTATTTGAAAGCAGATTTTTTGCTCGCATTTGACCTGCACTGGACACTCTCGGCATTTTGAATTGTAGGGAAAAAATAATTCTTTTTGCGTAATTCTCAACGTGCAGAAATGCATTACACTTCACCTGAATTAATTAACGCGTCTTTATGCACCTTCAACCGTGCAATCAAAGCAAAAAGCAAAGTCTCAATCGCGTTTTAGGTGAACTTTACTATTTTATTTGACCATGTTGCAATGTTTCAATCAAGATGAAACTTCGAGACAATGTTGTTCATATTATAAAGAAACGACCATAAATATTTAAAAAAAAATTATCTCGCAGTTTTTGAAATATGTGGAAAAGCGCTAAAAGTACAATATCAAGGACCCAGTCAAAAAACAATGGTTTCCTATAGCAAATCTAATATCCAATCTCCAAACTAAAACGAGAAACGCTTTCAAACTTTCAGTTTCATCTCATACACTAAACACACATTTTCGCGTAAATTTGAGATTAAGAAATTACACTTTTATAAGCTTAATTGAGCAACTTATGGATGCGCTCATACGCATGCCAAATCACAAGTTTGAAATGTTTTTCCGATTTACTCAAAATGAGCTTCACAAAAGTTTCTAGATTTTAGATATTTTGTTTGCCATAATATGTCATAGTTTATCGTAATAGTTTTGATTTTTCTAGATGCCGCTGCAATCGCTTGGAATTTAGGCTCAAGTGATTTCAATGTTTCTCGTTTATCTCCGCAATTTTAAATGCTATTTACAAAATTGTTACACTCTTATAAACTTCAAACTAAGTACAATATTTTGTGTAAGTTTCATACTAATTAAATGAAGGAAAAAAAGTTAAACGGCCGCTCAAAAATGTTCAGTGTGGCTGCATGAAAACTGGAGGGAAACACAACAACAACAAAAAAAACAATCCAGTTTTGTTCGGCCGAAAACGTTTGCATCCACACTGATCATCACCCTTTTATGCAGAAGTGGACTGGACCACATCACCTGATCTAAATCAATCACGAAAGTCTCCTTTTTCATCCATCCACACCAAAACGATCGCAATGCGTTTTTAAAACGCTTCACCTTGAGTAGTGTTTTTGGAAGTTTCTGTTTTTGTTCCGTTTTGATAGTTTTAAGTATGGATGCAAATGCAAAACGCGTTACACTTCACCTGAATTAATTAACACGTCTTTATGGATGCAAGTGCAAAACGTGTCAAAAACGATCCGTTTTCTAAACAAAAACGGATTAGTGGTATGGGGTCTGAGATTCGTATAAGGTACATGTTGTGGTGCAATTTTGTCCTTGGTGCAAATTTTATTTTCCTTTGTTTAAAACTCATTATCATACATAACCATACCCAAAAACAAAGGAAAATAAAATTTACACCAAGGACAAAATTGCACCACAATATACAATAATGTCATATAGGAAGAAGGTGATTGGTGAAATTTCACCAGTGGAAAAAAACTGTTCGTGCATACATTACAAACCTCGGGACAGGATGTTTTTTGTTATTAATTCTAAATAGTAACATTTACATTTAAACTATACCGTACATTTAACATTTTTGACCATACAGTCCTTTACAATTCCAATTGGACTATAGCTATTATCATTACCAAAAGTAGATATTTATCATTTTTACATTCCTACATTACTAACTTATTTTACCAACTAATGTTCAGTTCTATTTTAACTACTTTATTTACATAGAAATTGAAACAACACAAAGAATTATTAATAGACAAACAATGAATCAAAAACGAAGAAGTAATTATATTTATAAACCAAAAAATAAATAGAATCATTTCCTTATCTATCGCCACCACTCACTTACTTGGCAATATTTTATCTCCAACCAATCTGCCTTAGAATAAATCTTATGGCAAATTATCCTTAAAAAGACCCCCTTTTCCTCCTTTGCTTTCAGATTTCAACGAGTGTCTGAGCGATCGTCATAACTGCGACGTTAATGCATGGTGCACCAACACTGCAGGCTCATATAAATGTTTCTGCAAAGAGGGGTATCATGGGAATGGAATCAGATGTGAAAAGTAAGACAAGATGCTGATTCAGAAGTGAACCATTTTCAAGTAGTCCCATTATTTGTTACATCAAACACCAATCCACTGTCGAGATATGTTGAGTAACTCCATTATTTGTTGCATCTAACACCAAACCACTGTCGAGATATGTTGAGTAACTCCATTATCTGTTACATCAAACACCAATCCACTGTCGAGATATGTTGAGTAACTCCATTATTTGTTGCATCTAACACCAAACCACTGTCGAGATATGTTGAGTAACTCCATTATTTGTTGCATCTAACACCAATCCACTGTCGAGATATGTTGAGTAACTCCATTATTTGTTACATCTAACACCAAACCACTGTCGAGATATGTTGAGTGTCTTGAGTAACTCCATTATTTGTTGCATCTAACACCAATCCACTGTCGAGATATGTTGAGTAACTCCATTATTTGTTGCATCTAACACCAATCCACTTTCGAGATATATTGAGTAACTCCATAATTACCAGCTGTGGTCATGTTTGTCTATATAGCATGAGTGTTCCACACGACACCATTTTTGTTTATTTTCCATTTATCATGGTTATTGTCAATTAAATGGTTGGTCTGCGCTGATGCCTGTGTGAAATCATATACCGCATTTCTTGGAACAAGCTTAAATGCATGTTAGTTAACACGTTCATTTTGCTTTAGTATGTTAATAATTGTAGACAGCAAACCATACCACCTCCTCTTCATTGTGCATTCTGTTCGACTGGTTGGTGTTTTTGCGGATGTTATAACAGGGGTGCTTATTCCAGAAAATACGGGTCATACCATGCTTATCGGTAATTCGGTTAGCTTGAACTTTTTTTAAATTAAAGCAAAAGCATCTCATGTCTCGTTCTAATATATATAGATAGGCAGAGCCTAACAGCGAAGCACTATGAACAAGCTTAACTAAGGTGAAACTTAACTAAGGTGAAAGGTCGGAAGCACAAGAATTAAGATTGACGACCGGGCTATTTTTCAATTTTAGCAATTCTCAAAAAAAAAAAAAACAGTATTACCCGACCGTCTGCACAGTACATTTAGACCGTAGAAAAGTTCACAAAAACAACTTTTCTCCGTCTAGAATTACAGGTAAGACTACTTTCCGAAAAAAATACAGTTTTTGTTTGCCAAAAATTGCCCGAGAAACTGATTTGGAAATCAAAATTGCAAAAATACACAAACATCATGATTTGCATAAGGCGATGCGAGTGAAGATAGAACTGTACTATAAAATCAAAGTCTTGTTTTGTTTATAAAATCGCTTTTCAATCTATCTTATGAATGAACAAACACATAAAAATGGACAACACAATCTTCTTTCGAAAAATTTTATTCAAATCTTCATTAGTTTAAAAGTAAAACACGTACGATTACAGCGCATCAGGCAAAGCTGTCCTCGATGAAATTCAAGATAACAGCACGACTTAATTTGAGCACGTTTCATAAACATGTCTCCAAAACACAAAGGAAAAGTCAATCAAAATTTGATATCAACATAAATTCCCATCGAAAAATGTGATTTATTTTACCTTTAAGTCACTGGTAAAGTCGCACACGAGCCACAATGGCCCACACGGCCGGAGCTTAAACCCGGTTTCTGTAGCATGAAGCAACTAGGAATAAGTCACTGGAGTGCTATGAAATTCATTAAAACTCCGCTTCTTCGGTTCTGAAATCCGTAATAAAAACAAGGCATCCCCCGCATTGCTCCTGCATTGATAAAAACGTACGAGAGTTCCTCGAAGCAAGATTTTATCCTCGAAAGCTCTTCTTTTTCCACTAAAGTGGCTTCTGAGTATCCCTTAATTAGTATCCCTGTCTTGAGTAGCAAACCGCGAAAAAATGCAGGGAAGTAATGACTTTACTGCTCCGCTTAACACTGCTAAAGATCCAAATTTTTTAAAACTTTAAAAAGTGTTTACAGAGCTGACGACTGTGTAGCCGCGCGTGTGGCGTCATACGCGCATGTTTTGCGACGTCATACGCGCCCGCGAATTTGCCTTGCGCGACCGACTTGACCGCTGACTGACACATGTCACGGAGGCGCGCCCGCGAAACATTCCGCTAGCCATGACCATGAGAAATGACAGACACAGGTTCTATGAGTATGGTGCTGCGCAGCCAGGCATTCGGCCTGGCAAGTGCTCCGCTATAAATACAACTAAGCTATTCATTAACCATAGGCAGCAGGCAGTGGGTTCGAGTTGTTGAAACTCAATTTTTTGTATTTATAGATCTGTGAACTACATCAAACAAATTAACAAATTTAAAAAACGTTCTCTGGTGAAAAAAGTTTAAAATTTATGAGCTTTTGATTGCTAATGAGCTTTACCAGCTTTCGATTGATATAGGAGAAACTGGAAGGTGTTTACACACCAGGAAGAAAGTACACATATGGAATTATATTTAATCCCATACCTAAGCTAGACCTAATCCCCACCCCGACCCCGCGTTACACTGACACCCGATAAAAAAAGGTTCAAATATTGCCACTCATGCATAAAGGGAAATTTCCGCGTAAGAAAAACGCTGGAATCTTGGCATACCGCGATTTCAAGTGAAGCAGACAATAACTCAAAACAATTACCTAGGCAATATTCAATTCTTTTATGAAGTTCGTATTAGCACTATTTCCCCAAAAGTATTTTTATTGTATTTTTCTACTTCACACATTTTACGATATATATTTCCATGTTTGCACTTTTTATTCATTGTTTGTCAAAGATTGCAGACTGGCAATTGAAAGCTTGTAAATTTTATACTTTTTAACCAGGGAACGTTTTTTTAAATTTGTTACTGCGCTTTTCAATAACATGCGGAATCTGAAATTCAAATCACCACCAACGGTTCGTTTTTACCCTGCCGTCAATCAAATTGTCGGCAGTTCCCGATTACTTTCGAGCGTTTCCTATCGTTAGTGAAAGTTAACATCACGGTAACATGGTTCGTTCGTAAGTCAATGTGAAACATGGTTCCTAAATACAAAACATCACTGCGTTGGAGATTCGTTTTTCTACGCGAGTCATCTCTCGCTGCAGGGAATTACCTGGCTTCTGAAAGCGAGCACAATATTTGTGTACTACGTGCTCAAACAATAAAGAGAGACGAAATCGGAAAATCGTGACAGCGGCAAGCGACGATCAGTACAGTGTCGTTGGTATGATATTTTTATCTCTGATCGTTCTGTGTATGTTTACTAAACATCTTTCCTTTGTTTACATGATTTTTTTTCTTCGATATTTTTTTTCAGGGAGAAATATTGTGCTCGTTCATGGACTTATGAGACAATTTTCAGAATTATGACGGGGCTCTGCGGGCCGAAGGCCCGTGCATTGCCCCATACTTGTAGAACTAAACCTATGCCCGTCATTTATCATGGTCGTGGCTAGCGGAATGTTTCGCCGGCGCGCCTCCATGACATGTGTCTGTCGCGCAAGGCCAACTCGCGGGCGCGTATGATGTCGCAAAACATGATATGTTTGTTTTCATTACGGATTTCACAATCAAAGAAGCGGATATTTATTAAAGAATTTCCAAGCAAGCGAGGGACTTAAAGGCAAAACAGATTACATTTTTCGATGGGAATTTATGTTGATATCAATCTGTGATTGACTTTTTCTTGTGTTCTTGTGTAGTTTTGGAGAATTGTTTTTAAAACGTGCTCAAATTCAGTTGTATCGATTTCTTGAATTTCATCCAAGGCAAATGAACTCGATGCGCTATAAATGTTACGCGTTTTGCTTTTAAACATAAACTGATGGAGATTTGAATAAAATTTTTCAAAAGAAGATTGTTTTGTCCATTTTTATGTGTTTGTTCATTCATTACATAGATTGAAAAGCGATTTTATGTAAACAAAACAAGACTTAGATTTTCTGTCTTCACTCACGTCGCCTTATGCAAATATGTTAGTGTATTTTTGCAATTTTGATTTCCAAATCAGTTTCTCGGGCCATTTTTGACAAGCAAAAACTGTATTTTATTTGGAAAGTAGTCGTACTAGTTATTCTAGACAGAGAAAAGTTGTGTTTTGAAGTTTTGTACGGTCTAAATGTACTGTGCAGACGGTCGGGCAATACTGTTTTTGAGAATTTCTAAAATTGAAAAATAGCCCAGTCATCAATGTTATTAGCTTAATTCTTGTGCTTCCGACGTTTCACCTTAGTTAAGTTTCACCTTAGTTAAGCTTGTTCAAAGTGCGACGCCGTTAGGCTCAGCCTATCTATATATATTATTTAGACGAATTGCGTGACTGGATTGAATTCCTAACTGGAGATGTGTACTCAAAACAAAGAAAGAAGTATAAAAATAGACAGGCTAAACACGACTCCTGCTCGTCGCAAATGAAAGTATTTAAAAAGCCTAAAGCATTAAGCTTTCCCAGAAAGTGCTAGGATCGTTAAATTTCTCAGGCCTTGATTTAGTGTCTAATAAAAGTCTGCGGTGTGCCAGACTTGTGAGAAAGTGTTTCCCATCACGGATAATCGACTATTGCGTATCGTACTAGCGTATGCCAGCGTATGAAAAATATCAGTCATACGGTGGTACATACGCTGACATACGCTAGGGGTACGTTAGGCATAGGTTGTATACGTTTCAAGCACGGTGGCATACGCTGGCATACGGCAAGGCAGAAAAATTTTTAAAGCATGCTTAAAAATTTTGTGCGTATTCGGACGTATGGTTTATACGCTAGGCATATGCTGAATACGCGAGAGTTACGCTTGAGGTACGTTGCTCATAGGCCAATTACGGTCATCCGCTGGATTTTCAAGGGCATCCCAAGTTGTGCGTATCAAATTTATTTTATGAATTTTCATACGCAACTCGTACGTTTCTCTCATAAGCAATAGTTTGACAGGGCCTTTAGATCCAAGTCTCAAAATGCCGTAGTCTACAATTCCACTGTAGTGAAATCATGAATTCTTGCAATAATTTTTAGCTCCTTAGTTATTTCTGTAGTTGAGTAGTGTGTCTCAGTAGAGCTAGGACAAATAGACTGCTAGCTGTCCCTTTTCAGTTAATCGAGCGGGCGAGGTGATCACAAAAACAAGCTCGGTGAGACTGGAGCGAGCGAACAAGCCGAGGGGAAACTGGGGAAGAGGCCCCCCTCGGTTTGCATTACTTTCACTCGTTCGCCGCTCAGATCGCCGATCGCGTATTTGCTCGCCCACTCGACTATCCATAGAGGGCCTGCTAGCAGTCTATAGGATAAACCTCCGTTGTTTTGTAAATTGTGTTTGATTTGGTCGAATTTGGCTACCAACCGGATAATCTGCAGCATCATCACGGTTGAAAATCTCACGGATGCTAGTAAATTCTTACATTCTTCTAAGCAGGGAATGAAATAATTTAATGTCCTAAGGATTTACAAAACAGATTTTTGCTTTAGGCTTTTTAAATACTTATTTGCGACGAATGGGATTCATGTTCAGCCTGTCTATTTTTATACTACTTTATAAAATGCTCGGCAGTAATCAGAAACCGCCGAAAATATGATTGACGGCAGGGAAAAACGCAACCGTTGGTGGTGATTTGAATTTCAGATTCCGCATGTTATTGAAAAATGCAGTAATATGTCTTATCCTGGTTGCTCGTCCAGTTTTAAATACATCAAACCACAGGGACCCAAATGCAGTATTATCATTTAATTCAAATATTGTTATTTACCTATGTTCCTGTGTCTTTTTTAGTCGTTTTGGAAGCGATTTGAATCAGAGCGAAGGCAGATGACCTTGCAAATTTCAAATATTATCTTGTCTGCCGCTTTGCAAATACGACACGCCTATTACGTTTCAAGTTTCCATTATTATTAACTATTAACTCTCCTCTCTTCTCATGGCCGTTATTTTAAACTTGCAAGGTCATCCGTCTTCACTCTGATTCAAATCGCTTCCAAAGCAACTCAAAAAGACAAGATTATAGGTAATAACAATATTACTAGCAGTAATCGGAGATTATGGAGGCGCGTTCGAAGGAACTTCCGGCGGAAATGAGCCCCTGAGAAAAGCAATAGGGGCGGTCATTTGGAAGACCGTCTACCAAAAAATCTCAAGTTTTACTGCATGTAAACCACAGGAAAACCAACACGAACCAAATTAGAATTGCGTTCTTCGAACGCGATTATTATTTTTATCAGTTATAGCTAACACAGCGTTTGGGTTCCCTGTGATCAAAAATGATAGGCTGGTATAGACCAATATCACGCTAGCATAGCGTGAAAATATATTTAATTTAATGGAGAAAAGAGTCCAGTATCAAATTCAGCACATCAATGTTAGTAAAACTGTAAAGTTTCGTAGAGATTGCTCGTACCCTGACGCAGATAAACTTTTGTACTCTGGCCTAATTTTAACAAAGAAATGTATAGGAAAAACACGAAAACGAGGCTGGACGGGCACTGTATGCCCGTCCACCATACATTTCTTTGTAAAAATGCTTAGTTTCAAAATTTCATATCTTCGTCAGTTTGCTAGCAATCTTTACAAAACCTTGTAGTTTTACTAATATCGATATGCTGAATTTGATGCTGGGCTCTTTTCCCCAATAAACTAAATATATTTTTGTGCCATGCTAGCGTGATATTGGTCTATTACACGATAGGCTGGTATTACACGATAGGCTGGCATTAAACGATAGGCTGGTATTACACGATAGGCTGGTATTACATGATAGGCTGGTATTACACGGTAGGCTGGTATTACACGATAGGCTGGTATTACACGATAGGCTGGTATTACACGATAGGCTGGTATTACACGATAGGCTGGTATTACACGATAGGCTGGTATTACACGATAGGCTGGTATTACACGATAGGCTGGTATTACACGATAGGCTGGTATTACACGGTAGGCTGGTATTACACGATAGGCTGGTATTACACGATAGGCTGGTGTTACACGATAGGCTGGTATTACACGATAGGCTGGTATTACACGATAGGCTGGTATTACACGATAGGCTGGTATTACACGATAGGCTGGTGTTACACGATAGGCTGGTATTACACGATAGGCTGGTATAACATGAAAGGCTGGTATTACACGATACGCTGGCATTAAACGATAGGCTGGTATAACATGAAAGGCTGGTATTACACGATAGGCTGGTATTACACGGTAGGCTGGTATTACACGATAGGCTGGTATTACACGATAGGCTGGTATTACACGATAGGCTGGTATTACACGATAGGCTGGTATTACACGATAGGCTGGTATTACACGATAGGCTGGTGTTACACGATAGGCTGGTATTACACGATAGGCTGGTATAACATGAAAGGCTGGTATTACACGATACGCTGGTATTACACGATAGGCTGGTATAACATGAAAGGCTGGTATTACACGATAGGCTGGTATTACACGGTAGGCTGGTATTACACGATAGGCTGGTATTACACGATAGGCTGGTATTACACGATAGGCTGGTATTACACGATAGGCTGGTATTACACGATAGGCTGGTATTACACGATAGGCTGGTATTACACGATAGGCTGGTATTACACGGTAGGCTGGTATTACACGATAGGCTGGTATTACACGATAGGCTGGTATTACACGATAGGCTGGTATTACATGATAGGCTGGTATTACACGATAGGCTGGTATTACACGATAGGCTGGTATATTACACGATAGGCTGGTATTACAGGATAGGCTGGTATTACAGGATAGGCTGGTATTACAGGATAGGCTGGTATTACATGATAGACTGGTATTACATGATAGGCTGGTATTTGGAGTTTTGCTCTTTTCAGGCAGTTTCTTGGTGTTGTCATCACCACTGATATAACCCTGCAGATAATTTGTGTACATGGTAAATACTTCAAGTATCTTACGTCCAAACTATTTCTTTGATGTTTTTTTAGGGACTTTTCTTTGTAATCCAGAGCAGGGAGATTGTGTGGCAAGAAGAATTGCGTGACAGTTACTACATTGGTGCGTTGCATAGCGTACAGTCTTGGTTGGAGTTTTGAAAACCATGTCGCCCTGAGTTATCGTCTGGAAGAGTGTTTCACCTTGGTTCGGCCTTGTTTTTTGCCTCTCTTTTGGGCTGTTCCGGGTGCTTAATACCCTTGTTTGGCCTAGCAACAGTGAAATTGCTGTAATTTTCATCAGTCACGTTTTCAAAAACATTAACCTTAATTTGGCTTCAAAAATATGTACGGATATTTGTCCGCGGACATTATCTGTTTCGAGAAGCGAACAATTTTCCGAGAGCTAAGCTCAAGCTTCAAGGTTATTGTGTTTATTATCCTTCAAATATTTTTTTCACAAGACCTTTCTTTTAGGGAGAGTTAGCCAAGCTGTTAAACATCAAAATAGTTCTGTTGGCATGCAAAAATATTTCTAGTCTGTTCAAAACAATCAGTTCTTTTCAAATGACGTCATTGTTCACATTTTGCTTATTTGGCGTGGCATACAAATTTAGTTTAGAAGCAATCAGTTTAGAAGCAATCAATTTAGTTTAGAAGCAATCATGCTGAATATGAATTGACTTTAAAGGTTGAAAGAGCTTGTTCATCTTAGTTGAACGCGCAATTTTTAGCTCTTTACATGTAAGGTTTAAGGAAATATCAGCTATAAACATTGCAAACTCTGCTGGGTGTGGGAAACGTTTTTACCCGGTGCACCAAATAAAATTCACAACTTTGACACTTCCTTGATTTAATAAACCGCCTTGAGTCTACACAAAAGTCAGAACGTCTCCGCCATGTTTTGAACCACGAGTTCTCTCTCATTTTACATATCACGTGACTTACTTTCCGACCTAATTTGCATAGTGCGACCTGATTTACATATAGAATTTCGGACACCCTCCCCCCATTTAAGTGTTAACTAAACAGCTTATAGAGCAGTTTTCAATTGAGTGTCAAAAGTAATTACATAATTGCTTTGGTTTTGCATTGCTACGCTTTGTGATTGGCTAAAAATCTCGCGCCACTTTCTCGACCAATCAGAAGTAAAGCCAAAACCAATCGTGACTTGCTCGCACGCGTTTTCCCGCGCTTAGCGCCGCCGACATATAATTGCTTCGAGCTCTGATTGGTTCATTGGATTGTTTACAACTGCTGTGACTTGTCAGAGTAATTACTTTGGTTTTGGTTTTACGACACTCAATTGAAAACTGCTCTGTGTCACTCTAATCATCCTCGTATTCCTGTTCTGCAATGTTCTGGAAAAGTTCATTTGCAATCTCCTTGGCTCGTCGGCTTGGTCCTACTCTCGGGACAAACACTTCAGCCTCAGGGTTTGGTGTCCACTTAGGATCTTCCTCTCCAATTTCCAAGTTACACACAAGCTGCACGGGGCGCTTTACTATTTATCCATTTCCCTGTTTCCCTTCAATCCACGCACTGTTCCATCCTTGCCAATGATCTTGCTCACTACTCGTCCTAGCTTCACAATGCTTTGTCCTTTGCTTCACTCTTTATTAACAACACCACTGCTCCTGTGTTTGGTATCTTCTCAACGTTCCCTTCAGACCGCTGCTGCCTTTCTTCAAGGGCATGAACAAAATCTTTTATTCTTTTTTGGTGCAATTCCCTCTATAATTGCATTCGTTTACAAGTAAAATTTTGTTGCTGTGAATTGAATAACAAAGCAAGCATTTTAAGAAGTGAGAGACTTGGAGGAGAGGAAGATTGTGCAAATCGATGAAAGCAAGTTTAGTAAGAGAAAATATCATCGTGGACATCATGTAGAAGAACAATGGGTATTCGGCGGAATAGAGGAAGAGAGTAGGAAATGTTTTCTGGTGGCGGATGAGAAAAGAGACGAAGCCACACTGCTGCCTATTATTCAGAAATGGATCAAACCAGGAACTATCATTGTATCTAAAGAATTTGTCAACAAAGATGGTCACAATACTAACAAAATTGAAGGTCACTGGAGACAAGCCAAATGCAAACTACTTACCTAGATTTGGAGTAAGAAAACAGCTTTTCTCTACGTATTTGGCAGAATTCATTTGGAGATACATGCACAGAAATGAAGACTTGTTTGAAGTTTTTTTGAATGATGTGAAAAAGATATATTTCTAAATTATCACATTAAGAGGAAACTGGTGCATGAGAATTATTCGCGTTTCATGTTTTCGTTCAGTATTGTTTATAGAAAATAATGAGATGTAATGTGAACACTAGTTTTAAGAGTGAAGACGGTTTTGTCCACAGCTCGGTCCGTCCCACCAGGGTTTGTTTACAAGTTAGGTGAAGTTTAATATTGCGCGGCTAAATTGCAGAATATCCCGCAACTGAAGCCGTTCCGCGCATCCTTCAAATAATGGCTACGCGTAGCCTGGCTACGCCGTCAGAACAGACACGAGGAATGAAAGTAGCCTACAGGTTACAAGGACTGGAGACGAATTATTTTATCTTTATACGCGTCTACACGTCTACGCGTTCTTATTCTTTCAGCAATATATGGAGCATAGGTCTAGGTCTGGAGACGAATGATTTTCTCGTGGCTAAGCGTCTACGCGTTCTTTATTCTTTCAGCAATACAATTATGGAGCATAGATATGCTCGTTCTATGCATGACTGCTGCTGTGTACAGAATAAAAAAATCAAGGAATCTTTATTTTAACACGGTAAAATTTCATCATGCCTCGTTCGAAAAGCTTTCTTCCCGTATAAAAGGCCATAAAACCCAAGCTCAAGGCATCAACATAACATGTGATCAGGCGCTCTTTTTTTCCGCGCTCTTCGTCAACTTTCGCGTTTTCGCGCTCTCGCGCTCAAAAAAGAGCGTCTGATCTCGGAGGGTTATCATCAATCGGAAAACGGTGGGTGACTTAAATTCCGGATCCGCTCAGTCGAAAAATTTACTCTTGTTAATTTGCTTAATGTCTGCAAGAAAAACTTTAAACAGATCATCTTCATGCGCATACCGCCATACCAGACGCCCCTGCCCGAGAAGTTACTAAGCATACAGTTGAAGCGCCATTACTTTCATCGAGTATGCAGAAAGTCAAAAGCAGATCGCCGCAGAGGTAAATCAATTTCGTAGCTCTTAAATTAATATCTTTGTGTTTGATCTAGGGTTAGGGTTACGTCTAGGGTTGGGCTTAGGGTTAGGACTACGGTCAGGGTTAGGGTTAGTGCGCTAAATCTGTAGTTGCACACTAAAATCATTAAGGGAAGAGTGATGTTTGTTTAACCTTGTAAAACGGCCGTTTTACCAGATCGTTCACGATTTGTTTCATCTGCCAGTAGTTGAAAATATAAAAAACTTTGCCCGTAGACGCGTAGCCACTCTTCCACTAAACTTTCACAACTGTGAATTAATTATGACGGCGAAGACGTGTAGCACTTTTCCATTGCACTTTCACAACAGTGAACTAATTATGACGGCGTACATGAATTAATTATGACGGCGTAGACGCGTAGCCTGCCGCACGGTGTAGCTAGAGCTGCGGGGTATTCTGCAATCCCTCCTATCGCGCTACATTTGGCGATATTTACGTTTTGTATGTATTGCGCCGCCTCGCTCTCCGCCAGAGCTCCTTTAAATATAACAAGTTTTTGCGCGCTTCAGACGGTTTCTCTTATTTTCTTTCGATCAATCGCGTGACATACGAGCGGAGTGGTTATTACAGCAATGTGCTTGTGACTGCGGACCGCGGTAGCAGCAATTTAACGTTTGTGACTGCGGACCGCGGTAGCAAGATGTAATGAGGAATATTTGAGTGGCCGGGTATTCTGAAGTGTAGCCGTTTATTTTTTACAAATAATCCAACGAAATTGAGGGAGTACTTTCAAGTTCTCCGTGTATTAAAAAGCAGAAAACTTTCACTAATTTACGCTGTTGCCTCGTTGAGTGCAGAAACATATGTTACAGAGATCAATTACAATGTAACTGACAACGCGAAACCACAGACATGCAACCGGTAGGTTGGAAAAGCAGGAATGGCGGAATTCGGAATTCGCAATAACATAATGATATATAAAAATATAATTTTATAATTTTAACCGACAATAATAGCGACCACCCCAAATGTTAAATCAAGGTATTTGCTTACGAGAGTTTACACTGCAAGGGAGATGTGCACAGCTTGAACTCGTGGCGTCTTGACTTTAACCCATTGCAGTATTGATTCCCGAGTGTTTTGAGTGGTTTTACGGAAAACATAAGCTTAAACTTAGGTCTAAAAAGTAAGACCACACTACGTTCCGCTACATTCATTTATTCACTTTTGTTCCGGTGTATATCGACCTTATTATAGAAATATATATTTGCCTGAATGAAACAGTGGCATAAACGAAGCAGTCGCTAGACTGTCAAAAATGCCAACGGAGGTTTTAGTATAAACAGCGAGCTCTACGTAGCTATAAAGCGTAGCGAATGGAAGCTAAAATTACAGCCTTGACTGAGACAAACTTCAACTCTCTACAAGTTGAATAGCTTATTACGCTACAACTCTCTATGCTACTGACAATGCTTGGATCCTGAAAATTTAAATTTTGCTAAGACAAAACTAAAAAAGCTGGGCCCAGCGTGACACTAAAAGCAGGAAAGACATTCAAGGCCGACAGATCATTTCAGATCCTGACCGGTATTTCAGAGAGAAAAGTTAGAGATATTCAACCTTTCCTACATGCCAATATTAATGGCGAACACATGGCAAAAAATTGGATGACATTTGCCTCTAATAGCATAGTGGGCGGCAAGCCCCCACAAAAATAAGTAAAAAGGCGTAAATCTTTTCAAAAAAGTGTCAATGTCAATTATAACACAAACGTTTCAGACTGAGCCCTTCTTCAGTGTGATTTAAAAATGTGTGCCACGACATGGCACACATTTTTAAATCACACTAAAGAAGGACTCAGCCTGAAACGTTTGTGTTATAAATGACATTGACACTTTTTTGAAAAGATTTACACCTTTTTACTTATTTTTGTGGGGGCTTGCCGCCCACTATGCTATCGACTGATTTGTGGGTTTATGTTTGTGGGTTTACGTGATCACGTCTCGCATGGTCTTCTGGGAGGATTTCGCAGAGAGAGCCTGGGAACGAGGTTGTGTGGGCTTGTGTCGAGTGGAAATCGGCCATGTTGGCGTGTCGTGGTTTTCGTTTATTAAGCGTTTGGTCTGTTTTCATAGAATTTGACGGCGTTTATTTTCGTTGTAGTTTTCAAGGTAAGTTATTGCTTGTTCTGGTGTACTATACCGTATCAATTTGTTTTCATGCGTCGTAAATCTTGGTACGTTTACGTTAGAGATAAAAAGGCCTGTTTTGTTGTTTTTGACATTTTCAGCTGTTCCTGTAGTTACTCATCGTTACAGCAGCTCTCGAGGTCACACTTCAGGCCAACATTTCGTTTGGCTTGAAGACTGTGCAGATTGCACTTTAATTCAAGGGAAGCTTATACGCTTAATACGCAAACCAATATTCACTCGGCTTGATGCTCACTGAGGAAGCACTTGATATTACTTAAATAGCCACTGAAAAGCAATACTAATACGGCCTGATATTGCCACTGGAAATAATATTGAGTAGCATTTCACTTGCTCAGTCACCGATATTTAAAAAAAACGTACCTGAAGATTCAAAAGATTATGGGGATGTCAGTTGAACAATATCGATCCAGGATCGGCAGTCAAGCTTATCACGTCTGAGAGGACGATTTTGAAACATGATGTTAATGATGTTTTATTTGAATGTGTTTTATTCACCTAAGTTGAAACAAGTTGATGGACAATATGAAATGTGTAACGAAGTGAAGTTTTGGTTCACAAATGACATTCTACAATATTTATATTCCATTGATTATAAGACAAGCGAATAACGTGGAGGAAAATCCAGGCCCTACAATAATTGATGCCATTGACCCA
Source organism: Cladopsammia gracilis (assembly GCA_022457155.1). Taxonomy (NCBI): domain Eukaryota; kingdom Metazoa; phylum Cnidaria; class Anthozoa; order Scleractinia; family Dendrophylliidae; genus Cladopsammia; species Cladopsammia gracilis. The sequence continues at coordinate 525,632 of JAJGOT010000182.1, forward strand.
ACAACAACAGTTTGTGCTCACTCCAGTCAAGGAAATAAATCGCTCTTTTGGAGAAAATGCCGGTAACCAATGTGCACCAATGTCACTTACTGCTATTATTTACCATCATTTGACTAATTTGTGGACTTCTTCCACTTTGAATAATACTTTGGTTATTGGAAATAACCGCAGTACACTTCTATAAGATATTCTGTGCGAACAAATGATTATTTGCTCTTAACTGATATGCCAGTTATTGTTTCAAGTTTTGACGAAGTGCATTCAATTACAATACAGTGATTCATTAACAGGAAGTGTGTTTATGGTATCTAACAATGCCCCATTTATGTCTCTTCAAAATTCACTTCAAGAGGTTTTTTCTCAGATAAACTACAATTGGGATTATTCAATCATATTGAACAACCCCAAACTTGGTAAACAGACTAATTTTAATGCGATCTCTCTTGTGATGGCCTCCAAATTTTAATTGAACAAGAGGCTCCAAGCAGCCTTTACTCATGCGCATGCGTAAGAAAGTTTTATGATATATTTTGAACATGATAAGAAGATGTCCGACATGGAGAAGAGTTACTCCTTTCATTCAGTCATCGTTCCTGCAAACGTTGTTTACTATTGAATGCTTTGGAAATGAAGGCTGTACCACAATGATGCCAATGATTCTTCTGAATGTTATATATACGTAACGTGAACATTGGTAATGTAAGTAGGGTTGTAGGAGATTCTGTCGTGACGCTTCAGTAACGCTGTTTTACCGGAAGTGAAAGTATCCGGAAGTCACTAAACAGGAAGTGATGGCAAAGCTATGAACCGGAAGTGCCAATTTAAAATATGCGTGCATAAATTTGCAAGCAAAATCGTGACACAAAAAGTAAAAAGAAAAAAAAAGAAACACGGAGCCCATTTTATAACTCATGCCGCTACGCGCATGAGTAATTATAATTTAAAACATCATCCCCAGTCCTCATATAAAGTTCGGAACGGGCAATTTCAGGGCCTATTCAAGATTGGCCCTTGCTAAATGTTTGGATGTTTGCAAGAGAAAAACAACCGTAATAGAAACAATTTCACAAGCGTCTGCAGAATAACGTTGTACACCCCGGGAATCGAAGTGGGAACATTTCATCTACTTTCTAGCCGAAGTTGGTATTGAACAAATAAAAACCCAACTCCTAATGGCTAATTTAACTGATACTCCGAATTCAGGACTGGTGAAGATGATGAGCTCTCTGTTAATTACTTTAACTATAATCGCAGTTTTTTACATCCACTTCAAGTTGTTCCCAACAATTTAACCACTCCTTTTATACACGATGATGTGCCTATTTGTTATGTAATTAGTGCACATGGCTGTCCAATTAAGGCTATCCGATTACAACTTTTTGTAATTGAATAGTACAAAAAACTCCACGTAGACGTGGACGTTATTGATGCGATTAATTAGTAATTGAACTTCATGTCGTACAAATCAGGGTAATCGTTCTCGTAATTTCAAATCGTCCTCGCACTAAGTAGTCGGCTTATTTGGAATTACTCGCCCACTTATTCCCTGAAGTCTACCCCACTCAGTCCAATTACTATTGTATAGTTGAATGTACTGAATGGGTTCCAGTTATTTGAACAATGATATTTTGATCAATGATTCTAATACAAGCCCCCACACGTTCGCATTGCGGGCCTATTTTTCTGTATGTTGATATATTAAGCTGTAAAAAAAAACCTCGTGTTACAAGATTTAATGATACATTCACAGATGTCGGAATAGGTTAGCTTACAACAACAAAGGCGATATGACAACCTTTGACGTTTATAACTACTAGCGCGCGCGAAAACCCGCCACGGATATTTTCTGTCCGATCCGAGAACAAACATTTTATACCAGATCCAATTTAATACACGTTTGTTTACAAATTGCTTTTTTTCTCTTAAAGATTTGATCGCCCGCGTTAGTGTTAGACCACCAACGTTTTTAGTAATTTCACGGTACTATGGCATAATCGATAGCAGACAGATTATGCTAAACTGTCTTGTACCGCCATTTCGCCTGTTACGTACATTGATGCTCCCCATCGCCATTGATATTCAAGACTTGCCGGCATTTCGGACACCCCTCTGTAACAGACCCGGTGGGTGAAACCCGACCCAGTGGACTTTTTAGCTCCACCCAGTGAAAATTTAGGCTCCTTGGTACCTGGTGAATATTTTGATTTTACCCGGCTATTCTTTTGCTTCTCTGGTGTGACTTTTAAATACCCAGCATATCTCCTTAATATTTGTTTGTTTGTAAAAGGCAAAACAGCAACATCGACAAAAAAAGAATCAGAAACCGATTGAAAAAAGAAGAAAAAGAACACTGCAGAGCGGAAAGGGGTCTGTCCCATACCACAACAAGACCGCAAATAAAAAAGGCTGGAAACCCTGACGTTTTTTAACCAATACTATGTCCAATTGTAAACACGTGACATTACAACTACTGAATATACCAACGAGTCAAAGATGGCGGACACCAGCTCTGAGAAGGATAGCTCTTCGTCCTTGTGTGATTTTTTTGGACGATAGTAGTACCGACTATGACATCAGATCACATCCGAAAACGATGCTGATACGTGTTCAGTGTAGCATTATATCATTTATCAGCTGATACGTGTTCAGTGTGTATAACCTTAAGGCTACTTTCAGTATAGGGACGGCGTAACCGGGCCGTTTAAGTTAAGTTAAGTTAGGCCAGGATATATGTTTCAAGTATTATATGTATCAAGCTAACGAAAACTGTCTGTAAGCACTAAAAATACCTGTAATTTTACACTTGATCGAGATTTGATTTTGTTGACGAAATATCTCGTGGAGAATGCTGAAAATAGCATTTCCGAGCCTGTAGATTTCAAAACTTTCCGAGGGGGCATGCCCCCAGTCCCCCCTAGAAGCTCGCGCCTCTGGCGCTCGCTTCATTCACCCCCATTACAAAACCTTCAGATAAATATGAACACTCCTTTTGAAACCCCACCTAAGCGCCTACTACAATGGTGGCTATCTGTTAATAAGATTTGGATAACTGATTATTTTTACCTTTGGAGGGAGGACTTAATATAGTACACGTCAGATTAATTATTGAATAGACCTGGTAGACAATTGAAAAAAAAAAACGGTGGAAAATTAGCCGACCTGGTGGCGTTTTTTCGAAAACCTGGCGAGGATATAGAATCCACCGGGTCTGTTACAGAGGGGTGTTTGCGGCGTGAAATTACCGTTTCCTGACAATTTCGCCCGACTTGCATTGACTGAAGTTTTAACTTCAATGGCCGTTTTCACAATAGAGACGGACAAATCGTTTGGACAGACAAGTCGTCTCAGACGGACAAGTCGTCTTAGTGAGAAAACGGGACGAACAAAATTTTGGACGTAACAGTCGTCTGATTTTGTCCGTCGATTTGGCCGTCTATTAAGACCATTTTTCGAGGACGATTTGTTCGTCTAGACGGATAAGTCGTCCGAAGTCCGACTTAAATTCACACCAGACGAACAAATGGTTGTATTTCGGTCCCAGTACTCGCTAAGGGGGATGGAACTAGTAAAGGAAGTAATGGTTTATGGGAAAATCAAAATGGCGGATAGTAAGCAGGGGATCCAAACCTGTTAGTGCCAGGCCCCTTGCTTTCAAAATCGTCTGTTTGTTCGTTCAGATATGAATTTACGATGACCAACACAGGGTGAGTTGTCCGTCTAGAATTCACATTACACGAACAATTCGTCGGACGACTTGTCCGTCCAGACGATTTGTCCGTCTTCTAGTGTGAAATGGGCCAATATGTTCGTCTGGGTTTCTTTGGAGTTCTTATAGCCATGATCATATCGTGACAGCTTTCGATGAATTTTTAATTTTCATTAGCAGTAACAGAAACTTGTCAACGCGTAATTAACATTATTAAAATTCAAAAATATTTTTTTTTCTATTTATCTTTAAAAATAAAAACGCTTTCCCCCAACCATTTTTTTGACAAAATATAAATCTCGATCTCCCCAGTTAATCTAGCGAAAAACGTATCATTTGAAATTTTGTTGCAAAATCCACATGTCATGATAACTTAAACCTTCTAACACTATTTAATTCTTTAAAACAACTTCGCACAGCATTGAACAGAAGAGCAATCTAAACTAATTTCAATCTCGCCAACCCTTACGTCCAGTTCCCCTTAAACAACATCGCGTGCCACAAAGGCTACGCTAAAATAACCAATAAAATCCGAATCCATCATAATTTCAACACAAAGCAAATCTTTTTACATATCAAATCACCTTAAAACAAGTCACGTTATACGGAGAGGTAACTTAATTTAATAGTGCCTCATACAACCTTAACAACCTTAATGAAAACTACCTCATAAATTACCTTTATAAAAATGCGTTCGTTTAACATGTTTATCACCGCTGTTTGTGTTTTATTTTTAATCAAGTTACGATCGCCTAAGAACAAGAGTTTAAAAAACCAAAGTAGTCCAGTTAGCCAATCTTACCCACTTTGTCAAAATACCTTTAAACTCGATATTTCATCACGCAAACCAGCCCAAACGTTCTAAATTAACAATTCACGCTATCAAAACAATGAAAAGTCTCAAATAACTTCTCTCGCTTTCATGATCGTGTATACTAGACCTTAAGACATTGGCTCTTACTTCTTTAGAATGTTCAGTTATGTCGTCATTTGTATCCTAACTCAAAAAATAAAAACGCTACACCTCCTTTGTCTTTGTTGCAAGATAACTACTCGCCCCTTAATTTGCCCTTCAAATTAACCTTACCATGTTTCGCATTAATGAGATGGCTCTTAGAGCCCTTTGATTGTAGACTGTGCTTCGTCTCTTATCACCGCTTGATGTGGGATGTAGTGAATCACCTCCCTTGTGGGTACTTCAGGTACCAGCTCCAAGATCCCTTCTTTTTATTGTTGTTCCATAACTGTGTGATACTCTTCAAGTTTCTGCATCCTTTCTAGCTTTCGGGTAGTGCTTTGCAACCTTTTTAAGGTCAGTTCTTTGTTCGGTGGCAAAGGAGGCCGGCTGATGTGACTTCCATGGTAACCGTGTTGTATGTTCCATCATTCAAGCGTTGCAGCTGATTTTTGAAATCTTCATGGAACAAACCTTGCTTAACAGGCTCATCTGTTAGCCCTAGGACTTCCTACGAACACATCTGTTTGAATTTTTCTTGGCTTGACTTCAAAAAGAAACCCTTCTCAGTCTCATTTCCAAACAACATTGACTTTCCTGTGATTGTCCAACCCAGCACAGTTAACTCTACTCCTGGATCAGTGTCTGGATTTTTGCCCAGAACAGCAGGCTCGGTTGTTTTAATTCGCTGTATGTCTGCAGCCCCCAGGATGACATGCACTGGCAGGTTATCTTCTGTTACTGCTTTTTCAGTAAAGTTTAGTCTCCTTATTCGATGATTGGCTTTCTTCATTTCTGCAATTCTTGGGTTAGGAAGGTAAGTAAAGACTGGTTTTTCTGCATTAATGTAATGTAGCTCAAATCCAAACCCCTCAACAACATTTAACTCAACATTGACCTTATAGATCTCAACATCCCTGTTGACTGTTTCGTACATTTGCTCAATAATCCTTCTTTCAGTTCAGGTCAGTGAGTAAATTTGAGCTGATGTTAGAGCTTCCAGCTCCACTATGCAACATGATTCAAGTCTGTACTCCTTTAATCTTTGCGATGACAGTTGCATGCAAGGTAGTCTGGGTATCCACCACACTATAAAACCGCTCCAACCTGCCTGAAGACCCAGGGTTGGGTTGGTGATAAAGTGTGCTCTTCATCTTGTTACATCTGGTGCCTCCCATTGCACTTCCCACATCCTCGTGATTTACAATTGGAAGCCACATGCCCAACCAAGGCACAATTGAAACACAACCTGTTCCTTGTTAAATGCTCTTTTCTGCTGGCAATATCTAAGACTTTGGTATAATCACTGCTACGATGGTTCTTTTAACCACAGTTAACACAGGGTGGAAGCTCTTGTGACTGCTTTGGGGTTCCCCCGAACATCAGCAATTTGTCTTCACTTTTTGGGCGACCGTCTTGGTTCCCAGGTACAGTATCACTTGTTGTGGGTGGGCCGGATTCCACTAAGGGTAAGGGGTTTAGGTCTATGTACTTTCTTAGATTGTCGACTAGCTCCTCAAGGCCCCATTCTTCCCAGTCATCATCCTTTTGGGCCATAACCTCTCTAACAGGACCCAACTTATTCATTATACTGTACACACAATTTTGGGCACCCTCCAGTTTCTTCATTGTTGCTAAGGTTCGAACTGTTTTGGACAACTGTGTGTGAAACTCGTGTATTTCTTTGATTTTGTGCATACTGGTGATATTTGGCAAGGATTCTAAATTCTTGATTAAGACCTTGTGGACCTTAATGTCCTTTCCAAAGGTTAGTTCAAGAATTTTCTTGGCTTCATTACAGCCTTAGGGGTGTGTGGCAGTCCCAGAATGTGATCGTTCGGTTCCCCTTCGACTAATTCAAGTAAGTAATTAAATTTACTTATCTCAGTAATCTTCAAGCTGTCCACTTCCACAAGAAACTGATTCCAGAATCTAAGCCAGTCCTTGCAAACCCCCTTGAATGGTAATATAGCGTACTATTGAAACTTCACTGCTTGAGGTTTGGCCTCTTCTTGCTCAGCCCTCTTCTTCTCCAATTCCATTTCGAGCTCCATCTTCTTTTTGAAGCAATCCTCCTCTCGTCTATGCAGCTCTTGTTTTCCAGTTCTCTCAATTCATCCTTAAGTCTGCTTCTCAATTCGTGTATAGATACTAAATCCTCCTTGTGAGTATCTGACCTCTTTACATCTTTGACATCTTTACCTCTGCAAATAATTTTTCCGCCTCCAACATGGCGTCCTTAACACGATTTGCCGAAGCTTCCACGGTTTTAATGATATCACATATTTCGTCGTAAGCTGATGATACATCCTCTTTCACACCGAAATCGACCGTTTCCTTGATCTCACTGACGTAGTAGGTTGCTCTGTTAAGTTCCTTCGATTAGCGCTGTTCTGCGACTTCCACCATGTTTGTAATTTCCACGCACTCGATCATGAGTCGAAAGCTGTTTATCCGTTTGAATCTATTTCCGTTCTGTTTTGTCCTGGCAGGGTCGCCACCTTTGGTATGGGAAACGTTTTTACCCGGCACACCAAATAAAATTCACAAGTTTGACACTTCCTTGATGTAATAAACCGCCTTGAGTCTACACAAAAGTCAGAACGTCTCCGCCATGTTTTGAACCACGAGGGGTCTCTGATTACATATCACGTGACTTACTTTTCCGACCTTATTTGCATAATTCGACCTAATTTACATATTAGAAATTCGGACATGGGTGGCAAATAGCGTTGATGATCCATACATTATTTGAAAAATATCGAGTTTCTAAAACAGCATGGGACAAAGTATCCAGTATAAAATTTCCAGTTAAAACCATCGGCGCTATGGCCTATCAATATTCGGAGCTGCGTTTTTTGTCGAGTAGTGAAGTCGGGCTTTCATTACGGTTTAGCTGAAAATCAAGTTGGCTTTGTTTCCTGGAGAGGCAGTGTCAATCGTGACATTTATCTGAAACCAAAATTCGTGCGTTAAAACGACTCAGTCTATTTTGAGCTGCTTAACTTTGTGCCATTTGTCTAGTCAAAGTTTGTAAGATAGAAAACTAAATTGTTTGTTTCTCATAACTAATGAGACATTTCTTTGCTCCTAGGAGAAAAATTACGGAGCCTCTTCCACAATATTTCGGTCATTATCGGTTATAGCCGTCGCACTTCGTAAATACTCTTCGTAAATGCATACTAATGACACTGTCACGCCAAAATGACAAAATGTCGCTTAGCTTATTTCCACGTTATATCGCCAAAGGGCACAAAATATACAACTTAGTTGGATAAAAAGATCCTATAGAAAAAAACTAAAGTAGTAGTTTGGAGATAAAGTGCGGGATTGCAAGGATTGAAGAGGATTACAGTTTAGCTGCAAATCAAAGTTGGCTTTGTTTCTTGGAGAGGCAGTGTCAATCGTGACATTTATCTGCAATCAAAATGTGTGTGTTATAACGGCTCAGTCTATTTTGAGCTGCTTTACTTCGTGCCAGTTGCCTAGTCAAAGTTTGTAAAATACAAAACTAAATTGTTTGTTTGTCATAACTGAGACATTTGCTTGCTCCTCGGAGAAAAATTACGGAGCCTCTTCGACAATATTTCGGTCATTATCGGTTTGGGCCGTCGCACTTCGTGAATACTTTTCGTAAATGCATAGTAACGACACCGTCCCGCCGAAATGGCAAAATGTCGCTAAACTTATTTGCACGTTATATCGCCAAATGGCACAAAATATACAACTTAGTTGGATAAAAAGATCCCATAGTACAAAACAAAAGTAGTAGTCTGGAGGTAAAGCGCAGGATTGCAAGGATTGAAGAGGATTACACAGTTTAGCTGAAAATCAAAGTTGGCTTTGTTTGCTGGAGAGGCAGTGTCAATAGTGACATTAATCTGAAATCAATATGCGTACGTTATAACGGCTCAGTCTATTTTGAGCCGCTTTACTTCGTTGCATTTGCTTTGCTAATGTTTGTAAGATGTCAAAATCAATTGTTTGTTTGTCATAAGTTATGAGACATTTGTTAGCTCCTAGGAGAAGAATTACGGAGCCTCTTCGTCAATATTTCGGTCATTTTCGGTTTTAGCCGTCGCACTTCGTGAATACTCTTCGTAAATGCATACTAATGACACTGTCACGCCAAAATGACAAAATGTCGCTTCGCTTATTTCCACGTTATATCGCCAAATGGCACAAAATATACAACCTAGTTGGACAAAAAGATCCTATAGTACAAAACAAAGTGGTAGTTTGGAGATAAGTTGCGGGATTCCAAGGATTGAAGAGTATTACAGTTTAGCTGAAAATCAAAGTTGGCTTTGTTTCCTGGAGAGGCAGTGTCAATCGTGACATTTATCTGAAACCAAAATTCGTGCGTTAAAACGGCTCAGTCTATTTTGAGCTGCTTTACTTCGTGCCAGTTGCCTAGTCAAAGTTTGTAAGATACAAAACTAAATTGTTTGTTTGTCATAACTAATGAGACATTTGCTTGCTCCTCGGAGAAAAATTACGGAGCCTCTTCGACAATATTTCGGTCATTATCGGTTCGAGCCGTCGCACTTCGTGAATACTTTTCGTAAATGCATAGTACCGACACCGTTCCGCCGAAATGGCAAAATGTCGCTCAACTTATTTGCACGTTATATCGCCAAATGGCACAAAATATACAACTTAGTTGGATAAAAAGATCCCATAGTACAAAACAAAAGTAGTAGTCTGGAGGTAAAGCGCAGGATTGCAAGGATTGTAGAGGATTACAGTTTAGCTGAAAATCAAAGTTGGCTTTGTTTGCTGGAGAGGCAGTGTCAATCGTGACATTTATCTGAAATCAAAATGCGTGTGTTATAACGGTTCAGTCTATTTTGAGCCGCTCTACTTCGTTGCATTTGCTTAGCTAATGTTTGTAAGATGGAAAAATCAATCGATTGTTTGTCATAACTTAAGAGACATTTGTTGGCTCCTTGGAGAAAAATTAGGGAGCCTCTTCGTCAATATTTCGGATATTTTCGGTGTTAGCCGCCGCACTTCGTGAATACTCTTCGTAAATGCATGCTGATGAACTGTGCCACCGAAATGACAAGATGTCGTTAAGCTTATTTCCACGTTATATCGCCAAATGGCACAAAATATACAACTTATTTGTATAAAAAGATCCTATAGTAGAAAACAAAGGTAGTAGTTTGGAGAAAAAGCACAGGATTGCAAGGATTGAAGAGGATTGCAGTTAAGCTTGAAATCAAAGTTGCCTTTGTTTTCAGGAGAGGCAGTGTCAATCGTGACATTCATCTGGAATCAAAATACGTGCGTTATAACGGCTCAGTCTATTTTGAGCCGCTTCACTTGGTTGCATTTGCTTAGCTGATGTTTGTAAGATGGAAAAATCAATTGTTTGTTTGCCATAACTTATGAGACATTTGTCGGCTCCTAGTTGAAGAATTACGGAGCCTCTTCGTCAATATTTCGGATATTTTCGGTTTCAGCGGTCGCACTTCGTGAATACTCTTCGTAAATGCATAGTAATGACATTGACCCGCTGAAATGGAAGAATGTCGCTTAACGTATTTCCACGTTATATCGCCAAATGGCACAAAATATACAACTTAGTTGGATAAAAAGATCCTATAGCACAAAACAAAAGTAGTAGTTTGGAGGTAAAGCGCAGGATTGCAAGGATTGAAGTGGATTACAGTTTAACTTGATATGAAAGTTGCCTGTGTTTGCTGGAGATGCAGTGTCAATCGTGACATTTATCTGAAATCAGTCTATTTTGAGCCCTTTACTTCGTTGCATTTGCTTAGCTAATGTTTGTAGGATGGAAAAATCAATTGTTTGTTTGTCATAAGTTATGAGACATTTGTCGACTCCTAGGAGAAGAATTACGGAGCCTCTTCGTCAATATTTCGGGCATTTTCGGTTTTAGCCGTCGCACTTCGTGAATACTCTTCGTAAATGCATAGTAATGACACTGTCCCGCCGAAATGGCAAAATGTCGCTGAACTTATTTACATGTTATATCGCCAAATGGCACAAAATATACAACTTAGTTGGATAAAAAGATCCTATAGTACAAAACAAAAGTAGTAATTTGGAGGTAAAGCGCAGGATTGCAAGGATTGAAGTGGATTACAGTTTAGCTTGATATCAAAGTTGCCTTTGTTTGCTGGAGAGGCAGTGTCAATGGTGACATTAATCTGAAATCAATATGCGTACGTTATAACGGCTCAGTCTATTTTGAGCCGCTTTACTTCGTTGCATTTGCTTAGCTAATGTTTGTAAGATGGAAAAATCAATTGTTTGTTTGTCATAAGTTATGAGACATTTGTTAGCTCCTAGGAGAAGAATTACGGAGCCTCTTCGTCAATATTTCGGTCATTTTCGGTTTTAGCCGTCGCACTTCGTAAATACTCTTCGTAAATGCATACTAATGACACTGTCACGCCAAAATGACAAAATGTCGCTTCGCTTTTTTCCACGTTATATCGCCAAATGGCACAAAATATACAACTTAGTTGGACAAAAAGATCCTATAGTACAAAACAAAGTGGTAGTTTGGAGATAAGTTGCGGGATTCCAAGGATTGAAGAGTATTACAGTTTAGCTGAAAATCAAAGTTGGCTTTGTTTCCTGGAGAGGCAGTGTCAATCGTGACATTTATCTGAAACCAAAATTCGTGCGTTAAAACGGCTCAGTCTATTTTGAGCTGCTTTACTTCGTGCCAGTTGCCTAGTCAAAGTTTGTAAGATACAAAACTAAATTGTTTGTTTGTCATAACTAATGAGACATTTGCTTGCTCCTCGGAGAAAAATTACGGAGCCTATTCGACAATATTTCGGTCATTATCGGTTTGAGCCGTCGCACTCAGTGAATACTTTTCGTAAATGCATAGTAACGACACCGTCCCGCCGAAATGGTAAAATGTCGCTCAACTTATTTCCACGTTATATCGCCAAATGGCACAAAATATACAACTTAGTTGGATAAAAAGATCCTATAGATAAAAACTAAAGTAGTAGTTTGGAGATAAAGTGCGGGATTGCAAGGATTGAAGAGGATTACAATTTAGCTGCAAATCAAAGTTGGCTTTGTTTCCTGGAGAGGCAGTGTCAATCGTGACATTTATCTGCAATCAAAATGTGTGTGTTATAACGGCTCAGTCTATTTTGAGCTGCTTTACTTCGTGCCAGTTGCCTAGTCAAAGTTTGTAAGATACAAAACTAAATTGTTTGTTTGTCATAACTGAGACATTTGCTTGCTCCTCGGAGAAAAATTACGGAGCCTCTTCGACAATATTTCGGTCATTATCGGTTTGAGCCGTCGCACTTCGTGAATACTTTTCGTAAATGCATAGTAACGACACCGTCCCGCCGAAATGGCAAAATGTCGCTAAACTTATTTGCACGTTATATCGCCAAATGGCACAAAATGTACAACTTATTTGGATAAAAAGATCCCATAGTACAAAACAAAAGTAGTAGTCTGGAGGTAAAGCGCAGGATTGCAAGGATTGAAGAGGATTACAGTTTAGCTGAAAATCAAAGTTGGCTTTGTTTGCTGGAGAGGCAGTGTCTATAGTGACATTAATCTGAAATCAATATGCGTACGTTATAACGGCTCAGTCTATAGAGCGTATGCACTCACGTGGCAAGCAGCTATGCAAATTTATTGGAACAAAAGAAAGTGTTAACATAAGAAAAGCGTTCAAATCCCACAGGATTGTTTTGGTACACCAACATGGCCGCCGTTCTATTGTTTTGGTACACCAATATGGCCGCCGTGACGTCATGTGCATACGCTCTATTTTGAGCCGCTTTACTTCGTTGCATTTGCTTTGCTAATGTTTGTAAGATGTCAAAATCAATTGTTTGTTTGTCATAAGTTATGAGACATTTGTTAGCTCCTAGGAGAAGAATTACGGAGCCTCTTCGTCAATATTTCGGTCATTTTCGGTTTTAGCCGTCGCACTTCGTGAATACTCTTCGTAAATGCATACTAATGACACTGTCACGCCAAAATGACAAAATGTCGCTTCGCTTATTTCCACGTTATATCGCCAAATGGCACAAAATATACAACCTAGTTGGACAAAAAGATCCTATAGTACAAAACAAAGTGGTAGTTTGGAGATAAGTTGCGGGATTCCAAGGATTGAAGAGTATTACAGTTTAGCTGAAAATCAAAGTTGGCTTTGTTTCCTGGAGAGGCAGTGTCAATCGTGACATTTATCTGAAACCAAAATTCGTGCGTTAAAACGGCTCAGTCTATTTTGAGCTGCTTTACTTCGTGCCAGTTGCCTAGTCAAAGTTTGTAAGATACAAAACTAAATTGTTTGTTTGTCATAACTAATGAGACATTTGCTTGCTCCTCGGAGAAAAATTACGGAGCCTCTTCGACAATATTTCGGTCATTATCGGTTCGAGCCGTCGCACTTCGTGAATACTTTTCGTAAATGCATAGTACCGACACCGTTCCGCCGAAATGGCAAAATGTCGCTCAACTTATTTGCACGTTATATCGCCAAATGGCACAAAATATACAACTTAGTTGGATAAAAAGATCCCATAGTACAAAACAAAAGTAGTAGTTTGGAGGTAAAGCGCAGGATTCCAAGGATTGAAGTGGATTACAGTTTAACTTGATATGAAAGTTGCCTTTGTTTGCTGGAGATGCAGTGTCAATCGTGACATTTATCTCAAATCAAAATGCGTGCGTTATAACGGTTCAGTCTATTTTGAGCCGCTTTACTTCGTTGCATTTGCTTAGCTAATGTTTGTAAGATGGAAAAATCAATCGATTGTTTGTCATAATTTAAGAGACATTTGTTGGCTCCTTGGAGAAAAATTAGGGAGCCTCTTCGTCAATATTTCGGGCATTTTCGGTTTTAGCCGTCGCACTTCGTAAATACTCTTCGTAAATGCATAGTAATGACACTGTCCCACCGAAATGGCAAAATGTCGCTTAACTTATTTACATGTTATATCGCCAAATGGCACAAAATATACAACTTAGTTGAATAAAAAGATCCTATAGTACGAAACAAAAGTAGTAATTTGAGGTAAAGCGCAGGATTGCAAGGATTGAAGTGGATTACAGTTTAGCTTGATATCAAAGTTGCCTTTGTTTCCTGGAGAGGCAGTGTCAATAGTGACATTAATCTGAAATCAATATGCGTACGTGATAACGGCTCAGTCTATTTTGAGCCGCTTTACTTCGTTGCATTTGCTTAGCTAATGTTTGTAAGATGGAAAAATCAATTGTTTGTTTGTCATAAGTTATGAGACATTTGTTGGCTCCTAGGAGAAGAATTACGGAGCCTCTTCGTCAATATTTCGGTCATTTTCGGTTTTAGCCGTCGCACTTCGTGAATACTCTTCATAAATGCATACTAATGACACTGTCACGCCAAAATGACAAAATGTCGCTTCGCTTATTTCCACGTTATATCGCCAAATGGCACAAAATATACAACTTAGTTGGACAAAAAGATCCTATAGTACAAAACAAAAGTGGTAGTTTGGAGATAAGTTGCGGGATTCCAAGGATTGAAGAGTATTACAGTTTAGCTGAAAATCAAAGTTGGCTTTGTTTCCTGGAGAGGCAGTGTCAATCGTGACATTTATCTGAAACCAAAATTCGTGCGTTAAAACGGCTCAGTCTATTTTGAGCTGCTTTACTTCGTGCCAGTTGCCTAGTCAAAGTTTGTAAGATACAAAACTAAATTGTTTGTTTGTCATAACTAATGAGACATTTGCTTGCTCCTCGGAGAAAAATTACGGAGCCTCTTCGACAATATTTCGGTCATTATCGGTTTGAGCCGTCGCACTTCGTGAATACTTTTCGTAAATGCATAGTAACGACACCGTCCCGCCGAAATGGCAAAATGTCGCTCAACTTATTTCCACGTTATATCGCCAAATGGCACAAAATATACAACTTAGTTGGATAAAAAGATCCCATAGTACAAAACAAAAGTAGTAGTCTGGAGGTAAAGCGCAGGATTGCAAGGATTGAAGAGGATTACAGTTTAGCTGAAAATCAAAGTTGGCTTTGTTTGCTGGAGAGGCAGTGTCAATCGTGACATTTATCTGAAATCAAAATGCGTGTGTTATAACGGTTCAGTCTATTTTGAGCCGCTTTACTTCCTTGCATTTGCTTAGCTAATGTTTGTAAGATGGAAAAATCAATCGATTGTTTGTCATAACTTAAGAGACATTTGTTGGCTCCTTGGAGAAACATTAGGGAGCCTCTTCGTCAATATTTCGGATATTTTCGGTGTTAGCCGTCGCACTTCGTGAATACTCTTCGTAAATGCATACTGATGAGACTGTCCCACCGAAATGGCAAGATGTCGTTAAGCTTATTTCCACGTTATATCGCCAAATGGCACAAAATATACAACTTATTTGTATAAAAAGATCCTATAGTACGAAACAAAAGTAGTAATTTGGAGGTAAAGCGCAGGATTGCAAGGCTTTAAGTGGATTACAGTTTAGCTTGATATCAAAGTTGCCTTTGTTTGCTGGAAAGGCAGTGTCAATAGTGACATTAATCTGAAATCAATATGCGTACGTTATAACGGCTCAGTCTATTTTGAGCCGCTTTACTTCGTTGCATTTGCTTAGCTAATGTTTTTAAGATGGAAAAATCAATTGTTTGTTTGCCATAACTTAAGAGACATTTGTCGGCTCCTAGTGGAAGAATTACGGAGCCTCGTCGTCAATATTTCGGATATTTTCGGTTTCAGCCGTCGCACTTCGTGAATACTCTTCGTAAATGCATAGTAATGACACTGATCCGCTGAAATGGAAGAATGTCGCTTAACGTATTTCCACGTTATATCGCCAAATGGCACAAAATATACAACTTAGTTGGATAAAAAGATCCTATTGCACAAAACAAAAGTAGTAGTTTGGAGGTAAAGCGCAGGATTGCAAGGATTGAAGTGGATTACAGTTTAACTTGATATGAAAGTTGCCTTTGTTTGCTGGAGATGCAGTGTCAATCGTGACATTTATCTGAAATCAGTCTATTTTGAGCCCTTTACTTCGTTGCATTTGCTTAGCTAATGTTTGTAAGATGGAAAAATCAATTGTTTGTTTGTCATAAGTTATGAGACATTTGTCGGCTCCTAGGAGAAGAATTACGGAGCCTCTTCGTCAATATTTCGGACATTTTCGGTTTTAGCCGTCGCACTTCGTGAATACTCTTCGTAAATGCATAGTAATGACACTGTCCCGCCGAAATGGCAAAATGTCGCTTAACTTATTTACATGTTATATCGCCAAATGGCACAAAATATACAACTTAGTTGGATAAAAAGATCCTATAGCACAAAACAAAAGTAGTAATTTGGAGGTAAAGCGCAGGATTGCAAGGATTGAAGAGGATTACAGTTTAGCTGAAAATCAAAGTTGGCTTTGTTTGCTGGAGAGGCAGTGTCAATCGTGACATTTATCTGAAATCAAAATGCGTGTGTTATAACGGTTAAGTTTATTTTGAGCCGCTTTACTTCCTTGCATTTGCTTAGCTAATGTTTGTAAGATGGAAAAATCAATCGATTGTTTGTCATAACTTAAGAGACATTTGTTGGCTCCTTGGAGAAAAATAAGGGAGCCTCCTCGTCAATATTTAGGATATTTTCGGTCTTAGCCGTCGCAATTCGTGAATACTCTTCGTAAATGCATACTGATGAGACTGTCCCACTGAAATGGCAAGATGTCGTTAAGCTTGTTTCCACGTTATATCGCCAAATGGCACAAAATATACAACTTATTTGTATAAAAAGATCCTATAGTAGAAAACAAAGGTAGTAGTTTGGAGAAAAAGTGCAGGATTGCAATGATTGAAGAGGATTGCAGTTTAGCCTGAAATCAAAGTAGTCTTTGTTTGCAGGAGAGGCAGTGTCAATCGTGACATTCATCTGGAATCAAAATACGTGCGCTTTAACGGCTCAGTCTGTTTTGAGCCGCTTCACTTGGTTGCATTTCCTTAGCTGATGTTTGTAAGATGGAAAAATCAATTGTTTGTTTGCCATAACTTATGAGACATTTGTCGGCTCCTAGTTGAAAAATTACGGAGCCTCTTCGTCAATATTTGGGGCATTTTCGGTTTCAGCCGTCGCACTTCGTGAATACTCTTCGTAAATGCATACTAATGACACTGTCACGCCAAAATGACAAAATGTCGCTTCGCTTATTTCCACGTTATATCGCCAAATGGCACAAAATATACAACTTAGTTGGACAAAAAGATCCTATAGTACAAAACAAAGTGGTAGTTTGGAGATAAGTTGCGGGATCCCAAGGATTGAAGAGTATTACAGTTTAGCTGAAAATCAAAGTTGGCTTTGTTTCCTGGAGAGGCAGTGTCAATCGTGACATTTATCTGAAACCAAAATTCGTGCGTTAAAACGGCTCAGTCTATTTTGAGCTGCTTTACTTCGTGCCAGTTGCCTAGTCAAAGTTTGTAAGATACAAAACTAAATTGTTTGTTTGTCATAACTAATGAGACATTTGCTTGCTCCTCGGAGAAAAATTACGGAGCCTCTTCGACAATATTTCGGTCATTACCGGTTTGAGCCGTCGCACTTCGTGAATACTTTTCGTAAATGCATAGTAACGACACCGTCCCGCCGAAATGGCAAAATGTCGCTCAACTTATTTCCACGTTATATCGCTAAATGGCACAAAATATACATTTTAGTTGGATAAAAAGATCCCATAGTACAAAACAAAAGTAGTAGTCTGGAGGTAAAGCGCAGGATTGCAAGGATTGAAGAGGATTGCAGTTTAGCTGAAAATCAAGGTTGGCTTTGTTTGCTGGAGAGCCAGTGTCAATCGTGACATTTATCTGAAATCACAATGCGTGTGTTATAACGGTTAAGTCTATTTTGAGCCGCTTTACTTCCTTGCATTTGCTTAGCTAATGTTTGTAAGATGGAAAAATCAATCGATTGTTTGTCATAACTTAAGAGACATTTGTTGGCTCCTTGGAGAAAAATTAGGGAGCCTCTTCGTCAATATTTCGGATATTTTCGGTGTTAGCCGTCGCACTTCGTGAATACTCTTCGTAAATGCATACTGATGAGACTGTCCCACCGAAATGGCAAGATGTCGTTAAGCTTATTTCCACGTTATATCGCCAAATGGCACAAAATATACAACTTATTTGTATAAAAAGATCCTATAGTTCGAAACAAAAGTAGTAATTTGGAGGTAAAGCGCAGGATTGCAAGGATTGAAGTGGATTACAGTTTAGCTTGATATCAAAGTTGCCTTTGTTTGCTGGAGAGGCAGTGTCAATAGTGACATTAATCTGAAATCAATATGCGACGTTATAACGGCTCAGTCAATTTTGAGCCGCTTTACTTCGTTGCATTTGCTTAGCTAATGTTTGTAAGATGGAAAAATCAATTGTTTGTTTGTCATAAGTTATGAGACATTTGTTAGCTCCTAGGAGAAGAATTACGGAGCCTCTTCGTCAATATTTCGGTCATTTTCGGTTTTAGCCGTCGCACTTCGTGAATACTCTTCGTAAATGCATACTGATGAGACTGTGCCACCGAAATGGCAAGATGCCGTTACGCTTATTTCCACGTTATATCGCCAAATGGCACAAAATATACAACTTAGTTGGATAAAAAGATCCTATAGCACAAAACAAAAGTAGTAATTTGGAGGTAAAGCGCAGGATTGCAAGGATTGAAGTGGATTACAGTTTAGCTTGATATCAAAGTTGCCTTTGTTTGCTGGAAAGGCAGTGTCAATAGTGACATTAATCTGAAATCAATATGCGTACGTTATAACGGATCAGTCTATTTTGAGCCGCTTTACTTCGTTGCATTTGCTTAGCTAATGTTTGTAAGATGGAAAAATCAATTGTTTGTTTGCCATAACTTAAGAGACATTTGTCGGCTCCTAGTGGAAGAATTACGGAGCCTCTTCGTCAATATTTCGGATATTTTCGGTTTCAGCCGTCGCACTTCGTGAATACTCTTCGTAAATGCATAGTAATGACACTGATCCGCTGAAATGGAAGAATGTCGCTTAACGTATTTCCACGTTATATCGCCAAATGGCACAAAATATACAACTTAGTTGGATAAAAAGATCCTATTGCACAAAACAAAAGTAGTAGTTTGGAGGTAAAGCGCAGGATTGCAAGGATTGAAGTGGATTACAGTTTATCTTGATATGAAAGTTGCCTTTGTTTGCTGGAGATGCAGTGTCAATCGTGACATTTATCTAAAATCAGTCTATTTTGAGCCGCTTTACTTCGTTGCATTTGCTTAGCTAATGTTTGTAAGATGGAAAAATCAATTGTTTGTTTGTCATAAGTTATGAGACATTTGTTGGCTCCTTGGAGAAGAATTACGGAGCCTATTCGTCAATATTTCGGTCATTTTCGGTTTTAGCCGTCGCACGTCGTGAATACTCTTCGTAAATGCATACTAATGACACTGTCACGCCAAAATGACAAAATGTCGCTTTGCTTATTTCCACGTTATATCGCCAAATGGCACAAAATATACAACTTAGTTGGACAAAAAGATCCTATAGTACAAAACAAATGTGGTAGTTTGGAGATAAGTTGCGGGATTCCAAGGATTGAAGAGTATTACAGTTTAGCTGAAAATCAAAGTTGGCTTTGTTTCCTGGAGAGGCAGTGTCAATCGTGACATTTATCTGAAACCAAAATTCGTGCGTTAAAACGGCTCAGTCTATTTTGAGCTGCTTTACTTCGTGCCAGTTGCCTAGTCAAAGTTTGTAAGATACAAAACTAAATTGTTTGTTTGTCATAACTAATGAGACATTTGCTTGCTCCTCGGAGAAAAATTACGGAGCCTCTTCGACAATATTTCGGTCATTACCGGTTTGAGCCGTCGCACTTCGTGAATACTTTTCGTAAATGCATAGTACCGACACCGTTCCGCCGAAATGGCAAAATGTCGCTCAACTTATTTCCACGTTATATCGCCAAATGGCACAAAATATACAACTTAGTTGGATAAAAAGATCCCATAGTAGAAAACAAAAGTAGTAGTCTGGAGGTAAAGCGCAGGATTGCAAGGATTAAAGAGGATTACAGTTTAGCTGAAAATCAAAGTTGGCTTTGTTTGCTGGAGAGGCAGTGTCAATCGTGACATTTATCTGAAATCAAAATGCGTGCGTTATAACGGCTCAGTCTATTTTGAGCCGCTTTACTTCGTTGCATTTGCTTAGCTAATGTTTGTAAGATGGAAAAATCAATTGTTTGTTTGTCATAAGTTATGAGACATTTGTCGGCTCCTAGGAGAAGAATTACGGAGCCTCTTCGTCAATATTTCGGGCATTTTCGGTTTTAGCCGTCGCACTTCGTGAATACTCTTCGTAAATGCATAGTAATGACACTGTCCCGCCGAAATGGCAAAATGTGGCTTAACTTATTTGCATGTTATATCGCCAAATGGCACAAAATATACAACTTAGTTGGATAAAAAGATCCTATAGCACAAAACAAAAGTAGTAATTTGGAGGTAAAGCGCAGGATTGCAAGGATTGAAGAGGATTACAGTTTAGCTGAAAATCAAAGTTGGCTTTGTTTGCTGGAGAGGAAGTGTCAATCGTGACATTTATCTGAAATCAAAATGCGTGTGTTATAACGGTTCAGTCTATTTTGAGCCACTTTACTTTGTTGCATTTGCTTAGCTAATGTTTGTAAGATGGAAAAATCAATCGATTGTTTGTCATAACTTAAGAGACACTTGTTGGCTCCTTGGAGAAAAGTTAGGGAGCCTCTTCGTCAATATTTCGGATATTTTCGGTGTTAGCCGTCGCACTTCGTGAATACTCTTCGTAAATGCATACTGATGAGACTGTCCCACCGAAATGGCAAGATGTCGTTAAGCTTATTTCCACGTTATATCTTCAAATGGAACAAAATATACAACTTATTTGTATAAAAAGATCCTATAGTAGAAAACAAAGGTAGTAGTTTGGAGAAAAATTGCAGGATTGCAAGGATTGAAGAGGATTGCAGTTTAGCTTGAAATCAAAGTTGCCTTTGTTTGCAAGAGAGGCAGTGTCAATCGTGACATTCATCTGGAATCAAAATACGTGCGCTTTAACGGCTCAGTCTATTTTGAGCCGCTTCACTTGGTTGCATTTGCTTAGCCGATGTTTGTAAGATGGAAAAATCAATTGTTTATTTGCCATAACTTATGAGACATTTGTCGGCTCCTAGTTGAAAAATTACGGAGCCTCTTCGTCAATATTTCGGGCATTTTCTGGTTCCGCCGTCGCACTTCGTGAATACTCTTCGTAAATGCATAGTAATGACACTGACCCGCTGAAATGGAAGAATGTCGCTTAACGTATTTCCACGTTATATCGCCAAATGGCACAAAATATACAACTTAGTTGGATAAAAAGATCCTATAGCACAAAACAAAAGTAGTAGTTTGGGGGTAAAGCGCAGGATTGCAAGGATTGAAGTGGATTACTGTTTAACTTGATTTGAAAGTTGCCTTTGTTTGCTGGAGATGCCGTGTCAATCGTGACATTTATCTGAAATCAAAATACGTGCGTTATAACGGCTCAGTCTATTTTGAGCCGCTTTACTTCGTTGCATTTGCTTAGCTAATGTTTGTAAGATGGAAAAATCAATTGTTTGTTTGTCATAAGTTATGAGACATTTGTTGGCTCCTAGTTGAAAAATTACGGAGCCTCTTCGTCAATATTTCGGGCATTTTCGGTTTCAGCCGTCGCACTTCGTGAATACTCTTCGTAAATGCATAGCATACTATTTGCGACAGTCCCTTTCACGCTTGCTAAATAAGAGATGGAGATATGCGACCGTGCTTGAGAGAGTAGGAGGTGAAAACGGATAGGGAAAGGGAGGGAGGGGAAAGAAAAGCACGGAGGCATAGGAGGCAAGCGCGAAAGAGAGAGATAACAGGTACGGCTGCCAACAACTGGAGGATTCTTACTTGAACTGTGCCGAAATTAGATGCACAGCTCTTATTTATACTCGCTCTGTAAGGGACTGGAGCGAATAGCATACTATTCGCGACAGTCCCTTTCACGATTGCTAAATAAGAGATGGAGATATGCGACAGTGCCCAGACGTCAAACGTTACAATGGCCTAACACCAAATAACCCGAGATACTCAAACCTAAAACCCCAAACCAGAAAATCCCATCCAACCACCCAAATCTAAAGGAGACATGGCGAGACAGCAACTCCGATGATCCTGTAAAACGAAGGTCTTGTGCAGCATTCATGTTATAGGATGCGGTAGGAGCAAGCATGGCACCAACAAAAATGAGCCATGGCGTCTAGAGTGAAGGCTAAAGAAATAGCCACCCCGGCCCTATAGCTGTGCAGAGTTTACCCTCGTAAATTTGAGCGTCTTGCAGATAGTAACGGTGGCGGGACTGTAATCCTGTAAAGTAGAGTTCGCAATCTGCTCAATTCGCGTGGCAGAAAACATCTTGCATCCCGGCAAAGAACTCAAAAACTAAAAACTCCTTTTAGGGAGTCTTTGATTAGCATAAGCGGAGGACAAAGGGATGCTGTGCAATTCGTAAAGACGGCTTCTTACATGGCAAATATATACGATATAAAGGCTGCCAGCCCTTGAGTGGTGAACAGGGCATAGTGTTGGGGAAAACGCAAACGATTGTGCGCGGGAAACTCGCGAGAGACCCACCCAAGGGATGGCAACCTGAGCGTCAGTAATCCGACTAGGGCATTAGACACCCTTTCAGGCTACCATGGGGAAAGGGGAGCGAAACAAATAGCGCGGCAGAAGGCGCGGAACAGGATAGGCGAACAGGGCAACCACGAATATGAATTTTAGGCCTTCTAGAGGAGGACATAGAAGTGATGTGGACCTGCGTCTTTTTCTGGGAGCCTTTGCAAGCCAGAAAGCGACATTTCCTAGGCGTGGCAGATAAAACATCTTGTCTAACGGCCAAGAAATCAGAAAACTAGAAAACTCTTTTGAGGGTGTCTTTAAGTAGCATAAGCAGAGGACAAAGCAAAGCTCTGCAATTGAAAAGGACGGTTATACTCTGTACATGACATATATATGATATAAAGGCTGCCAGCCCTTGAGTGGTAAACAGGATATAATGTCGAGGAAAACGTAAACGATTGTGCGCGGGAAACTTGCGAGAGAACCCACCCAAGGGATGGCAACCTGAGCGTCAGTAATCCGACTAGGGCATTAGACACCCTTTCAGGCTACCATTGGAAAATAAGGAATCGAGATAAATAGCGCGGGAGAGGGCGCGGAACGAAACAAACTCCGCAAATGACAGGGAAATAAAGAGTAAACGGAAAGGAATACGGATAACTACCCGAAGTATGTAAACTTCAAGTTTAGCACCAAGATAAACAAACGAACCATAAAATCCACTAATAAAGGCGGAACGCACAATAAAAGAGTGCTAAACCGGGTAGAACTGGCAACAATAATATAGAAAAGGAAACAATAGGATGCCAAAGACATGAAAAATAACGATTCTTCAAAATTTAAAACATGAAAATAAATACAGGAACAAGCAGACCCAGGGTAATAAAAACCAACGTATACAAACTTCAACGGAACTGAGCGAAGCATGGCACAGACTCGATGTCTGTAAGGCAAAGTACTAATAACAAAAACTTGACAGATAAAGGCGTATAAATCTCGAAAGCACTACACAAACCAGATATTTGTGAGGCAAAGTACTCAAATTAACAAAACGTGACAAATAAAGGCGTACAAACTTCAAAGGCACTGCACAAACCCGATGTTTGTGAGGCAAAGTACGCATAATAAAGGCGTACAAAACTTCAAAGCACTGCACAAACCGAAGTTCGTGAGGCAAAGCACGCATAATAAAGGAGTACAAACTTCACAATTAAAGCACTGCACAAACCAATGTTCGTGAGGCAAAGTACGCATGACAAAACGTGACAAATAAAGGCGTACAAACTCCAAAAGCACTGCACAAACCCGATGTTTGTTAGGTTAAGTACGCAAAACAAAACGTGACAAATACAGGCGTACAAACTTCAAAGGCACTGCACAAACCCGATGTTTGCGAGGCAAAGTACGCATAACAGAACGTGACAAATAAAGGCGTACAAACTTCAAAGGCACTGCACAAACCCGATGTTTGTGGATGAGGCAAAGTACGCATAATAAAGGCTTCACGAATAAAGGCGTACAAACTTCAAAAGCACTACACAAACCCGATGTTTGCGAGGCAAAGTACGCATTAACAAAACGTCACAAATAAAGGCGTACAAACTTAAAGGCACTGCACAAACCCGATGTTTGTGAGGCAAAGTACGCATAATATAGGCGTACAAACTTCAAAAGCACTACACAAACCCGATGTTTGCGAGTCAAAGTACGCATAACAAAACGTGACAAATAAAGGCGTACAACTTCAAAAGCACTGCACAAACCCGATGCTTGTGAGGCAAAGTACGCATAACAGAGCGTGACAAATAAAGGCGTACAAACTTCAAAGGCACTGCACAAACCCGATGTTTGTGAGGCAAAGTACGCATAATAAAGGCGTACAATCTTCAAAAGCACTACACAAACCCGATCTTTGCGAGGCAAAGTAAGCATAACAAAACGTCACAAATAAAGTTGTACAAACTTCCTGAAAGTACTGTACAAACCCGATGTTTGTGAGGCAAAGTACGCATAACAAAACGTGACAAAGGCGTACAAACTTCAAAAGCACTGCACAAACCCGATGTTTGTGAGGTAAAGTACGCATATTAACAAAACGTCACAAATAAAGGCGTACAAACTTCAAAAACACCTCACAAACCCGATGTTTGTGAGGCAAAATACGCATAACAAAACGTGACAAATATAGGCGTAAAACCTTTTCAAAGCACTGCACAAACTAGGTGTTTGTGAGGCAAAGAACGCATATAACAAAACGTCACAAACAAGCGCACAAACTAAAAAGGGACCCGAGGGAAAAGCACTGCACCAACCCAATGTTTGCGAGGCAAAGTACGCATAACAAAACTGGACAAATACAGGCGTACAAACTAAAAGGGGAAATGGGGGAAAAGCACTCTAAAACCCGATGTTTATGAGGCAAAATACGCAAAAAAAAACGTACAAACATAATAAGCGTACAAACTGAAAGAGGGGAACCGAGGGAAGAGTACTGCACAAACCCGGTGTTTGCGAAGCGAAGCACGCAAAGCAATAAATAGCTCAACAACCAAATATAAAAGCGTGTAAATTCCATAAAAGCTGTAGGGAAGCGAAAAACTTTAGAAAGAAACGAGGCTAACGGATAAGGGACAAGGAACAGGGTGAGGAGATAAAAACCGGCGAGCACGTGGAGCCGCGGGGGAACAAGCGATGAAACGGCTAAATAGCCGAACAAATACTAAAGAAAAGTTTACCAGTATAACGGTTCTGGTTAGCTGGGCCTGGTTGAGGCGCTTGAGCTGACTGAAGAAGCGCTTGAACTGTCTGGAACTACCTCCGCCACGGGAGCTTGCTCGCCGGACATGGTGAGAACACGAAGGTAACAGCACCAAAGGATTCTTACTTGAACTGGGCCGCAATTAGATGCACAGCTCTTATTTATACTCGCTCTGTAAGGGACTGGAGCGAATAGTAATGACACTGACCCGCTGAAATGGAAGAATGTCGCTTAACGTATTTCCACGTTATATCGCCAAATGGCACAAAATATACAACTTAGTTGGATAAAAAGATCCTATAGCACAAAACAAAAGTAGTAGTTTGGAGGTAAAGCGCAGGATTGCAAGGATTGAAGTAGATTACAGTTTAACTTGATATGAAAGTTGCCTTTGTTTGCTGGAGATGCAGTGTCAATCGTGACATTTATCTGAAATCAGTCTATTTTGAGCCGCTTTACTTCGTTGCATTTGCTTAGCTAATGTTTGTAAGATGGAAAAATCAATTGTTTGTTTGTCATAAGTTATGAGACATTTGTCGGCTCCTAGGAGAAGAATTACGGAGCCTCTTCGTCAACATTTCGGGCATTTTCGGTTTTAGCCGTCGCACTTCGTGAACACTCTTCGTAAATGCATACTAATGACACTGTCCCGCCGAAATGGCAAAATGTCGCTTAACGTATTTCCACGTTATATCGCCAAATGGCACAAAATATACAACTTAGTTGGATAAAAAGATCCTATAGTACGAAACAAAAGTAGTAATTTGGAGGTAAAGCGCAGGATTGCAAGGATTGAAGTGGATTACAGTTTAGCTTGATATCAAAGTTGCCTTTGTTTGCTGGAGAGGCAGTGTCAATAGTGACATTAATCTGAAATCAATATGCGTACGTTATAACGGCTCAGTCTATTTTGAGCCGCTTTACTTCGTTGCATTTGCTTAGCTAATGTTTGTAAGATGGAAAAATCAATTGTTTGTTTGTCATAAGTTATGAGACATTTGTTGGCTCCTAGGAGAAGAATTACGGAGCCTCTTCGTCAATATTTCGGTCATTTTCGGTTTTAGCCGTCGCACTTCGTGAATACTCTTCGTAAATACATACTAATGACACTGTCACGCCAAAATGACAAAACGTCGCTTCGCTTATTTCCACGTTATATCGCCAAATGGCACAAAATATACAACTTAGTTGGACAAAAAGATCCTATAGTACAAAACAAAAGTGGTAGTTTGGAGATAAGTTGCGGGATTCCAAGGATTGAAGAGTATTACAGTTTACCTGAAAATCAAAGTTGGTTTTGTTTCCTGGAGGGGCAGTGTCAATCGTGACATTTATCTGAAACCAAAATTCGTGCGTTAAAACGGCTCAGTCTATTTTGAGCTGCTTTACTTCGTGCCAGTTGCCTAGTCAAAGTTTGTAAGATACAAAACTAAATTGTTTGTTTGTCATAACTAATGAGACATTTGCTTGCTCCTCGGAGAAAAATTACGGAGCCTCTTCGACAATATTTCGGTCATTATCGGTTTGAGCCGTCGCACTTCGTGAATACTTTTCGTAAATGCATAGTAACGACACCGTCTCGCCGTCGCAAAATGTCGCTAAACTTATTTGCACGTTATATCGCCAAATGGCACAAAATATACAACTAAGTTGGATAAAAAGATCCCATAGTACAAAACAAAAGTAGTAGTCTGGAGGTAAAGCGCAGGATTGCAAGGATTGGAGAGGATTACAGTTTAGCTGAAAATCAAAGTTGGCTTTGTTTGCTGGAGAGGCAGTATCAATCGTGACATTGTTCTGAAATCAAAATGTGTGTGTTATAACGGTTCAGTCTATTTTGAGCCGCTTTACTTCGTTGCATTTGCTTAGCTAATGTTTGTAAGATGGAAAAACCAATCGATTGTTTGTCATAACTTAAGAGACATTTGTTGGCTCCTTGGAGTAAAATTTGGGAGCCTCTTCGTCAATATTTCGGATATTTTCGGTGTTAGCCGTCGCACTTCGTGAATACTCTTCGTAAATGCATACTGATGAGACTGTCCCACCGAAATGGCAAAATGTCGTTAAGCTTATTTCCACGTTATATCGCCAAATGGCACAAAATATACAACTTATTTGTATAAAAAGATCCTATAGTAGAAAACAAAGGTAGTAGTTTGGAGAAAAAGCGCAGGATTGCAAGGATTGAAGAGGCTTGCAGTTTAGCTTGAAATCAAAGTTGCCTTGTTTGCAGGAGAGGCAGTGTCAATCGTGGCATTCATCTGGAATCAAAATACGTGCGTTATAACGGCTCAGTCTATTTTGAGCCGCTACACTTGATTGCATTTGCTTAGCTAATGTTTGTAAGATGGAAAAATCAATTGTTTGTTTGCCATAACTTGAGACATTTGTCGGCTCCTAGTTGAAAAATTACGGAGCCTCTTCATCAATATTTCGGGCATTTTCGGTTTCAGCCGTCGCACTTCGTGAATACTCTTCGTAAATGCATAGTAATGACACTGACCCGCTGAAATGACAAAATGTTGCTTCGCTTATTTCCACGTTATATCGCCAAATGGCACAAAATATACAACTTAGTTGGACAAAAAGATCCTATAGTACAAAACAAAAGTGGTAGTTTGGAGATAAGTTGCGGGATTCCAAGGATTGAAGAGTATTACAGTTTAGCTGAAAATCAAAGTTGGCTTTGTTTCCTGGAGAGGCAGTGTCAATCGTGACATTTATCTGAAACCAAAATTCGTGCGTTATAACGGCTCAGTCTATTTTGAGCTGCTTTGCTTCCTGCCATCTGCCTAGTCAAAGTTTGTAAGATAGAAAACTAAATTGTTTGTTTGTCATAACTAATGAGACATTTGTTTGCTCCTAGGAGAAAAATTACGGAGCCTCTTCGACAATATTTCGGTCATTATCGGTTTGAGCCGTCGCACTTTGTGAATATTTGTCGTAAATGCATAGTAACGACCCTGTCCCAACGAAGTGGAAAAATGTCGCTAAACTTATTTCCAAGTTATATCGCCAAATGGCACAAAATATACAACTTAGTTGGATAAAAAGATCCCATAGTACAAAACAAAAGTAGTAGTTTGGAGGTAAAGCGCAGGATTGCAAGGATTAAAGAGGATTACAGTTTAGCTGAAAATCAAAGTTGGCTTTGTTTGCTGGAGAGGCAGTGTCAATCGTGACATTTATCTGAAATCAAAAGGCGTGTGTTACATCGGCTCAGTCTATTTTGAGCCGCTTTACTTCGTTGCATTTGCTTAGCTAATGTTTGTAAGATGGAAAAATGAATCGATTGTTTGTCATAACTTATGAGACATTTGTTGGCTCCTTGGAGAAAAATTAGGGAGCTTCTTCGTCAATATTTCGGATATTTTCGGTGTTAGCCGTCGCACTTCGTGAATACTCTTCGTAAATGCATACTGATGAGACTGTCCCACCGAAATGGCAAAATGTCGTTAAGCTTATTTCCACGTTATATCGCCAAATGGCGCAAAATATACAACTTATTTGTATGAAAAGATCCTATAGTAGAAAACAAAGAAAGTAGTTTGGAGAAAAAGCGCAGGATTGCAAGGATTGAAGAGGATTGCAGTTTAGCTTGAAATCATAGTTGCCTTGTTTGCAGGAAAGGCAGTGTCAATCGTGACATTCATTTGAAATCAAAATACGTGCGTTATTACGGTTCAGTCTATTTTGAGCCGCTTCACTTGGTTGCATTTGCTTAGCTAATGTTTGTAAGATGGAAAAATCAATTGTTTTTTTGTTATAACTTATGAGACATTTGTGGGCTCCCAGTAGAAAAATTGCGGGGTCTCTTCGTCAATATTTCGGGCATTTTCGGTTTCAGCCGTCGCACTTCGTGAATACTCTTCGTAAATGCATAGTAATGACACTGACCCGCTGAAATGGAAAAATGTCGTTAAGCTTATTTCCGCGTTATATCGCCAAATGGCACAAAATATACAATTTAGTTGGACAAAAGGATCCTATAGTACAAAACAAAAGAGGTAGTTTGGAGATAAATTGCAGGATTGCAAGGATTGAAGAGTCTTACAGTTTAGCTGAAAATCAAAGTTGGCTTTGTTTTCTGGAGAGGCAGTGTCAATCGTGACATTTATCTGAAATCAAAATGCGTACGTTATAACGGCTCAGTCTATTTTCAGCCGCTTTACTTCGTTGCATTTGCTTAGCTAATGTTTGTAAGATGGAAAAATCAATTGTTTGTTTGTCATAGGTTATGAGACATCTGTTGGCTCCTAGGAGAAGAATTGCGGAGCCTCTGTCAATATTTCGGTCATTTTCGGTTTTAGCCGTCGCACTTCGTGAATACTCTTCGTAAATGCATACTAATGACACTGTCACGCCAAAATGACAAAATGTCGCTTTGCTTATCTCCACGTTAAATCGCCAAATGGCACAAAATATACAACTTAGTTGGACAAAAAGATCCTATAGTACAAAACAAAAGTGGTAGTTTGGAGATAAATTGCGGGATTGCAAGGATTGAAGAGTATTACAGTTTAGCTGAAAATCAAAGTTGGCTTTGTTTCCTGGAGAGGCAGTGTCAATCGTGACATTTATCTGGAACAAAAATTCGTGCGTTAAAACGGCTCAGTCTATTTTGAGCTGCTTTACTTCGTGCCAGTTGCCTAGTCAAAGTTTGTAAGATAGAAAAATCAATTGTTTGTTTGTCATAGCTATTGAGACATTTGTTGGCTCCTAGGAGAAAAATTGCGGAGCCTCTTCGACAATATTTCTTTCATTATCGGTTTTAGCTGTCGCACTTCGTGAATACTTTTCGTAAATGCATAGTAACGACACTGTCCCGCCGAAATGGCAAAATGTCGCTAAACTTATTTGCACGTTATATCGCCAAATGGCACAAAATATACAACTTAGTTGGATAAAAAGATCCTATAGTTGAAAACAAAAGTAGTAGTTTGGAGGTAAAGCGCAGGATTGCAAGGATTGAAGAGGATTACAGTTTAGCTAAAACTCAAAGTTGGCTTTGTTTGCTGGAGAGGCAGTGTCAATCGTGACATTTATCTGAAACCAAAGAAGAAGGGCGTCTGAGATAAAAACGTCGGTTGATTGATCGTCCAATACTGCGTACGTTGTCAGCTTTTTAGCTGGGTTAGACTGGTGAGATGCGTTAACCAGTACGATTCTAGCACACGACCTTACGGTTTCCTCTTCCCCGCAGACTTGCGTGCAAGCTGTAGAGGTGCGACTGGCTTCAGGAACATTTGATTTCTCTTGGCCCTGTAGGGCTGGCTTGATATGTAAAGCAGTTAGGTGTCTCTTGTGACAGATGTTGCAGTCTGGTGGAGCTTGATCGCAATTTTCAGAGCTATGTTTGATGCTCGTGCATTTGAAGCAAAGTCTCTTTTTCTTAGAAAAGTCTTCGAAGGTTAGCTCGCGAAACTTGTTGCACTCGTTGAGCGTGTGTGTCTTTGTTTGGTGAAACACAGTCGAGTTTATTAGCTGTGGAGGAATCTTGAATTGGAGGTTTCGGTTCGGAAGAGTCTTGCTTTGAATCGGGTGGTAAGGGTTTGCTTTCGTCACCTGTTTTTGACGCCATTGTTGTAGAGGAGGGTGGTTTCCTACGATTTGGAGCGTCAGGTGGTGGAAATCTGCTACTCGAAGTCAGACCAGGTAAGTTAGGTGAGTTTTGGTAGATCTGAGGAATGTTCATGCGATCCGCGTGAAAGGTTACTTCTGTGACGAAGTCCGCAAACGTCGGAAATGCGTCGCAACCTTTATCTTGTTAAAGTGTTTGCACCTTTGATGACCATTTGGTTAGAAACCAACTGGGAAGTTTGCTGACCAGTGTTTGTATCTTAGAAGGATACTCAAAAATTTGCAGACTCGGTAAATGCGTTTTTGATATTTATACTTGTTGTAGAAAGTCGCTAAGGTCTCTAAAGCCTTGCGCATCATAATTACCAATTTTCGGCCAATTAGCTAGTTTGTTCTCGAAGTCTGTGGCCACGATAGCGTTGCGACCGAAACGCTGTTTAAGCTTCTTTCGGGCTTCTTTGTAGGCAATTTCGGGGCTTGCGCCGACCATATATTGCTTTTGTTGCGCGCTGACTGGTGCGGAATCAATCAGAGCATCGAAGGCGGTCTCCCAGATAAAGAATCTCGTGTCGGTCTCTTCACCTGTGAAGACGTCTGGTTTAGCTTGCGGGAGTCTTTGCAACTGGGTGACCTTAGCCAAGGCCTCCGCGATTTGAGAAACGTTATCTGAACGAGTTGGACGAGCGTGGTTGAGGAGTCCGGAATAAGGACTTGGTTTTATGTCGTGGTACACAGTGGTGAACTTAATATTTACAATGCGGGACGTGTTGGTCTGGGTCCAAGTGGTCCAAGTGACTTACAAGAATAATTTCCCTATGTACATTGCTGGACATCAATGCATGGTCCTAGTGACCAGTGGTCCGACTTACAAAAAAAGTTTTGTATTTACATATCTACAAATCCCACAACACATTGTCCGAGCTGATAGACTGCTTGTTCTCCAATCTAATCCCACTTATTGAGCAGTAGAGTGGAGAACAAAATTAGATTCCAACGGCTCCTTTAGGAGCCACCAAATATAATTGTAAAAGTCAATAACCAATGATACCAACTTAGCAAAACTTAACCATCATGTTCACAATTGAGTTTAACCAAGAGTGGGACATTGCTATTTCACAGGCTTTATTGGAAGTTGAGAGAGATCTTTCTCTTCCTTCGAACAGTTTGGTGAACGGGACACCACCACTTGTCATTCGACAGCCAACACCACTGTTAGGTGCTAAATTCTGCCTAGACAGAAACTTCATGGCAAGGATTAATACTCGCCACATCAAACATTCAAGAGAGCGGATGTTACTAAAGCGCATCGCGGAGCAAGATCAACTTATAAACGAACTGTTCTCTGTTCTATGCCCGTAGATCGAGCAGTAGAACAGAGATCACCAACAGCTCTTTTAAGAGCCACCAAATATTGTAAAAGTCAATGACCAATGATACAAACTTAGCAAAATGGTTCCCAATGCGCATAATTCGTCAGAATTCAAACCAATAGTTCTTTTTTGTGAGAGATCAACTTTATCTTGGTTTAAAGCACTCTTTCTTACAAAGATCACAGTTTCTATTACTTGATATTCAAACAAGCTCCATGTCAATTGTCAAAACTAAAATATGCCTCAAAGTTTCTCTCGCATTTCACTCGCAACCAAGAAATAACCTTAAAGACATTAATAATCTGCACGATAAGATGGGTTAACATTGGTTTCACGTTATCATTGAGGGGTAAATAAAATAACTCACACCAATACCATCTTTCATACACTTTCAAGCGTTTTATTGAATTCACAAGAGCTGTAACAAAACGATACTTGTAATTTATCAACCTATTACATAATGTTTAGTTTAATAATGTTCCCATCGTTTCTTGCTCCGTAACCTGGCCACCATGGGTGTTCTCGCCTTCCGTTTATTAGATAATTTGCGTGTTGAATCAGGCGGGGTATCCAGCAACAAAGGGAGTGCCATTTCCTCGGGTGAAATAGAAGGCATCGTTTCTATCCGGCGAGGAATTTTCGATTCCATTGTAGTCACAGGTGTCGCAGGCAGTTTTCTTGGCATTTTTGCAGACTTTGATTGAGATGTATTGAGGTCTCTTTTCCTGGACGCCTCTGCAGGTGTACTTTCATCTGTTTTGCCGGATGTCTCTGTAGCAGGCAAAGGAACTGGTTTGGGAAGGATCACAGTCGGTTTTATCGTCGACTCCGTTTTCATTTGTTTTGACAGTCCTTGATACCGCTGTAGAAGTTGATCCAACAAGAGGACTTTTTGGTCTTCTGGTAAAAAAGACTCTATGATTTGCTTCATGTCTTGATCTAACCTCGTCAGAGTTGGAAGTTGAGCAGGAGCAGTTAAACGCCGTTCTGTCTCCATGCTCTGTAATAAATGTTCCGGTATAATCACCATCTTTTGAGCGTGCTTCATTTGAACACGTTACCCAGTAAATCAACAGCAAGGGGTGCAATCAGAGCAGCAAGGGCTGGTAAAAATCCTCCTTTTTGATTGAGCAGTTCCTTCGTCTGTTTGAGAACAGAGAAATGCTTCGGGAAAACTTTCCGGGTGGGAAAAGGTTCTGGGTCAAATATATGCAGGTGACATCGCAATGATGAGACACTTTTCTAAACAGATCCAGTATGCGTTCATCCTCACTACAATTCCTCATAAGATCATCCAACACGAGTATTCCTGGTCGGCAACTCATTGGAAATAAAGCCCGAATATCTTCAAGGATACCCTCCACAAAGGTCATCTGTGATGTCATGCTCGATGAAATAAATAGAATAAGCAGTAGTCTCCACAAGTGTCTGAAGTAAGTCCCTGGAACGGTTTATTGTTGTATCGCGTAACATCTCGCTTTATGTATCCATCCATGCCATAGGTATCGGGAGGAAACCCGTAACTGTCAAAGAACTCAGTCTCCCACGGAGAGATAAAGTACATGGCCACCCAATGTGTCCCGGGCTGATCATGAGGGTCCGTATTTGCAATCATTCCCGAAGGGTACGTGTTAACAACAGGTAGTTTGTCTCTGGGGTAGACTCCTTGCATAATGGAGGCCACCATAGGATCTTGTAAAGCAGCTTGCCATAACTCAAAGGTGGTGTGCATCTCCGTTTCTTCAAGCGCCCTGCGACAGGTCGTACACCACGCGTCTGTTACGATCAGTCTCCAAATGATTCTGGAATTCTGCGTACACAATTAAATTGAGAACTGCATGGGTCTCAGTGCCAAATTTTAAATACAAGTTGACATTTCCGCTGCGATGAGGAATCAAATGATCCGGATGGCCACTTCCTGCTGGTGTTAAGTCCAAGCGAAATAACCCATACCCCTGCTCCCATTCTTCTCTGTCAATGTCTATACCATGACCACAGTTCATATCACCACAGCCTGAGAAAAGTGTATTGTAGCCATCAATTTTCTTGCCACCTATCAAGTCGATGCCTGAGTAAGGCATTTCTTCTCCATTGACTGTGCATTCAGATCAAACAGCTGGAAGTTGAATGGGTTCCTCCCCAAGTTTCCATTGTAAGCATCGTTCCGCACCATTCCAAATATAATGCATTGGGGGATGAGACCATTGAATAGATCGGTCTCTGTGTGATTTAATACACCTCTGGGGATGATCCTAGCATGCGTAGGGGTTCTTGTTAGTGTATAGATTGCAGGAAGCGCTTTCTGACCCGTCATGGTATTTATGTGATCCAATTTAGTGCTGTCTGCCACAAAAACATTACGTACACGGAGCGTGCTTGACACAGTTTGTAACTTGCAATCGTTGGCATCTTCACCACCCATCAGAACAAATTCATTGCTGTTTAGATCTATCTTGATTTTGATTTCCAATCCATCCAACAGTAACTTATCAATGTTGAATACATCACACAGGGGTACACCAACCATTCCAACTTCAGCATCTCCAGTGGTAAAAGAACCTCTCTTTTTTAGACCCAAATTTCGATCTGCTGTATTATCCACCTCATCCATATGCCCAGCAGTGTCTTTGTAGTACAACGCTTTTGTCAAGTAAGATTTCTTGGCCTGATCAGTAAAGTTAAGCAAGGGTCTTGATATAAGCATTGTAGGCTTGTGTGTCTGATTGTTCTGTGACAAGGGTTCATTGATCTTGATAGTGAACTGTTTGATGATAGAATGAAGAGCGTTGTTGATTAACGTATACTTCTTTCCAGCTCCTGTCTCTCCTCCATTTCGTTTTGTGATTTTCACCACTAACCGCAGTTCAGTCTTGTTGATATCGATGTAATCTGATAGAGGCTTGATAACAAATTCAATGGGATTTGTTCCACTCTGAATCGGTTCATAGTCAATCCATTTACTTTTCACAATAGAAACATCGGTGACCGGCACTTCGAATAACTGCAAACTGGAGTTAACTCCTGGAGCAGAGAAGGGATGTGCTGAAGCCATACTCGGTCAAAAATAGTCTTGAACGTTGCTGATGATGTTCTCGGTTTCTTGACTTGTCTTGTACTGACAGAATTCGCCTTTCGTTTGCGTTTATATACTTTTCCACGCCCTTGTTGTTGAGTCATGTCCCGAAAGGCCTCAGTGAAAAATTGTTTTCCGGCAGCTTTTGCTCTCGTTTTCGCTGCTTTCTTCAGTGATTGCCCATTCATAACATCTTGAGCGATTTGCACCCCTGTATGTAATCCAGTGGACAGTAACCGTTTTCCCACTTTCTTTGCAGCGGTCTTGAGAAGAGGCGTTGTTGTTCGAAAGAGAGAACGAAACATTCCTCCCAATCCATTTCCACCTTGACCATACGGGTGTGTTCCTCCATAGATACTAACATCTCCTTTACCTCGTTGCGCAATAGGTATCACATAGCGCTGATAAGGATAAAATTGGTGGTTCATTGGTAGAAGCATCTTACAGAATTGTCCTTCGTCGAAAGTGTAATGTTACTCTGACAGCACCAGACGCAAATGATATCAGTTGACCTGTGTCGCTTCTTATATTGATTTCCACCGAGGAGAAAATAGATGTTCGCAATCGATGATAGGTAGGGCGTTTGATTTCGTCTGCTACCATTTCACCCGGTTGGCCGCGAGGTAATATCATACGCAGCAGATTGGCTTGTACATC
The DNA here is from genome assembly GCA_022457155.1 of Cladopsammia gracilis. Classification (NCBI taxonomy): domain Eukaryota; kingdom Metazoa; phylum Cnidaria; class Anthozoa; order Scleractinia; family Dendrophylliidae; genus Cladopsammia; species Cladopsammia gracilis. Next base: position 561,393 of record JAJGOT010000182.1, read on the forward strand.
CCCTACCACTAAGGACTCTATTAGGTCAGAGTAGACGTACATGGTTTGAAACGAATGCTTGCTTAACATTCCCCATACCAATTCGTCGTTTCGTCGTATCGTGGTGGTGGTAGCTGTAAGGGTCACACTTTGGTTCTTATTCAGTTAAACAGATGTAGGACTACTGGTCCGATAAAGGGCTGGTACGAGATTTCGATGGTTCAAATACTCTAAAGCTCGAGCCAGGTTCTTGGGTAACGTGACTTGAAATCCTAGGGGGAGGTACAATTCATTGTAATATTGGACTTTTTCGTGAATGTAGAAACATTCTTTGCCTCCAAGACGTTTGATCTTCTCTCCACTCTTGATAAAAATGTCTGGAAATGTACTCTGCAGCCCCGTCACCATACCACTGATCAAATCCTCGACTGTTCTGTATGTGCCACGAGGTAAATATATCGGTAAGGTCCATTCCTTTTCACCATTGTAACGTAAAAGATATGACACCTGATTGCTCTGTATATTTTCCCAAGTATGTGGGTAAATAATATGCGTCATGGCCACTTCCCTATCCTCACTCAAATGCACTTGACTTGGGAGTTGCATTTTGAAACTGGAAGGTGTGTTCTCAGGATACTGATCTATGCTTGCGTCACTGGCTACCACGACGTAAAAGCTACTACTCATCTTGTTCTTCTCCGAAAATGTAGTACAACGTTTACTGTTCCACCTTGAAATGATATAGGCTGACCACATCCACTTGTTAAATAGATGTCAATCGTTTGAAATGTCTTGGTTCTCAAGGACAGATAGATTAAATGTTCAGGCTGCTCCATAACTGTCTGTCAGAATGAACCGTGTAATACCATTTCGTGCAACAAATGCAGCCTTGTGTCACCGACCTGCCAAGGCTCTATCATATTCGTGTGTACTTGGACTACTCTGTGTTTACAGCGACAGAGAGAGACTGTCTGAGGTATTTCATAGGTACCTGGAAAGGTGATAGAGTTACGGATGGGCAGCACACACCACGTATATCCAAAATCATTGGCCAATGAAGGATTCATTTTTACTCCCATCGTGTCTACTTGGCGAGGTTTGTTTTCACTGTTTATCCATCCAAGTGCTTGGGCAACAGGGGCTGTCACCATTATCCACACATCTTGAGATGTGATTGTTATGTTCCACTCATTATCAATAGCTATGTTCAAGTGCCAGGGTGTGGGGGCTTTGTTCGTGCATTGAAACAATCCTTCTACCACATCTAATGCTGTTCGATACCGTCCCACAGGTAAGGTGAACGTTTCAATGTGTTGACTTCTGAATCGCCGCAACATGAGATAGGGGTGATCGCATTGGTGAGGGACCTTGAACCAAGAGAATGGATAAATGACATGATGAAGTCCAACTTCCCAATCTTCTTCGTCTGGTAGATGAATTTGACGAGGTAATGCAACACGGTAATACGAAGCTGAGTTGGTAGGAAATAAGTTAGTATTGGCATTACTGGGAAGTATAACGTAAAACTCTCCATCCTGTTTCATGTTTACTGTAAGGACACCAGCTGCTTATAAGGAATCCAACTATCGTATTTCTTGGGCCAGCCTTTCCAATGAACCAACGCTTCTTTGGAAGCACCTTTTCCACGATACTTTAAATTTTTTTCAATGCGAAACAAGTGATCTGGCTTTTCTATTACTTTCTGTAGCTCTGGCTCATAAAAGGTGCCTTGAATGAAATCACCGTCTGCTTCCTTTAGGCGATACATTGGAGGACCGCGGGGTATTCGTTGGGCAATGATAAATGTTTCCTCCGTCCAGGATGGCAGACCAAACCGTCTAGTTTGTCCAAATAATGGTAGGAACTGGTCGTGGTAAACATTCTCCACATTAATTGCTTGAGAGTGCTGTTGAAGCGCTCAACCACTTGGGCTTTGGTTTCGTTGTATGTCACAAAAAGTGCAAGTTTTCCTCTTTAAGAAATGTTTGAAAAACTCTGTTTTTGAATTCAGTTCCAGCATCTGTTTGCAACTTCTCAGGTTTACGTCCCTGTCGAAATATCTTCTTGAATGCGACCACAAGCTCCTTGCCGGTTTTAATCTTGAGAGGTACCACCCACGCAAATTTAGAAAGCACATCGATACAAGTCAACAAATACTTGTAACCACGGTTCCATCGACTCAAACTTTGCATGTCCACTAAATCAGCCTGCCACTGAGAATCTATCCCATACACAATAACTCTGTTGCGACGAAAGTGTTTTCTTCCAGGTTTGTGTAGTGTGTAACCCGGTTGTAATTGCAGCCACTCAAGCACCTGAGAGCGAGTAATAAAAGTAATACAAACTCAGCAGGCGACCAGTGTTCATGGGTTGTAGCTCATTAAGCAGAACTGACCAACTTTCGCATGGCAGGGGATGGAATGAATATCGTGAAAAACAACGTCGAGCGCAAGCACGAACCAAGACGAAATATAACCTGTTCATTTTGACAACATAACTGAAGATATACAGCTTCCTCCCTTACTTATATAGTCATCCAGTTAGAGAAAAGACGAATTGATTGGAAATTATAAAAAAGGAAGAATACACTCAAGATCTTATGTTTAGCTCTGAACTGCTCAACATATAACGTTCAATTTCTTCATTCAAATGGAAGGGATGGTTTGGGGTTGACAATCTTGGATGACCTGGTACCATCCACTGGCTGATTTGGGCCAACTCTTTCCCAACCAATTGGCAAACACGACCCAACGTCCTATCCTTTCAGGGGTAATGTCCGTTTCCAAAAACACGGACAGGGAATGATGATGAGTGGCTTAAATAAGGGACCCGTTCCCGCGACAGAGCCAATATAAGAGAGACCACTCAACACGTCTTCCCCATGAAGGAAACATGATTATGATTTTAACGACCTTTAAATGACTTTTACACATAATTTATTAAACAAAAACCTCATTACAACTTCTCATCTTTATTACTCCTCTTTTAAAAGTAAGAAGAAACCGCCGTGGTTGGTGGTTGAGGGTTCAAAAAAAATTCTAACAGATTTCTTCGTCTAAACTGTTGTTGTTCTCTGATCTTCTCTTTGCTCATTTTCAGTTCTTTTTCCTCCAGCTCCAACTCAACAACGTTCTTGAAAAAGAGGGGGTCTGTGGGATCCGGATCTGGGATGTTTGCTTCCTGTTCAACGTTCGTTCTGTACAGGCGAATGATGTGTTGCATGGTTTCCATGCATTGGTACTCTGAGACACCATACTGCTCCTACAAGCTTCTCAACTGATCCAGGGCATGCAGTGCCTATTTGGGACGAGCCGCTTGTCTCTTGTACTGACGGTACACATCATCCATCCACTCTCGATACTGCAACCCCATCAGTTCTTGTGGAGAGATCACGTACGCTACAGGACCAGCGTGGTGAAGTACGAACTGGGGTTCGCCCTCTTCAGGATTCCCTTTTATCTTTTTACAATTTGTAGGGTTCAGTTCCTTGCGGAGTGGCACATCCAACCACTGGAAGAACTTGGGATTGGTGGCAAAACGTTCCTCATCGCGCTGGGTCAAATACACACGTCCAGGATTCTTCCGGGTTGGACTGATTCTCATGGATGGGATCGTATCGTCAAAACATACGAGCTGGTCCCACACTTGACGAATCGATGGATGGGTCTTGGATTTCAACCATATTATCCCGCTGCCCAAATACCGAACACGACATTTTAGGGCAGAAAAAGTAACAACATCCGCTCTCGTGCTGTCTACTGATCAATTTGGTGTTTTCGTGAAAAGGACATACTGCTGTCGTTGGTGGCGTCTGCATGATTTGGTCCATGGATAGTGTAGCGTTCATTAGGTCTTGAATAGGGTTGGATCCTTCTTCACTCTTAGCGGGTTCCTTCCTCTTCTTGCTTCGCATCTTCTTCTGAGTCTTAGCAGTGGTCATCCTTCTGGCTGGGAAAACAGCGAATGAAGTGAACGAAAAAGTCGCTGATTTTATGGGTGTTGATAAGGCTCCGTCCTCCACGTGCATCAAAAGGACGCTTTGCCCAAATCGGGTCATACCGTTTCGTGATTGGCCAGAATTGGCCCCACCCTCCACGTGCATCAAAAGGACGCTTTGCCCATATATGGATACAAAGACAAGATAGAAACCCCGATTGGCGAACATGTTTCATTCTGGAGATGCTGCACGTTAACCGCTTATAACGGAGATTCAAGTCAATTGGCTAACCAAAGAAGGTATTTCTCAGGTTATTATACTTTTATGACCTTACAAATTGTCAGGTTTCTTCCAGATGTGATCCTCAAAGGCTACTTGAGTCAAGAATTTGACTTGTGTCCTACGTGTAGACGTTTACACCATTTAGCATGGCTGAAGGGCAAGACAAAACAGTTTGTGGTGGACTCGAAAAGTGGGAAATAGAAAATCCTGAAAAGGACATGGCGACTTACTGGAAACAGCAAGCGCAACAAGCGATCCGAAAAAGTCGAGCCTGGCGGAGACGTTCCCTTAAATTGGTAGAAGTGTATTTGTGCGAGGATTGTCAAGACGACCTGGATGACACCCTTGATGACAGAGGGTTATCCTGGTTTCTCGACAGCAATTGCAATATCGGTAACTTGTACGGTCTGACATGCAGACGCGCCAAATACATCCTGCAAGACGCTGACAAAGAGGGGGAGGAGGAAGAGGCCCCTCTAATTGAAAAAGACAAAAAAAGCAAAGCACTCAGAGAAAAATTGAAAGTAGAGGACGAATTCGATTGCCTCCTCACCCTCAACGAAGTCCGAGCCATTGCCTTCACCAAACTCGATTCGTTTAATTACGCATTGGAGCAACAGGAAAACGGGAACGTGACCAAAGCCTACGGGGACTATGCCCCAGTTTTTGTATTAGAGAATATATTAGACACCATTGAAAATGGGCACGTGGATAAACAGAGACAAAAGTGGCTCGATCAACTCAGTGACGACGACGATTGAAAACTCTCTCTCTTGTTTCAGACATTTAATGGCATCTGTACACAACATTTTCCTTTGCATTGACCTCGAAGGATTCTTTGTTCTCAACCGTTTTGTCATCAGGGAACTCGGATGGTGTGATTAGTCAGGCACTGATTACGGATACGAACACTACAAACATCCTTGGACACACAGGGACCTGGATCACAAAGACAGACGAACCGTCTCGTATTGTACAAAATATGTTCATGGCCTTCCCTTCTATCCCAGACCTCTGGAAAGGGCGAAAAGCAAAGAAGATGTTTACATCAAAGTATTGGAACTCTACAAAGAATTTACAACCCCCGAACGAACTGTGATTGCCTACAAGGGTGGCCACGTTGAAAGAGACTTGCTCAATGTTTTTAGAAATACCACATTGTAATTTAGAACTGTTTCATTGCCCCCTTTACGCATGTTAACCCCGAGTGATCCCACCCTAGATTGTGGATGTCATGTCAATCACAAACACCATTGCGCCATGTTAGAATGTAAAACTTTTATTGAGTGGGTTCATTTACAAATTAAACTTTTACAAAATTACATTTTGTTATCACTGTCTTCCGACTCTGGACAATGTTGATGTCCTGTGGTTTGAATATTTAATGAGATCCACCATTTTGATTTTTTTAAAGTTGGGGCTAATATGATAATGACTTAGGGTTAGACTTAACATGTTGATGACTTAGGGTTAGGACAATAGATCTGGGGTTAGGACAATAGACCTAGGGTTCGACACAAGATGGTGTTGGTGTGAGTTTATTTTATTTACGCCACAATTATAATGTAACACCAATATGAACCCAACTTATCGTGCAGATTATCAATGTCTTTAAGGTTACTTCTTGGTTGCGAGTGAAATGCGAGAGAAACTTTGAGGCATATTTTAGTTTTGACAATTGACATGGAGCTTGTTTGAATATCAAGTAATAGAAACTGTGATCTTTGTAAGAAAGAGTGCTTTAAACCAAGATAAAGCTGATCTCTCACAAAAAAGAACTATTAGTTTGAATTCTGACGAATTATGCGCATTGGGAACCATTTTGCTAAGTTTGTTTCATTGGTCACTGACTTTTACAGCTCTTAAAAGAGCTGTTGGTGATCTCTGTTCTACTGCTCGATCTACGGGCGTAGAACAGAGAACAGTTCGTTTATAAGTTGATCTTGCTCCGAGATGCGCTTTAGTAACATCAGCTCTCTTGAATGTTTGATGTGGCGAGTATTAATCCTTGCCATGAAGTTTCTGTCTAGGCAGAATTTAGCACCTAACAGTGGTGTTGGCTGTCGAATGACAAGTGGTGGTGTCCCGTTCACCAAACTGTTCGAAGGAAGAGAAAGATCTCTCTCAACTTCCAATAAAGCCTGTGAAATAGCAATGCCCCACTCTTGGTTAAACTCCATTGTGAACATGATGGTTAAGTTTTGCTAAGTTCGTATCATTGGTTATTGATATTTTACTCAATTTCGTCATTTTGAATATTTAATGCGATCCGCCATTTTGAATAAATTAGCATGAACGAGCCCGGACTACTACTCGCATCACCGCAAACCCTTACGCCCCCCTCATTGATCGAAGTCTCTTTTGAAGAACGACGGGATGAACCGGATGTAGATGACATTTTTGAGGTCATGCGTGACGAGCCCGATCGAACGGAAATGATCTCATCCTTTTCAATTGCTTTTACTTTGTGTAATGCGGCTCTTCGGTAACCTTCGATAACCTTCGATGGCGTCTTGAACGGTTGAGATTAGATCGGCGATGATCTCTGCTTTTGGGGTAATCTTAACTAAATCTAACCAAGTGCCCAGTTCAAGTTCAGCTTGATCAGCGATTGCGATTAAACTCCTTGTTTGCTCTTCAATTTCCGCGCGGTTTTTGGAGCTGGCCAAGAATGCGTGGAATTCGGTGACGTTTGAATGAAAACGCTTATTTGTGGTCCTTGCGGATTTTACTTTTGTTGCAGAGCGGAAATCGAAACCCTTTTCGTTCATGGTCCGAGCACGTGTTTCAAGTAGATCTTCGGTTTTACTTTTTTCAAAGGTTGATTCTTGTTGCTCGACGGTGCCTTGAGCAAAAGTTTCGCTAAAACCAGTATCGGTGGTTTCGTCTGGCGGAACTCTGGGTTCTGTTTTTTCTTTGTTTTGTGACTGGCTCATAATGCACCGAGAATATTACTTTTGGGGAGGCCGGAAGTCCGGAAAGTGATGGGGCAAAGACACAGTTTTTTGTTTTCTAGTGACTCTGTTTGTACTAAATAGTTAACTAAACTCGTAAACTATTTGGGTTTCCAATACTCGATAAGTGGACGATTGCTCCTTTTGTTTCTTGATTCAACATAGATATCAGTGCTCTCCTTTTCTTCGTTTTCTCCTCGAGCATGTGCTCCTCTTTCTTCTTTTGGTATTATGCGTAAGTAAGAAAGGAACGGACTTAATTGTGTTCAACGCTTGACTGACTTGACAAGTCAACCGATTCCAGGGTACTGGACTGGTCTAGTTGGCGGTTTGTGGTTATTGTCGGAACTTGTAGCAGAGGTTCGACTCTTCTTCGTCTTGGACAGAAATTCGACTGTAGCGGCGTCAGCTCCGGTGGCGGAGAGATCCGTGAAACTTAAGAAACTGAAGTGACTCACAGGTTCCACAAGCTCAGGTTTATTAAGTAAAACTCTTACAGCGATCCTGTTAAGTAGGACGTGTTGGCGAACGCTCTGGAAGGTTCTGAGTTAGTACAGCAATAACTGGTGGTTCCCGTCGAATTTCTGTGAGCCTTAGGAATTTTTTACAAGCGCGTGCTATACTTAAGCTAGAGTCACGTGGTAACTAGCGGAAAAACCATGTGACGTAAATGCCGTAAAAAGGGGAAATAGCTAAAATATTGCGGGAGAAAACTAAGGCACACGGGTGCCGTTACAACATCCTCTACAAGAAGGTGCAAACTGGTCACATCCTCTACAAGAAGGTACAAACTGATCACATCTTCTACAAGAAGGTGTAACACAAACAGCGACACAAATAACGCTCGAATCCGTTTACTAGCTTCTGACGAACGTAACTTACAAGCACATGTTAACAAAAGGACTATCTACGCATGTCAGTCCCAACTCGGGCTCAGGCCCCACGCCCTGCCGCATAAGGACAGAGGTACGGGTTACAATTTTCGAAATTTGGCATGCAACTGTTCCAACAATGTTAAAGGGCCACGCTGTGTAAATAATGACTATTGTAACAGTCCCGGAGCCACAGCTGCCCTCTTCGTTGACGTCTCGGTCTTACTGGGGTCCGACTCGGTTCATGATATGATCCATTATTCACTAAAGGAACCTCTGGCCGGCAAGACACGTCAGCGGGCTGTGAATACGGACTTAAAGTACCAATCGATTCATGGACCTAAGGGGTGGGAGAAACCTCCGAGACTGAGTAACAGGATCTTCCAGCCATTCCAATTCGACGCCCCCAGAATCACCGGGTGCCCCTTGAGCCCGAGTCGGTTGCTGCACATCTTTCGAGCTTTCTGTTTGAGGTGTTTCCTCTGGACCTCTGGGTGTGATCGCCCGGAAGGGTTTCTCTTGGATTTTAGGAGGTGTAAAGCACGATTTCAGATAGTTGAAGTGGATCACCTTTCTCTTACGACGCTTTCCTGGCTTTCTCCTCTCCTCCTCAATGCGATAAGTTACATCAGATAGAGCTTTCACAACCCTCCAAGGACCGCACCAAGGTTTGAGAAATTTCATTCTTCTTGACTTGGTCCGGTTTCGATACCAAACTCGGTCTCCTACACGGAACCGCTGACCGTGGCAGTTGGTGTCGTAATAAGCTTTCTGAGATTTCTGTGCTCGCTTGAGGTTCTTTCTAACTAACTGCTCCGTGTCCTCCAGTTGCTGCTTCTGCTAAATAACATAATCGGGATACGTGCGCGCCTGGTAAGGTGAAGTTTCGAGCTTCAGGACAGCATCCATAGGCAAGATAGAACATTTGGCGGTAAGGGATATATCCAGTCGATTCATTTACACTAGTGTTGTAAGCAAGAACCGCTTTCGGCACCAAGTATGCCCAGTCCCGGTGATGGTCAGAAATCAACCTTCTCAGGAACTTTACAAGTGATTTGTTGAATCTCTCTACTTGCCTATCCCCTTGGGGATGGTAAGGTGTCGTTCAAGTTTTCGCTGCACCAATTAAATCACAGTCCTTTGAAGAAAGCTCCATCCACTTTGGCTCCCTGGTCAGAATGTAAACTCTCAAAACACCCAAACCGGCATATGTACTCATTCATCACCTTCTTCGCTAGCGTTACTACTGAAGTGTTCCTCACTGGGAAAGCTTGAGAAAATTTAGTAAAGTGATCGGAGACCACCAGCAACCACTCAGAACTAGATCTCGGTGTAGGGGCCAACAATGTTCATGGCAACCTTTTGTAAGAGGTGACCCGACTTGATGTTAATAAGAGGCGTTTTTTGGCAACTTAGAAAGGTCGTTGACTTCAGCACATGGACCACACCTCCTGATGTGATTTTCGACATCTTCCCGCATGCCATGCCAATAAACTCTTCTACGCACTTTCTCTAGAGTTTTCGACTCGCCAAGGTGACCTGCTGAAGAACTGTCATGAAGGGCACAAAGCACTTGTGGGACAAGACGTTCGGGAAAGCAAAGTTGCTGGTAAGTCTCTTGCCCTGTCACTTCATGTTCCCAGCGTCTAAACACCAGACCATCGCTGAGAAACAGCCTCCCCCACTGCGACCAGTATGATAGAAGTTTGCGCCCCCTCCTTCCACATTATTCCTCGGACTGGTTCTGGTTTGCACGTATGCTTTCTCTGGACAGGGGTTCAACGTTGACGGACTGAATCAATGTGGCTTCCCTTTTGTCATGTTGCACCAATGCACCGCCGTCTCATGAAAGGCGGGACAGTCCATCAGCTTTACCATGCAACTGTCCAAGGCGATGCTCCACCTCAAAATCGAAATCGCTTAGCCGTTCAAGTCACCTCGCTACCTGACCCCTAGGGTTTTTAAAGTTCTTTAGCCACTGTAGAGCACTATGGTCAGTCTTAGCCAGAAAACGTCTCCCATAGAGGTATGTCTCAAAGTGCTCAGTTCCCCACACAAGGGCTAACAATTCCTTACGGGTGGTGCTATAGTTCTTCTCAGCCTTTGATAGTGGACGTGCTGCATATACTATTACCCGCTCCTTCCCACACTGAACCTGAGACAACACTGCTCCCAAGCCACTGTCGCTAGCATTGGTGTCTAGGATGAATGGTACATCCAATTGGGGAAAACTAAGAATAGGAGCATTTATCAATTTCCGCTTAATTTCCTGGAAGGCTTCCTCACACTCGGCTGTCCATCTAAAACGGTCACCCTTTTGAGATGCACGGTGCAGAGGAGACGCAATGTGAACATAGTTTGGCACGAATTCTCGATAGTTAATTAAATCGGCTGTTCTAAGTAATGCTTTCAACTGCCTCTCATTGCCCGGCACTGGCCACTCCCTTATGACCCTCGACTTTCTCTGGATCAGTAAATATGCCGTCCCGCATCACCACATGACCTAAGACAACCACCCTCTCAGACATTTCTTAGTGTTAATCTTCAAGCCTGCGTAATTCTGTCAAGCGTGACTGGACAAGTCACAGTCTCTCTCTATGCTCCTGTAGTGTTCGGCCAAAAAATGATGCTGTCATCTAGATACACTAGGCAGTTTGACCAGCATAAACCCTTCAAGATAAGGTGATTCACCCTCATAAACCATGCAGGTGCATTTGTAAGGCCAAAGTTGGTAAAGACCATCTGGGGTTGCGAAGGCTGTCTTTTCCCGATCTTCCTTTGCAACCTCAATCTGCCAGTACCCCCTAAAAAGATCGAGATGAGAAAACCACTGTGCCTCAGCTAAACTTTCCAATATGTCATCACTTCGCAGAAGCGGATACAAATCACGCTTCGTTACTGCCTTCAGGGCACGATAATTCACACAAAAACGTTTAGTGCCATCGGGTTTCGCTACTAAGACCACCGGAGAGGACCATGGGGATTCGGACGGCTCTATAATCTGTGCTTCCAGCATTTCATCCGCTAGACGGCGCATTTCTTGCTTCTTGTGGAATGGGACTCTTCGAGGATTGGATTGGCTGTGCAGATCCCATGTTGATTGGTATGTTGCACTTCCTTTGCGGTAGCTGAATCCCACGGCCCCCTTGAAATGCAGTCAGCATAAGTGGACAGCACCTCATAATGCTTACGCTTTTCCTCCTTCGGAACCGAATCACTACCTTTGGGGAACATCTGTTCCACTGAAATACTGCGATTGTCAGACTCTTCCACAAAAACTGTACCACACTGTCTAGCGCCCGATCCCACCTCGACATTTTCTTTAGAAACCCTAGGAGGTACAACCTTGTAACCCTCACCCATGCTGCTTTCCTCCGGCAATTCTTCCTCACATTCCAGTGGGTGGCGGTCCCCAATACTGCTGCATCTGTAAACTTTGAGGGGTTTGTTAAGATAATCGAACACACGAACTGGAATTCGGCCTTCTTTTACAGTTACTGCAGTCCACAAGGCACCAGCGGAATATCTCTCCGAGAACTTGTCTGCTGGTTCCATTACACCCAGACACTCTTCCAGGCCGTTTAGCCCCCGAATCTCACAAGGTATATCTGCAACCATATTTGGAGATAATGTAATGGATCCAGCCACAGTGATCCTGTACACTTTATCGAGGTGTCCAAACACCATCTTACTGGTTTCTCCCTTGCTGTAGACAGTCTTAGTGTCAAAGTTAATTATGCACTTGTGGGCCATTAAAAAAATCTACCCCAATTAACAGTTGCTGAGGCAAAGCTCGACACACGAGCACCCTGTGCTGTGCCCTTATTCCACCAAGCTGGAGTGTCACCTCTGCTTCCCCAACAACATCGAGCGGCATGTTGTTGGCTCCAAGAACAGGCTTTCGTGGAGATTTAAACTTGCTCATAGGGGCCTTAAGCGATAGTACAGGTCCTCGCTGATGATTGTTACTTCAGCACCTGTGTCCAGTAAAGCTTGGGATTCAACACCATTGATATCACAAGACATATATGCCCCCTTTGAATTATCGGGCGGGGTCACTTCTGGCTGCGCCCCGCCCGACTCCAGTTTCCCTGATCAGGATGAACTTGGTGTGGACAGCCACGAATAAAATGGGTCAGACTACCACATTTAAAACATGCTCTGGGCCCCTGTCCAGACTCTACACTTTCATTCCTACCTTGCCTTCCTTGAGGAATGTTCTTCAACTTCTCTAAGATTTCGGCTTGTTTTTGAAAAAGCTGCTTAGCCCAAGCTGGGGGATCTGTACTCCCTTGTTGCGACGCAGAATCCTCTCCAGAAGTTGAAGAAAGTACTCGAGCACTTCCTTTGTTTAGCACTTTTTCATTCGATTCATATCACTGAGCAGCTGCCAGTGCCTCATCTAAAGTTTTGGGGGTTTTGGGGTTTTTCCAACACCTTCTCGCGTAATGTAAGGGGAGTTAAAGCACCCACGAAGAAATCCTTGGCGGTACGATTGAGTATATCCGGGGGTTCTGCCTACAGCGCATGCTCTGTTCCAGACAGTAAAGCAACCAGTCCGCGTCAAATAGCTACACCATAAAAACGTTGAGAAAACAACGTTTTCAGCTAGTTACTTGATCGCTCTACGAATATATGTTGACAACTTCACCCCCATACACTATTTGAATTGATTTTTCTAAAGGCCCGTTTACACATGCGAATTTTGATGCGATTTTTGTCGCGCTCTCCAATGCAACGTTTATAGCAAGTGTAAACTAGCGGCGATTTCATGTGTGATTCGGGTGCGATATTGCTGCGATTTCCCAAAAATCGCTGCCAAGTTGCATCAGGTTTCGAACATGTTCGAAACGTCTGCGACATCTCGCGACAAATCGCGCCCAAATCGCACTGAAACGCGGCCCGTTTACACACGCGATTTAAAGATACAACTTGCACGCGACAAAAATTGCATCGACAAGTGCGACAAATATTGCAGAAAAAATCGCCTGTGTCAACGGACCTTAGCATTGTAGATGAGACGACGTTCACACGCAAAATGACTTTAAACTTGGGCCGTATCAATTTCCATATTATCTGCAAACCCTTCTAATTTTACCTTGGACATGTTTACAAGTAAATTTTTCAGGCTCAAAAAAAAAATTTACGAGTGCTTATTTATTCCAAATTGCACGAGAAAAATCATGTGATTACTTGTTAATAATATACATGCAAACATTTCTGTCACGCTACAGTTGTTTTCATCACAAAAATTCTCTTATAGCCGCGCTTCAATAACTATGCTTCAGATTGGTCGAAACTTGGTGAATTCATGCGTGGATATTCATGCACTCTCTACAGAAACTGCATCACGAGTTTTTGGCATTTCAACTAGCTTCTTTCCTAGCTGCTGTTAGAAACTTTATAAAAGATCGAAGCAAAACATAGACATCGCCATGATTTTGCTGTTATCCGCAGGCTGATATGGTTAAAAGGGTTCGACGTACGCTGTCACCGTTTTGTTTATTTTAATACGCCGGATCGGAAAAGTTTTCAACGCTCCTGACGACTTTGAAAGCTAAATAACGAGGCGAAAGCTTCCAAACGGTTTTTTGATAGCATAGCAGAATGTTCAAGCACAGGTCTGACGGTTAATTTGTTCCACAGGACATGACCGAGGTTACCGCTTTCATGGCTTTGTCGCTTTCATGTTCTAATGAGTGGACATTTCTTTCAAGCTAGAGGCCTTTTAACCGCTTTGGCAGCTTTTTAACTTCCGATACTTGAACAGTTTATTCTTTCTATTTTAAACGCAAACAGTTATTGTTTATTGTTATTCTGTTGTTTAATTAGATTGATTAATTAGATTCATGGGTTTTCGTAGGCGCCTCAATGATTCTTCGGTTCGTTTTCTTCTTTGTTGACTTATACTCGTTTCCTTTTTTCCCAATTCTCCTGGTATTTTTCAGTAATTAGAACTTTTGCCTGTTTTCGTATTTTGAATTTTCTTTTAAGATTTGCTATTAAAATTCCGTTATAGAGTGTTTTCACATGACGTCACGGAGGCCATGTTGGTGTCCCAAAACAATAAAACGGCAGCCATATTGGTGTCCCAAGCTAATCCTGTGGAGATTGAACTCTTTTCTAATGCAAACACTTTGTTTAGTTCAAATAAATTAGCATAGCTGCAGACCGCGTGAGTGAAAACACTCTATACTGTTTAAATCTCGTTTCATTTGTGTCCGCCATTTTGTTTTTGCATGGCTCGAAATCCGTTCAGCTATCCTAACTGTTAATCATTTTTAATTTCATCTTGTGGCACTGTCAATTTCACATTTTACACTGTTTGGGATTAATTGACATTCTCTCAGCCAATCAGAATGCAGAAATTTGTACATGTGTATTATTATAATAATTTAGCAGTTCATTGTTAAAGTACGAGTACATAAAGAGTGCAATCAAATATCTGTTTAGCTCATATATATTGAGAAGATTAAACAGAGGCCTGGATCAATCCTTATAGTTAGCGAAACTTATTATTCGAACATTTTTTTTTCTGCATAGTAAATATTGATTTCAGCAATGTTGGATAAGCGCTAGTCCGTATAATACTACAATATGTTAAATATGGATAAATTGTTTTTAAAGTTTTAATAGATAAATAATGTCTTGCCTTGGCCATAATTCCTGTCATTTTTTATGTTTTTATTGCACATTGGTTGGTCAATAAGATATTTCCATGATAGCTCATCATCTATATAAAAGCCCAGAAATTTTGTATAATTTACCATTTTAATTGTTTGATTATTCACAGCTTGATTCAGTTTTGTTGTTTTCTTTTAGACTTAAAATCATAAAATGTGTTTTCTTAACATTCAAAGAAAGTTTATTTGAAGAAAGCCATCTACATGACTTATATTCAACTATATGTTTTTTATCGTAAAAAGGGTTGTTGTTGTTCATCGTGGTGAACACATTAGTAAAGAAGTATTTTTTCGTTTGTCTCACGATGTAGTCACTTCCGATGTGGATCGCGACGTTTCGACTGCATACTGCTAGTCTTCTTCAGGCGATGGGGTCGACTGGTTACGCGTCACCTTATGAAGCACGATGTTCTGCTGTGATTGGTTGGTTTTCAACAGCTGTGACTGGCGCATTTTGATCCTCGTTGTTTTGGCGAATTGTTCCCTCGGCGGTCCGTAGTCGTACGGCTCTCCTGTTGTTGTGTTTCTTGATCGTGGGCATCCATGCTTCTGGAATTTCTATTCCACTGTCCCTGTTGATGTTGTTAGGGTTAAGTCTTATGTCGATCGCCTCTCTGTTATCTCCAAGGAGAAAAAACATCTGTCATCTGTTCTTGTTTCTAATGGTTATCCTTTTTCTTTCTTGCAGAAACTTACCAAGACCAGAAAACCCAACACCAGTGTTGAGCCCACGATCGAGTTCAAATCTACTGCGGTTTTACCTTATGTCAAAGGTCTGTCCGAACATCTTCGCCGCTGCCTACAACAACAAGGCGTACGCGCTGTTTTCAAGTCGGAGACTACACTTAGATCACACCTAGTACGGCCTAAAGACGCTGTTGACCCGACTAAACAAGATGGCGTGGTTTACAGAATCCCCTGTGAATGCGGTAAAGTTTATATCGGCGAGACTGGAAGACCTATGCAAGACAGAATAAAAGAGTATGACCGAGACATCCGATTCGCCCGTACCCAGACCTCCGCCGTTTCAGAGCACGCCAACAACACCGGACACCACCCGCTTTGGAATGAAGTAAAGTTTATTGATCGTGATCCTCATTGGTACACACGCAGGGTCAAAGAGGCGATCGACATAAGACTTAACCCTAACAACATCAACAGGGACAGTGGAATAGAAATTCCAGAAGCATGGATGCCCACGATCAAGAAACACAACAACAGGAGAGCCGTACGACTACGGACCGCCGAGGGAACAATTCGCCAAAACAACGAGGATCAAAATGCGCCAGTCACAGCTGTTGAAAACCAACCAATCACAGCAGAACATCGTGCTTCATAAGGTGACGCGTAACCAGTCGACCCCATCGCCTGAAGAAGACTAGCAGTATGCAGTCGAAACGTCGCGATCCACATCGGAAGTGACTACATCGTGAGACAAACGAAAAAATACTTCTTTACTATATGTTTTTTATTTGTTAAGTAACTTTTGAACCATTCATGAGCAATTCCTCTAATTCCGTAATGCTCAAGATTCAATAGTAATATACTATGATCTACAGTATCGAATGCCCTTGCAAGGTCTAAGAATACTCCCAATGTGTATTCATTGTTATCAATTGCCTGTGATATTTTTGTTATTAGTTCAATAGTAGCTAAGTTGGTTGAGTGTTTGACTTTGGAATAAAATGGAAAAATCTAATTACTTGTCTGTACATTAATTTTTCTATTATTTTACTGAAGCAAGGAAGGACAGAGATAGGTCTATGGTTAGAAAAGCAGTCTTCCTTGATGTTTGGTTTAAACACCGGAGTAACAAGTGAAACTTTTCGGTAATCAGGAATAATCTCAGTGATAAAAGACTGGTTATATATGTATGTTAATGGATTGTGTTTCGAAATTTCCTTTACTTCTTTTGGCGGCATTTCATCATAACCACTGAAGACTGAATTAAAAACTCATTTAGGCCTGTTAATATTAAAAACATGACTACAGATGACTACAACGTTTTTACTTCAATACTCGTTATTACACAAACAAACAGCAGCAATTCATACGCATTCAATTCTCTGCCAGGTTTGTACAATAGACAAATTCGGCTGAGGGCCTGGTCGCATTACAGTCAAAAACAAAAATTCCCCCTGGAAAAGTCGAGGAAAACAAAAGAAACCGCTCCTGTGGGACACGCTTTTTGTGGAATGTTTTTGTTTTTATGTCATTTTGTACGGGCTAACTTTTGTTTTTGACTGTAGTGCGACCAGGCCCTAAAGCCTGGTTTCCATATAATCGCAACGATCGCAGCGATCGCAGAAAAAAGTGTTGTGCGACCCTTGCGATCATATCGAAACCAAAACGTTGCGATCCTTGCGATCGTTGCGATCGTTGTGATTGCGATCGCAGAGATAGAAATTTTTCTATCTCTGCGATCGCAAGGATCGCAACGTTATGGTTTCCATTTACGATCGTTGCGATTATATGGAAACCAGGCTTAACGCATTGTTGTACCCAATTCAAACCTTCTGGGAATAACATTTTTTGTTCACAATATTTCCATATAATTTCCATGTCAATGCTTCATTGATATGGAAATATGACGAACAAAGAGTTCTAATCCCGAAAGATTTGAATTGGGTACAACAATGCGTTAGCCGAATTTGTCTATTCATTAAACCTGGTTTCCATATAATAGTCGCAACGATCGCAACGATCGCTGCGATTCTTGCGACCCTTGCGATCCTATGGAAACCAACACGTTGCGATCGTTGCGATTGCGATCGCAGAGATAGAAAATTTCTATCTCTGCGATCGCAATCGCAACGATCGCAAGGATCGCAACGTTTTGGTTTTCATATGATCGCAAGGGTCGCACAACACTTTTTTCTGCGATCGCTGCGATCGTTGCGATCGTTGCGATTATATGGAAACCAGGCTTTAGAACTGTCACTACCAATGTTTGTTTCCATATATACAATGACGTAATGATATAAATTAAAAACTGAAAAGACAACCAACTAATTTGCCTTCAATAAGAATAATTATGTTATGGTGCTACCGCGAACCTTCTATAATGATAAAAGAAGAGTTTGCTTTAGTTGATGTCACACTGGGAATGCTAAACAAACCGGAAATGAAGAGTTGTCGTTTTTTTTTCTGTGACGTTATAAAAATATACCTTTACCAGGAGTCAATAGGCTCCTGTCTTTATCCTATTTTCATTGAAATTTTTGCGCCGAAATGGCTTCACACGGTGCTTATAATTGTACCTTAAAGTGCACTTAGCCCCCAATTTTTTTGCTAAATCAACTCTATGTACGTTGAAAAGTTGAATAGTTCAATATTTCTTGTTTTTAACGTGGTGTTAGTGAGTTATAGAGATTTGAATTTACAAAATGCTAATTAGATGACGTAAATTCGGGATTTTTCCATTATTTCTACGTCAATTAACAATACGCAGTATACAACTTAAGGAAAATCAATTTGAGAAATACTAAATATAAACTGTGGATAGTCAATTAATTCGTAAAAATGTTACTTGGAGGTAAAAACAAGTAGTTGTATAATAAATGATTCCCGAATTTACGTCGTCTAATTAGCATTTTGTAAATTCAAATCTTTATAACTCACTAACACGACGTTAAAAACAAGAAATATTTAACTTTACAACTTTTCAACGTACATAGAGTTGATTAAGCAAAAAAAAAATTTGGGGGTTAGGTGCACTTTAATCCCTGTGGGAGATCTAGGCCCCTAGGGAATACTCCCTCGCGTTTTAAAGTAGCGTAATTTTTTCTGCGTCATTTGATTTCCATTCCCGCACAAAGTGGTTTGCCAGAGAGAAGGCAGTTTTTCCGCTTAGCCTCCCGTTTTTGGTCTTCCCACCCATCTCCCCACAGCGACTGCTACACTCGCGTGCTACGCCTCTTAGCTTACGCGAAATTATTTTCATCCCTATCTTAATCTACCCTCGTAAGCCATAGAGGTGCTGTTAATCTAACGAAAATTTATTTACTATAATTTTAATTTCGTGCGCACCATTAACAATTCATTACCGTATATTGTTTAATATGCACTGCTAATTTTTATCAAACTGTCCAGTTCGTCAAGTCGTTTCATCGAGACAGCAGCTGTACATTGTAACTAACCTCTTCAAAAATCGTTAATTTATAATGAAGATTTCGTCTGTCTGGCTACAAAGAATTTTCTAGAGGAAACGAATTATAATTCCACGGAAACGAACGACTGTGAGAAAAATTCAGAATTCTGTTTTCTGAGGTTGAATGTTTCAAATTAGCACTAAAGGTAAGTTAATTTCTTGTTTAGTTCTAGTATAGATTTAGAATTTGTAGAGTGGTTGTTTGACTTAAATGAACGTCACAATGTTGTGAGAGTTTGTTTTAATGATTGTACAGGGATGATGTTAACTTTCGTTGCGTAAAACAGAAAAAGCTCCAAAAGACCCTTGATGTAAATTTCATTTAATCCTCTTAAGTTGGGAAATTTAATGTTTCGGCAATATGTAATTTCCGAGCGGATAAACTTTGTAACTGCAGATAGTTAAAGAAAAGTTTATTCGATTCGTAGCTACGTTATTTTGATTTTTCAGAATATCTCGATAAATCCTCTGAAGTCACTTTTGAATGCTGGACATACCATTAACAGCAATTTCGCTTTAGTTAAAGAGATTTAGGTACTATGCTGTCTCGTTTCTATGACTATTCTCACAGCTGTGTTTTTCGGTTTAACTTACGCGGTGGACTTTTGGCGCAAAATTGCAATGTTATTGAAGGCATTTTCCTTACAGAATTAATAAAAATTCTTTTTATTAAAATTATTTCTGCTATTTATACATACATATCATTAGTTCTGTATTGCCTAAGGGAAGTATTGGAACTCCAAGATACTCCTGAATGTCAGTTTTTGGTTTTCTCTTATGGTCCGTTTTAAAGGTTTGATAGTCACGTTTCCAAAATCAAGGCACTACGACGTGGACGGCATATATCTTGACAAATATCTCGTAGACAAGATATCGCTATGATTTTGTCAACTCCGGCACGGCCGCCTATTTAATTGTTTTCAGTAATTCACATTCCATCCTGAGCCAAAATTGGCACAAGGAAACTTCGAATGATCAAAAATGCAAAATGTGGCAAATTTCTAACTCTTTATTGATATAGTGATGTTATGGTAGATCGTCAACAGTGTAGATGATTCTCCCAGTATGGAAAAAAAGTTTAAATATTGATGATTAAATGTGATAATCAGTTGCCTTAGTAAATTTTCTTTTTAATCGAAAAATAATATGAAATGTTTCTAGAACGGAACCACGCAACCTAGGCAATTAAACTGAGGCCCAATTTATCTAGTGGGTCAGTGATAATATGTTTGGACCGGCTGAATAGTTTTGCCCTCTCATACGTTCATAATGACATCACTCCAGACCCGAGAATATTTGCCGCGTTGCGCACAGTATTTTGGCCTATCTACGAACCTGTAGAGATTTACAGACAACTAGCACCTCAGAAAAGCTTCGTTCGGTAACTCAACAGTCAGCGTAACGACATCAAAATTCATGAAAAATATAGTTTCGTTTTGCAAGAAATTGAAAAACAAACAGTACTGTAAGAAAAAAAAACATGAAAATACTACTTAGAATCATCACAACGTAGGGTTTGATCTCCACACTCAAAAGTTAGAATCACATTACACGACTCACGCCATGTAGGGTTAGGGGTTGAGGGATTAAAATAGCATTGTTTCTTTGACGGCGACACAATGTTCACATGCGTCAAGTAATCATCTGGGTAAATTTAGTTCATAGTTATGAGACAAAAGTTTCTTCGACTGAATGCACAAGTAAAAATATAAAAACGTTCCCGGCGTTGTCACCCATGCATTTTGAGAAAAAAAAACAATCTGAATTTGAAATTAGTAACCGAAAATGTTTGAAGCTAAGGGGAACCAAATCGGGGGATACTTTTCTCTTCAGAGAGGCGATATTGATAGCCAAATCAAAACTGGATACGTTCAGGCGTATGGAAAAACAATTAATCGGCTTTTAGTGGAGGTTAAAACCTCTTTCTAAGATCTTTGAAATAATTATTATTCTAGTGTTTTCAAGAGGTAATTACTGTAATTAAAGTTATTTTTGTATTATTTGGTCTTCAAGTCTGGTGAAAAAATAATGATCGACCTCTTTCAGCACTTTTCCACCTGTGCGGCCGTCTGAAAATGTAATTTGTGATAATCTTGATTGGCATAAATTAATATTTTGCAGGCACGATACAGAGAACCGGGTACTAGTTTAGTAGTCAGGGGCTCAAGATTAGCGGGATTGAAATGAGTCCGTTGATAGATTTGTGTCATTATACGGTCAGCTTCGCCGCCTTTAGTACTCTTCAAACAAGTTAACTCTCGTCTTAGTTTTTTTGTATTAGTAATACCTTAAGGCTTATTATCGATAGCTTAGGCCGCATATTTTAGTTGTTCAGTTTCTTAGTTAAGACACCTTAAAACCCTAAACCACTGCATAGGTCGGGGGTACACGGTCCCTATTTTTTCCATCAGTTGGTTTTTTGGGGTTTACGTGTCCGGCTCTGGTGCGCTTAGAATTATTGTAATATTATAGTCCTTTGTCAATAATGAAATGAATCGTGGGCCTGGCTGACCGACGCCCCACGCCTCTTAGCCTTGTGTGTTTGTTCGGGTGTGTAGTGGAGGCAAAATCTGAACTGTCTGTGACTATTTATTTGCGGTTACCTTTACAGTTGCTGTGAATGCAGAAACGATCAAGAGTGATTCATCTGGAGCATCCGTGAGCCGAGCAAAACACAATGATTTTACACGTGTTGCTTTTTGTCAGTTTTTTACGCTGTGCAGGTAATTTTTATTTTTTTACTTGCTAGAGGGAAATCGGAATCCACAAATTAAGTTTTCAGTTGTGTAACTTACTTCGAGTTATTTTAGCATCGGCAAATAATCAGTGCTGCCAACTCTATGCATCCAATCTACTATAGTGCTTTAAGCTGTATATTGATATTGATACAGTGATGAACTATAAATACTGAAAACAGTGATTTACGATGAACTATTTTTTAATGCGTTTTTGTGTTACAGTAAGTACATCATGTTTCGTGGAAATTCATCTCGCAACAACAAGTAGCTGTATTTGCATGACCGCAAACTAAATTCGTACAGTGTTGCAAAAGCATACAAATTAGAAAAAAGAAATAACAATAATGTAACTGGGACAATTAAATTACATCAGTCCGGATTGATAACAAATTATTGTGGAAATCTAAGCTTGATAAGATGAACTTCATCATTTGAATATTAACTAAATAATTTGAATTCATTAATTGTTTGGTTACTATTATAGGAGATAATTGTTTGATATTCATTAGGTGATATTCTATTTTCCTGTAAGGCCTGGTTCACACGTGCGACACAAATGCAAATGCAAATGCAAACGCAAGGAAAAATACGTGTGAACCGGCGCAACGCAAAATGCAAACGCAAGTGCAAATGCAAACGCGAGGAATGAAAAAATTTTCATTTCCTTGCATTTGCATTTTCACTTGCGTTTGCGCCTCACACGTGTGAACCGGGCTCAACGCAAATGCAAGCGCAAACGCAAGGTAAAAAGCACTTGTTCCAAGCCACCACGGTTGAAGTCGCACCCATACACTTTTTGGTCTTCTCTTTGTTAGCTTAATACGCCTTTGCCGTTTCTTTAGCAACCGATATGCAAGAATTAGAAAACCATACCTGCTGCCAAAAACTCAGCGTTGTCCGCCATCTTGGAAGATAACGTCAACTGCGCCTGCGTATCTTACGTTCCTTGCGTTTGCGTACCACTTGTGAACGTCGCTTGCGTTTGCGCTTGCATTTGCATTTGCGTCGCACGTGTTTCGGCGAATTGTTCCCTCGGCGGTCCGTAGTCGTACGGCTCTCCTGTTGTTGTGTTTCTTGATCGTGGGCATCCATGCTTCTGGAATTTCTATTCCACTGTCCCTGTTGATGTTGTTAGGGTTAAGTCTTATGTTGACGCTGTTGACCCGACTAAACAAGATGGCGTGGTTTACAGAACTCCCTGTGAATGCGGTAAAGTTTATATCGGCGAGACTGGAAGACCTATGCAAGACAGAATAAAAGAGCATGACCGAGACATCCGATTCGCCCGTACCCAGACCTCCGCCGTTTCAGAGCACGCCAACAACACCGGACACCACCCGCTTTGGAATGAAGTAAAGTTTATTGATCGTGATCCTCATTGGTACACACGCAGGGTCAAAGAGGCGATCCACATAAGACTTAACCCTAACAACATCAACAGGGACAATGGAATAGAAATTCCAGAAGCATGGATGCCCACGATCAAGAAACACAACAACAGGAGAGCCGTACGACTACGGACCGCCGAGGGAACAATTCGCCGAAACAACGAGGATCAAAATGCGCCAGTCACAGCTGTTGAAAACCAACCAATCACAGCAGAACATCGTGTTTCATAAGGTGACGCGTAACCAGTCGACCCCATCGCCTGAAGAAGACTAGCAGTATGCAGTCGAAACGTCGCGATCCACATCGGAAGTGACTACATCGTGAGACAAACGAAAAAATACTTCTTTAAGGAAGGTGCTGTTGAAGAGCTTTCATCTGAATATCGCATGCACACCTCAATTATAGCTTTGGTCGCAATTTTCAGGAAAGTACTGCTCGATAGCTTTCATTCGAGTGGTCACACTTTAGGATTTTGTCTATGCCATCGTGTACAACATAATAAATAATAACACAGGAAAGTACTGCTCAGTAGCTTATATTTGAATGGTCCAGTTTAGGATTTTATACACTGTACACTCCCCCGCAGACTCAAAAGTTAGAAGCATCTTTAAGTACAGCATAATACAAAGCACCACAGGGAAGTACTGCTCAGTAGCTTTCATTTGCATGGTCACACTTTAGGATTTCGTGTACAGACTCAAACGTTAGAACCACCCTGTACAGCATAATAAACAGCACCACAGGAAAGTACTGCTCAATAGCTTTCATTTGCATGGTCACACTTTAGGATTTCATGTACAGGCTCAAACGTTAGAAGCACCTTGTACAGCATAACAAACAGTACCACAGGAAAGTACTGCTCAATAGCTTTCATTTGAATGATCACACTGAAGGATTTTATCAACAGACTCAAAAGTTAGAAGTACCTTGTACAGCATAATAAACATAACCACAGGGAAGTACTGCTCAGTAGCTTTCATTTACATGGTCACACTTTAGGATTTCATATACAGAAACAAAAGTTAGAACCACCTTTTTCAGCATAATAAACAGCACCACAGGAAAGTACGGCTCCGCAGCACACTTAAAAAAGTTACACTTATCACAACAACATACAAGCCTGAAAAGAGTGGATTCAAGTTCTACCAATCATATTGACATTCTCACTTAGTAGTCGGAGACATCCAAATTAAATAAAAAAGTGACATTTTCAAAACTGTGCGCCATGTTGGACAAAACAAAGCAAACTATTTTTCTATGACGTCAGCCGTGCGTCTGTACTCTGATAGATCATAGGCAACGACCAATCACAAAGCGCGTAGTATTCAGTTCATTGTATAATACTATATTGAACATAGACATGATGTATAGTAAAGCATGATCAAGCATGTGTACCCAATGTCCGTCAGAAGCTGAGGAAATAGCGGATGATGACTAAGTCTAGTTATCGGAAAATCTTTTTCTAATTAGGTGCAGCACTAGAGATTAATGAAACTCGCCTACACAAGGAACTCTTCCAAGGATACAACAAACACACGCACCCCACACTACCCGGGACGGGACCAGTGAAAATCACTTTTGATTTTCAACTCATTCGCATTCTTGATGTGGTGAGTTTGATTACGTTAAAGTAAAGGTGCTAGGTCAAACATTGGGCTTCTTGAAGAAATTAACGTTGCTTTTCGTGATGATTTCTCATTTAAATCTTTCCCAATCTTAATCATCCTCTTTCCTCTTTCATGGAAGCCTCTAATGAATTATGGTGGAACTTCTTCATGCATGTCTAACGTAACAGAAATCAAACTATCTGCCCTTATGAACTCTGCCGAGAACGAATGGCTTTAGTGCCTAACTGATTCTTGATTTCCACAATTCACAGAGTGCAAAAGACCAGTACATCACTACATATGCCTGGGTAAATCAGGTAAGTGAATGTAAATTTAAGATATGTTTCGATATGTTTAAGATCAGGGTCGATCTTGGGGACATTACCTTATGCACCTAATCTAGAAAACGTTGCGTATCATAATAAAAGCATATTTGCCATGCGCCAATGGAAGTCCGGTTTGACGGCCCTGGCAAGCTTGTTTAAAATCAACTCTCGATATAACAGATACCTTTGGGTCATGACTAAGTGTCTGTAATAGAGGGTGACAGTAATGTTAGCGGAAAGGTATTGGCAGTGAATCTCGCATTGATAAAATAATAAATGATAAAAAACTTGATTTAACGTGAAGCTATGCGTCTGCTAGTTTTCAGGTATTGCCACAACAAAATCAAGTAACAACATAACAAAAATATATGTACAATTCAGAATCTGTTAAAAATATAAAATTTAAGCTAAAAATATATATCGTATCATTAGCCTATTCATCAATGGTTTACAGCTATTTCAATTAACGTTGTCGGATGGAAAAAGCTCAAAGGCAAGACCGCAAGGTAGTATGGGATTTATATCCATAAATTCACCACATTGCTATCAACAACTATCCACGCTACCTTGCGGTCTTGGCTTGTAGGCTTTGAGCTTTCCTCTGACAACGTTAATTGAAATAGCTGTATACCAATATGAAATACAGTCGAACCTCTCCCCGACAAAATTCTCACATATTTTCTTAACAAAAACCCTCTATAATACGGACAACGGACACTATAAATCTCGGCCCCAAAGAGTAAATCATATGCAGTATGTAGCTTAGAATTACAATGTAGTACGCTACTGATAGACAATGTCTCAATGCTGTGCGCGGGAAATTTGAAAGCGAAAATAGGCGATATTCATATCCATTTTTTGTACACTAAAATAGCGTTCCGCCCAGATTCTAAAAATAGAATTGGCGCGCAGCATCATGGGATTGAAATGCGTACAAACATTCAAGAACTATGCAGGTAGCTACGAAAAAAGCAGGTGCTACGAAGCACTGTTCTTGGGTGCAACTCGACAATAGGCCATTTGCACGATGATGTCATATGACTACAACTACCACAATCCTTCAGTTTTTTGTTTTGTAGTGCAAATTAGGGCCATTGTTATTTAAACCTCACTGGGATTACAAAATTTAAATAAGAAAGGAAAAACGAAATGAATTCTGGTAGTTGTAGTCAAATGACGTCATCGTGCAAATGGCCTATTATCAACAACATGTACAGGAATCGCAAAAACTGGTGTTTCCGAGGCAGCCATTTTGAAAAAATGCATTGTTGCCAAATATGACGTCACCTGGGCGGAACAAAAAAATTTTAATTTAGACTTTATTTCCAACAATTTAACGTCAATTTGTTATAACAATGGAGGTTCCCTTTAAGACGTTCGACCATATTTAAAATGTTTTTGTTATTGGCAAGCTCTATGAGTCTATTTTAGTTACGTCGTATTTCATTTATAAAGATCATTCTATCTTAAACCACAAACCATAACAAAAGGAATCTCTTGACATACATAAAGGCGAAATGATTTTGGCATTTCAGAAAAGAAATACATTCGCCCCTCCTTATTGTGGACACAAATTGACGCCAAAGTAAGTGTTCGTATTACGGAGGTGTCCGTGTCACAACTAAACTCTCTGTAATAGAGAGGAGTACGCCGTATTATAAAGGTGTCTGCAAGGAGTCGAGTTGGACGGTACACTGAAAAAGCTATGTTGTTACCATTGCTTAGCATAAAAAAAAAACGGACAATCGACACCATACGAACACATGTGGTAGGTGAAAGGCCAAAGTGAAACCAAACCAGAATAAAAAAGTTGGCGTAAGAATAACATTTTTTAAATACCGGTAACTTTAATTAGCTTCATCAGCGATCTTTATTGAAACTTAGCTTAATTGAATTACTTTATAAACGTTTAAAAGCTAATCAGTCATACTTAACAGGATTACAACATCAGCATCATTTCATGATCAAATCCTTTAATTTTCTTTCAAAATGTACTAGAATTTTCCCTAAGTTTATTGATTACTTCTAATTCTTTTTAGAGCGTTTCCTATGATCAACTGTCGCATTAATAATACTTGTGTGCGTTCCGAACAAATAAAGTGGTTTCTTTTTTCAATAAATAGGAGCAAAAATTAAACCAATCTCCTTTAACTCGTTTTCTGGACTTAGCACCGGTTGCGTGTTTTTTCCCGCTGTTGGAACCCGAGAGTTGCATGCCTTTTTGCACAAAGTTTTGTTTGGTTCATGTGGCTCATTATGTACTAGAATGTTCCCTGTAGTATGATTACTTTTTTCCGTGATTTTTAAAACTTGCACCAATGATTAACTATTTTTAGGGCGCTGCTTTTAATCAACTCTTGGCATTAACGATACTTTTAATGATCAACGGCAACTCCTTTGACTGGTTTTCTGCCCTTGGCACCGGTTGCATGTTTTCCCGCGCTTTTTGACATTAAGCTCTGATTGATTTATTGCGTTTTTGTGATTGACTTAGCCCAGGGTATTCAAACAGCGGATCAAATTATCAGCGAATAAATCTTTATCTAGCTCCTCAAAAAACCAACAACGTTTGTATACAAGTATAACCACTGGGTATTCTGACCCTGAATTACGTCAGCTCAGCTAGTCACTTAAGCCACTAGAACTCCGGATTTGAGCAATGAAATATCACTTAATTATAATCCGTCTTAAGATTCTATAACTTCTGATTAGTTTCTTCCGTAATTCCGGCAAAGAGTGCGATTCTCGTAAAAATGTAGACTCCTGATCTCAGTGACTTCGTAGTAAAGATAAAAAGACCATCTTGCGAGCGATTGAAGTGACTACTTTCATTAAGGATATCGCCGAATATTTAACAAGCAACAGCTTTTAAGAGCTCTTCCCAACCTCGTCCTCAGGATATCTCTTCTTCCCGTGCCCGGCAGGAAGAAGAGATACCCTGGTAACAAGGTTGGAGCTCTTCCTTGCTTTCACTTTAATTCAAAGGGGCTGTGTCAACATTTTTAGTGTTTCTTTCATTTCAGTGGAAACCCAAACATAATGGTCCAGTTTTGTTTCAAATTATTCTACCAGTGCTCTGAGAGTAAAATTTAGTGTCTTGGGCTGCAGATGGCCAGGATGGAAATGGAGTTGCTTCTTGAAAATAGTGGGCCAAATTCAAGTTTATCGTCCTGTCTCCTAACACCAAGTCTAAACCTACTACAGCCGCTGAACATTTTCTCTCCTCTCCTAATCACACTGCTAATATTAATGACATGCAACTAATCTCCATTGACAAAATTTTCTCTAACTGAGACTCATTACTAAGGCCAAAGAAGCTTTTTTAATTTCAAAAGGCAGAACACTTGTTCTTCACGGCCTCAACATTCGCGAAGAAATATACTAATTATTCACTTTTGTATTAGTTTCCTCTCATTGTTTTCTGTATATTTTTCATTATCAGCTATTTTTATTCATTGTTATTTTTCTAGGCGTAACCCTACGTATTTCCGTTGTTACGTATACATATAAAGAACCAATGTAAATTTTACCTCATTGTACCTGAAGAAGGCTGGTTTGGCCAGTCGAAATATAGTACACCTTTTAAATTTGTATCTACGTTGTATCGGTCTTAAAAACTTACATCAGTTTTGATTTGGGGCAGATTTGACCCCAAAATGGTTTAAATCCCTTGGATATTTCCGTCGTCCCGCTGTCTATTAATCCTTTATCCCCAATATCAAAATACCAATTCTCCTTTCTTGTACCCATACATTTATCATAGCAGTAGTGGGGTTCTCATGGCCTCTCTGACTGATTAAGCATTGATATTACAAGGAGAAATTTGTTGACGATCACTGTTGAGGTTTTAAGGGTCAAGGGGGTTCAAACGTTTTAAGTCTGCGGCAGGAAAAACCTAAAGTGTGTCATCACACTTGTTTCTGGATATTTTCCAAAATGAATTTCGTTATTTCCCCATTTTTTCCGGATGAGTTCTGGAAAATAGAAGGCGGAAACTGGAATCAATAAGCACCTATCGAACTGTCATCGAAAGGTTATTTCGATCCATCAAAACTGTTCTAGAAGTTAAATATAACTAAAAACGAAATAACAGTGAGCGCCCTGTTATTTAGCTTATATCGCAGCCTTAGTAGCGTTAGCGGCTTTTATTTACGCTGGTGTAAAGTTTGGCGGGATAAAAACATGTTAGTTGAAATCGGGGATATTGCGGTTAGTGGCCTATTGAAGCTGTGTTTCAAAAGGAAGGTCATCCAAACAATGGTCATTGATGCGACTAGCCTGCGAGCAAGCTCTCGGGCTTCTCAATTTAAAACATCAGCATGATTTATTAAAAATTCCAACATGGATAGCACTCACAACACCCCTGACAAACACTTTTGATGTACGTGTGAACGAAATGAACAATACCGTATTTTCTCGATTAAACGCCGGGCCCCGAATAAACGCCGGGTATCATAGAGGAAGTTGTAAGTTAGCCCCTCAAACGTTTATTTGTGGTATAATAAACTTAAGATTTAAGGACAAGGTACACGGCTGCCAAGAAAAACGAATAATAACCCTTCCTTAAAAAATGGCGGACGAGAAACAACTGCTGATTCAAAGAAACGCCGGGTCCACTTGGCCAAGTTTGAAATAAACGCCGGGGGCGTTTAATTGAGAAAATACGGTACATCCCTCTGGACCAACAACATACGCCCTGCATCTCCGAGGGATTTATATTTTTAGGTTTTCAACTGGTTAATAGTTTTAAATAAACCTTCACTATAGACACTATAAGGTAAATACTCAATATTTTCCATAACATTGAACGTGGAATGAAAAATTATCGACAGTCAATTTCCTATTTTTGTCCAAAGCCCATATCCCCAAATTCCTGATTATTACTGCTACTGACTGTCAAGGAACTTTTTACCCTTGTCATGTAAGAATTGAAACGTTTCAAAAGTGCACCAAATTTCACTTCGCTTGCTCACATTTTTTTTCCAAGATTGCATCCTCCTGATTCCTTTTTCCCATTTTGCGGTACCTTGAGAACTTCCGCATCTTGTTGTAAAAAGTATCCTACTTGGCCTGCAAAGAATATCACAAACGGCGCTTCACAGCGCATCACAGCGTTTCATCGAGGCCATAGTTGATCAATTCTAACAAACGCTTAACTGATTGTAACGGTAAGAACAAATTCGCCCAAGGGAGTCATTAAAGCCGTCGTCAAAATTGAAATTTAGTTAGATTTTTCCATACAACGATTAAAATTATTATTATTATTATTATTATTATTATTATTATTATTATTATTATTAAAATGCTTGCACAATCCAAACGGGATTTAGACAATCACTACTGTCACTAATGAGTAAAATTTCACAGCAACTCATTGGTTTGTTTGTTCTGAAACAATGAAAAGGTGCATTAAAACGGATAATACCCTCGCTCCTCGGCCATCATAAAAATAATGACCTCGCGCTCGGAGCTCGGGCATTATCCCTTACATACTAAACAATATTCTTGGGCGATTTCGGCATAATTGTTATCCTGGTTCACGGCAGCGCCAGTTTTTTATCCTGTTCAATGCAATCTCTTTAAAATTGTAATTGACTTCGAATTTGGTTGTTTTAAAATGTTTGCTATTTCATTTTGGTAAAATTGTTCGAAATCCAGTTAGAATTTAAAAAACAATGTTAACTGCTTTTCTTTGATTGACGTCCACCAATCTCAAGTTTGACCTTCTCGAATGAAGGGCGACGGGTTGCGTGTTAATGGCGACCGCTGTAAAAGAGGTTTGACTGTATTGTGATCTTTCTTCTTAGCATTGGACAAACGATTTACTAAAATGGGACCCAGTGGAGTATGGAGGTGTGCGGGAAATTCACGTGTCACCTGAAAACATCTGGGTACCAGACACGCTGTTGTACAACAAGTAAGGCATACTGAACTTTATTATTCCGGGGTTGGGGAGGTACGCCTAAAAATGTCTGGCGGGAGTGTGTAGCCCGCTTCTTGGCCTATGAGATATGATATGAAAAAATAGATACCTATCTTCAGACCAAAACTGTCAAATTCTATACCAATATTTAAACCAAAACGGCTCGAAAATAATATCCCAATGTGATACCAATATAGCTTATACTGGAAAGTACCCCCATCCCCAGGGACGGCTCATCGAGCCAATGCTTTGCTCCGATTTCTGTAACTTGAAGACCGTGATCATTACTATTCCTCTCTAGATGGGATTCTTGTCCATTGCAGCCTCCCCGTCCCCACCTCCTCCACAAAACTATGGCTCGGGCTGGTTTTGCTTAGGGCTCGTCAAGCAATCGTTTCTTCCCGTTTGTGGGGGAGAAGCGCATGACGAGCCTTGAGGACGTATGCGGCCGATTATCATCTAGATGATACAGCTTCGTTGCCTACGAAATATGCCTTCGCAAATGGGTTAAATGCCTGTGACTTGCAAGACCAAGCGAGTGCGCGCGAAAATAGTCTGCTACGAAGAATAAAGATGTTTTCTTTTTATCAATTTTATACCCAAAAGCAGACAGCATTACCGAAACATCGGTAGTGTAATGACGAATAGTGTCAAATTCACATACAGTTTACATTTTAGTTCTTAGTATCAGACGCTGAGCAGAGAAAATTAATTCTTATTATCCAAAAAAAAATGTCATTTGGTCTTCTTCTTTTCCTTTCGTCAAACCTACCTTTACATGCTAAGGGTGAAATGAGCCTGTATATTACAAAGGAGACAAACACAGTTACTTCAGTTACACATTAGCTGCGGTTACACGTTGCCACTTTTACCTAGGTAAATTCGAAAGAACAATAGCTGCTGCACGCTTAAGCGTGCAAGGGCTATTGTTAATTCAAATTAAGCGTGCACTGGCTATTGTTGTTTCGAGTTTACCAAGGTAAAAGTTGAAACGTGTAACCGCAGCTATAGTATGCTTTAAAATCCGTTCATGATAACAAAATACCAATGGACCCAAGGCATTGCTATTCAAAAAGTTCAGTGCCATATAAACCATCCTCCGCACTTCATTACCCATCTTACCAATCCCTCCTTTAGCTGGTGCCATTTTGAATTTTGAGTTGCTCGCTAGGGTCGAGGGCTATACTCCTACTCAGGATCTCTCGGACTTATTAAATACTACAAAAAACGGTGGAAAAATATAAAAATATATATTCACAAGTAAATATTTTATTTTATTTTTACCATTTTCTTGACAGCATAGATGAAGAAGAGCGAATGGGAGGAGGACGAACAACATACACTACTAATGTTGTCGTGCAATACGATGGCAAAAACATGTGGATGACCCCAGCCATGTTTAAGAGCATCTGCAGTGTGGATGTTACCAACTTTCCTTTCGATGACCAGGAATGCGTGTTGAAATTCGGTTCCTGGGGTTTCGATATTTCCAAGATGGATTTAGATGTGAAAAACAACAGCGTTCTCAACACTTACTACATCCAGAATGGCGAATGGCAATTGCTGAACCTCTCCGTGAAGAGAAACTGGCTGAAATACCAGTGCTGCCCACATGAGTTCGTGGATATATCAATACAAGTGAACATTCGACGAGAATCACTGGATTATATCCTCAAGTTGATCATTCCGTGCTTGCTGATCTCTTCCATGATATTTCTTGGTTTTGTGCTTCCACCTGAGTCGGGTGAACGCATAGGGCTGAGCATCACAGTTTTATTAGCAATGACTGTTTTTCAGCAACTCAGTTCGGAACTGATGCCCTCGTACGGTTTTCCTTTGCTCGGGCAGTTCTACTTTGCAATAATGCTTGAGATAGGCGCTTCTTTAGCGGTCACCACGCTTATTTTGAACTTCTATCATCGCAACAGGCGTCGCATGCCCAAGACAATGCGAAAAGTCATTCTCCGCTGGCTTGCACGCATTTTGTTCCCCTGTCAAAAGCCAAAGGATTTGAACGATATACACCAGCGAAGTAAAGCTATGCGACAAAAAGTCATGAACAGTGTAGATTTGGAAAATAATGGAGACATAAGCGACATCGATTCCGAAGAGCCTTGCCACGATGATATAATCGAATGCCAAAGGAAAAAGAACGCCCGACACGGGCCACGGATGCACACATGGGTCATCCAGAAGTCAGGGACCGTGCAAACGCTCCCCAAAAATGGCCCCTCAAACGGGAACCACTCTTTTTGTAACCTTGGAGTGTCGCCTACAAATAATTGTAACCAAAACGGCAGGTTCAAACACGAGTTGAAAAGGCTCAGAAACAGCGTGGAAAATTTCCGAAGCAAAAACAAAAAAGCCAGTAAAAATAAGCGCTCTTCATCGGCCAAACGACTCAGCAGACGACTGACGGATTCGACGATGCCTTTCGGAGACAATGCGCTCGACTGCACTGAAGAGAAATTAAAGAATCAAAAGGAGTGGATAAAAGCGGCGCGAGTTTTGGACAGGCTCTTTTTGATTATTTCTATTATCGTTTCCATCTTCACTCTCCTTACAATTTTTCTGCGAGCTCCCAGATTCCGTCTTGAATGAGTAACCCGTATCATGGTTTCAGACGTCAAGTTGCTCAGGAAGGTCCCAATGCGAAAATCAGCATATCCTTTATTGCGAAAACTAAATTGACAAATCAGTGAAACAAACAAATTTGACAATCCTATAAATGAAAAAAGGTTTACATGTACATCAGGACTGAGAGGTGTATTCTGGGCACCAAATCAACATGGCGTAACTAAGCGCACGTTTCGCAGAAAAAAATAATTGAAAATTTCTTCTGTAAACATGATGTATAAACTGTATAAATTACATAGCTATATATGGAGTTAAATTACTAGAACTTTCCAATTCAAGTCATCTTTTCCCTTAAGTTGAAATTTGATAAGCGCGTTAAGAACACATCTGCGTGTTCTCGAAATCGCTCCATTTTTGGGGCTATGAAATTAAAACAAAAATTCCTCCGTGGAAGTGAATCTACTGCGTATTTGGGAAGGTTATCAAAGGCCATTAGATGGTTGCGCTTAATATAAATTTCGCTCAGTCTTTTTATACAGCGAAGGGTCAAATTCCTACTTTGTATTACAACAAATTATTTGTAGTTTAAATACAAACATTTTTCTTACTATATAAATTTCCATATAATTCATTTTATGCTTTTTGGAAGTGTTTTTTTAGTATATATCGGTCAAAAAAACATTTAGAGAGAAGTTCATAATTCTCTTTAAGGTTGCCTTTTTGCTGAAAATATATCCTAATAGTTAGGCTCAACTTTAAACTGATGTTGTAAAAAAAGGATAGAGTGTTTTGTTTTGTAATCGTACAAATAACATTCTTGATTTCTGATTGCTTCTTCGCATGCTAATTTGTTACGTAGCTACAGCGTGGGTGTCCAAATACAGCCGTCGAAATGGACTCGGTTAGTGGATTGTTTGACGCGGGTCGCCGGGTAATAGGCAGAGGGCAAAAATAAAGCGTAAGGCGAGGGTCCACATGAACGCTATTTTTCTGCCACTTGACATGGCGTTAATGGAAATATCTCGTTCACGTTTCAAGCAATCCAAAAACGCTATGCTCATCTCACGAATCTATGTTATGGGGTATTTTGGAAATTTTGGGGTGATTTGGGGGTTTGTTTGAGATGAAATAGTTTTTCTCAAAGGATTTGTAAAATTAAGAGAAACAAAAAATATTGAAGATTTAGTGAAGTTTTGAAATTATAGAATTTGTAGTTAATAATTAATAGACGGACACCAAGTTAGTCCATTAGCAACCTGGGATGCTCTTGCGTGGATGTCAACTGTCTGTTGGTGTTCCAAATATCTTTTTTTTTTCTTCTATCCCTTCTTTAAACCTCTTAAAATTTCATTCGAATTCATGTGTACTCCGCCTTAATAATTAGTATTCAAAGCTTGTGATTGATCAGCGGGGCTCCCTGTGGGAGTCTGAATTTGTGAGATTCGATAAAAAAATAAACATGTCTGTAAAAACGTCGTGACGCGATTAATATGGCAGTTGCCAGCTCCGGGTAATGAGTCCTGATCATACTGCCACTGGTCTCATATAAAAACATTTATTTTTAGTAATTCATTTATACCCTTATAATGTAATTATATTTATTTACTTACACGGCCCTAAACGGAACTAAATAAGAAGCAAAGGACCGCCAACGAAAATGCGGATGCGGAATGCGGAAAATGAGATACAATCAAAGCATAGAGCAAGGCTGATAATACGTAGAACATTTAACGCGACAACGACATGATAGAGCCCAAACTAAAAGCCAAGATGCAACCGTGAACAGCTGTTTCGACCAGGTCGAAACAGCTGTCTACGGTTGCATTTTGGCCCTGGGGGGGGGGGGGGGGGGATGTACTCCCATATATGAGCTTTATTGGTATGTGCCGCTTTGAAGGACATGGTTTTCAGAGTCTGGGATAGGGTATAGGGTATAGTAATCAGATATTTTTGGTCGATAATAGGGTATTATTTTCCGCGAAACTGATCAGTTGCGCGAAGAATTTATTCTAGACGAGGTTTACTGGCAAGAACTGAATGGCATTTAAAAATCTGTACGGCGTGCACTACGGCACTTTTTCAAAAGATTTCTGAGATAGAGGTGCCAATAGCAAAATTGCAGAACGGACATTATTTTAAGCGCACTAAATCATGCAGCAACAAACAGACCGCGGAAATAGTGGATCATGTTTACTATCGGTGTTGGCGGCCGATATGTATCGGTCGTTATATCGACCGAGCGTCGGACGATATCCCGGGGTCGATATAGTGTCGATCGTGACTCGATCGACACTCGATTCTTGATGTTATGCGCTATTTGAGTTAAGAGCCAGTTAACACTGGGGTCCCTATTTTATTGGAAGTATGTTCGTTGAGAAATACGCCACGACATCTAAAGTTTAAAACGGCAGGAGATGCGCCTTATTTTCCAACTTGGTACCTGTCAAACGCGCGGCCTAAATTCTGACTTCCGTTTCTTCTGAAGGTCGCGCGCGCGCATGCAAGAGACAATCATTTTAAACTTTAGATGTCGTGGCGTATTTCTCGACGAACATATTTCCACTGAAGAAGGGCAAAGCCCGAAACGTTTGGAACTTATTCAAAAACTTTGGCACTTTAAAATACCGTTTGTAAAAGTTTTTCGTGAAATCCAAGTGCCACGCAGCCACCGAACTTCTTACCAAATTGCCCTATTTTATTGCCTTGTATGTCTTCAATGTCCTTGAAACTTGCAGGCCATATAAAATGATAATTAATCTCAAGATTGTCAATTTTTTAAAAAAAACATTATCTCGCGGTTTTCAAATTATCATCACATTTGTAGGCGTAGACCAAATTACATATAAAAATGGCAACAAGAGCAGCTGAACGCACGCTAATCAAATCCTTCTTTCTTGCAATCGGCCAACGCAACCCCCTCACTTTTTCCCACACAATTTCAAATGGAATCAAAGTACTATGAGATGAAACTGCATTGCCATTGCGCATCGTTTTCTTTAGATATTAGCCAATTAAGTCGATAGTATGTTTTTCACTGTATTTATAATCCCCAAAACTTCAGCCCCAACAATTTCAAAAACGCTCTCATATATTTTTTTAAAACTTTGTCCAGTTGAAGCCCATGGTCTAATCAATTAGTCCACCAGCGGGTTTTACAAAAAATTCTCTCGATCTAGAGAAACTCTGCAACTTGCGAATTTCGGAGGCTCACCATTCCGTTGCCATGGATGCACCGATGTAAACAAATCCTTTCCTCCCATAAAGTTCAATGTATTGTGTGTTTGCATGCAAAGTGGCTTGTCTTTTTATGCGCTATAACAAAAGATATTGGCCATTAAAATTGACAGGGTGTGGACTTGAGAAATGTGTACGAGCCTCCTTAAAAACATTGCAAACTTCTCATGGAGCGAGCGTTCCTGCTCCCTCCCCTCCTGGGGTAACTGGCGCGCATATTACGTGAGTGTAATTTTTGGGGCAGTGCGCAGCTCTTACAAGGTCTTTTCTGATTTGCTGAGAAAACAATAGTACAAACAACACTATAATGGACTCTAGCCCTGAAAACAATAGAGCAAACAACACAACAATGGACCCTAGCCCTGAAAACAATAGAGCAAACAACACAACAATGGACCCTAGCCCTGTAAAAAATAGAACAAACAACACAACAATGGACCCTAGCCCTGAAAACAATAGAGCAAACAACACAACAATGGACCCTAGCCCTGAAAACAATAGAGCAAGCAACACAACATTGGACCCAAGCCTTGAAAACAATAGAACAAACAACACAACATTGGACCCTAGCCTTGAAAACAATAGAACAAACAATACAACAATGGACCCTAGCCCTAAAAACAATAGAACAAACAACACAACAATGGACCCTAGCCCTGAAAACAATAGAACAAACAACACAACAATGGACCCTAGCCCTGTAAAAAATAGAACAAACAACATAACAATGGACCCTAGCCCTGGAAACAATAGAACAAACAATACAACAATGGACCGTAGCCCTAAAAACAATAGAACAAACAACACAACAATGGACCCTAGCCCTGTAAAAAATAGAACAAACAACACAACAATGGACCCTAGCCCTGTAAAAAATAGAACAAACATCACAACAATGGACCCTAGCCCTGTAAAAAATAGAACAAACAACACAACAATGGACCCTAGCCCTGAAAACAATAGAACAAACAACACAACAATGGGCCCTAGCCCTAAAAACAATAGAACAAACAACACAACAATGGACCCTAGCCCTAAAAACAATAGAACAAACAACACAACAATGGACCCTAGCCCTGAAAGCAATAGAACAAACAACACAACAATGGACCCTAGCCCTGAAAACAATAGAACAAACATCGGATCGGGACAAGTTTCTTCTTTCCCACCCACTCCTCCCTAGAGAGTTTGAAATTGCTCGGTCACCTCGTGCATAAAACAACGGCTGAAAACAAAATGGCGGAAGAAGAAGTTGCAGCGAATACTGTGGAAGAACCACTGGACCTTATTCGTCTCAGCTTGGATGAAAGAATTTATGTGAAACTAAGAAACGATAGAGAACTCAGAGGGAAACTCCATGTAAGTAGTGTTGCTAGTTTCATTTGTTGTGCCAGAAATTGAGAGGTAACTTTTGTATAGAACCCAGTGAGCTGCTTTAATAACTTTAATAGTAAAATACTAACTTTAATAAGCTTATGAAAACAAAACTTTCGAAGCGTATGACCAGTGCACAACTGCTAATAGATACCCCAAGTCGTTTTGAGACTACTTCTCTTTCATAATTTTAGAATTATTGATCTCTCCAGTATTTACACTGTAGTGTTGTGATTGGTCTCAATGTTTTGCACTTTTCAGTAAAGAGTTTTTATTTTGAGACTTGAATTCAGCTTACAAATGTACTTGTCTACGGATAGAGCCAATAGAGGCTGTAGACTTGTAAATTGTTTTGTAGAGATTCGATCGAAGACTTAAAGTAGATTTGCAGTTTGCTTCATAAAAATTGAGAACATAAAGTCTCCTGTTGGGATATAAAAGAAAGTGTTTAAGTATTGCTTGATAGCTATTTATTTGATTGCTCCACATCCAGACTCACGAGGTGCCTAAACTACAAAACGTAAAAGCACGCTTACTGTTCTAAAATTGGGAGCAGGTTTTTGACAATGTGATCTGATGTTAT